>LR738713.1:823191171-823251819 GCA_902687465.1 Secale cereale | reverse complement strand
GGGGGGGGAGAGGCACCCGGGGCAAAAAACTTCGGGTTGTGTCCGAAATAGGAGGGTCTTCTTCGATGCCCTCCTATACTGAGGAACCTTCTGAGTCTGAGGAGGAGGAGTATGTTCCTGATGATGAGGAGGAGGAGGGAGACGAGGAGGAGGGCGAGGAGGGGGAGGACGAGGAGGGCGAGGAGGAGGAGGGCGAGGAGGGTGGTGGAGGGGAGGCTGACCCAGAGTTGTGGGGTGACTTGCCGCCGGGTGCTCCGAAGGGGTGGCTGCATGGTACTGCCAGAGTACCTACACCACCTTCTATCAAGGCTCACAAGTGGCTCATTGAACCTGCGGGGACAGAGTAACTGCCTCTCAATCATATTTTCAACACATGATAACATTTTCTTATTGTACACATGCCAATCCTTCGATTCTTTTGCAGGAACTGGATCCTTCATGGAAAGGGTCGTAAACCGAACGGCCTTATCAGTGTCCTGTTGAAGGAGTTTTGGCCAGGCCTATTCTACCCACGGCCAGACAGGGACCTGGGGCTGCGGGTTTTGGCCACGAGCTAGGCCCACTACGAGGCTAAACGCCATGGGGAGTACGGGACGGCCGCTAAGGCCGTGATCACCAAATTTTGGGTGAGTTCTTTTCTGAATCACTTGTCTTCAGTTTCATTCATAGTTTATCATTGAATCACTCAACTCATGGCTTGTTTGCTTCTGGTTTATGCATGATTGCAGCAACTCTATAGAGTTCTTGACGAGCACAAGGCCAGAGCCGACGTGGTCTTGCTTGCGGCTGCGAAGAAGAAAGCTCGTCAGTTGCAGTACGAGGTGCGTTGGGTTGCCGTCTTGCAGTACTACCACACCTACCTTCATCAAAAGATAACCAAAAGTCAAGCGCAGAGGCAACGACTTACCTTGAACAGGGAGCAATTCATGAAGGTAATTATTACAGACTTTTCATTTTTTTAAGAAGCCAATTATATGTTTCGTGCTCACATGTCATGCTTCCAAAATTTGCATAGGTTATTCCTCGTTGGTGCTATGGAAAGGATGACGGATGGGCGAGTTTGGTGGATAGGTGGCTCGGCCACGATGCAGAGTTTGCTACCAAGAGCAGCAAGGCCCGGGCTAACCGTGGAAAAGACGGGACACACGGCCAAGGAAACAGGAACCACTGGGGCTTCAAGGCCATGAAGGTATATCTATATGCATGATGCATTTTTGTTCTTCTTTACCGTCATGTTCTTATGTACGGCTAACTTCTGTTTGACATTGCAGGAGGACAAGTTGAAGAGGCTGCTCTCATACATTGAGTCGTGGAAGCTGGCCCGTGAGCAGAGTGATCGCAAGGACGGCGAGAGCCAGTACTACGGCAAGACCGAGGAGCACCTGGAGTCTTACACTCAGTAGTTTCAGAGGTTGCATCCGGATGTTCCTGTTCTTGACGTCACCCAGTCTCAGATCGACGACACGGCGGTGGTGGCCATCCAGGGGAAGTCCCATGGCCGGTATCCGTGTTTCCATGGCTTGATCACTCCTTCGGTCTCGTACACACGGCTTTGGGCTACCAACCCGAGCCCGTTAGAGAGTACGGGGCGTTCGCAGCGTCCCTTAGCCGGCCAGCATGTTGTAAGTACTTCCCCTTTATCTTCTTTCTCTCTAACGTTCTCAGTTTATTTTTAGCATTGCTCACTTAGAAACAACCTGAATTATGTATGCATATAAGGCCTTTGTCGAGCATAGCAATCTCGAGGTGCGGGAGTACTTGCAAGGAGTGAAGGCAAACGATGATTACAACCGTCAGATGATGACGGTTAGTTTTGCCCTCTTAAAACCAAGCTAAATTTTTGCACTTTCATTCCTTCTGACCTTCTAGTTTGCTTGTTTAACTAACATCCAGGCTATGTTGTCGTCTTGGAGTAACCGCACGGATCCACCACAAATGGGACCACCACCACCACCTACGGGAGAACCCCCACACGTGCCCACGTTCAATGAATGGGTGGCACTAGGTAGTGATAGTCCGGTTAGTACATTTGCCTAACTATTGACAAACTAGTTCAAGGTTCATTCAACACTATCATATCATATTTACCGTTAGAATCTTCTCTCATACATGTAGGGGACCGGTGGCTCGACTCCTGCTTTGTCGACCCAGTCACTCCGATCTGGCAGATTGGTGGTTTTTGCGGAGGTGGTCTTGGCGATGGTGGTTTTGGCGGAGGTGGTCTTGGCGGTGGTGGTTTTGGCGGAGGTGGTCTTGGCGGTGGTGGTTTTGGAGGTGGTGGTCTTGCTTGATGTCGACGATGATACTCGTTCATGTTCTACTTGTTAGTTTCTTTAGATGACGATGATGATGTTCCATGTCTTGCACTACTTATGTTCATGAACTTTCACCGGTGGATGATGTTTAGATGATGAAATTGAGTATGTTTAAATGATGATGATGAACTTGAGTATGTTTAGATGATGAACTGTGATATTTCTGCATAATCCCATATTATTCTGCTTTGAAATCCTGCCAAATGAATTGGAAAAGAGAAAACAGGGAAAATAAATAAAAATCTATGCCTACGGCAAAGCGTTGCCACCAGGAGGCACCAGGGGACGACACGTGGCACGGCTATGCCTACGGCTTTGCCGTAGGCATAGCCCTGCCACCAGGAGGCACCACGGAATGCCACGTGGCAGAGGTATGCCGGCGGCAACGCCGTGGGCATAGATTTCCACCTATGCCGTCGGCATACCTCTGCCGGATTCCCGTGAATCGTCAGCGCTTTTGACGGCGCCGTCCGTTGCCGTCAGGCGAAAAACACTGCCGACGACGAAACTATGTCGACGACTGCCGCTCAGCCGTCGGCATAGGCCCCTATGCCGACGGCTATACTATGCCGACGGTCTGACAAGACTACGCTGAGGTGATCTATGCCGATGGGGCTATGTCGACGGCAGCCGTAGGCATAGATCTATGCCGACGGGAAATGACCTATGCCGCGAGTCCGGTAGTGCTTGGGTCCATCATAGAACAGGATCCAAGCATGTTATGAACGCTTCCAAACACTAATCAAAATTTGATTGCACCATGATTCATTGGGCAGCTGGAGTTGGTCTATGTGCCTTGTAATTGTAATGCATTCTCGTAGTTAGTTCTAATGATGTGAATGATTTGCTCGTGGACATCAACACGACTAGTCGTCATGATGAGGGTTCCTATCACCGAATCAATCTTGGCATCTAGCTTCGAGCTTTTGATCATAGGTCATGTTCATCTTTCATAAGCATGTCGGTGTTGACGCAGCGATGTATACAACAGTAGGTGATGGAGATAAAGAATCAATGATTTTCAACAAACTCGTCTCTCAGAGAAATACCGATGCAATTCCTGCATGGAAAACACTAAAATGTGCAACATACTAAGACAAAATGAGAAATAGTGGCAGCAAGAAATTCAATATATTTTGGAACCATCAAATTTGGAATGACAATATTAACAACGAGAATGTGAAATTCATCAAAACAAAATTCTTGATTACATGAATATTTCAACCCTGAAAATTACTACAGAATTTAATAATGTACTTCGGCGGTAATAAGTTTCACATAGTAGATCCAGTGTTGTCAGCAACCTACTCAACGTGTCTATTATTATGTCTAGCAAACTTTAGCATTACTTGCTTCCTTTAACCATCAAGAGCTCTTCTCAGTTATCAATACTATTATTTGTATTAAGACCTCTTTGTAACCAATAAAATTATTTAGACTAATCATTTATATTTATTGATAACTCATTTTCTATCATAATCAAAATTAATAATTTGTATAAATTTGAACTATATTTTGTGATAAGAGTTACATCAGAGTTTTAAAAAATACATTGCACCATAAAAATATATGTAAACAGATACTCTGCATAAAATGCATGTTATCTCACATTAATGTGTGGCACTTGAAATGTAGTGTATATGTATGTGTATGTATTCTTAAATATCTTGTTGGAGATCTAAAGTCTGTGTCATAAGAAATATTTTGATAGAGTTTTCTAGTATATGATTAAGTATGTACGGATGAACAATTTGCTCCCGTCATTTCGAATATTAGTGTAAAATACTTTCAACAAAGACCGTAGCAATTCCCTACACATTGTGGGTATGAGGTATGTTCATAAATGTTAACAATTTATTAAGATCAGGTGGTTGCATTTGTTTCTTACATGGATGTTTTCTTAAACATGTCATGTCTCAGGATTTTGGAACTAGACATGGCGCTCAAACTTGCTAGCTAGGGTTAATAACCCTATATTGTAGGGAATCAAGATAGTCTACGTAAATTTAATTCGGTATTACTGATACAAATCTATAACTTGGTGTAAAATTGTTAGTCTTGTCTCGGAAATTCTAGCAATCAAGAGAAAGCTAAGATAGAACTCCATCACTTTTGGGTTGTAAGTCTCGTCTCCAAAATTCTAGCAACCAAGAAGAATCTAATTAAGTTTGTAGACAGCATATAAATACTACTAGTATAGGCATATTGAATGCTTCCCTACTCCCAAAGCAACGAGCCTTTGTAATCGAAAAGCCAAAATAAATGAGATGACACTAAGAAATCATAATGGAGGGAGCAACAAAACAAGGAGCTCAAAGTGGAACCCTGGTGCCTCGGATCCGGTTAGTAGTTTAGCTTAGGGTTTTTTAGTCCTCGTGCTGGCGGAGATCGGGCGGATGGCAGCGCTTCATCTTCGAGTTAATATTTTGTGCTTCGATCCTTCTTGAATTCATCCATCGGGACGTAGTTCCTGCTTAGATTCCTGCCGGACGCTTCAGATCGATTCAAGTTCTCAACGACGACGACTGGCCTCCAGTGTGCTGGTCCTTGCGTCATGTGCACGAAAACTTCTCGATTATTGTTGACAAGATCAGGACGCCTCTGGTATGAGAGCGGCGACAACGGTGCATCAGCAGCTCGTTCTAGCGGCTGTAGTAGTTGTCCGACGGTCCAGAGACCTCGATATAATTTTTATTATGTTTGGAGTGCTTTATACTTTCTATGTACTTTGATAATACATATGTGTATTTTTGAAAAACAAAACAGGGAGCTCGAGGACATACATGCATGCTAGAAAAAACATAACGAGAAGAGTGGAAGTATGGGCTTTTGAATTAAGGAATAGTTAGTCTAGAGAATAACAAAACAACAAACATGTCCAAAAAGAGTTGACTAGTGATTGTTATAAGATGCAATTAAGAATAAAATGGAAGGTGAGGTCTGACAAGACTCTTTTGAGAAATACAACACAATGCAGACACTTACAACACGCGCACGCGCGCGCACACATTTTCCCTTACCAGGCACCTGTAGTCTCACATAAATCCAGAAAATATGCGAGCATCCATGTCAAGTTTAGAACTAAATTTCAAGTGGGCGGGTTTCACAACAAGTAACCTAACCATCTAAGCCGGAAATGCAGCCGAAGATTTGGGCTGCAAGCGGGCACTTAGGGGTGCACAGGCCAATGCCAAGTGGCGTGCGCAGCCGCCACCAGATGTCGCACACCAGGCGCATCTACGGTAGCACAATTTGTTTCTTTTCCTGCGTTGGCTTTTGGGTTTTCTTGGGGGGTGGGGGGTTAAGATTTTCCTTGGTTTATCTTATTTTTTTCTAAAAATAATGGGAAAGTTCTGTTTTGCCAACTTTCCTTATTCCACTCTAAAATTTGACATTTCACTTTTCCCACTCTCAGATTTTGATAATGTATCACAATTGTCATTCTATGACAAAAGCAAACCAATTTAAATTTTGCCACTCTTAACTTTTGACAATCTATCACAAGTGTCACTTTAAACTTTGTGCTTTTGCCAAGGAATAGCAATTGTGATGTATTGTCAAAAGCAAAGAGCAGTAAAATCTAAATGTCAAAATCTAGTGTGGCATAAGGAAAATTTGCAAAACCTAGAGTGGCAAAAACAAAAAAATCCCCCAAAAATAGTTTCTTGTTTTCCTCGCATAAATCACACCGTGTGAAAAGCACATTTTTGCTTCACGGTGAAGCACAATTGTACTTATAGAAAATTGAACATGCGGTTGTGCTTCACAGGGAATCACATCTGTGCTTTTTAAAAGTGAAAAGCACAGTTGTGCTTCCCATGAATCACAATTGTGATTCCCGTAAAGTGAAAAGGCACAAAATGTACTTTCGTGAGAAGCACAATTACGCTTCCGTTTTTCAAGGATTTTTTGTTTCCGTTCCTTTTGGGGTTTCGTTTTTTGGTTCTTTTTTTTGCTTTTTTTAAGTCCATCCAAACATATTAACATGGGATCTAGTTTAAAAGGTCTCAATGCAAGAAACGCAATAGTGAAAATGATTCATGATTCGGACGCATGGGTTAAAAGACAAAATGTTTTGAAAAAACTACTTCTTCCCTATGTTCCTCGATTCCCAGTCCTTCTGTTGAAGCTAAACTAGTATCGGTTGATGGCAATGTTAGAGATACACACAAGTTTAAGAAAAAAATATTGAACTCCTCCACCTAGTGATTGTGGAATCCTTGTCGATGTACAAGAACCTGGTTCAAGGTTGACATTCCTCAAAGAAAATGGTTGGCCCCATCTCACCTATATTTCAAGGTTTCCATTCCCCAATGCAATTTGGTTGCACTATAAGCTAATAGTCCTCCATGGAAATGCATCCTTCACTCTTATGGCTTTACTTAGCAATATCAATCGCTTGAGTTCTATCAAAACACTAAAGCAGCCTATAAAGTAGATATGTCCTTCCTTTATATGACTCTTTGTCACATATGCTGCTAGGCTGCTACAAAATTCTATAGTCGAAAAAATATTGAAACATCGAATAGAATGTAGGATAACCCAAATCACTCAGACTAGTTGAACTCTCCAGAATAAATACAACCTAGGTGGTTTGGCTAATATTTTGGCACATTAGACTAATATAAAGACAACTTGGCTACATTGAGTAATATGGAGATAATGCAAGTCAGAATCTTGCCACAGCAAGAATGGCTACAACTGACAACTCTTGCATCATATATTGGCAACTCTAGTAATTAAATTTTTGAATCACTGACTCAGGACCATTGTGGAATCCTTCTCGGTCGAAAAGGGGGCAGTTTGGTTTATCTGACAATCTCTTGCCCGTCTTTTCCTAAGAGAGTCAACCTTTCATGGTCGCCCCCCCCCCCATCAGTTTGGTTTGCGGCAATTCATCTTATTCTTAGATATATTCGAGCTGTCCTTTTTCTCTGTCATCGTCTTCTTTCATATTGTGACCCTCGTTTTAGGACTAGGAAAGTTGTAATCCCACCAGTTATTGGATCTGTAACATCTACAGCTGTTATATTCTGTCTCATCTCTCCCTGGGATTTGAAACTTGGATATGGGAAAGGATAAAAAGAACAATATGGCTCCATCTCCATATTAGTAGTAATATGTTTCACTAGAAAATAGGGATGATTAATTTTATGCCCCTAGTTGGATCCCACATGTTTGATTTCCCCTAGTTTCAAAAAAATATGTTCTGCCCAAGTGTGTTTGCTACTCTAATGCTTTTTCACTTTGACCATTTGACTGTCACTTTGAAAATTTCATACTAAATCTGTTGGGGATATAACCCCACGGTATGACCCGCCCGTTTAGGGTTGGGTTATCCAGTGGCAGGCCTGAAGATCCAGACCTGAGTTAGGCTGTGGTGATAACCTCAAGGCCTTCAGGGCAACTTGTAAAGTGGGACGGCTTATGGCCCAGCACCTGAGGCGGCGGCTCATCATCAAAAGGGCACCGTAGTTCTTTACTTAGGAAACAAGACATAAAGGAACTGATTAAGTCATGGGTTGTAATACGCCCCGGACTCTGTTGTAAGCCTCAAGGCCTCCACCTGTATATAAAGGGGAGCCCCTAAGGCAGAAAGACTAGGTTACAATCTCTCGAGTACTAGGTTAGCCAAGTCGCACCCTTGTAACTGAGATCATCATCATCAATACCAATCAAGCAGGAGGTAGGCTATTACCTTCATCTAGAGGAGTTGAACCTGAGTAAACCCTTGTCTTTCGATTCCGGCCAACCCCGTTCAAGCTACTACCTTGCGGCAATGGCCTCGGGACTAAGTCCTTTCACAAGGACATCGTGACAAAACCATGGCAAACTCAGAAAAATGCAAATAATATATCAAAAAATTCAGAAAAACAACACCTATATTGCTTTTCCAACTGTTCAATCATTTCTCTAAACACACATCTAATTCCCAAATACTTACTCGGGAATTGACCTTGTGCAAAACAAATAAGGTTAGCATAATCAGCAGTTGTCTCGCTGGCTTCTCCGAAGAAAAACAATTCTCTTTTATGAAAGTTAATTTTAATGCACGACATTTGCTCAAAAGCACCGGCATCTCGTTCCTTATATGGAGGTGTTCCTTTTGGAGAATCATTCTCGCAGTCTTTCTGTTGTCAAGGGTGCTTTGTGTGGATCATCATCACTCTTATTCTTGTTACTGATTTGGTTGGATGTATTCTTGGTGTCTTTTGACTAGCTCTTAGCATCGCGCTATTGCAGTGGTTGGTGTGATTGATATCATCTTGAATTAGTAATATTCATTTTTCATGGTTGTGTGCATCCTGTGATGCAAATGCTAGGTTAAGGCCCTCTTCGAAGAAAAAATAATATTCATTTTTCTTGAAAAACTCCACTAGAAAACAACACAGGTTGATGGAACTGTCGGTGGACTGGCTTTTGTTAGTTTTTGTGTAGGAGAAGCAATAAAATATATAGGAATAGTGTGAATTTCTGCTTATTTATCTTTTCTATGTTATCATGTATCCATATTTGATTTATATTTATTTTTTATTTATAGTTTATTTACCTTTATTTTTATCTAATTAATCGATAGTATCTACTGGTTCGAACTCGAATTTGATCGCCATCTATACTTTACGAGTTGAGGCAAGTTTGGAACTCCATCCACAAGCTGTTTGGATACTTCCATTACCTTGACTAGCAAGATCACGAGAACTACATTTGCAAGCCACTTAGATGCTTTCATTAAGAGCAACTCCAATGAGGCGACCCAAACGGACGGCGATTTCGTCCGCTTTCTGTCCGTTTGGGTAGGTCACCTGCCCGGCATCCGCCCTGTTTTTGATATGGGCCGGCAGCGCGCCCAACGCGCCGACCCATATTTGCCGGCGTGGCCAGCTGGCCGCCCAATTTTATATTGACTTGCATTCAAACATATTGTCAAATAACATAGTTTAAATCGAATAAAATAGTATAGTTTTACAAGCCAAATGCAAATAAAAATGTTTCACATAGTTTTGCAAACGAATAAAATAAGATACATCTATTGGTTGCCAACATGAGCCCCATATGCTCAACAAAATCATTTTGCAGTTGCACATGAGTTTCCCAATCACACATGTCTTGATGAAATTGGGTGAACTGTTCAAACGTTGCCGCTCCTCCAAGCTCAGGCACAACATTCTGACCCTGAAACTGAAACCCTTGATCATACAAACGTTCCGGGCGCTCGTCTTCTACGATCATATTGTGCATGATCACACAAGCAGTCATCACCTTCCATAGTTTCTGTGTGCTCCAGGTATTAGCAGGATACCGACGATGCCCCATCGAGATTGCAAAACACCAAAGTCACGCTCAACATCCTTCCTAGCACTCTCTTGCTCTTGGGCAAATCTTTTCCTCTTCTCTCCGACGGGGTTGGGCATTGTCTTGACAATAGTGGTCCACTGAGGATAGATACCGTCACCCAGGTAGTATCCTGTGTCGTAGTTGTGGCCGTTGACAGCAAAGTTCACCGGTGGGTTGTTGCCTTCGGCAAGCCTAGCAAACACCAGCGAGCGCTGAAGCACGTTGATATCATTGTGCGATCCACCCGTTCCAAAGAAAGAGTGCCAGATCCAGAGATCTTGAGACACCATGGCCTCTAGTATGACAGTGCAAGCACTGACATGGCCCTTATATTGTCCTTGCCAAGCAGAAGGGCAGTTCTTCCACTCCCAGTGCTTGCAGTCTATACTGCCAAGCATCCCTGGGAAGCTCCTACTGGCATTCATCATCAACAAATAGGTTGTATCTTCAGATGTCGGCTCTCTCAAGTACTCAGGGCCAAACACAGCAATAACAGCCTTGCAGAACTTATACAGGGACTCTAGGCATGTAGACTCGCTCATACGGGCGTACTCGTCAATGAGATCATCGGGCACTCTGTATGCAAGCATTCGGATGGCGGCAGTGCATTTCTGATAAGAGGAGAAACCAATCTTGCCGTTGACATCCTCTTTGCACTCAAAATAGTCATCATAGCCGACCACCCGCTCTCTAATACGGCTGAAAATATGCCTACTCATACAGAAATGGCTGCGGAATTTTTTATGTTTGAACAACGGGTTTGTTGTATCAAAGTAGTGCTTACAAAGAAGGAAATGCCCGCTCGCTCGGTTGCGATTCAACGCCGGAAGGTGGCCCGAAATGGAGCCATGGAACAATGGCCGCTGGCTGTTGAGGTGGCGACGGGGGAGTTGGCGGCGACAGCTAGCAGAGTCGCCGGCAAAAATGGGCGGCAGCGTCGGCGACGAAGGAGGCGGGCGAGGGTTGCTGTTGGATGGGGGATGGGGGTGACCAATGTGCCACCGACCAGCGGGCCTGGGAAGGGAAGAGGGCGAGCGCGCGCATCCGTCGCGTGTCCGCGTCGACGCAAATCCGGCTCAAAAATGGGCCAGGAATGGGTTGTCCGCGGACGCGCCACTATTAGAAAACAAGGCTTTGGTTGGGCCCTGGCCTGCCCATTAGTCCCGGTTCAGTCACGAACCGGGACCCATGGGAGGCATATGTCCCGGTTCGTCCGCCCAGGGGGCCAGCCGGGCCTCGTGGGGCATATGTCCCGGTTCGTCTGGACCCATTTGTCTCGGTTCTAGGCACGAATTGGTACCAATGGTCCTCGCTCCTGGCCAACACCAATTGGTCCCGGTTCATGGCTGGAACCGGGACAGAAGGGGGGCCTTTAGTCTCGGTTCCAGCCACGAACCGGGACCAATGGGGTGCCTATATATACCCATCGCCGGCGAGCAGAGCACTCCACACTGCTCTATTTTTTCTGGCCAGCGAGGGGGGAGAGCTTTGTGGTGCTCTATCTCACCTCCTATGTACATGAGGTGTTCGATGAAATGCCGGAGCCACACTAGTTAAGCTTTCTCCTCTCGAAGCTCGACCTCCAAGCTCCATTTTTTCCGAGATTTGTCTAGGTTTAGCGGTCTGTCATGTCCCGTCCCCGTCTTCACCACCGTCGATCACACGCGCCGATCTTGTCGCCGGCACCACCGTGGTGAGCCTCTTGTTCTATCTATGATTTTCTTACTTTTATTATTGCTTGTTATTATTGCTTTATATAGATATTTGTCTAATTTTCTTACTTTTATTATTGCTTGTCATTATATAGTGCGATGGTTTTGGTATCCGCCCACGTCGGCCCTCGTCCTGTCTATGATTCGGATGTGGTATATTATCTTTAATTTATAACTATTTGTTTTAGTGTTTATGACAATTATGCCGACCAATGTGACATAGATGTTTTTATCTAGGAGGTAGTTGAACCGGAAATTCCAACCAACCCTCTTGTGGAGAGGTTAAATTTAGTTGAAAAGGAAAACATTTACTTGAAGAAAAGATTGGAAAAAATGGAGGAGGAGAAGATGGAATTGGAGTTGCATGTTGCGGAAGTCGTCGATGATCACAAGATCAAGATGGACCCAATTGTCAAGAGGTTAAATTTAGTTGAAGAAGAAAACAATTACTTGAAGGAAAAAATAAAAAATAAAATTGAGGAGGAGAAGATGATATTGGATTTGCATGTTGCGGATGTCGTCGATAATCACAAGATCAAGATGGATGCCATGCGCTTGAAGATTAGAAAGATTAGAAAATATGCCATTCATACCGAGGCTTGGTATCATTATGCCGTTGGATCAATTGTTACCTTGGTTGTGATTATGATCCCATTTGTTGTTGGGGATGGCAATGGGTCGGGTATGGGGCGGGTGGAGCTGGTACAAATCCAACCCATGACCCATCTTCCTACCCTCTGCCCATCCACCAAATTATCGATGGGCACAACTTGTGCCCATGCCCAAACCCGCTGGATACCCACATACCCATGAGGTCCATGGGCATAGAAAAGTCAACATGAAGCCTTCCCAAAGATCAAATTAACTCATCATCATTCACTCACAAATGACAACATAAGCTACATGCTTAAGTAGTCAACAAGTAATAGGATGATTCCTTAAGTGTGACATACCACAGGTTGATTCGGCAGCATACACCTTATGGCACTAGTTGCATATTGCGTGCCATTTCCTATTGATTCGCTCTTTATACTATCATTGGCATATGGCCCCACATGTCATACGGGTATCCATTGGATATCCATGGAGCACAAACTATAACCTTGCCCTACCCGGCTGTTCCTGGGTATCCATATCCACGGACTCATGGGCAGAAATGTGCTCCGTACCCTTGCCCAACTGGGTCGGGTATCCATGGGTATCCAGATCCATGGATAAAATTGCCATCCCTAGTTGTTGCGTTGAATTTTTTTACATAGTTTCAATGTATGGTTTAATTAGATGATCTGGAGAGCTATGTATGTAGTTTGAATTTAATGTGATGATGAACTTCTATTAATTTGATAACTTGTCTATCCATGATGTTCTGTAATGGTTTTTGACACACTTAAATATATATAAATGCAAGCAGATGAACCGGCAATGGATGTACGATGACAGACACACCTCCGAGTACATTAATGGCATGCATAATTTTCTCGAAGTGGCTGAGGAAAACAAGCATAATGGTTTTATGTGTTTTCCATGCCCTAGCTGTGGGAATACGAGGTCTTACTCTGACTCGAAAACCCTTCACACCCACCTGCTTTATAAGGGTTTCATGCCACACTATAATGTTTGGACCAAGCACGGAGAAATAGGGGTTATGATGGAAGACAGCGAAGAAGAAGAGGACGATGACAACTATGTGCCCCGGAATACGGTGATGCTGCAACGGGGGAAGCTGCTGGAGATCAAGAGGAACCAGACGATGTTGTGCCCGATGATGATCTCCGTTGGGTCATTGTTGATGCAAGGAGACAGTGCAAAAATGAAAAGGAGAAGCTGAAGTTCGATCGCATGTTAGAGGATTACAAAAAAGGGTTGTACCCCAATTGCAAAGATGGCAACACAAAGCTCGGTACCGTACTGGAATTGCTGCAGTGGAAGGCAGAGAATGGTGTGCCTGACAAAGGATTTGAGAAGCTACTGAAAATATTGAAGAAGAAGCTTCCAAAGGATAATGAATTGCCCGACAGTACGTACGCAGCAAAGAAGGTTGTCGGTGTACTAAAGTAGGGGTACCTTAGTATCCCGAACTTGTGCACGGGCAGTTGCAGCATCCCGCGGCAGGGCTAGCCAAGCGACCGCGAAGACCCTCTGTGGTTCCCTTGGAGCCATTCAAGAACAAAGTATTCAAGTCAAAGAAACAAGACCCCGGCAAGAGGAGCTTGCCGGGATGACCACTCAAGGCACAAAACCACTCAAGGCACAAGACCCTGGCAAGAGGAGCTTGCCGGGAAGGCCAATCAAAGGCACCTCAAGAGAACTTGTCGCGACGCGCCACGCGTCCCGGCAAGGCCCGGTGAGCGACAAGCTCCCGGGCGCGACAAGATAGCGACCGCGGCAAGGCACTTGCCGCGGCAGGCTTCCACTCAGTACCCACGCTCCAGCTCATCTACCCACGTGTCGCCCTGGGACCCTCCCAGGCGCACGTGGCAGAAGGCTGTGCAGCCAGGGGAACACGGTGGCAAGCTGCGATGATGAGGCTACCGTCGTGGCGAACGGTGGCGCCCCTGACGGCCACTTTTTGCACTGTTTGGGGCGACGGCGACGGGCATTCAATGCCCTTGTCCCCTGCCGTCAGGGTTAGGTATAGAGCACTATTCAAACACTGTTCCAACTACCACCCTTTTTACACTTTTACCCTCATCTATGTTGCCACCTGTCGGTGACCCCTTTAACCTATAAAAGGAGGCCCATGCGCAACGTAGAGGGGGTTCCGATCCTAGACCACTCTCACGCTCGGTCCTGCTAGCGATCAGTACGCACTATAGCATTCATCGCTCCCGAGCTAAGAACTCAATACAAACCAAAGCAGGAGTAGGATTTTACGCATCCGTGCGGCCCGAACCTGGGTAAACTGCTCGCGTGCTCGCCTCGATCTGCTCTTTGTGCATCCTCCGCCCCCTTGCCGTACCGTAAAGGGGCTCCGGTCCCATAGGTGTTCGTGGGCGATCAGTTTCCCCGACATCTTTGGCGCGCCAGGTAGGGGGTGCGTCGAGGTTGTGTGAACCCGATCCGGCGTTCACGCGAGCGAAATCTTCAACATCATCATCAACATGCCGCCGAAGAAGAAGGCTTCGGAGGCAGCAGGCCCGTCCGCGTCGATCCCGCCACCGCCGGAGCCAACGGCTGGCGGGGTGGACGCCGGCGGAAGGACGGACATCGGCGAGGAAACTCACGGTGCCGCCAAGTCCAAGGACAAGACGGACGACCGTGCGCACTCCAAGGCCTCGGCGTCCGTACACGCACCGCGCCCATCTCAGGAAGCGCGAGACCGGCAGCGACGTGGTACTCAAGGTACCATACGCCTGCTGGGCCAAGGCTAAGCTGGCGGATCTCGAGACGCTCAAGGCCAGCATACACATCAACATGCTGGCACGAGCAAAGCACGGTCGCCGGGACGGGATGCTGTTCCTTCTAACGTAGTTAGAAGTCCGAGCATATCCCGCTCCTCGCACCGCTCGCCATCGTTACCCGCCACTCCAGCAGAAGCTCAAGCGCGAGCTCAACTGCTCCTCGATTTCCCTCCAGCGGCAGACAAGGCCGACGACTGGAGGGCCACCATCCAAAGTCTCATCGCCTTCGCCAACGGCGACACCCCGCAGCAGCCGAGCGCGTCACGGCCGTGGCAAGTCAGCCAGGCGCGGGCCGATGGCGACAAGACTGCCGGGGGTGCAACCACCGTGCACTCCCCGCCAAGGAGGCCAAGATCGCCGGCTCACCGGATCAACACCAACGACGACTCCACTGCGTCATCAGATCTGCGAGCTCACCGCGATCAGCGCCAAGTTCTCGACGAGCGACAGCAAGAGGACGCTCGAACATGCATCGAGCGTCGGAGAGAAGCGCGGCGTCAATCTGACCAGCGCGCTGGGCCCGCTGTCGACATGCACGCGCCCGAAGGACCAGGCGACTTGCCGTACGCGGTAGGTTGCCCTGCGTTCACTCGTGAGCTATGGCAAGTCCAGTTGCCCAGCATGAAGAACTTCAAGCCCGACGTACCGGAGAAGTACGATGGCAAGACACACCCGTCGGAGTTCCTCAGCATCTACACCATCGCGGTGCAGGCTGCCGGGGGATGAGACGAGAGGATACTCGCCAATTACTTCCCGCTGGTGCTCAAGCCAAACGTCAGATCTTGGCTCATGCACTTTCCGGAGAACTCCATTTCTTCTTGGGCTGACCTGTGCCATCAGATTGTCGGTGCCTTCACAGGTGGCCACAAGCCCCATGGCCAGGAGAGCGACCTTCACATACACGCCCAGAAGGAAGGAGATCCCCTGCGTAAGTATATCCAGAGGTTCAGCCGTGTCCAGCACAACATCCCGGACGTCCACCCTGCCGCGGTTATTAGCACGTTCCATCAGAACGTGCGTAACCGTCGGATGAGGGAGGAGATGGCGATGTGCAAGATCAGGGACGTCAGCGAGCTGTACGCCCTGGCCGACAAGTGCGCACGCGCTGAGGAGGGGAGGAAACTCCCCGGAGAGGATACGGGAGCAGGGGGATCCGACAGCGAGGATGCCGCCCCGGCAAAGAAAAGCCGGCGGCGGGGCAACAGAAAGAAGAAGAACAAGGAAGTGCTGGTCGTTGAGCAGTCCGGCAAGGAGGCTAGCGCCAAGAAAGCCCAGACTGGTGGCTCCGGCAAGGAGACTGCCGCGTGCACCAACTGCCAGACTGTGGCAGCTGCCGACAAGCAGGACGGCTCCGACAAGCAATACTGCAAGATCCACCGCACCAAGGGCCACGACCTCCAGAACTGCAAGAGGGTCGAGTACCTCGTCGAGCAGCAAAAGGCTGAGTACGAGCGTCGCGACAAGGAGAAGGCCCAGGGAGGTGATGGGGGGTCCGGCAAGAAGCGGCCATTCAATGGCCGGGGGGGACGCCGCGGCAAGTCCAAGCAGCGGCAAGGAGACAGACCTCCCCGCGGCCGCGACAAGGATGAAGACGAAGACGAAGACGAAGACATGGACGATGGAGAGAATAGCGAGCAGGAGTTTCAGAAAGCCACAGAGGTTCTGTGCATTGACGGTGGTGCCTCTCTGCATACTTCCCACCGCCAACTCAAGCAGTGGGTGCGGGAAGTTAATGCAGCAGAGCCACCCATCGAGTCGCGCAAACTTCTGAAGTGGTCCAGCACGCCTACCATCTTCGATATTGAGGACCACCCTGATCGCACAACTGCGGTTGGGTGCTTGCCGATGTTGGTTTCACCAACCATCCGCAACCTCAAGGTCATCAAGATGTTAGTTGACGGTGGGGCCGGCTTGAATTTGATCTCCTCCACTGTGATCCAGAAACTCCAGATCCCCGACAGCGAGCTCGAAGAAACCGACACATTCCAAGGGATCAACCCGGGAAGGAGCAAGCCGAAGGGGAAGATCACGCTGCCAGTGACATTTGGCGGAGAGCTGAACTTCAAGACTGAGAGGATCACTTTCGACGTTGCCGATATTCCATTGCCTTACAATGGAATACTTGGCCGTCCAGCGCTCGCCAAGTTCATGGCAGCCTCTCACTACGCCTACAACATGCTCAAGATGCCAGGCCTGATAAGCGTCATCTCTGTCCCTGGCGACAAGAAGGATGCCCTTGTCTGCGCCGACAAGATTTACCGAGATGCAGCAGCCGCAACAGACAGTGAGACACTTGCCGCTGAAGCTCCCGGGGGGAAGAAGACGAAGTCCGGCAAGAGCTCTGGAGCCCACTCCGGCAAACGCACCTCTTCGGAGTCCTGCGCTGCCGTCGAGGACGCACCATCGAGCTCCACCGGCAAGTGTAAGAAGACGATGGCAGCTCCACCAGAGACGAAGAAGGTGTCCGCCAAGGAGGACGGCACTGGTGGTACTTTCACCATCAGTGCCACGCTTGATCCTAAATAGGAAAGCGCGCTCGTTGCTTTCCTGCGGGCGAACGTCGACGTGTTTGCATGGCAACCGTCTGACATCCCCGGTGTTCCCAGGAAAGTGATTGAGCACAAGCTTGCTGTTTGTCCTCACGCGCGGCCCGTCAAGCAAAAAGTTAGGAAACAAGCAGTGGAGCGCCAAGAGTTTATCGCAGAAGAAATCAAGAAGCTGGAAGCAGCAGGCCTTGTCAGAGGTGTGCTCCATCCCACGTGGTTGGTCAATCCTGTTGTCGTGCGTAAAGTGAATGGGAAGTGGAGGCTTTGTATAGACTTCCCTGATGTGAATAAAGCTTGTCCCAAAGATCCATTTCCCTTGCCGCGCATTGACCAGATTGTTGACTCCACTGCCGGATGCGATTTGCTTTCGTTTCTTGATGCATATTCAGGATACCACCAGATCTTTATGGCTGAAGAAGATGAAGAGAAAACCGCATTCATTACTCCATGTGGCACTTATTGCTTCATACGCATGCCTTTTGGATTGAAGAATGCTGGTTCGACGTTTGCAAGGGTAGTCCACACTGCTTTTGAGCCACAGATACACAGAAATGTGGAAGCTTACATGGATGACATAGTGGTCAAGAGCAAGAACAGAGATACCCTGATACAAGATTTGGAAGAGACCTTTACAAATTTGCGCAAGATCCAACTCAAGCTCAACCCCGAGAAGTGCGTGTTTGGAGTCCCCTCCGGCAAGCTTCTCGGGTTCTTCGTTTCTCAGAGGGGGATTGAAGCCAATCCCGACAAGATCAAGGCCATCAAGCAAATCGAAGCACCGAAGCGCGTCAAGGATGTACGAAGACTTGCCGGCTGCGTGGCTGCTCTCAGAAGGTTTATCTCTAAGTGTGCAGAACGCGCCCTGCCGTTTTTCAAAATTTTGAAAAAGGCAGGTCCAATGAAATGGACTCCGGAAGCGGAGGCAGCACTGCAAGACTTGAAGAGGTACCTGTCCTCCACTCCCATACTTGTCGCACCTAGGCCACAAGAGAAGTTGCTGCTATACTTAGCGGCAACCAATCAAGTGGTTAGTGATGCGTTAGTAGCGGAGAGGGAGGCGGATGATGAGCCAGCAGCCGCGGCAAGCACATCCAGCGACAAGCAGGGGGCTTCCCCTACAAGCTCTGGTCCCGACAAGGATGGATCTGCGTAGATGCAAGAGGAGATACGGAAGAAGATGGTACATCGCCCAGTCTACTTTGTCAGCTCCCTTCTGCAGGGGGCTAGATCAAGGTACTCTGGTGTGCAGAAACTGCTTTTCGGCATCCTCATGGCCTCGAGGAAGCTGCGCCATTACTTCCAAGCTCACGAGATTACAGTGGTCACTCACTTTCCGCTGAAGAGGATATTGCAAAATCCAGAAGCAACAGGCAGGATTGTAGAGTGGGCACTATAACTGTCAAGCTTTGGCCTCAACTTTGAAAGCACTTCAACTATCCAAAGCAGAGCATTGGCAGAGCTTATAGCAGAGTGGACGCCAACGCCCGACGAAGAAATTCCAGAGACGAGCATCCCCGTCAAAGAAGCGAGCAAGGAATGGATAATGTACTTTGATGGTGCCTTCTCGCTGCAAGGCGCCGGTGCTGGTGTGCTGCTTGTCGCGCCCACTGGAGAACACCTCAAGTACGTGGTCCAGATGCACTTTCCCAAGGAACAAGCGACAAATAATACTGCAGAGTATGAGGGTTTGCTTGCCGGTTTCAGGATCGTCGTAGACCTTGGGATCAAGAAGCTGATTGTAAGGGGTGACTCGCAGCTTGTCCTCCGCCAAGTAAACAAGAACTACCAGAGTCCGTTGATGGAAACTGACGCCGACGAAGTACGAAAGCTTGAAGAACACTTTGAAGGCCTACAAATGGAGCACATTCCAAGAGCTCAGAACGACATCGCAGATGGCCTGTCAAAGTGTGCTGCACTAAAGCTGCCTGTGGAACCAGGAATCTTTGTGCTCAAGCTAACTCAACCATCCGTAACACCATCAACTGGGCAGAGCAAGAAGAGGAAGTTGATCTCTGGTGGCTACCTTCCGGTAGAGCTTCCCGAAGCCGCCGCCAACAAGGTCCCCAAGATCAACACTAAGAATGCTGAGGAGCAGTCTGCTCCTGCAAGCCCTAGGGTTTGTACAGTTGAAGCGGACGCTCCCGACAAGTTTTGCTCCGGCAAGCTTGTCGGGGAACATCAAGCTCCGGCTGAGACGCAAGTTCTCGCCGTAGAAGCGGATGACCCCACAGCAGCAGATGTGCCTTTAGTCCTTGTTGTCCAGCCACAAGCTCCAGCATGGGCACAACAGATTGTCCGTTTCCTTCAGACAGGAGAACTTCCCGAAGAGCAAGAAGAAGCGGAAAGAGTAACCCGGCAGTCAAGTATGTACAAGTTTGTCGACAACACAATGTACAGAACAAGACTCAACGGTGTGAAATTGAAGTGTATTCCCCGGGAAGATGGACAGAAGCTGTTGGCAGAGATACATGGAGGCATATGTGGTCACCACATTGGCGCAAGAGCACTTGCCGGCAAAGCATTCCGGCAAGGTTTCTTTTGGCCAGAAGCCCTCCAGGATGCAACTGCACAAGTAACCAAGTGTGAAGCGTGCCAGTTCCATTCTAAACAGATACACCAACCAGCTCAAGCTCTCCAGACGATTCCTTTATCCTGGCCATTTTCGGTCTGGGGGCTCGACATCCTCGGCCCCTTTCCCCGCGCAGCCGGGGGCTTTGAGTTCTTGTACGTCGCCATCAACAAGTTCACAAAGTGGCCAGCACACAATTCACCAGTCGCACCTTCATGCAATACGTCCAAGATCTTGGTGCCAAGGTCTGCTTCGCTTCTGTTGCTCACCCGAGAAGCAACGGTCAAGCGGAGAGGGCAAACGCTGAAGTGCTGCGCGGACTCAAGACAAGAACTTTCGACAGGCTCCACAAGTGCGGAAGAAACTGGATCGAGGAGCTGCCGGTGGTTCTTTGGTCGACCAGAACGACGCCAAATCGAGCCACTGGACAGACACCCTTTGCTCTAGTTTACAGAGCAGAAGCAGTTATCCCCACGGAACTCGTATACGGGTCACCTCGAGTGCTCGCTTATGATGAGCTCGAGCAAGAGCAGCTGCGACAAGATGACGCGCTGCTCCTTGAGGAGGACCGTCTTCAGGCTGCTGTGCGAGCTGCTCACTACCAGCAAGCTTTGCGTCGCTACCATAGCCGCAAAGTTAACGCCAGAAGTCTCGAGGAAGGCGACCTTGTTCTTCGGCGCGTTCAGTCCGCCAAGAATTCCAACAAGTTAACGCCAAAGTGGGAAGGCCCTTATCGGGTGAAACGAGTCACTAGGCCCGGCGCTGTCCGCCTAGAGACCGAAGATGGCTTTCCGGTGAGCAACTCCTGGAACATCGAGCATCTTCGTAAGTTTTACCCATAAGGCGCGGTTGTCGTGATCCGCTCCGGCAACCACCTTTTGTACAAGTCTTGCCGCTGTTGCATGTAATCCTTTGTACAAAGCCGGGCGCAGACCCCGTGCATCAGTAAAGTTTATGTGCCCTGCACAGCTTGTCATTTCATGCTTTCTATTTTTCTTGCATGTGCTATCTGACACTTTGTGGAGCACCAGATCCCGGTAAGCAATAACGAGCCAGAAAACTCCATATCTGCATTTCCTCTTCTTCTTTTTCTTCTCAAGGAAAAGCAAGGTTCCCTCGCGCACAAGTTTGCCGGGGGGGAAGGAGGAGATGGTGGTATGGGCCAAGTCCCATTCAAGAAAAGAAACAAGTCCCAGAAAGCGTTACCTTGCCGGGAAGTAGACAACACAAAAGCTAAGTTGCCAAAGTTTGAGCAATCAAATTTTTAAATTTTTAAGTTATCTCCCTTGAACGGCCACGCTTTCTATGGAAAACCTGTGCGCGGAGGAACCAACTCGTAGCTAGTTGCGCCCTTATTTTGTTTCAAGTTTGCTCAACAGCTTAAGCGTGCTGCGACAAGTGTCGCGCCCTTATTTTGTTTCCGAGCCCGCTCAACAACCTAAGTGTGCTGCAACTGGTTGCGACAAGGTTTCTTGCCGGCGGCGGCACCGCCAGCGGGCTGCTGAAGTTCCGCACTCAGCGCTCGCGGCAAGGGTGCTTACGCCGGCAAGTTCCCTAAAAGCGTAGGGTAAAAACATACAAAGCGAAGGAAGTCAAGTAAAGGAAATAACGTTGCATTAACCACCTAAGATGGAGTTATATTACAAAATGACTTGCCGCAATTCTAATAGACTATTGTTCATAACATGGTTGGCAGCGGCAAGGAAAAGAAGAAAGTGGACAAGACTAGTCCGCGCGGTCGCCCTCGACCCTCTTGATGCCACCCACCTTGTCCACGATGGGAGCGACAAGAGCCTTGAGCGCCTCCAGATCGGCGTCCGGCGGCAAGCTCCTGAGGACGTTGGTGAGGTTGATGCCCGGGTTGCGGTGGACCACCTTCATCAACACCTTCTGCAAGGCTCCCGCGCAGAGCCTGCGCGATTCGTCCGCCAGTTGCTTGGGGATCTTCTCCCGGAGCTGCTGGAGGGCCGTCGCCACACCCGTGAAGAATAGAGTAAGCTTGGCGCTGGGGTGGAGGTTCCCGTCGGTGGAGTACCCGAGATACTCCGCCCCCAATTGCGCCAACTCCTTGTCGATGTTCAGGGCGGCGTTGACAAGACCTTCCGTCCAGAGCTCGACGGTGTGCCTAAAGTTGTTCTGGGAGATGGCGGCGTTGTCCAGCAACGCCTTCTCGGCCCTGATCTCCTCCTTCAGGGTCACCTCCCGCTCCCTGGCGCCGTCCAGCATCTGGTTAAGGGTGGCTAGCTTCAGCTCGAGGTCGGCGATGCTGTCCTTGGCGACGGCGAGCTCCTTGCCCTTCTCGGAGAGGCGGACCTGCAGCTCGGAGTGGCTGTGTGCGTCCTTCTCCCTCTCGAGCTTGAGTGCGGCGACCTCCTCGCCGCTCGTCTTCAAGTTGGCCTCCAGCTACGCCGCCCTCGTCTCCAACTCTCTCTTGGCGGTCTCAGCAGCTGCGGCAGCAACCTTTGCCTCCTGCAAAGCTCCGCCAAGCGATTGCTAGCGCGCGGCAAGCTCGTCCTCGTGGCTGTCGAGGTCGACCTTCCGCTGAGTCAGCTCACCTTCTCGCCTGGATAGCTCCTCGGCGGCAAGCCTTTGCTGCTCCTCCGCTTCCGCCTTCTCAAGGATGAAGGCCTGATGCGCCTCGGCAAGCTGCTCCCGCTCCTCCGCCAAGGATCGGAGAGCTGCTTGGTTGATGGCTCGGAGCTCTTCTGCGCGCTTCTCCAAGTCAGCACCTGCCTTGGCGGCCAGAGCCTCTCGGGACTCCAGCTTGGCTTGTCGGGCGCGGTACAAGGACAGAAGCTTGCGCAGCAGCCGCTCCTCCTCGGGCTCGCTACTGCTGCTCGGCGCGTCGACGAGCTTCAGCCCGGCGGAGGCGAGGACCTCCCCGTCGAAGACCTCTCCCTCGACCGGCGCCCTGGACATGGACGCCCACGGGAGCTGGATGAAGATGTCGTCGCCGGCCTTCAGATAAGCGCTCGGCTCGGGCTCGTCGGAGCTGGGGGCTGCGGCGGCGGCGGAAGGCTTGGCGGTCGGCGTAGCGCCTGGTGCTCCTGCAGCCTCAGTGCCGTCAGTGCGATCGCCGGCCTCTTCGCCAGCTGCCGCGGCGGCAGCCTTGGCGGCCTCTGCGCCAGCGGGATCGTCCGCGCCAACCGTTTCCTTAGCAACAGCGGCGTCGTCGGCGACGACCTCCGTCTCCATGGGCTCGGCCGCGGACGGGTCTGAAGACAGAAAAGAAAAGAAAAGACCAATGGTCAAGCAAATATCCAAAAAGAAGAAATTCAGAAGAAGAAAAGTCCAAGGGTTTACCTGCACGGGCCTCCTCCTCGGTGGGGTTCCTTGCCGGGGAGCTCTCCCTCGGCGGCGTGGTGGTAGCCCCCGCCGGCGGAGGGCCGCTAGCGCCATCCCTTGGCGGAGTGCTTGCCCTTGGCGGGGTGCTTGCCCTTGGCGGGGTGTTCTCCCTTGCCGGGGGGATCCTCCTTGGCAGTGTGGTCGAGGCGTGGGGCTCGTCGGGGGTGATCTCCTGGAGCTCCTGGTGCTGCTGCTCTGCTCCTACACAAGTCAATAAACAAGATGTCAGCAAGGATGGAAGACCCACGCGCGCCCGACAAGCGGAAAGTAAACTACACTTACGCTGGGGGCTGCGCTGGGGGCTGTCCAGAAGAACAGTCGCCGGGTCTGGCAAGCTCGTTTTAGGCGCGCCCCCTGCTGCCGCGGCGGGCTCGTCGTCGATGACGACTGCCGGCACCTTGGCCCTCTTCGCTGCCCTTTGAGCCAGAGTTCTGAAGAAGGACGGGTTCAGAGTTAGGCGAAAGAGATGCAAGACAAAGCAACATAAAATTAAAGAAAGACAAGAATTGCGAAGACTTACTCTTCTTCCTCCTCGTCGGAACTGAGCGCGGAGAAATCGAAGTCCGGCTCGCGCGTCCCGGCGCGAGGAGCAGGGGGAGTGGGCTCCCTTGGCCGCTTGGCGGGAGCAGGGGCGGTGGTCTGAGAAGACCCCGCTCCGGTTGTCGCCGAGGCACGAGGGGCGGCAGGAGCGGTGGCGCTGGCCCGGGAAGATCCTCCTCCAGCCGCTGCTGAAGCGCGAGGCACTCCCTTGGCGGCCTTGCTTGTCGCGGCGGCGCGCACCGCACGGCGCTGCGGCTGCTGGCCCGCCTGCCGCCCCGTCACGTCTACGGCCTTGCGGAGGCGTCTCCTTGTCGGAGCTGGAGGACTTGCTGGTGGTGGCGAACTGCCCGAAGACGAGGAGGAGGAGCCGATCTCCAGTGAGCCGCTCGAGTCCTCGCCAGGCTCACTTGACCCGACGCCCTGCTCGGCGGGCTCGCTCGACTCTGCACCTTCCTCGGCGGGCTCACTTGTCTCAACAACCTTCCCGGCAAGATTCCCCGCCTTGCGAAGTTCTTCTTCCTCGGCAAGGCTTGTCGCCTCCGCTGCCTCCGCCTCCTCCACTGTATACCCAAATTCGCCCGCGGCCGCGGCTGCCGCTGCCTCCTCCAGCCTGGTGGCAATATATGCCATCTCCTGGTCGGTGGTGTCGGGGGTGAGGCTTTTCTTCTCGTCGGATTTGACGGGCAGTTCCACCAAGTTGTCGAAGAACGTTTGCACAGCTTCGTCAGAAGGCTCCTGCCAAGTGGGGTCGATGCCGTGGGAATCGCACAGCGGAATCGCCGCACGGATGGCGCTGAGCGACGAGTTGTTGCACAACGGAACTACGCCCGCCGGCAACGCGAACCACTCAGGGTGGTCGGAGTCGTACTTGAACAACGCCTGGAGCATCGCGTTGAGCTCCAGGACAGTGAAATTCCAATTGAGGCCCGGGCGCAGCCTCATGATGTCTGCTGCGTTCTCACATTCCCAGGCGTCCCTCTTCCTCTCCTGCAAGGGGGCGATGCGGCGGCGGAGAAAGTCAGCTCCAACTGCGCCAACAGTGAGCTTGGCTTGCCGGAGGCGAAGGATCCGAGTGGTAGCGATCTTCAGTCTGCTATCCTCCGGGGCCAGGTCGCTCCAGTCGCTGCCGCGTACTACTGGGGCTTGGCGCCGGTTGGTGAAGGGCTGCGGGTCATCCTCTACGATCCAACACCAATTGGCTCTCCACTCATCCCACTTGCCGCGGAGCTCCCCCAACAAGTAAGCTTCCTTCTTATGGGTCCTAAAGATCCAAGAGATCCCCCCAGACAAAGGCGACCCTGCCTCGACTCGGGGCGTGAAGTAATGGCGGAAAAGAGCTACATTGGGGTAAACTCCGACAAAGTTTTCGCACAGATGTGCGAAAACGGCCATGGTCAAGACGGCGTTGGGGGTGAAGTCAAGAAGATGAAACCCGTAGGTATTCATGATGTCGCAGAAGAACTCGGAATACGGCGGGCAGAGCCCGCAGTAGAAGAACAGCCCAAAGAAGGCATAGCCGTTCGGGAACATCTCAGCGGCTACGGCGGGGAGTACCTTGGTGCGCGGATGCGCCTTCGCCTCCCTCGACCAGAAGAGATAGAAGGATTCCTTCAGCTCCTCCGCGTCAAGCTTTGGCGGGAAGACCACCTTCTTCTTCCGCATCGCTGCGATCCGCAGCGCCTCGGCCGACTTCACGGACTTCCCCTTCTCGCCTTTCGGGGCCATGGTTGAAGCGGCGAAGGAGGTCGACGGCGCTGGTGGTGCTGGTGGCGGCGGAGGGGGCGGAGCGCTGCTCTCTTTCGGCCTTCGGGAAGGAGGGGAGCGGCGGGGGTTTCTGAGGATGAATAAGCAACAGGCGAATGGAAGGAACTGCCCCTGCTTCCCCTGCTATTAAGGGGGAGGAGGGGGACGTTCCGCATTTCCCCATTAAAGAAACAGGCCACGATCTCTCCCACGACGCCGCGATTGACGCGTGCCGTTAAGGGAGGGCGCGGTGGATACAGAGCTGGATACGGCGTGTCGCGGGCCGCGCGTGCCCGGGCACTGTTTTGGGCCTGGCCCAACAGCGCTCGGCTGCGTGTCTGGCCCAGGCCCGGGGGCTCCTGTCTGTGTACTAAAGTAGGGGTACCTTAGTATCCTGAACTTGTGCACGGGCAGTTGCAGCGTCTCGCGGCAGGGCTAGTCAAGCGACCGCCAAGACCCTCTATGGTTCCCTTGGAGCCATTCAAGAACAAAGTATTCAAGTCAAAGAAACAAGACCCCGGCAAGAGGAGCTTGCCGGGATGACCACTCAAGGCACAAAACCACTCAAGGCACAAGACCCTGGCAAGAGGAGCTTGCCGGGAAGGACAATCAAAGGCACCTCAAGAGAACTTGTCGCGACGCGCCACGCGTCCCGGCAAGGCCCGGTGAGCGACAAGCTCCCGGGCGCGACAAGATAGCGACCGCGGCAAGGCACTTGCCGCGGCAGGCTTCCACTCAGTACCCACGCTCCAGCTCATCTACCCACGTGTCGCCCTGGGACCCTCCCAGGCGCACATGGCAGAAGGCTGTGCAGCCAGGGGAACACGGTGGCAAGCTGCGATGACGAGGCTACCGTCGTGGCAAACGGTGGCGCCCCTGACGGCCACTTTTTGCACTGTTTGGGGCGACGGCGACGGGCATTCAATGCCCTTGTCCCCTGCCGTCAGGGTTAGGTATAGAGCACTGTTCAAACATTGTTCCAACTACCACCCTTTTTACACTTTTACCCTCATCTATGTTGCCACCTGTCGGTGACCCCTTTGACCAATAAAAGGAGGCCCATGCGCAACGTAGAGGGGGTTCCGATCCTCGACCACTCTCACCCTCGGTCCTGCTAGCGATCAGTACGCACTGTAGCATTCATCGCTCCCGAGCTAAGAACTCAATACAAACCAAAGCAGGAGTAGGGTGTTACGCATCCGTGCGGCCCGAACCTGGGTAAACTGCTCGCGTGCTCGCCTCGATCTGCTCTTTGTGCATCCTCCGCCCCCTTGTCGTACCGTCAAGGGGCTCCGGTCCCATAGGTGTTCATGGGCGATCAGTTTCCCCGACAAAGGTCGTATGCCCTCTAGGATTGGAGGTGCATAAGATACATGCATGCCCTAATGACTGCATCCTCTACCGCGGTGCGTACGAGGATTTTAACGCATGCCCGGTATGCGGTGCATTGCGGTATAAGATCAGACGAGATGACCCTGGTGATGTTGACGGCGAGCGCCCAAGGAAGAGGGTTCCTGCCAAGGTGATGTGGTATGCTCCTATAATACCACGGTTGAAACGTCTGTTCAGAAACAAAGAACATGCCAAGTTGATGCGATGGCACACAGAGGACCGTAAGAAAGACGGGAAGTTGAGACCACCCGCTGACGGGTCGCAGTGCAGAAAAATCGAGAGAACGTACTGGGGGGAGTTTGCAGGTGACGCAAGGAACGTATGGTTTGGTTTAAGCGCGGATGGCATTAGTCCTTTTAGGGAGTAGAGCAGCAATCACAATACCTGGCCCGTGACTCTATGTATCTATAACCTTCCTCCTTGGTTGTGCATGAAGTGAAAGTTCATTATGATGCCAATACTCATCCAAGTCCCTAAGCAACCTGGCAACGACATTGATGTGTACCTAAGGCCATTAGTTGAAGAACTTTTATAGCTGTGGAATGGACAAGGTGTACGTGTGTGGGATGAGGACAACCAGGAGGAATTAACCTACATGCGTTGTTGTTTGTAACCATCAATGATTGGCCTGCTCTCAGTAACCTTTCAGGACAAACAAACAAGGGATACCACACATGCACGCACTGTTTAGATGACACCGAAAGTATATACCTGGACAAATGCAGGAAGAATGTGTACCTGGGGCATCGTCGATTTCTTCCGACCAACCATCAATGTCGAAAGAAAGGCAAGCATTTCAAAGGCGAGGCTGATCACCGGAAGAAGCCCGCCATGCGTACCAGTGATCATGTACTTGCTACGGTCAATGATTTACATGTAATCTTTGGAAAGGGTCCCGGTGGACTATCTGTTCCGAAAGACACTGAGGGACGCGCACCCATGTGGAAGAAGAAATCTATATTTTGGGACCTACCCTACTGGAAAGACCTAGAGGTCCGCTCTTCAATCGACATGATGCACGTGACGAAGAACCTTTGCGTGAACCAGTTAGGCTTCTTGGGCGTGTATGGGAAAACAAAAGATACACCGGAGGCACGAGAGGACCTGCAACCTTTGCATGAAAAAGCGCCATGCCTCCAAAGCAGTCTGAAGGTCCTGCCAGCTACGCTCTTACCAAAGAAGAGAAGGAAATCTTCTTTGCATGCCTGCTCAGTATGAAGGTCATGTCTGGCTTCTCGTCGAATATAAAGGGAATAATAAATATGCTAGAGAAAAAGTTCCAGAACCTAAAGTCTCATGACTGCCATGTGATTATCACACAACTGCTTCCGGCTGCATTGAGGAAGCTATGTTCATTCCTCAATGCAATCTCTCAGAAGGTGATCGATCAAGAAATCATACTAAGGCTAAGGAGTGATGTGGCACAATGTCTTGTCGGTTTCGAGCTGGTGTTCCCACCATCCTTCTTCAATATCATGATGCATGTCCTAGTTCATCTAGTCGACGAGATTGTCATTCTGGGCCCCGTATTTCTACACAATATGTTCCCCTTTGAGAGGTTCATGGGAGTCCTAAAGAAATATGTCCGTAACCGCGCTAGGCCAGAAGGAAGCATCTCCATGGGCCATCAAACAGAGGATGTCATTGGGTTTTGTGTTGACTTCATTCCTGGCCTTAAGAAGATTGGTCTCCCTAAATCGCGGTATGAGGGAGACTGACTGGAAAAGGCATGCTTAGAGCGGACTCAATAATATGCAGGGACGGGCATTCTTGGTCTCAAGCACACTACACAATTCTACAGAGCTCTACCTTGGTGACCCTGTATGTCGATGAACACAAGAACAGTCTGCGCTCCAAACACCCGGAGCAGTGTGACGACTGGATTACATGTGAACACATCAAGACTTTCGGCAGTTGGTTGGAAACACGTCTCAGAGGTGACAATACTGTTTGTAATGAGTTCTACTCGTTGTCCAGGGGACCATCTTCGACGGTATTGACTTACAAAGGATACGGGATAAATGGGAATACATTTTATATGATCGCCCAAGATCAATTGAGCACCAACCAAAACAACGGTGTCCGCTTTCATGCAACAACCAAGAAGGGAAAGGACACATATTATGGTTACATAGTGGACATATGGGAACTTGACTACGGACATGATTTGAAGGTCCCTTTGTTTAAGTGCACATGGGTCATTCTGTCAGGAGGAGGGGTACATGTAGACCCAGATTACGGAATGACAACAGTGGATCCGAACAATCTTGGGTGCATAGACGAACCGTTCGTCCTAGCCACTGATGTGGCGCGGGTTTTCTATGTGAAGGACATGTCTACAAAACCCAGAAAAAGAAATGATAAGGAAGCGAACACATCATACGATGAGCCAAAGTGCCACATAGTTCTATTAGGAAAAAGAGACATTGTGGGAGTGGAGGGCAAGACAGACATATCCGAAGATTATGAAAAGTTTCATGAAATTCCTCCCTTCAAAGTCAAGGGTGACCCAAGCACCCTCATAAACGATGAAGATTATCCATGGTTACGGCGCAATAAGCAAAGGACACAAGCGAAGAAAAAGTGAAGACTTTCTCTCCACAACTATTATGATGATGCCTTTGATCTAGAATATCACTGCGGTTACATGTGAAGAAATGAAATGCCTGTTGTAACAGACGAGTATCCGTATGAATCCCTGATACCTCAAAAGAGATTGTCCGTTTTGTACACGAAGTGCATCCAGTTTTTGCCGTAACCCTCTCTACTTTTTTGCACATGCTATGTGGGTGAAATGAATATACCATGCCAACTTTCAACCTTTTCAGAGTTCATTTGAAATGTCTTTCGATTTCAGGGTCTTATAGCTCAAAAAATCAGTAAATGCACGAAAATAACAAATGAAGTCAGAAAGGGTTGAAAATTGATGATGTGGCTTTGAATGGTGCATTTTGAACACAGAAAAAGTCTGGAGTTCAAATAAGTTCAAAAAAATGAAATCCCTTTGTAACAGACGAGTTTCCGTATGAAACCCTCATACCTCGAAAGAGATTGTCCGTTTTGTACACGAAGTGCATCCAATTTTTGCCGTAACCCTCTCTACTTTTTTGCACATGCTATGTGGGTGAAATGATGATACCATGCAAGCTTTCAACCTTTTTAGAGTTCATTTGAAATGCTTTTCAAATTCAGGGTCTTATAGCTCAAAGAATTCAGTAAATGCATGAAAAATAACAAATAAAGTCAGAAAGGGCTAAAAATTGATGATGTGGCTTTGAATGGTGCATTTTGAACACAGAAAAAGTATGTAGTTCAAATAAGTTCAAAAAATGAAATCCCGTTGTAACAGATGAGTTTTCGTCTGAAACCCTGATACCTCAAAACAGATAGTCCGTTTTGTACATGAAGTGCATCCAGTTTTTGCCGTAACCCTCTCAACTTTTTAGCACATGCTATGTGCGTGAAATGATGATGCCATGCCAACATTCAACCTTTTGAGAGTTCATTTGAAATGCTTTTCAATTTCAGGGTTATTTAGCTCAAAGAGCGAACTAATATAAAAAAGAATGAACTGGAAAACTTTTATGAAACTCTAACAGCAAAAATAATAAAATAAAATAATGAACAAAAAAACTTTAATGAAACTATAATAGAAAAAAGAATGAACTAGAAAACTTTAATGAAACTCTAATAGCTAAAGGAATCAACCAAAAAGCTTTTATAAACCTCTAGTATTATTGAAACTAAAATTATATAAAATTTATGCAACTAAAATTATCAAAGTATTTTCTGTTCAAAACATTAAAAGCAAAAAGAATTTCATAAAATAAATAAAATAGCAAAAAATAAAATAAAATGAATAAGTAGAATAAAAATAAAATAAATAAGTAGAAACAAAATAATCTTTAATAAAGTAAAATAAATAAACTTTAATAAAATAAATAAAAATAGCAATAGTAAGTATTTTGTTGAAAGTACAAACAAAATTTTAAAAAATAAAGCAACAAAGAAAAAAATGGGAAAAAATAAAAAAATGCCACCTACTGGGCCACACGGCCTGAATACGACTAGAAACCCAACCGTGGGCCAGGATTCAGGCCCGCAGAAGGCCCACAGGCAGATACAGAGTGTTTAGGCCCGTAAGCCTGGAGTTCAGAGGAGTTCGAAAGGAGAGGCACAGCTGATAACCCACAAGTGTAGGGGATCAGTTGTAGCCTCTTTCGATAAGTAAGAGTGTCGAACCCAACGAGGAGCTAAAGGTAGAACAAATATTCTCTCAAGTTCTATCGACCATCGATAAAACTCTACGCACGCTTGACGTTCGCTTTACCTAGAACAAGTATGAAACTATAAGTACTTTGTAGGTGTAACGGGATAGGTTTGCAAGAATATAAAGAGCATGTAAATATAAACTAGGGGCTGTTTTAGGTAAAGAAGCAATAACGTTAGTATATCGAGTTGGAAAAGTGGTGGTAGGAGTTGCGAAATTGTCCCTAAGCAATTGACTACGTAACTAGACCGATGGCAAGTTTTATGTGGGAGAGGCCACTGCTAGCATGTCATCCCTGACTTGGAATTCTGTGCACTTATGATTGGAACTATTAGCAAGCATCCGCAACTACTAACGTTCATTAAGGTAAAATCCAACCATAGCATTAAGATATATTGGTCCCCCTTCAATCCCGTATGCATCAATTTCTATGCTAGGTTGAAGCTTCTGTCACTCTTGCCCTCCAATACATAGTCCTATCAACATACAACTAACCCTATGGTGTGATCCACACACGCCCTCATATTATGGGCACCAAAGGACAACAACATCACCACAAGCAAATTAAGCCAATCATAGCAATTCACCAATTACCGATAGGACAACGAAAATCTACTTAGACATCATAGGATGGCAACACATCATTGGATAATAATATGAAGCATAAAGCACCATGTTCAAGTAGAGGGTACAATGGGTTGCGGGAGAGTGGACCGCTGTAGATAGATGGGGGAAGGTAGTGAAGATGTTGGTGAAGATGATGGAGGTGTTGGTGTAGATCGCCGTCGCACGATGATGGCCCCGGTGGCACTCCGGCGCCACCGGAAGCGAGGGGAGAGAGCCCCCCTCCTTCTTCTTCTTCTTCCTTGACCTTCTCCCTAGATGGGGGAAGGGTTTCCCCTCTGGTCCATGGCCTCCATGGCGGCGGAGGGACAAGAGCCCCTCCGAGATTGGATATGTCTTTCTGTCTCTCTCTGTTTCTGCGTTCCTAGATTCTGGCCTTTCACTGTTTCTTATATTCCTGAAGATCCGTAACTCCGATTGAGCTGAATTTTGGACACGATCTCTATCCGGATATTAGCTTTCTTGGCGCGAAAGAAGGGAACCAACCGTCTTATGGGGTGGCCACGAGGGCCCATGGCGCGCCCCCTGCCTCGTGCCCCCCTCGGGCATCGTTTCGCGTTGATTCTTCTTCCAGAAATTCATAAATATTCCAAAAAAATATCTCCTTCTGTTTTTATCCCGTTTGGACTCCATTTGATATGGATATTCTGAGAAACAAAAAACATGCAACAAAAGAGAACTGGCACTGGGCACTGGATCAATATGTTAGTCCCAAAAAATAGTATAAAAAGTTGCCAAAAGTATAGGAAAGTTGTATAATATTGGCATGGAACAATCAAAAATTATAGATACGACGGAGACGTGTCAGCATCCCCAAGCTTAATTCCTGCTCGTCCTCGAGTAGGTAAATGATAAAAAAGATAATTTTTGATGTGGAATGCTACCTAGCATAATCTTGATCATGTAATCTAATCATGGCATGAATATTAAGACACGAGTGATTCAAAGCAATAGTCTATCATTTGACATAAAAGAATTTAATACTCGGGCATCCCAACAAACAATCAAGTCTTTCAAAATAGCAATGCTAAAGAATGTTATCCCTACAAAATCATATAGTCTTTTATGCTCCCTTTTCTTAACACAAGGTACCCATCGTGCCCATCCCGGTGTCAGCCAAGCAATTGTTTTCATACTTTACTTTTTCGAACCTTTTCAACTCTTCACGCAATACATGAGCGTGAGCCATGGACATAGCACTATGGGTGGAATAGAAGGTGGTAGTAGACAAAAGTAGGGAGAAAGTCTCACATCGACTAGGCAAATCAATGGACTATGGAGATGTCCATCAATTGATATCAATGTGAGTGAGTAGGGATTGCCATGTAACTGATGCACTAGAGCTATAAGTGTATGAAAGCTCAACAGAAAACTAGTGGGTGTGCATCAACTTGCTTGCTCATGAAGACCAAGGGCATTTGAGGAAGCCCATCGTTGGAATATACAAGCCAAGTTCTATAATGAAAATTCCCACTAGTATATGGAAGTGACAATATAGGAGACTCTCTATATGAAGAACATGGTGCTACTCTGAAGCACAAGTGTGGAAAAAAATGATAGTAGTATTTTCCCTTTTTTCTTTTTTTTCTTTTTTGGGGCCTTCCTTTTTTTGTCCTTTCTTTTTTTTCCAAGGGACAATGCTCTAATAATGAAGATCATCAAACTTATATTTACTTACAACTCAATATTACAACTCGATACTAGAACAAAGTATGACTCTATATGAATGCCTCCGGCGGTGTACCGGGATGTGCAATGATCTAGCATAGCAATGACACCAAAAAATAGTCAAGCCATGAAAACATCATGCCAGCTGTCTTACGATCACGCAAGGCAATATGACAATGATGGTGCGTGTAATAATAAACGGAACGGTGGAGTTACATGGCGATATATCTCGGAATGGCTATGGAAATGCCATAATAGGTAGGTATGGTGGCTGTTTTGAGGAAGGATATAAGGTGGTTTGATGCACCGGCGAAAATTGTGCGGTACTAGAGTGTGGCTAGCAAGGTGGAATGGTGAGAGTGCGTATAATCCATGGACTCAACATTAGTCATAAAGAACTCACATACTTATTGCGAAAAATCTATTAGCCCTCGAAGCAAAATACTACGACGCATGCTCCTAGGGGGGAGGTTTGTAGGAGTTAACCATCGCACGCCCCCGACATTCACGCAAAGATAAACAATCAAAATACAATGCGCGCCAATTTGGTTACATAGTTAGGAGACCATACGTGCATGCTTCGGGAATCACAAACCTTAACACCAATATTCTTACTAAACCACAATTATTCACTAGTACCTCCCACATACTAGCATCTCTATATCGCAAAACTATTGCAAGGAATCAAACATATCATATTCAGCGATCTACAAGTTTATGTAGGACTTTATGATTAACCAAGTGAATGACCAATTCCTGTCATCTCTCTAAATAGATATAAGTGAAGCAAGAGAGTTTTAATTCTTTCTACAAAAGATATGCCCACGGTCTAACAAATACAAGTGAATCAAAAGAGCATTCTACAAATGGTGGTTTTCTATGTGAGGAGAAACAGGCAATCCAAACTTCAAATGATATAAGTGAAGCACATGAAGCATTCTATAAAGCCTTAATCAAAAGATATAAGTGAAGTGCAAAGAGCATTCTATAAATCAACCAAGGACTATCTCATACCAGCATGGTGCATTTATTAAAAGAAAAATAAAAAGCACACGACGCTCCAAGAGTTTACGCATATCATGTGAATGAAACGAATCCGAAAACATACTGATACTTCTTGAAGAAAGATGGGATGCCTTCCGGGGCATCCCCAAGCTTAGATGCTTGAGTCTCCTTGAATACTTACTTGGGGTTCCGTGGGCATCCCCAAGCTTGAGCTCTTTCCTCTCCTCCTTCTTCTCACATCGAGACCTCCTCGATCTTCGAACACTTCATCCACACAAAACTTAACCGAACTTTTAGTGGCGGGGTTAGTGCATATGATCAATGAAATCCCATGATGTATTGCTCTAACATTTTTGTATAATTATGAGGAAACATCACCCACTGTATGCTATCATAATTCTATGGCCCCAAGTCAAGGAGGCTTCAACAAGAAGTCAAACATATGCAAATAATGAAGCTATAACAGCAATCTGTGAAAACAGGACAGTCTGTAGTAATCTCAACATTAACCATACTTATGTAACTCTACAAATTAGGGAACAATTAGGAAAAATCAACAATTTGTATAGCAAGACTTTGCAAAAAGTTTCAGATCCTTTCGACGTTCCAGTAAGAAATTTAAAATCGCGCACTACAGCCAAAGTTTCTGTTTTTGCACCGCACAAACCAACAAGCAGTTTAATCATCCTAAAGGAAACTCTTGGCACATTATTTTTATAATACAATGGAATTGTACAAGGGGATAATTATTTATTTTGAAAAGTTTCTGTAATCAAGGTTCACAAAGTTTCCATGGGCATGTACAAAGTTCAAGGCTAGCTCCCACTTTAACAATGCTCGTCTTTCTCACTTTCGCTTTTCTTTTTGAAAAAGCTTTAGGTTCCCCTCTTTATTTTTATTTTTGTTTTTAACTTTATAAAAGCAGACAACAGAAATAAATGTGTCTCTAAAACTTCCGGGTTGTCTCCCTGGCAGCGCTTTCTTTAAAGTCATTAAACTAGGCATATAGTGCTCAAGTAATGGATCCACCCGGATCCCAAGGTATATCAAAGCCAATTTTAATTAACAATGATTTGTGATTTAGTAGTGAGCACAAAGTAACATATATCATGCAACAATGAAGTCTAATTCTCTTCCTATGCATCGGCATGTCATAAAAGAACAATTCATGCACATCAAGTAAATGCCAATACATAGTATAAACAGTTTCTTGCAATTTTCTAATATTGGAAACATAGAGAGGCGGAGATGTAGTTCCTTTCTCATAATAATTGCAAGTAGGAGCAGCAAGCACATGCATATTATATCTATTAAAATCATCATGTGTAGTAGCAGAATGCAACCCATCAATATAATCCTCAATAAGGGCAAACTTCTCCTATATAGTGTTGCCGGAAGAATTCAAATAGATAATAGGACTATCATGCATAGGTGCAATAGCAACAATTTCATGTTTAACATAAGGGAATATAGCAAGTTCATCTTCATAGGAATAATTCATATTGGCATCATGGCCACAAGCATAGCAAGCATCAAGTTCATCAAAAAGGGATATTTCAAAAGAATCAAAGGGATCATAGCATTCATCCTTCGGTAAGCACGAAGGGAAATTAAACAATGTATGAGTTGAAGAGTTACTCTCATTAGAAGTTGGGCACGGGTAGCTAATCCGCTCTTCCTCCTTTTGTTCTTCGCTCTCATCGTCATCTTTTTCATCTAATGAGCTCACAGTGTCATCAATTTCTTCTTCCATAGTTTCCTACAAAATATTAGTCTCTTCTTGGACAGCGGAGACTTTCTCAATAAACACATCAATATTGGCATTGTATTCATAATTCTCATAGCAATATTTCAATATAGCAAAAAATTTAGGCCTATAAACATCATCATCAAAAGCTTCATACCTTTTAAATAGAGATCCAATTTCATAAGCACCCATAAAAGCAACAAATTCTTCTATTTGTTCAACATCATAGTAATCATATATACCATTAGCATAAGATGCTAAGGTTTCATTATCATTAAATTTGCTTGAAAAGGGAAGGTGTGGAGCCTTCATCCTAGAGCAACAAGTATAATCATATCTCAAGCATAGTTTCCGAGCATACCAATAAAACATATAAATTTGATCCCATAATAGTTTCCCTTTTTGTGTAAAGTGATAATCCCTAAAGTATTCACATTGATCCAACGTTACTCCCATTATATAGTTGAATGGGGTTTTATCAGGATTATCAAAGTAGTACATAATATTTTTCACATATTGAGCATCGAGGGTTTTAGGAGGTTCCACATCTCCATGAGTAGCAAGTACACCTATTTTTTTGGTATTTCATGTTCCATATCCATAACTAAAGATAGAGAACAACTTAGAACAGAAAATAAAATCTACTTAGTGATAAAGCAAACAAGCACACATGAGAATATTCACCCCACGCTATTGCACCCCCGGCAACGGCGCTAGAAAAAGGTCTTGATAACCCACAGGTGTAGGGGATCAGTTGTAGCCGCATTCGATAAGTAAGGGTGTCAAACCCAACGGGGAGCTAAAGGTAGAACAAATATTCTCTCAAGTTCTATCGACCACCGTTAAAACTCTACGCACGCTTGATGTTCGCTTTACTTAGAACAAGTATGAAACTAGAAGTACTTTGTAGGTGTAACAAGATAGGTTTGCAAGAATATAAAGAGCACGTAAATAAACACTAGGAGCTGTTTTAGGTAAAGAAGCAATAAAGTTAGTATAGCAAGTGTGGAAAATTGGTGGTAGGAGTTGCGAAATTGTCCCTAAGCAATTGACTATGTTACTACACCGATAGCAAGTTTTATGTGGGAGAGGGCACTGCTAGCATGTCATCCCTGACTTGGAATTCTATGCACTTATGATTGGAACTATTAGCAAGCATCTGCAACTACTAATGTTCATTAAGGTAAAACCCAACTATAGCATTAAGATATATTGGTCCCCCTTCAATCACGTATGCATCAATTTCTATGCTAGGTTGAAGCTTCGGTCACTCTTGCCCTCCAATACATATTCCTATCAACATACAACTAAACCTATGGTGTGATCCACGCGCGTGCTCATATGATGGGCACCAAAGGACAGCAACATAACCACAAGCAAATTAAACCAATCATAGCAATTCACCAATTACCGATAGGACAACAAAAATCTACTCAGACATCATAGGATGGCAACACATCATTGGATAATAATATGAAGCATAAAGCACCATGTTCAAGTAGAGGGTACAGCGGGTTGCGAGAGAGTGGACCGTTGTAGATAGATGGGGGAAGGTGATGAAGATGTTGGTGAAGATGACGGAGGTGTTGGTGTAGATCGCCGTCGCACGATGATGGCCCCGGTGGCACTCCGGCGCCACTGGAAGCGAGGGGGAGAGAGCCCCCCCCCTCCTTATTCTTCTTCCTTGACCTCCCTAGATGGGAGAAGGGTTTCCCCTTTGGTCCATGGCCTCCATAGCGGCGGAGGGGCGAGAGATCCTCCGAGATTGGATCTGGCTCTCTGTCTCTCTCTGTTTCTGCATTCCCATATTCTGGCCTTTCATTGTTTCTTATATTCTCGGAGATCCGTAACTCCGATTGGGCTGAAGTTTGGACACGGTCTCTATCCGGATATTAGCTTTATTGCGGCGAAAGAAGGGCACCAACCGCCTTACGGGGTGGCCACGAGGGCCCAGGGCGCGCCACCTGCCTCGTGGCCCCCTCGGGCATCGTCTCGCGTTGATTCTTCTTCCGAAAATTCATAAATATTCCAAAAAAATCTCCTTCTGTTTTTATCCCATTTGGACTCCGGTCGATATGGATATTTTGAGAAACAAAAAACATGCAACAAACAGGAACTGGCACAAAGCACTGGATCAATATGTTAGTCCCAAAAAATAGTATAAAAAGTTGCCAAAAGTATATGAAAGTTGTATAATATTGGCATGGAACAATAAAATAGTATAGATACGACGGGAAAAATATCAGCAGCCGCGCTTATAAACTGGTGCGGAAGCCCCTCAGCTAGCAAGGTGGGACTAAACATCCACCGTGGTTGTGCCAGGCATAGGCTAGAGACCTTTGGTCCCAGTTGGTGGCACCAACCGGGAATAAAGGGGGGCATTGGTTTCGGTTGGTGCCACGAACCGGGACCAATGGCTTTCTGATAACCCACAAGTGTAGGGGATCAGTTGTAGCCTCTTTCGGTAAGTAAGAGTGTCGAACCCAACGAGGAGCTAAAGGCAGAACAAATATTCCCTCAAGTTCTATCGACCACCGATACAACTCTACGCACGCTTGACGTTTACTTTACCTAGAACAAGTATGAAACTAGAAGTACTTTGTAGTTTTTGTGGGATAGGTTTGCAAGATAATAAAGAGCGCATAAATAAAAAGTAGGGGTTGTTAAGATAGAGAAGCAATAAAGTTAATATAGCGAGTGTGGAAAAGTGGTGGTAGGAGTTGCGAAACTGCCCCTAAGCAATTGGCTACGTTACTAGACCGATAGCAAGTTTTATGTGGGAGAGGCCACCGCTAGCATGTCATCCCTTACTTGGAATTCTATGCACTTATGATTGGAACTATTAGCAAGCATCCGCAACTACTAACGTTCATTAAGGTAAAACCCAACCATAGCATTAAGATATATTGGCCCCCCTTCAATCCCGTATGCATCAATTTCTACGCTAGGTTGAAGCTTCTGTCACTCTTGCCCTCCAATACGTAGTCCTATCAACATACAACTAACCCTATGGTGTGATCCACGCGCGTGCTCATATGATGGGCACCAATGGACAGCAACATAACCACAAGCAATTTAAACCAATCATAGTAATTCACCAATCACTGATAGGACAACGATAATCTACTCAAACATCATAGGATGGCAACACATCATTGGATAATAATATGAAGCATAAAGCACCATGTTCAAGTAGAGGGTACAGCGGGTTGCGGGAGAGTGGACCGCTGTAGATAGATGGGGGAAGGTGATGGAGATGTTGGTCAAGATGACGGAGGTGTTGGTGTAGATCGACGTCACACGATGATGGCGGAGTGCCACCGGAAGCGAGGGGGAGAGAGCCCCCCTCCTTCTTATCCTTCCTTGACATTCTCCCTAGATGGGAGAAGGGTTTCCCCTCTGGTCCATGGTCTCCATGGCATGGGAGGGGCGAGAGCCCCTCCGAGATTGGATATGTCTCTCTGTCTCTCTCTGTTTCCGCGCTCCCAGATTTTGTCCCTTCACCGTTTCTTATATTCTCGGAGATCCGTAACTCCGATTGGGCTGATTTTTTGACACGATTTTAATCCGGATATTAGCTTTCTTGCGGCGAAAGAAGGGAATCAACCGCCTTACGAAGTGGCCACGAGGGCCCAGGGCGCGCCTGCCCCTGGTGGGTGCACCCCCCTGCCTCGTGGCCCACTTGGGCATCGTCTCATGTTGGTTCCGCCCCCCAAAATTCACATATAGTACAAAAAATCTCCGTCCGTTTTTATTCTGTTTGGACTCCGTTTGATATGGATATTATGCGAAACAAAAAATATGCAACAAACAGGAACTGGCACTGGGCACTAGATCAATATGTTAGTCCCAAAAAATAGTATAAAAAGTTGCCAAAAGTACATGAAAGTTGTAGAATATTGGCACGGAACAATCAAAAATTATAGATACGACGGAGACGTATCACTTTCCTATATAAGTGGCACTTAGGAATTTTTGCACATTCTCCCCCGACGCCAACGCCCCCGCGCCCCAACGCCGCCTGGCTGCACCTCCTCGCCATCCCTGTCGCCGCGCCCTGCCCCATCGCCGCCCGCTCCTCCTCGTCGTCGCCGACGCCTCCCCGACCTCATCGTCGCCTCCTCGACGTCTCCCCACGCCCCTACCCTACCCCACGCCTCTGCCTCATCCCCAACCTCGCCATCGCCGCCCGCTCCTCGTCGTCAACGCCGCCCCAGGTGAGCACCCCGCCTTCCCCCACTCCCCTGATGTTGGGGATATAAGTATTTCATATAACCCGCCCAGGAGGGGCCGGGTTGCCTGACGGTGGTTCATCAGTCCGGCCCAAAAGTTGTTAAGATGGCGGTCCACATAAGGGCCCAAGGCCCGCGGCTGCTTATGGCCTGTAAGTACTAAACCGCCATATATGTAACTTGTAATGTAAGGCATGTAAGATGAGTCACCGAGCCGGACACGATTGTATGAGCCGGCCGGGACTCTGTAGGCCGCAGGGCGTCAACCCGTGTATATAAGACGACGACCCGGCAGTGGCTTAGGGCAAGAAACAAGAGATCGAGGGCTAGGCAAGCGCATCCGCAACCTAGCAATCGACACCCCATCAATCCCATCCTAAACTGGAGTAGGTTTTACCCTCACCGCAGGGCATAGCCAGTATAAACTTCCCGTGTCCTTTGTTTCGTTCTTAACCCCTTTAAGCTAACCCGTCGCTATGTCTCCATAATCAATTCCTTACCTTAGGACATCTGCCATGACACTTCCACGACAGTTGGCGCCCACCGTGGGGCCTGCGGCTGGCGGTTTTAGTTCTTGAAGGGAAACTTTGAAGGGCTTAAGGAATACGCTGTGGGCCGGATGACTAAGAGTCATCGCGGCAAGCTTTACATCGATGACGAAGGCTGGGGCCCCGAGGCCGGCTCAATTGAGTACGGGTACTGGGTCCCCTTTGGCGGAATCCACGTCTTCATCGGCAAGATCGGCGAACTGGGCCCTGAGCCGGACATCTGCCATCAGGAAGCGTGCTTTCATTGGATACATCCAGGGTGCTAGAGGTGCCAGATCTTATGAAGAAACAGATGTTCTTTCTGATGGTGAGTCATCTACAGGTGAGACTAACTCCATGTATCGGATGCAGAGCGGACGGTTTGGGGGCTCGTATGATGGCAACAGTATTCCAGACGTCAGTGAGCCGCCGAATAGGGTGGCAATCTTCATGGCCGGCACCCATCCGGCTCTCAGGTCAACCGTCGTTGGGACCATAACACCCGGCGCAGACGGCTCAGCGCAATCACCGGCTCAAGCTTTATCGGATTTATTGGAGAATCTGGCGACTCTGATGGGAACAGAGGTTACTCCAAAAAATCAAGATCAGCACAAGACGGCGGTGAATAAATTGCGGCAAGAGATAACCCAAGTTAGGGAGGACATGGCGGCCGAGAACACCAGGCTGCCGAACAACGAGCTGTTCTAGATGCCCGATCCCAGCGGATTCAAGCGGAGGCTTTCCGGTTTCGGTAGGGCAGAACGCCGCTAACGAAGCCCTGATAAGGAAGAAACAACAGAGTCGACTCCCCTTTGTCTATGAGCCCAGGAATCTTTTTACATATGGGGCAAGGGGCAGTGGTCCACCATTATTAAACCGGACGGCAGAGGCACCCAGGACCGGCGGACCGGTTCATCAGCGGACAGCCGGGTCTCTATATGCAGATCAGAACCGCCCGGCCCCTCATTATCCTTCGGCACCGGCGAGTCACTACTCCAACCCTCTGGATAACATGATAGCAGCAGCATCAAAGATGGCGGCTTTGTCAGTTGAGGGTGAAACTCCGGTGCCAGTGGAAACCCGGAGAGCTCAGGAGCCACTTTAGACAGCACTCCAGCTGCAGCAGGCTTATTCTTATAGTCGAGATCGGGTTCACTCAACCCCCCGTCCAAGTGCTAGCTACAGCAGACACGTGGAATCGCCAGGGGTTTCAAGCGCGGAACGATGTCGTAACTCGCCTCGTGGATATAACCCGGTGCGACATGACACCAGGGGACAGGATGTGCCGGTTCAGGCGGCCGATCACCAGCCGGCGCCTGCTACCTCTTGAGCTTGTGTTGTATTCCCTCGAAGAGGAAAGGGAGATGCAGCATAGTAGCGTAAGTATTTCCCTCAGTTTTTAAGAACCAAGGTATCAATCCAGTAGGAGACCACGCGCGAGTCCCTCGCACCTGCACAAACAAATAAGAACTTCGCAGCCAACGCGATAAGGGGTTGTCAGTCCCTTTACGATCACTTATGGAAGTGAGATCTGATAGAGATGATATTTTATATTTTTGGTATTTTAAGTTTATAAGAACAACAAATAAAAGCGGTAAAAGTAAAGTAGATGTAGATTGATATGTTGAGAATAGACCTGGGGGCCATAGTTTTCTCTAGTGGCTTCTCTCATGATAGCGATATTCTACGGCGGGTAAACAAATTATTGTCGAGCAATTGATAGAAAAGCGAATAATTATGAGACTATCTAGGCATGATCATTGTATATAGGCATCACATCCGAGACAAGTAGACTAAAATGATTCTGCATCTACTACTATTACTCCAAACATCAACTGCTATCCAGCATGCATCTAGTGTATTGAGTTCATAAGAACAGAGTAACGCCTTAAGCAAGATGACATGATGTAGAGGGATAAACTCAAGCAATATGATATAAACCCCATCTTTTTATCCTCGATGGCAACAATACAATACATGCCTTGCTGCCCCTACTGTCACTGGGAAAGGACACCACAAGATTGAACCCAAAGCCAAGCACTTCTCCCATTGCAAGAACTATAGATCTAGTAGGCCAAACCAAACCAATAATTCGAAGAGACTTGCAAGGATATTATGAGCACACATAAAAAGTTCAGAGAAGAACCAAATATCTTTCATAGATAAGCTTGATCATAAACTCACAATTCATCGGATCTCGACAAACACACCGCAAAAAGTGATTACATCTAATAGATATCCTCGAAGACCGAGGAGAACTTTGTATTGAGATCCAGAGAGAGAGAGAGAGAGAGAAGAAGCCATCTAGATACTAGCTATGGACCCGAAGGTGTGTGGTAAAATACTCACAACTCATGGTGAGGGCGATGATGATGATGATGAAGGCCTCCGTGATGGATCCCCCTCCGGTGGAGCTCCGGAATAGGCTCCAAGATGGGATCTCCACGGGAATAGAAGGTACGGCGGTGGAATTAGGGTTTTCTATCTGTTCACGGAGTTTCTGGGCTACGTGGACTTATATAGGAAGAATGAGGGCGCCAGGGGAGTCACGGGGGCTCCACGAGGTAGGGGTGGCGCGCCCTGGGAAGGGGGGCGTGCCCCCCACCCTCGTGGGCCCCTCGTGGCTCTTCTGACGTTGTTCTCAAGTTCTTCGTGCGTGATTTTCTCCAAAAATATCTCTCGCGCAGGTTTCATTCCGTTTGGACTCCGTTTGATATTCTTTTTCTGCAAAACCCTGAAACAGGCAAAAACAGCAATCTGGACTGGGCCTTTGGGTTAGTAGGTTAGTCCCAAAAATGATATAAAAGTGAATGATAAAGCCCATTAAACATCCAAGACTTCATAAATAATAGCATGGAACAATCAAAATTTATAGATACGTTGGACACGTATCAGCGCCTCATTACCCGGCGACATCAGTGGAAACAGGTAGAACTTCCCGGGCATGGGGCGTGCCCTGTCTGACGGCGGCCATAAGGAACGAATGGTTGCCTAAGGATTTTAAGGGTCCTCGCAAGGTGCCGAACTACACAGCAGATCAGCCCCCGGAGGCCTGGGTAGAGAGCTACGAGATTGCGATGGAGATGTTAGATGTCAGTGAAGCTGCATGCGCTAAGTACTTCACTATGATGCTAGAAGCCACGGCTCGCAATTGGTTAAAAGGATTACCCGTCAATTCCATCGGGTCATGGGCAGAGTTGAAAACCAGGTTCATCAAACATTTCACAGGTTCATCAAGCATTTCATGGGCAGAGTTGGAATATACAAGCCAAGTTCTAAAATGAAAATTCCCACTAGTATATGAAAGTGACTAAGCATGAGACTCTCTACAATGAAGAACATGGTGCTACTTTGAAGCACAAGTGTGGAAAAAAGATAGTAGCAATTGTCCCTTCTCTCTTTTCTCTCATTTTTTTGGAGGGGCTTTCTCTTTTTTTTTAGCCCCTCACTATTTTTTTTGGCCCATCTCTTTTTTTATTGGCCTTTCCTCACATGGGACAATGCTCTAATAATGATGATCATCACACTTTTTATTACAACTCGAAATTACAACTCGATACAACAACAAGTATGACTCTATATGAATGCCTCCGGCGGTGTACCGGGATATGCAATGAATCAAGAGTGACATATATGAAAAATTATGCATGGTGGCTTTGCCACAACTATGATGTCAACTACATGATCATGCATGGCAATATGACAATATGATGCATGTCATATGAACGGAACAGTGGAATAGTTGCATGGCAATATATCTCGGAATGGCTATGGAAATGCCATGATAGGTAGGTATGGTGGCTGTTTTGAGGAACAATATAGTGGCTGTTTTGAGGAAGGATATATAGTGGGTTTATGGCACCGGCGAAAGTTGCGCGGTACAAGAGAGGCTAGCAATGGTGGAAGGGTGAGAGTGCGTATAATCCATGGACTCAACATTAGTCATAAGAACTCACATACTTATTGCAAAAGTCTACGAGTCATAAAAACAAAGTAATCAATGCATGCTCCTAGGGGGAGGTTGGTAGGAGTTAACCATCGCGCGCCCCCGACCTCCACACAAAGGTTGGCACTCTACAAATACCTTATGCTCTAACTTCGTCACATAGCGGAGCACCATACGTGCATGATACGGGAATCACTAACCTTAACACAAGTATTTCTCAATTTCATAATAACTCCACTAGCATGACTCTAATATCACTATCCTCAAGTCTCAAAACAATTATCAAGCATCCAACATCCCATTCTATTCAATGCACTTAGTGTGAATTTTTTTACTACATTGACATTGGATGTCTATCATGTGAAGACTAGTTTCTTTAGCCTAAACACATTACCATGCTGTTTTAATATACTCTCAAAAGGATATAAGTGAAGCATGAGAGTTCAACAATTTCTACAAAATATTACCACCACCGTGCTCTAACAGATATAAGTGAAGCACTAGAGCAAAAACTCTTCAACTCAAAAGATATAAGTGAAGCACATAGAGTGTTCTAATAATTTCTAGGCCATATTTAACTCTCTCAAATAGGTGTGTCCAGCAAGGATGATTGTGGCAAACTAACAAGAAAAGACTCAAATTATACAAGATGCTCCAAGCAAAACACATAGCATGTTGCGAATAAAAATATAGCTCCAAGTATAGTTACCGATGGATGAAGACGAATGAGGGGATGCCTTCCCGGGGCATCCCCAAGATTAGGCTTTTGATTATCTTGAATTTACTTGGGGTGACATGGGAATCCCTAAGCTTAGGCCTTTGCTACTCCTTGTTCCATAGTCCATCAAAGAAATACTCAAAACTTGAAAACTTCACAACACAAAACTTAGACAAAAATTCTCGTGAGCTCCGTTAGTATATAAGAAAGCAAACCACTACTCAAAGGTGCAGCAATGAATTCATTCTTTGTTTATATTGTTGTTAAACCTACTGTATTCCAACTTCTCTATGGTTCATATCCTCCAATACTACTCATAGATGCATTGAAACAAGCAAACAACACACGAAAAACAGAATCTGTCAAAAACAGAATAGTTTGTAGTAATCTGCAGGTTTCGCGTACTTCTGGAACTCCAAAAAATTCAAACTAAATTGGTAAATTTGCGTAATTTGTCTGCAAATCGTCTGCGAAAAGAATCAACTAAAAAGCACGCTCCAGTAAAATCTGAAGACTACTTTAGCGAGCGCTAACGATTCTGTTTTTCACAGCAAGATCACATACACTTCACACAAGTCTTCCCAAAGGTTCTACTCGACACAAACACTAAACAAAACATGAAAACACATCTAGTCAGAGGCTATATGCAATATTTATTCCCTAACAGCAACAAAAACAAAAAATATATAAAGTTGGGTTGCCTCCCAACAAGCGCTATCGTTTTACGCACCTAGCTAGGCACGATAATTCAATGATGCTCACACGAAAGATAAGAATTGAAGCACAAAGAGGCATCATATAGCATGTGAAAAACACATCTAAGTCTAACATACTTCCTATGCATAGGCTTTTTATAGGCAAACAAATTAGCAAGACAAGCAAGATCAAGCATATGCAAGGAAGAAGAAAGAAACAATAGCAATCTCAACATAACGAGAGGTAATTTAGTAACATGAAGATTTCTACAACCATATTTTCCTCTCTCATAATAATTGCATGTAGGATCATGATCAAATTCAACAAAATAGCTATCACATAACTTATTCTCAACACGATCCACATGCATGCAAAGTTGACACTCTTCCAAAATAGTGGGATTAACATTAACTAAAGTCATGACCTCTCCAAACCCACTTTTATCAAACATTTCATAAGATTGAACATTCTCCAAATATGTGGGATTTAAAGTTGACACTCTTCCAAACTCACTTTCAATATTATATCAAACATTATTATCAATCTCATATTCATCATGGGGTTCAAATAAAATTTCAAAATCGTAAGAAGCATCACCCCAATCATGATCATTGCAACAAATAGTAGTCATAGCAAAACTAGCATCCCCAAGCTTAAGGTTTTGCATATCATTCGCACAATTGACATTAATAGAATTTACGATAACATCATTGCAATCATGCTTTTTATTTAACAAGCTATCATGAATCATTTTTTCTTTTAACAATTCCTCACAATTTTCAGAATCATAAATTTCAAGAAAAACCCCATAAAGATAATCTAGTGTACGCTCACTAGCAATAGGTTCAACATAATTGGATCTCTTAAAGAGATTAGCAAGTGGATGAGGATTCATACTTTATCAAGCGAAGATGCAAGCTAATTGAGGGCACATAGCAACACAAGCAAACAAGAGGCACGCGAACGATAAACACACGGCAGAAGAAGGGCAAATAAAACGGCAAGGGTGAAGTGGGGGAGAGGAAAACGAGAGGCAAATAAATGTAATGCGAAGGATAAGGGTTTGTGATAGGTACTTGGTATATGACTTTTGCGTAAGCCTCCCCGGCAACGGCGCCAGAAATTCTTCTTGCTACCTCTTGAGCTTGTGTTGTATTCCCTCGAAGAGGAAAGGGAGATGCAACACAGTAGCATAAGTATTTCCCTCAGTTTTTGAGAACCAGGGTATCGATCCAGTAGGAGACCACGCGTGAGTCCCTCGCACCTGCGCAAACAAATAAGAACTTCGCAGCCAACACGATAAGGGGTTGTCAATCCCTTTACGGTCACTTACGAAAGTGAGATCTGATTGAGATGATAGTTTATATTTTTGGTATTTTTAGTTTATAAGAACAGCAAATAAAAGCGGTAAAAGTAAAGTAGATGTAGATTGATATGTTGAGAATAGACCTGGGAGCCATAGTTTTCTCTAGTGGCTTCTCTCATGATAGCAATATTCTACGGCGGGTAAACAAATTACTGTCGAGCAATTGATAGAAAAGCGAATAATTATGAGACTATCTAGGCATGATCATTGTATATAGGCATCACGTCCGAGACAAGTAGACCGAAACGGTTCTGCATCTACTACTATTACTCCACACATCGACCGCTATCCATCATGCATCTAGTCTATTGAGTTCATAAGAACAGAGTAACGCCTTAAGCAAGATGACATGATGTAGAGGGATAAACTCAAGCAATATGATATAAACCCCATCTTTTTATCCTCGATGGCAACAATACAATACGTGCCTTGCTGCCCCTACTATCACTGGGAAAAGACACCGCAAGATTGAACACAAAGCCAAGCACTTCACCCATTGCAAGAACTATAGATCTAGTAGGCCAAACCAAACCAATAATTCGAAGAGACTTGCAAGGATATTATGAGCACACATAAAAAGTTCAGAGAAGAACCAAATATCTTTCATAGATAAGCTTGATCATAAACTCACAATTCATCGGATCTCGACAAACACACCGCAAAAAGAGATTACATCGAATAGATCTCCTCGAAGGCCGAGGAGAACTTTGTGTTGAGATCCAGGGAGAGAGAAGAAGCCATCTAGATACTACCTATGGACCCGAAGGTCTGTGGTAAACTACTCACAACTCATGGTGAGGGCGATGATGATGATGAAGAAGGCCTCCGTGATGGATCCCCCTCCGGTGGAGCTCCGGAACAGGCTCCAAGATGGGATCTCCACGGGAACAGAAGGTACGGCAGTGGAATTAGGGTTTTCTCTCTGTTCACGGAGTTTCTGGGGTACGTGGACTTATATAGGAAGAAGGAGGACACCGGGGGAGTCACGGGGGCTCCACGAGGCAGGGGCGTGCCCCCCACCCTCGTGGGCCCCTCGTGGCTCTTCTGACGTGGTTCTCAAGTTCTTCGTGCGTGATTTTCTCCAAAAATATCTCTCGCGAAGGTTTCATTCCGTTTGGACTCCGTTTGATATTCTTTTTCTGCAAAACCCTGAAACAGGCAAAAACAGCAATCTGGACTAGGCCTTTGGGTTAGTAGGTTAGTCCCAAAAATGATATAAAAGTGAATGATAAAGCCCATTAAACATCCAAGACTTCATAAATAATAGCATGGAACAATCAAAATTTATAGATACGTTGGAGACGTATCAGCTCCTCATTACCCGGCGACATCAGTGGAAACAGGTAGAACTTCCCGGGCATGGGGCGTGCCCTGTCTGACGGCGGCCATAAGGAACGAATGGTTGCCTAAGGATTTTAAGGGTCCTCGCAAGGTGCCGAACTACACAGCAGATCAGCCCCCGAAGGCCTGGGTAGAGAGCTACGAGATTGCGATGGAGATGTTAGATGTCAGTGAAGCTGCATGCGCTAAGTACTTCACTATGATGCTAGAAGGCACGGCTCGCAATTGGTTAAAAGGATTACCCGTCAATTCCATCGGGTCATGGGCAGAGTTGAAAACCAGGTTCATCAAACATTTCAAGGATACATGTACGCAGCCCATGTCGATCGTAGATCTGGACTCTTGTGTTCAGAACGAGGGCGAGTCGGCAACTAGTTGGGTACGCCGGGTTTCGACTATCATGCACTCCTCAGATAAGATCAGCGCAGAATTGGTGATATTCACGTTGGAGAAAAATTGCCGTTTCCCTCCGCTTAAGCTGAAGCTAGGCCGGCTTAAGCGCCATTGTAATGGTGTAGGGGAGCTCATGGCGGCTCTTGTCAAGTATGCCGACTCTGATAGTTCCAAGGACCCCGAGTTTGAAGCAGACAGGCCGGAAAAGGGAAAAAGGGTAATGACCCGGGAGGACAGCAGTATAACCCGGCCAATCAGCACAGTGGTAATAAACGCAAGGCTGATGCTTTTGTGGCTAATACTGGGGCACAGAATTTTAACCAGCGTCGCAAGGGAAGGCCACCTCCGAGGTACAATATTGATGAGGTGATGAATTAGTCGTGTCCGAAGCACGGATCGGATGAAAAGCCGGCCACCCATGCGTGGAAGGATTGCAGCATCATGCGATCTTACAGAGAGTTCATTCAGAACGGTCAGGGACCGAACGGCGGCTCGGGATCCGGTTTTCAGGGTCCGGGTCATGGAGGCAGTGGCTCCAGCTCCGATTTTCAGGGACAAGGTAGTCAAGGCGGCAATAACAGCAGAATAGCCATGGGAACCAGCAGCAGTCCGGTTATCAGAGTAACCCGAAGCAGTTGAGTAATGGGCAATACCACGTATTCACTACGAGTCTGTGCAAATGAGACCAGAAGCTCCATAAGAGGGCAGTAAATGCCGTCGAGCCGGCGGTACCCCGTTATTTAAGACGGTCTGAGCAACCCATTATGTGGATCCGCGAGGATCATCCGCCCCGAGTTGATATTCCGGGTGAGCTGGCCCTAGTGGTAGCCCCTCAGGTTGGAGGGTATAAGTTCACCAAGGTACTCATGGATGGAGGGAGCAGCATCAACATTCTATATTATAATACCTTCTGTCGTATGGGATTAACTGATAAGAAGCTTAAGCCATCAAACACCGTCTTTCATGGAGTTGTGCCTGGTAAGTCGGCTTATCCAGTTGGTAAGATTGATTTGGAAGTAACCTTTGGAGATGAGTATGATGCCAGAACAGAAACCTTGACGTTTGAAGTTGTGCGGATCCATAGCCCATACCATGCTTTATTTGGCAGACCGGCTTATGCTAAGTTTATGGCAAGACCATGCTATGTTTATATGCAGCTTAAGATGCCGGGTCATAAGGGGAACATCACAGTGCATGGTAGTCGCACCATAGCTTTGGAATGTGAAGAAGGTGATGCAGCTTGTGCAGAGTCGACTTGTACCACAGAGGAGCTCAAGTTCTACAAGGATAATGTTGACCCAGCAGATATGACTTCTTTAAAAAAGCCGACTACAGAGCATGATCCATTGATGAAGTTTAAGTCGGTAGATGACACCAAGAAGGTAGATTTCGTTCCTCGCGACTCTTCCAAGCAGTTCAGTATCAGTGCCAATTTGGATCCGAAATAGGAAAGCGCGCTCATCGAGTTCATCCGTGAGAATCGGGACATCTTTGCATGGAAGCCTTCAGACATGTCGGGTGTACCGAGAGAATTCGCTGAGCACACTCTTAATATTGATCCGAAGTATAAGCCAGTCAGACAGTTTCTTCGCCGTTTTAAATAAGACAGACGGAAGGCCATCGGTGAAGAAGTGGCCAGGCTCTTAGCGGCTGGGTTCATTGTAGAAGTTTTTCATCCGGAGTTATTGGCTAACCTGGTTTTGGTGCTTAAAAAGAATGGCATGTGGTGCATGTGTGTGGATTACACGGATTTAAACAAGACTTGTCCAGCTGACCCGTTTGCCCTCCCTCGTCTTAATCAGATCATTGATGCTACGGCGGGTTGTGAGCGATTGAGTTTTTTGGGTGCATATTCTGGATATCATCAGATCAAAATGGCAGTTAAGGACCAGGAGAAGACAGCTTTCATCACTCCGTTTGGAGCCTTCTGCTATGCATCTATGCCTTTTGGGCTTAAGGGTGCCCAGGCGACTTATCAGCGGTGTGTGCAGAACTGCCTGCATGGTCAAATTGGGCGCAATGTTCATGCTTATGTGGATGATATCGTGGTCAAATCTAGGAAGAAGGAGACTCTAATTGATGACTTGAGGGAAACATTTGACAATCTCCAGGTGTATAAAATGATGCTTAACCCGGCCAAAGTGTGTTTTTGGTGTTCCAGCAGGCAAACTTCTGGGTTTTCTGGTCTGTGAGAAAGGCATTGAAGCTAACCCAGAAAAGATCAAGGCCATCACCTCCCTGGCACGACCAAAGTGTATCAATGATGTCCAGCGCGTGGCAGGACGGATAGGGGCGTTGAGCTGGTTCATAAGCCGTTTAGGTGAAAAGGCTATCCCTCTATACCAGATGATGAAAAAGACAAATGATTTCATCTGGAGTGAAGCTGCTGATGAAGCGTTCAAGGCACTAAAGAAGCAATTGGCTGAGCCGCCGGTTCTTGCGGCCCCCATTGACAAAGAACCCTTGTTGTTATTTGTTGCTGCAAACAGCAGGGCCGTCAGTGTGGCTATTGTGGTGGAGAGAACGGAGGCTGGTAAAGAGCATCTGGTTCAAAGGTCGGTTTACTATATCAGTGAAGTCCTCATCGAGTCTAAACAGAGGTATCCACATTGGCAGAAGCTGGTTTACGGAGTCTTTATGGCAAGCTGGAAACTCAAGCAGTATTTTCTGGGTCATCCCATTACAGTCATGAGCTCTGCTCCCTTGGGAGACATTATCCAGAATAGGGAAGCTACAGGACGAGTGGTGAAATGGGCCATTGAGCTTGGGCCTCATGATGTAAAATATGTGCCTCGAACAGCCATTAAATCGCAAGCGCTGGTGGATTTCATCAACGACTGGACAGAGCTACAGACGCATGAAGAAAAGATAGATAATACGTATTGGACGATTCACTTTGATGGGTCCAGACAGCTGGAGGGCTCAGGGGCTGGAGTTGTTTTGACTTCCCCTCGAGGTGATAAGCTTTCTTATGTCCTCCGGCTCATGTTTCCATGTACTAATAACGCAGCTGAGTACGAAGCCTTGCTCCATGGCCTTCGGATGGCTAAAGAGATGAATCTAAGCCGGGTCAGATGTTTTGGCGACTCAGACTTGGTGGCTCAGTAGGTTTCTGGCAAATGGGACTCCAAGGATCCGCTCATGGCGGCTTATCGCCGAGAGGTTGATGTTATCGCAAGTCACTTCAAAGGTTACCAAGTTGAACACATCGATCGAAGGAAGAACGAGGCAGCAGACGCATTGAGCCGGCTAGGATCTCAGCATAAGCCGGTGCCGCCCAATACGTTTTTAGACATTTTGCTTAACCTGTCTGTCAAATTGCCTACAGAGGAGGATCTCGCTATCCCTGACCCGGAGGTACAATTGGTGGCGGCTCTTCATGTTATACCAGATTGGACAGTTCCTTATTTGACTTATATGACCCGGGGCGAGTTACCTGAGGATGAAATATTAGCCAGGCAGGAGTCTCAGGCGCGTTTCAACGCTGTGTCTCGCCTGAGGAAGGCTGCGATATTCTACGGGAGATTCATTAGGGAGATTGTGGTCTCCATGCCGGTTTTAAATCTCTGGTATCAAAAGCTTTTCGTCATGGATTTTACTGGTTGATGGCTCATGCTGATGCTGAGGATTTGGTCAGTAAATGTGATGGCTGTCAGAAATTTTAGCGGCATGCTCATGTTCCGGCTCAAGAGTTAAGGATGATCACAATAACTTGGTCGTTTGCAACTTGGGGGCTTGATATGGTAGGACCTTTTAAAATATCCAAGGATAATAAGACCCACCTATTGGTGGCAGTGGATAAGTTCACCAAGTGGATCGAGGCAGAGCCGGTCAGCAAATGTGATGCAGAAACAGCGGTGCAGTTCATCAAGAAGGTGATTTTCCGGTTTGGTTTTCCCCACGGTATCATAACAGATAACGGCACTAATTTGTCTAAGGTTGCTATGAAGGAGTTTTGCCAGCGTGAGCATATCCTACTTGATGTTTCTACTGTGGCTCATCCCCAATCCAATGGTCAGGCAGAACGGGCCAATCAAGAGATCTTGCGAGGGATCAAACCACGACTCATGGTTCCTCTGAAAAGAACGCCGGGTTGTTGGGTGGAAAAATTACCTTCCATGTTATGGAGCATTAATACAACGCCCAACAGGTCTACAAGACACACGCCTTTCTTCATGGTTTACGGAGCAGAGGCGGTTCTTCCCATTGATATCTGCCATGACTCGCCATGAGTGGCGGCTTACGTGGAAGCTGATAATGAGACGGCACGACAGGATGTGTTGGATCGATTGGACGAAGAGCGAGATGTCGTGGTGGCTCGCTCGGCGATTTATCAACAAGGTTTACGACGTTATCACAGTCGGCGGGTCAAGACAGGAACCTTTCAAGAAGGCGATTTAGTTCTCTGGCTCATCCAAGATCAAACTGACATGCATAAACTTTTGCCGCCTTGGGAAAGACCTTTTGTTGTGAGCAAGAATCTATATAACGGGTCATACTACTTGATCGATATCTGAGAGCACAAGGACTCACGCACATCGGAAGAGGAGACTAATCGGCCGTGGAATATTGCTCACCTCCGGCCCTACTATACTTAAGCCTCCGGTTCTCATAATGTAATCCGATGATGTAAATATCAATACAATATAATAAAGCCGGCATCCCTGCCAATTCGGGGCCTCTGCCATTTTTTCAAAGTTGAGTCTCCATTATCATCATGTATATCTTCTCAAGAAGCTTACTACCCAAATCACAGGGATCATGAAAGAGTTGGATGCATAGCACACCTCCAACATAAGCTCTTGATGAGAATAATCAGCAAGTATGTCACTTGGGGGCTTCCTGTTCAAACATAGGCGTATTCGACCAAAGAGAACACAGCGTTACTACCCATTTGACTGGGTTATGTTCAAACATAGGCGTATTCGACGAAAGAGGACATAACATGTAGGTCATTCTACCTGTACCCAGCTTCTTCAACTCCATCAGGTCATCCTGATTGACCCAGCGAACTCTTGGTGATCAGTCTTAATGGCGTATTCGACCAACACCTGAGCTTGCTAAGGTTCAAACGTCGGTTGTCACTGCGAGAGCACGGTGCTACAGATAGTCAGGATAGATCCAGGCTCAAAATGCCGCCTTCCTTGAAACTTGGATAACTCGGCCTATGATGCAAGATGCAACTCTGACCCCGCGTACTCTAGGCAAGTCTATCTTAGACAAACAAAAACAAACACCTGTACTTGTCTAGGTTCAAATGTCGATTGGGTACTGTGAGAGCCGGCTCATAGCATGCATGTACCTTCCAGGGGCCTCCAAGGCTAGTTTCATTGAAGAAGATCCTTTGGCTTGGCGGCCTACAAAAGCTTCGAGTGTTTTTTGCTTTTGTTTGCTTTCTGTTTTCGCTTTGCTTTCTTGAGAGTTTTATTTTGAAGTGATGTCCTTTGCAAGATCAGCCTATAAATTGCATCCTTTCATGGCTCATATTTGAAGCCTCTCCGGGTCTCTACAACCCAATCTACTGAACGGCTCTCAGCCGCCGAAGAATAAACAAAATTTCAAGGAATCGTATCTTAACAGCGGTATGGACATATGGAGGCTAAAGTAAGCTAGCAATTCAAGTTATATATTCAGGTATGGCTATATTTATAACTATTAAACCGACCCTGGTTTTGACATCTGTCCCAGTGGCATTGGTGGGACACAGTGACCCGCTCGGTGGTAAGCCACCGGGACACTTGTTTCTGTCTATATGCAGGATGCAGTTTATATTGATTCCCGAGCGTCAATACCACCACAAGGATGAAATAAGAATTCTAACATTTGGAGAATCATCATATCATCAAAAGACAAGCAATACGCACGACAGTGCGATAGTTGGTACAATAAGACGGCAAGGAAAGTGTTTGCCATCCTATTACAAAAGTGGTGAGCCGGACAAGTGTCCAAGTATTTCTATCATAAGTACGCAAGCTGTCCGATGGATCATTCTCCTTGGCCTTGCTGCTTCTGTGATTCCGGGTCATCTGTCGCCGGTTCTACGTCCTCCACTGTTTGAAAGTTCTGCGCCAACCAATCCAAGCCAGCCGGAGCTTCAAATTTAGCTGCCCCATCAATAAGATCAGTGGGATCAATTTCACGGGCAAAGGTATGCTTACTAATTGGAGGAATCATATCCATCACTTTATAAGAAGGAGTGGACATCTTCTGATTTTCAGCATCATAAGCCGGCTGATATTTCGACAAGTCCGTCTCATTTGCAATCAAAGTAGCCAATGGCTGGATGTCTTTGACACAAGCAGGAAAATTCTTATGATCAAAGGCTGAGCCGTCTTCTATCAAACTTGGATACCCAGTAGCCAAGTCAGATGTCTCCAACTCTGGAAGCCATGATTTAGCCCAGCTTAAAGCTGTGACAGCACCGGCTCTCACGGATGACCGTTTGATTTCATCAATTCTAGCAGGCAGAATGGAGAGTCTTCGCAAGATATCTACAAAGAATGTCGATGCTTGGCTAGACGGAGAGATAACAGCCAGGGCACGCTGCGCCCCAGTGTACAATTGTTCCACGAGGGTATAGATGGCTTTCAGCTTCACAAGTGGATCTTTACCAAGAATATTGCTCGTTTTGCCTACATAACCATTAAGTTGATCAGTAAACGGGTTATGCTCTCATAAGATTTCACAAATTGACTATGGCGGCTTACCAAAGATGGCTGTAGTCATTTCTGACACACGGTGTATTAAACCGTAGAGCTCTGTTGTCACCGCTTCAAGAGATATTTAGGCTTTTTCAGTCCGTTGCACTAAAGTGGCTCTTTCTTTAGTCCATGCAGATTCCTCGGACTTAAGTTTAGCTTTTAAATTGTTCGCTTCAGTCAAGCTAAATTGGAATTTGGATTCAACTTTCTGAGTTTCGGATTCTTGGTGCTTAAGCCGTTCCCGAGCATCCTTCACCTGTGCTTGTATCTCTGCAGTCGCTTCCTGAAACGGGTAAAGTAAACATGAGATGGATTAACTACCGGTTTAACAAGGATTTAAGTCTCAAGCACTTTGCAAGCAAGAGCACTTGACCCTTGGGGGCTAATGGAGGCTGAAGTTTTCCTCTAAGCCGGATTCATGTTATTAAGTCTCAAGCACTTTGCAAGCAAGAGCACTTGACCCTTGGGGGCTAATGGAGGATGAAGTTTTCCTCTAAGCCGGATTCTTGTTATTAAGTCTTAAACACTTTGCAAGCAAGAGCATTTGACCCTTGGGGGCTAATGGAGGATGAAGTTTTTCTTTTTGGGCAGAATCCATGGTATTAAGTCCCAAGCACTTTGCAAGCAACAACACTTGGCACTTGGGGGCTAATGTGCATCGGTTTTATATATCAAGTTAATTATGGATGAAGTACAGGCAAATTGTATAATAAGGACCGGCTCATTCAACCTGATTAAGCCGGCCCTTGGGGGCTACACATGCAATGTTTCTTAAGAAGGAATCTTTTCGGTCAAAGTGATATGCCGATTTTAAAAGCCTACAGAATATTCAGTTTCATCATATCTACTAGACTTGGGGGCTGGAAGGACAGTTAGCAATTGGTCAAGAGCGTTACCTCAAAATTTTGATGCATCTGCTTCACCATGTCGATCTCAAGATCACGATTGCTATGAACCTGACTGAGAAAGCCAGAGAAAATTTCGCCAGTACTTAACTGTGTGTACTATGACATGTCAAACCTCACGCGCCGGCTTTCAGCAAGCTCTTGCTTGGTGGTATGTTTGGCTAATACTGTTGGGTTGCCCGATTCTCTGAAGCTAGTACCAATAAACGTAACATCTTCAGACCGGTCTTCGGTCAGATCAGTGGGGGCAGGCGGTTCGGCAGGTGCAGTGTCATTCTGAGCAGGAGCAGTAGTGGCATCAGGTACCTCAGGAGGAGTATTGTGAGTAACTTCTTCAGTTGATTTTTGAGCATCTGTCGCTGACGCTTGTAGTGCCGGCTTAGCAGTCTTGGGGTCAACCACCGACTTAGTCGCCCTGGCCCTCTTAATAGGTTTTGCTTGACCTCTACATAAATAACAGTAAGTTGTTGCAACAATATAAAGATCTAAAGGTTAAAAATAAATTTTAGATAAGACATTTACCCAGGAGCGGTCTTGAAAGCCGGAAGTTGACTCTGAGATGAATCGCCAGAGGATGAACGTGAAATTTCCTGTTTATTTTGGAATCAGATGAGATCAGAGATTAATGTATAAGGCCCATTGCCAAATGATAGGAGCCTATGAATGAAAGTACCTCATTCCGGCATTTTTGTCGAGGCGGAGTGTTGGGTAAACCGGAGGACAATTCATCCTCTCCGGAGTTTCGGGTCCGATGGCGGTTCTCGTGTTGTTGTTGCTTCAAAAGAAAGTGAGGATCTAAATGAGCCGAAGGGTGTGAAAAGCTTACTTTCCGGATAACCTGTCGAACGTTTTGTCTTGGCAAGGATTCTGAGCCGGAGGAAATAGTAATTACCTCTTCGTCTGCGGCCTGACTGACCTCCGTGTCATCCTGACAATGATCAGTGTCAATAAGATAGTTGAAATAAGAGCCAAGAGAGTCAAGGATTACCTCCGACTCATTGCCATAATTCAGTTCAAACAAACTAGAAGCACTGGTTTTCATCTAGGTCTTCTTAACAGCTCTTTTGGCGGCTTTCTTGGCGGCTCTGGCTTTTTTGGCAGCCTCGTGATCATAAGTTTTCTTCCAGAAGGCCGACTTAACCTGTGAGAAATGGCGAATATGTAACATTGGCAATGGGGTTGAACTATAAAGGATAACAGTCAAAATTAAGAGTTACCTCTGGAGCCGGGTTAGATTTGCAGAAAGGCAACAAGCCCACTTTGCTGCAATCAGACAAGGATTCATTTAAAACAGTTTTTGTCATATCTGTGATGACATGTTCCTCCAGGTCCTCAGAGTTATGGCGTAAGGGATCATTCTTCTCTCCAGTATATTCGCACATTAAGCCGGATCTACGGCTTAACGGAATAATGCGCCAAGCAAACCAGCATCGAGCTAAATCGATTCCAGTTAAACCGTTTCCAAGAAGGGCATTCACTTCTGACAGAGTAGGGGCAATTGACTTGCGTTCTGCAGGTGTCAGCTTTTCAGTAAGACTATGATTGGTATCCAAACGTTGAGGACGGAAACCGAGCAAGGGATGTTCATCAGCCGGAGAGGTATCTTTGCAATAAAACCAGGTCTTGTTCCAGTCTTTCGGATGACTCGACAGACATACATAAGGAAAAATAGAGTCTCTTCTTCTTTGGATAGAGACAGTCCCAAGTTCAAGGATAGGGCCATTGGTGAATTCATTTTGGCGGTTCAAGTAAAAGAATTCTCTGAAAAGCAAGATGATGAGTTCCTCTTGAAGATATACTTCACAAAAAACTTGGAAATTGCTGATATTTGACACGGAATTGGGTCCGATGTCTTGGGGATGGAGCTGGAAGAAGTGCAGGACATCTCTGAAGAATTTAGAGCCAGGTGGTGAGAAACCCCGGCTCATGTGGTCAGTAAAAACGATCACTTCGTCATCCGTGGGTGCAGGTCTTGCTTCGCCCGGGTTAGGCGCATGATAAGGCATAATTGGAGCGTTGGGAAGAAATCCAACTCTGACAAAGTCGGTGAGTGTAGCTTCAGTGACAATGGAAGGAACCCACTTGCAAGTTGTGACTGTCTTCGGCGGCATTATGAACAAACGGACCTAACAAGTAAAAGAATTGTGCCGGATTATGTGAGCTGGAGATAAAGCATGGCTACAAGTTCAGTATGGCGGCTTACATGGGGCCTAATGGCGTAAGGATAATCATGAACTGGAAAAGTAAGCCGCCATGACAAATACGAGTGTTCAGAAAAGTAAAATTTATTAAAGTCTGGAAAAAACAGTTTGCACAGGTGGCGGCGGAAATTTTGGTTCTACAGCTGCTCAAAAATCAGGATTAAATGACGAACAGACAAAAACTTCAGATTGATATAATGCAGTTCTAAGAGATGAATCCAGTTATTAGCAGAGATGAGATTCTACAGAGAAATGCTATCAAACATCGGCATACACAAAAACATCGAAGGTTCAGAAGAAAAAACCATGGTTGCAGAGGAAGAAAAAGACGAGCTCGGAAGAACTCCGCAGGAACCCTAATGGATCTAGCGGAGAAAGGCAAGAACGTACCTGTGCAGGCAAGACGACGACAGCGGCGAGTGGAAGAGGCCTGGTCACGATGGGTTGGCGCGGCGGCTGTCAGTGAAGGACGAGGCAGAGGGCGATGGCGCCGGTGAAGCTTAGTTATAGGGATGATGCGAGGAAGAAGATGAAGGAAGGAAGACGAAGGATAGAATGGAAAGGGACCTTCGGTCCTATTTATAAGCCAAGTGGATAAAGTCAGGCCTAAAAATCGAGGAGACGGAGGAAAAGGTAAATAGCTGCGCATGCGCCTCGATTCTCGGAATACCAATAAATACGGAAGATTTGTTAAGATCTGGACCGTTTGCAAGTAAGTGACGTCACGACGGGTTATCGTTATTTCCAAAGCTGACGTCATCGCGGGTCAATGATATTTCAAAAGCAAGATGGTGGCAGTTTACAGTCTCTCACAAGAAGATGAGGGAAGATTGACATGAACAAGTTCAAGATCAACCTAGGGCCTAATGTTGGGGATATAAGTATTTCATATAACTCGCCCAGGAGGGGCCGGGTTGCCTGACAATGGTTCATCAGTCCAGCCCAGAAGTTTTTAAGACGGCGGTCCACATAAGGGCCCAAGGCCCGCGGCGGCTTAAGGCTTGTAAGTACTAAACCGCCATATATGTAACTTGTGATGTAAGGCATGTAAGATGAGTCACCGAGCCGGACACAATTGTATGAGCCGGCCGGGACTCCATAGGCCGCAGGGCGTCAACCCGTGTATATAAGGGCACGACCCGGCAGCGGCTTAGGGCAAGAAACAAGAGATCGAGGGCTAGGCAAGCGCATCCGCGACCTAGCAATCGACGCCCGAGCAATCACATCCTAAACTGGAGTAGGTTTTACCCTCACCGCAGGGGCCGAACCAGTATAAACTTCCCGTGTCCTTTGTTTCGTTCTTAACCCCTTTAAGCTAACCCGTCGCTATGTCTCCACAATCAAGTCCTTACCTTAGGACATCTGCCGTGAGACTTCCACGACACCTGCCCCCCCCCCCCCCCCCCCCCC
>LR738713.1:823174234-823191109 GCA_902687465.1 Secale cereale | reverse complement strand
GCCCCCCCCCCCCCCCCCGGCCCGCCGCCATCGCCGGCGGCCTCTGCATTTTTTGTTGATATAATTTTTTAGTAAATGGATATGTATGCATATTGTTTTTCTAAATATATGGATGTATATATGTTGATTTATGGATGTATGTTGATGTATGGATATGTATGCATATTTTTTTCATATTTTTTCATAAAAAATTTTGTTCATATATATGATTTTTTTTGTTCATGAGAGAGGCGGGGACGTCGAGAAAGTTGTACTGTTTAGGGTTAGGGTCGTCGAGGAAGAAGGAAAATAAGGAAAAAGAAGAAAATAGGAAGAAGGAAGAAGGAGAAGAAGAAGGAAAAGAAGAGGAGAAAAAAATAAGAAGAGGAAGTAGAAGAAAAAAAGGAGAAGAAGAAGGAATAGAGGAGAAGAAGTAAAAATAGAAATTTAAGAAGAAGGAATAGAGGAGAAGAAGTAAAAATAGAAATTTTTCTATTTTTTCTTCTTCTCCTCTATTCCTTCTTCTTCTCCTCTTTTTTTCTATTTTTTCTTCTATTGTTTCTTCTACTTCTCCTCTATTCCTTTCTTCTTCTCCTCTTTTTTTCTTCTTCTTCCTCTTCTTATTTCTTATCAGGTGTCGTTATCGATATACCCCCTCCCCGATAACTTCGACATGAGGGGGGTCGATATACCCCCTCCACAATAACTTCGACATGAGGGGGGGAGGGGTCGCCGAGGGTTCGAGGGGCGAGGGTCGGGAACTAGCTAGGGTAGAGAGGGTCGAGGGTCACCGAGGGGTCGAGCGTCGCCGAGGGTTTGAGGGTCGAGGGGTCGAGGGTCCGACGGTCGTCGAGGGGCCGAGGGTTCGAGGGTCGAGGGTCGTCGAGGGGTCGAGGGTCGAGGATCGCCGAGGGGTCGAGAGGTTGCCTAGTGTCAAAGTATTGAAGAAATCCATGCCTTCATCATTTGCCGAAAGTAACCGGGGCATGTTGGTACGAAGTTCTGCAAAGTTGTTCTGGAACGGTCCCGGATAGGATAATCCACCTTTTGGTATGAATTTCAGCAAACGCCTACCGAATAGCAATATTCGGAAGGCTCTTGCTGAACTTTGTACCAAAAAGCAAATTATCATATATGGGACTCCGTTCCGGAACAACTTTGAAGAGCTTCGTACCATCATGCACCTGTTACTTTCTCCTAATGATGAAGACATGGTTTTGTTAAATCCTTTGACACTAGACAAACATGACATGAGGGGGTCGAGGGTCGGGAACTAGGGTAGAGGGTTGTGGATCGCCGAGCAGTCGAGGGTCGAGGGTCGAGGATCGCCGAGGGGTCGAGTGGTTGCCTAGTGTCAAAGTATTGAAGAAATCCATGGCTTCATCATTTGCCGGAAGTAACCGGGGCATGTTGGTACGAAGTTCTGCAAAGTTATTTTGGAACGGAGTCCCGGATAGGATAATTCTTCTTTTGGTATGAATTTCAGCAAAGGCCTTCCAAATAGCGATATTCGGAAGGCTCTTGCTGAACTTTGTACCAAAAAGCGAATTATCCTATCTGGGACTCCGTTGCAAAATAACTTTGGAGAGCTTCGTACCATCATGCGCATGTTACTTTCGCCTAATGATGAAGACATGGTTTTGTTGAATCCTTTGACACTAGACAAAACGTGACATGAGAGGGTCGAGGGTCGGAAACTAGGGTCGAGGTTCGTGGATCGCCGAGCGGTCAAGGGTCGAGGGTCGTCCAGGGGTCGAGAGGTTCCCTACTGTCAAAGTATTGAAGAAATACATGCCTTCATCATTTGCCGGAAGTAACCGGGCCATGTTGGTGTGAAGCTCTTCAAAGTTGTTTTGGAACGGAGTTCCTGATAGGATAATCCGCCTTTGGGTACGAATTTCAGCAAAGACGTTCAAAATACTGATATTCGGAAGGATCTTGCTGAACTTTTTACCAAAAAGCGAATTATCCTATCTCGGACTCCGTTCCAGAACAACTTTGAAGAGCTTCGTACCATCGTCATGCGCGTGTTACTTTCGCCTAATGATGAAGACATGATTTTGTTGAATCCTTTGACACTAGACAAACGTGACATGAGGGGGTCGAGGGTCGGAAACTAGGGTAGAGGGTCGTGGATCGCCGAGCGGTCGAGGGTCGAGGGTCGTCTCGGGGTCGAGGGTCCTGATTTATCAAGAATGCCCCCATTATGGATGTGCACAAGTTGATCCAAAAAAATTCTGATCTCATATATATATAGTAGAACTATTCTGATCCCAGGATCAGAATAACTATTCGGATCACGGTCGGACCTGTATAGGGGCGAGGAGGTCCTCCCGAACTCGCTGGAAAAAAATCCCACCCCATCACCGCTCGTCCCCAACCTCTGCCGATCCCGTCGCCACCGAGATCTCGCCCTGCTTCTCTCTCATCGGCCGCCGCCCCGTGCCTCTCTCCTCGGCTGCCGCCCCGCGCCTCTCTCATCGGCTGCAGCCCCGCGCCCCGCTTCTTGGCCGCCACCGCCATCCACCGGGCTCGCCACCGCTGCCATCCACCCGGCGCGGCCTCAACCGCGAACCAGCTCTGGCCACTGGCCCTGGCTCCGGCGCGCTACCCGCCGCCGCCACCCATGGCTCGGGCGCGCCATACGCTGCTACTCCTAGTTCCGGCGCGGCACCCGGCACCGCCCCTCACGGCCCGGACGTGCCACCCACCGCCGCCCCATGGCCATGAAGCACCTCTGCTCCCAACGCACTTCCCGCAGTCGGACCTCCCCATGCTGAGCAGAAGCCATGCTCGTGCAAGTCGACTGCGTCTCCCGCGGTCGGACCTCCCGCGGACAAGATCCCACGCAGGTCTCCTCCAATACTCCTGCAGGTCGGCTGCACCGCCGCACGAAGTTCACCAGCCAGCTCCTTCAGCCGGATCCTTCGCTGGTGCGTCGCCTCAGCCAATCTCCACTGCCACCCTGCATCTCCTCAAATTCCGTGCCGCAAGCTCCCCCCCATCAACTGGGCCTCCTCATCCAACATGTAGCCTTGCCATCGATAGGGAGCACTGTCACTGATTCCCCGCACGATGCTAAATCCATCGTACCCGCCATCCCAGTGAGATGAACCTCGATGCTGACACCAACAGTCATAACCACGTGAGACACGGCTAGACGGTAGCCCACACGGCGTCGGTGTTCGCACCAAGAGCATGCATGTTGCCGTTGTGGAGTCTTCCTGGGCTGAACTCCTCCGACCGTTCAACTCTGCAGCTTGGCGTCGTTCAACTTGAGGAGCTCGACGAGTATGATTTATGAGAGGAGCAACCCTCGTCTCGGTTTAATTCCAGTGAATTTGCATCATCTTCTATCGATGGGCTCCACTGAATTCTTTCTTCTGACGAAAGTGGTGTGTGTGGATTTGGTTAGCTAATGAAGGGATTCAATGGGGAAAGATAAAGGACACGTGGGTGGTGGGGAGATAGACTAGAAGGTGTGGTGTAGAAAAGAACGAACGAGTGGTGTAGAAAAGAAAGATCGTGTGCACCAATAAATATTGCTCTTGCATGCGTGGTCTTTTTTTTATAGCTCACATATGAATCACATAAGAAGTCCAAATATACAAATGAACAGAGTTCACATACAGAAAAATAGTGTAAACTAAAATAGCGAAAAAATAAAGTGAAAAAAATAAAGTTTAAACTTAAAAAGCATAGAAGATCAAATTTGATTAAAAAACTGAGATTTTTCTCGTTATTAAAGAATAAAATCGAGAAGTTCAAATTGAAATAATGGAGAAGTTCGACGTCAGTAAAATAATCAGATATTTTCTGTTTTCCTGAATAATAAAAATAAGAAGTTGAACCTTAAATAAAAGAGCATATCGTTATCCGTTTAGTTTTATTAGATTTGAACTTCGAGAATTATCCAATTTTCACATTTCTAAGAAGCGCACAAGAAAGTTCAAATAAAAAAGATAGAGCGGTTCGATGTCTATTAAAAAAACTTAGTTTTTTTCCCGTTACTAAAGTGAGGCAGGGAGAAGTTCGAAGTTCAAGTACGGTAATACGTTCAAGTCCTCAACCGGAGAAAGTTAAAAAATTCTTGTGAGAGAGGTTGAACAAAAATACGTGACAGAAGTTCAAGATGAGAACAGCGAGAAGTTCAACCACTACACGGAAAGTGTTTCACGTAAGAATATATGAATAGAAAACAAAGAGCTTACAAGGTTTGCGGCAAGAAGTTCACGTGCTCCTCTGGGTGAAGGTCAAGATCTATAGTGCGAGATGTTCGACCTTCAATTACATGTAAAAAATAGGCAAAAACAACATTGTTTTTGCCATTTTTAAAACTACTCTTAAACGACAACGAATTTGTAACACCTGTCTACATGAAAAAGTTCCTGCTATTCATAAGCTTTCCAATGATATATTATATGCTACATTCCGATCAATGGTTTAAAAGTTTTATCTATAACGTTTAAAGCACATTTTTACGCATTCACAAAAATATTTTGAACCGTCACGAATATGGAAAAATGATCAACACGAAAAAGTTGCGTGTTTTCAACAGCTTTCCATCGGTATATCATTTGCTCAATTCCGGTAAGTGGTTTGGGAGTTACCGGCAAAAAATATCACGTCAAAAAATAGAGTGAAGTTCAAGCAGAACTGCCATAGAAGTTCACGTTCTTCACGCGGTGCATTTTCGAAGAATCCGTTTCGCGATAAAGGCAGAAAAATGATCTCGCCATTTTTGCAATTACTTGAAAACAGCCAGGAATCGGAGAAAACCATCAACATGAAAAAGTTTCGCATTTTCTGTAGCTCTTCAACAGTATATTATTTGTCTCATTCCGATAAACTTTGTAGAAATTATCGGGAAAATACGTTTTTTCCATTGTCAAAACTGACAAAAAATCGTAATGAATTGGAGAAACAATACATAAAAAAAGTTTCGCATTTGTTCAAGCTTTCCAACGCCATATCACTTGCTGCATTCGGACGCATGGTTAAAAAATTAACTCGAAAAAACAAACTCGGTATGACTTGTACCGTTTTCTAGATTAATCTTAAACTGTTCAAAATTAGGAAAAACTTTCAACATGAAAAAGTAGTGCATTTTCATAAGCTTTGCAACGCCATATATATAATATACCCTAATTGGATTAGCCGTTTAGAAATCACAGCGAAAATACGAACTCGGCTCTTCGGTTTGCGAAATTTTACATTTTTCCAATAATGTTTTAACCATAGGGAATTAGAGAAAACTTTGAACATGTGAAAGGAGAGGTTTTGAAGCAGCTTTCCAACAACATATTATATGCCAAATTTCGATAAACGGTTTAGAAATGAGATCAAAAATACGATTCACGTTTTTTGTGTGAAGAAAAAACGATTTTCAAAACTGCTCTTAAACCGCTTATATTTTGACAAAAATTTAAGCTGGGTCGTGATACTGGTGTCCATAGCTTTCCAACGGTATATCGCAAGCCCCGTTTGGGCAATGTGGGCCGAAGTTCAACCTAGTTCAGAGGGAAGTTCAGGCGTGCAACTCACGCAGTAAAATTGCAAAAAACACGAGTTCATCACGACCCGAGAGCAAAATCCGCCCATGAGCGAGATTTTATTTAAAACGAGTATTTAGTTGCTAGAAACCGTTTGAAGATTACACTTACATCATATAGAACACGGCTATCCAGAAAATTCACGGGGAGAGACACGGTTGGGAAGATAGCCCGAAGGTCGGGTTCCTACAGAGGGAAGTTCAGGCGTGTATCTCAGGAAGTATATGTTGTGATCAGAATAATATTCTGATCACGTGATCAGAATAGTGTGTGTGTGTGTGTGTGTGTCTATATGTCAATCAAAGTATTGAAGAAATCCATGGCTTCATCATTAACTGAAAGTAACAGGCGCATAATGGTGCAAAGCTCTTCAAAGTTGTTTCGGAATGGATTTCCTGATAGAATAATCCGCTTTTTTGTACGAATTTCAGCAAAGGCCTTCCAAATAGCGATATTCGGAAGGCTCTTGTTGAGCTTTGTACCAAAAAGCGAATTGTTCTATCGAGAACTCCATTCCAAAACAACTTTGAAGAGCTTCTCGTACCATTATGCATGTGCCATTTCCGGCTAATGATGAAGTCATGGTTTTCTTGAAATCTTTGACACTAGACAACGTGACATATAGAAGGGTAGATGAGATCAGGAAAAATATGGACCATTTTCTACACATACAGAATTGCGCCATTTTGTTAAATAACTTGTCGGTCCGGACGTCGGACAATCATAAGAGAGGTGTCGCCGAGGCCACCCCAAACCCTAGAGAAGCGTCGAGGCCACTAATATGATTCCTTGTTGTGATTAGCTAGCTAGGTCTACGTTTGCAACTAATATATCCATCTGTCATGTTTGTATAATAATTGTCATGTCGTAATATTTGCAGAAACTATGGAGCACGGACGAGACGAGGAAGCAGAACAGGTGTTGGGGGACATAATCGCAGCCGGAGGAAATGTCGAGTTGTATCTCAACGACTACGATGGTCTAGAAGGATAGGGTGAAGAAGCAGGCTACGGTGATACAATGGAGGAGGAAGGATATGATTATGATGGCTCTGGTGACCGAATACCGGTGGAAGAAGGACGCCGTAGTGACGGCTCCGGTGACCGAACGGAGTCCGGCCAGGTATATATATATATATATATATATATATATATATATATATATATATATATATATATATATATATATATATATATATATATATATATATATATATATATATATATATATATATATATATATATATATATATATATATATATATATTAATTAAGCATGTGCTGACTATAGCTAATTGATGCATTAATAGTTTTGGTATGTACACATATTAACTCTCTTCTTTCTTCTTTTCTAGCTCTCCGGATCGAGCCAAACTTCGGTAAGGAGACGAGGCCCGAAGAAAAGGTTGCGCTAGGATGAAAAGTTCATCATCGAAGAAATCGTGCGCGATGGCCTACGGATTCAACCCATCCGGACCAAGGAAGCATTTTCTGCTCAGTGCGGGGTTCTTGTTAGAGATATGATCCCGATCAGCATCCACTTATGGTACAAGCCTCAGAACGAAGACCCTCAGGTGTCTTATGTCAACGATATCTAGAAAAATGATCTTTGGACCGAGCTGAAGGCAAATTTCACCCTACCGCCAGAGGAGGATCCGGAGAAGCCACCAGTTATAGAGCCATTGGTCAAGGAGGCTGCTCTTAAGAAGATGGGGGAACTATTCAGGAGGTGGAAGAATGAGCTGAAAGCAAAGTTTGTCGACAAAGACAAGACTCCAGAATTCACCGGCCGGTTTGAGAAGATCAGAGATCACTGAGACGCATTTGTGGCCCACAAGAAATCAGAAAAGAGTAAGAAGATGTCAGCGACAAACAAGATAAATGCTACGAAGAAGAAGCATCACCATCGCACGGGGTTAGGTGGCTACCACAAAGCCCGGCCGTTGTGGGACAAGGCCGAGAATGACCCGCTTGCTAAAGGGGTCGTTCCACAGACATTACACTGGCCAGACCGTTCAAGGACTTGGTTCTTCGGGGTTGGGGGAACCTTGGACCCTGAAACAGGGAAGTGCGTTTGGATAGACAAGCAACTGCAAATACCCATCATGAAGCTTCAGAAGTATATCGAAGCAGCGCAGGAAGAAACGTTCGTTCCCGACAGAGAGAACGACGAGCTCACAATGGCCCTCGGGAATCCTGAGCACCCTGGACGGACACGAGGCACGCCAGGCTCCGTTTCGTGGAAGGCTGGGTTTCCCGACGCAAGCGGTTATAAACGCCGGGAGAGGAAGAAGAAAGTGGAGCAGACCCAACTGCAGGTGCTGCACGCAAGGGTACAAGCGCTAGAGGACGAACGAGAAGCAGTTCGCAGCAAGCGACCTGCCGAAACTACCCCCGAAGCTACCCCGCCATCTCAACGGAGAAGCAGCGTGGCTTCCACCGAGCTGCTTCTGGAGCCTGTCTTCACGGCTCCTGCTAGCTACCCCGTGGATGCTATCATGGAGTCTCAACATTGCCACATTATGACGCAATGGTAGCAATTCAAAGTCAAGGTGGTTGTCGGCTCTGTTTTACCTCCTGAACCCGGCGCAACTTTTCACTGCCGTCCGATTCCAGAAGGATATGCTAGGGTGATGGTGGATCAAATAACGGAGGGATTTGAGGTGCTCGAGCTTGACCACCCTACCGGTGAAGGGTCGGTTGGGTTCTTCTCTGAAGACTCCATGCCTATGGTGGAAGGAGCTCATCAACCTTCCGAACTAGACGCCTCCGCCTCCTCCGGTGAGTCAGTGCACTCCGCCTCCTCCTCCGCCTCCTCCTCCGGTGAGTGATCAGGGCACTCCGCCTCCTTCTCCGGTTGCTCAGGCGCGTGGCGGCATTTTGCCTCCATCTCTGCCTGCGCCGGCGCGTCCAAGCAGCCCGCCTCCTCCTCCGCCTCGTCAGGAAGGCGGGAAGAGAGCCGCCGTCGCTCCGGCTGCTCCAGAGCATCGTAGCACTCCACCTCGTAAGCAACAAAAGAAGACAGCCGCAATCGTTCTGGCTGCTCCGGTGTCTAGCAGTACAACCAGAGGCAGGAGGCAATACAAATACGGTCCATCTCTCAAGCCTTTAGAGAAGTTAGCATACGAGAGGACCGACGGGGAAAACGCGGAGATCTCTAAAGACGAAGTGAAGGACTTTTTTGCAAAGAAACCTCCACCTCCGGAGGAGAAGATAGATCCGGTGAAAACAAAGCGCACTATCGATACCCTGAAGAAACCACCACCATCTTCGCTGAAAACCAACTATGAGCGCATTATTGAAAGGTCATATGTCGAAGCGGAGCGGTCGGGAAGTACTTGCAGTGATCGAAGGTTAGCACAACGAAGAAGTGGGAAAAAATCCCCAGCTCGGCGAACAAGCGAACCAATCATGCCCCCCGCTCAAGGTGCCTAGCGACATCGTCGCTAATCATCCGGGGATGGCGCCCGGTACCAATCTTGGAGATTACCTGGGCGATGATGTAGTGTTTGATATGTTAGAGGTGGAGGAACACAAATACCGGTACGGGAAGCCTCTCGTCAAAGATGTCACTACTCTAACAACGATGATGTGAAGATTCCATGAGTGGTACATGGATACCTGCAGAGAGTCTGGTGGGAAGGATACTTTGATGCTGAAAGTTAAAGAGGAGCACGACCTCTTTGGAATTGAGGTGTTGTCTGTTCCATTTTAGGAGTTCTTCCAGTTTTTCAATCAAAAGGCCATCGATAAATTAACGATCACTTGCTATTATCTGTAAGTACTACTTCTGTCATTAAGTCTCTATATATAGCTCAGCTCTTTCATTGCATGTATATATAATTATCCTCACTATATTATGTAGATTGAAGATCGTCGAATGCAGAAAAGCTGAAATCAATGATATTGGGTTCATTAACACAAATCTCATAGATGAATATATGGTTACATTTCATGCCAAAGAAGCCGAGGCCAACTTGCTACGATCGTTGGTAATAAATCAAAACAAAGATAAAATATTCTTTCCTTACAACTTCAAGTGAGTGTTATTGTCTTTTGCATATTCGGTTTCCTTTAATTATCACTCGAGGTTATAGTAATTAATGTAATTGATGAGTTATATGCATGCGTGCGCAAGTTCTACTATATTCTCCTAGAGATTAAGCTTGAGCAGGGACTAGTAACTGTCTTAGACTCGAGACAAACAGATCCCGAGGACTATGCGGACATGTCTAAAATGCTCGACAAGTAAGTTCAATCTATCATTATCGCACCATATCGGCAAATTTGTTCATTTCCTGATATAAAGTAATTGTTTTCTTTGTCTCGCAGGGCTTGGAAAGTATTCACCCAACAAGTTCCGAGACTGCCGCGGGATCTGCGATGGAATTACCCGAAAGTAAGTACTACTAGCTAGCTAGTTCCGCGCATTTCCCGTTGATTCTAGGTACTTTCATCAATGCCATTTATAATGCTTCATCATCAGTTTGATTGACATATGTTTCTCGTAAAGTGCTTGTGGCAGGAAGCCGGGAATTACAAAACAGTAAAATGGAGAGACCTACGAGGCTCCACAGCGCTTTGGCGTTGCTAGCCGTAGGATCGCGATCACGTTGCTTATACGTTTGTTTGGGCTGCTGCTCCGCAGAACCATCTACGCCACATGTGGTTGATTGGGGCTCGATTGTTTATTGGGCCTGTGAACTGGTTTTAGCGAAGTAGTGTAAGACACAGACATACTTAGCTGCGTGTGTAGCCTAAAAAACGTAGATACGTGTGTACGCATAGCAGCGCCACCCAGCAGTCACACGTGTGTACGTAACTGGTTTTCTTGTATTCTTTACTAAAAGAACTATTCTTGTATTCGTTTTGTCCTAGACATCTTTCATATGCATTGTTTATTTAAGGAACCTAAGCAGTCACCTAGCTAATTCTATTCCCGGTAACATCATTACTATGTCATATAAAATATGCATATTAGGTAATACAAATTTAATTCATATATATATATATATATTACATTTTCAAAGTTTTACATGATATTTTATCATTCTATCGTAACATGGGCGGGCGCAGCAACGCACGTCATCATGGTCTAGTAATTACTGTGAATACTACGTCTGCGAGTTTATCTACAACACGACGGCCAAGAATAGACGGGCCTATTCTAAAAGACAATATGATGTGCGTAAGCAAAAATATTCACAATTTTATTTTATTACCATCATTTCTATTGAGTTTCATTCATATATATGTATTGACCCCCTTCTTCAAATTAGATGTGGCAGATGCGGGATGAACTCCTACCACAAGATCGCATGCGAGCGATTCAAAAGGAATTGGCGGGATTCTTTCTTGACCATGTCATCAATAAAGCCGGAGAATACCATGTGAAACTTGAGTTCAGATGTTAGGGTATTGTAAGAGATCTTACACATTGTATATATATATATATATCACTAGTAGAAAACAGGGCATTGGACCAGCCCATTAGCCCCGGTTCAATCCAGAACCGGGTCCAATGGGGGCACTGGACCCGGTTCGTGAGCCCAGGGGGCCGGCCGGGCCACGTGGGCCATTGGTCCCGGTTGGTTTGGACCTTTTGGTCCCGGTTGGAGCGACAAACCGGGACCAATGGCTCTTGGTCCTCGCCCACCACCATTGGTCCCGGTTTGTGTTATGAACCGGAACCAAAGGCTCCCCTTTAGCCCCGGTTCATAGCACCAACCGGGACCAATGAGGTGCCTATATATAACCCCTCACTCAAGAGCAGAGCTCACTGCTCTGTTTTTTTTTTCTAGCCGAGGAGGAGAGGGGTTAGTGGTGCTCTAGCTCACCTCCTATGCACACAACGTGTTCGGTGGAATGCCCGAGCCACACTAGTTAAGCTTTTCTCCTCTCGAAGCTCTATTTTCTCCGAGATTTGTCTAGGGTTAGCGGTCCGTCACGTCCCGTCCCCGTCTTCGCCGCCGTCGATCGCCCCCGCCGATCTCGTCACCGGCACCACCGTGGTGAGCCTCTTGTTATGTCTATGCTTTTCTTACTTTTATTATTGCTTGTTATTATTGCTTTAGATAGATATTTGTCTAATTTTCTTACGTTTATTATTGCTTGTTATTATATAGTGCGATGGTTTTGATATCCGCCCACGTGGGCCCTCGTCCTGTCTACGATTCGGATGTGGTATATTATCTTTAATTTATAACTAATTGTTTTAGTGTTTATGATAGTTATGCCGACCAACCTGACATGCATAGATGTTTTATTATGTCTAGGAGGTAGTTGAACCGGAAATTCCAACCGACCCTCTTGTGGAGTGGTTAAATTTAGTTGAAGAGGAAAACATTTCCTTAAAGAAAAAATTGGAAAAAATGGAGGAGGAGAAGATGGAATTGGAGTTGCATGTTGCGGAAGTCATCGATGATCACAAGATCAAGATGGACCCTATTGTCGAGAGGTTAAATTTAGTTGAAGAAGAAAACAAATTCTTGAAGGCAAAAATAAAAAAATTTGTGGACGAGAAGATGATATTGGAGTTGCATGTTGCGGATGTCGTCGATGATCACAAGATCAAGATGGATGCAATGTGGTTGAAGATTAAAAAGATTAGAAAATATGCCATTCATACCAAGGCTTGGTATCATTATGCCGTTGGATCAATTGTTACCTTGGTTGCGATTATGATCGCATTTGTTTTCGCATTGAAAAGTTTTACATAGTTTCGATGTGTATGGAGAGCTATATGTTGTTAGATGAGAACTATATATGTATGTACTTTGGTTTTAATGTGATGATAAACTTTTATCCATTTGGTCACTTAATTATCTATTTATGATGTTCTGTAATGGTTTTTGACACACTTAATTATATATAATGCACGCAGATGAACCGGCAATGGATGTACGGTGACAGACACACCTCCGAGTACATTAAGGGCGTGCATGAGTTTCTAAATGCGGCTGAGGCAAACAAGCAGAATGGTTTTATGTGTTGTCCATGCACTAAATGTGTGAATACGATGTCTTACTCTAACCGGAAAATCCTTCACTCCCACCTGCTTTACAAGGGTTTCATGCCACACTATAATGTTTGGACGAGGCACGGAGAAATAGGGGTTATGATGGAAGACGGCGAAGAAGAAGAGTACGATGACAACTATGTGCCCGCTGAATACGGTGATGCTGCAATGGGGGGAGCTGGTGAAGATCAAGAGGAACCAGACGATGTGCCCAATGATGCTGCAACGGGTGAAGCTACTGAAGATCAAGAGGAACCAAATGATGATCTCCGCCGGGTCATTGTCGATGCAAGGACACAATGCGAAAGTCAAAAGGAGAAGCTGAAGTTCGATCGCATGTTAGAGGATCACAAAAAAGGGTTGTACCCCAATTGCGAAGATGGCAACACAAAGCTCGGTACCGTACTGGAATTGCTGCAGTGGAAGGCAGAGAATGCTGTGGCTGACAAAGGATTTGAGAAGCTACTGAAAATATTGAAGAAGAAGCTTCCGAAGGATAACGAATTGCCCGACAGTACATACGCAGCAAAGAAGGTCGTATGCCCTCTAGGATTGAAGGTGCAGAAGATACATGCATGCCCTAATGACTGCATCCTCTACCGCGGTGCATACAAGGATCTGAACGCATGCCCGGTATGCGGTGCATTGCGGTATAAGATCAGACGAGATGACCCTGGTGATGTTGATGGCGAGCCCGCCAGGAAGAGGGTTCCTGCGAAGGTGATGTGGTATGCTCCTATAATACCACGGTTGAAACATTTGTTTAGAAACAGAGAGCATGCCAAGTTGATGCGATGGCACAGTGAGGACCGTAAGAAAGACGGGAAGTTGAGAGCACCCGCTGACGGGTCGCAGTGGAGAAAAATCGAGAGAAAGTACTGGAAGGAGTTTGCAAAGGACGCAAGGAACGTATGGTTTGCTTTAAGCGCGGATGGCATTAATCCTTTCGGGGAGCAGAGCAGCAATCACAGCACCTGGCTCGTGACTCTATGTATGTATAACCTTCCTCCTTGGATGTGCATGAAGCGGAAGTTCATTATGATGCCAGTTCTCATCCAAGGCCCTAAGCAATCCGGCAACGACATTGATGTGTACCTAAGGCCATTAGTTGAAGAACTTTTACAGCTGTGGAATGGAAACGGTGTACGTGCGTGGGATGAGCACAGACAGGAGGAATTTGACCTAAAGGCGTTGCTGTTCGTGACCATCAACGATTGGCCCGCTCTCAGTAACCTTTCAGGACAGACAAACAAAGGATACCACGCATGCACGCACTGTTTAGATGACACTGAAAGTATATACCTGGACAAGTGCAGGAAGAATGTGTACCTGGGCCATCGTCGATTTCTTCCGACCAACCATCAATGTCGAAAGAAAGGCAAGCATTTCAAAGGCGAGGCAGATCACCGGAAGAAGCCCGCCATGCGTACCGGTGATCACGTACTTGCTATGGTCAATGATTTACACGTAATCTTTGGAAAGGGCCCCGGCGCACTAGCTGTTCCGAATGACGCTGAGGGACACGCACCCATGTGGAAGAAGAAATCTATATTTTGGGACCTACCCTACTGGAAAGACCAAGAGGTCCGCTCTTCAATCGACGTGATGCACATGACGAAGAACCTTTGCGTGAACCTGCTAGGCTTCTTGGGCGTGTATGGAAAGACAAAAGATACAGCTGAGGCACGGGAGGACCTGCAACGTTTGCACGAAAAAGACGGCATCCCTCCGAAGCAGTATGAAGGTCCTGCCAGCTATGCTCTTACGAAAGAAGAGAAAGAAATCTTCTTTGAATGCCTGCTCAGTATGAAGGTCCCGATTGGCTTCTCGTCGAATATAAAGGGAATAATAAATATGGCAGAGAAAAAGTTCCAGAACCTAAAGTCTCATGATTGCCATGTGATTATGACGCAACTGCTTCCGTTTGCATTGAGGGGGCTTCTACCGGAAAACGTCCGATTAGCCATTGTGAAGCTATGTGCATTCCTCAATGCAATCTCTCAGAAGGTGATCGATCCAGAAATCGTACCAAGGCTAAGGAGTGATGTGGCGCAATGTCTTGTCAGTTTCGAGCTTGTGTTCCCACCATCCTTCTTCAATATCATGACACACGTCCTAGTTCATCTAGTCGACGAGATTGTCATTCTGGGGCCCGTATTTCTACACAATATGTTCCCCTTTGAGAGGTTCATGGGAGTCCTAAAGAAATATGTCCGTAACCGCGTCAGGCCAGAAGGAAGCATCTCCATGGGCCATCAAACAGAGGATGTCATCGGGTTTTGTGTTGACTTCATTCCTGGCCTTAATAAGATAGGTCTCCCTAAATCACGGTACGAGGGGAGACTGACTGGAAAAGGCACGCTTGGAAGGGACTCAATAATATGCAGGGACGGATATTCTTGGTCTCAAGCACACTACACAGTTCTACAGAACTCTACATTGGTGACCCCGTATGTCGATGAACACAAGAACAGTCTGCGCTCCAAACACCCGGAGCAGTGCGACGACTGGATTACACGTGAACACATCAGGACTTTCAGCAGTTGGTTAGAAACACGTCTCAGAGGTGACAACACTGTTTGTGATGAGTTGTACTTGTTGTCCAGGGGACCATCTTCGACTGTATTGATTTACAAAGGATACGAGATAAATGGGAATACATTTTACACGATTGTCCAAGATCAAAAGAGCACCAACCAAAACAGCGGTGTCCGCTTTGATGCAACAACCGAGAGGGGAAAGGACACATATTATGGTTACATAGTGGACATATGGGAACTTGACTACGGACATAATTTTAAGGTCCCTTTGTTTAAGTGCAAATGGGTCAATCTTTCAGGAGGCGGGGTACAGGTAGACCCACAGTACGGAATGACAACAGTGGATCTGAAAAATCTTGGATACACTGACGAACCGTTCGTCCTAGCCAATGATGTGGCACAGGTTATCTATGTGAAGGACATGTCTACCAGACCAAGAAAAAGAAAAGATAAGGAAGCAAATACATCATACGATGAGCCAAAGCGCCACATAGTTCTTTCAGGAAAAAGGGACATCCTGGGAGTGGAGGGCAAGACAGACATGTCTGAAGATTATGAAAAGTTTCATGAAATTCCTCCCTTCAAAGTCAAGGCTGACCCAAGCATCCTGATAAACGATGAAGATTATCCATGGTTACGGCGCAATAAGCAAATGACACAAGCGAAGAAAAAGTGAAGACTTTTTTCCGCAACTATTATGATGATACCATGCCAACTTTGTAACAAACGAGTATGATACCATTGTCCGTTTGTACTATTCAAATTTCAATACTACTTGCACTAACAGAAAGTTTGTAATTGGTTTTACCAGAAAGAATTAAAAAAATAAAGCAAATAACAAAAGAAAATAAATAATGCAGAAAACAAAACAAAAAAACTTGCAAAAAAATAGCAACAATAAGTATTTTGTTGTAAGTAGAAACAAAATAAAATAAATAAAGCAACAAAGAAATTAAATAATTTCAAATTTAAACTATTCAAATTTGAATACTACTTGCACTAACAGAAAGTTTGTAATTGGTTTTACCTAAAGCAATAATATTCACAAAGAAACTCTAAATACAGCAAAAAACAACTTAGAAATAAATAAAGCAAAAAAGGAAAAAAAAATTGGGCGCTGCCCAGTGAGCCTGCAAGGCCTACAGCACAGGATGCATCTGGACTATAAGGCCCAGCAAGCTCACAGGGCAGCGCGCAGAGTTAGGCCCAGAAGCCTGCATTTGAGAGGAGCTCGAGAGGGTGGGCGCAGCAGCCCATATAAACCACTCTCGAGCTCCCTCAGCTAGCGAGGTGGGACTAAACATCCCACCGCACCCGCGCCAGCACAGGGCCTTTGGTCCCGGTTGGAGCCACCAACCGGGACTAAAGGCCCCTCCTTCCCGCCCTTTGGGCTGCTGAAAAGGGACCTTTAGTCCCGATTGGTGGCACCAACTGGGACTAAAGGGGGGTATTAGCCCCGGTTGGTGCCACGAACCGGGACTAATGCCCCTCCTATATAACCAGGACTTGCGAAAATTTCGTCAGTTCCTTCTTCCCCGCGCCCCCGACGCCTCTCTCTCCTTCCCCGCCCCCGTCGCCCCGTCGCCGTCGCCGTCGCCCCCCTCGCCCCGTCGCCGTCGCCGTCGCCCCCGACGCCGCCTCATCGCCGTCGCCCCGCCCCGCGCCCCCGCGCCGCCCCGCCCCGCGCCGTCGCCGCGCCCCGTCGCCGTCGCGCCGCCCCGCCCCGCCGCCGTCGCGCCGTCGCCGCGCCCCGTCGCCGTCGCGCCGCCCCGCCCCGCCGCCGTCGC
>LR738713.1:823142194-823170578 GCA_902687465.1 Secale cereale | reverse complement strand
GTTGTGGATCGCCGAGCAGTCGGGGGTAGAGGGGTCGAGAGGTTGCCTAGCTAGTGTCAAAGTATTGAAGAATTCCATGACTTCATCATTTGCCAGAAGTAACCGGGGCATGTTGCTACGAAGTTATGGAAAGTTGTTTTGGAACGGAGTTCCTGATAGGATAATCCGTCTTTTGTTACGAATTATCTTATCCGGGACTCCGTTCCAAAACCACTTTGGAGAGCTTCGTACCATCATGCTACTGTTACTTTCGCCTAATGATGAAGTATTGGTTTTGTTGAATCCTTTGACACTAGACAAAATGTGACATGAGGGGGTCTAGGGTTGTGGATCGCCGAGAAGTCGAGGGTCGTCCAGGGGTCGAGGGTCGAAGCTAGTTCTACGTTTGCCATTAATATATCCATCTGTCATGTTTGAATAATAATTGGCATGTTGTAATTATTTGTAGAAACTATGGACGACAACACCCGAGATCTAGCACAAGAAGCGATGTTGATGGACATAATCGCAGACGGACAAAATGCCGTCTTGTCGTTTCTCAACGACACCGATGAGCAGGTCGAAAGAGAGCTGCAGCTGGAAGATCTAGGCTATGATATTGATGGATCCGGTGACCCAATGCACATGGAAGAAGTAGACCGTGAGGACGGCTCCGGTGACCCAATGCCGGTGCAAGAAGGAGACCGTGATGCTGGCTCCGGTGACCGAACCGAGTCCGGCCAGGAGGTATATATGTTAGTTAAGCCTGTGCTGACTAGTTAATTGATGCATTCATTAACTCTCGTCTTTGTTCCTTTTTCTAGCCCTCCGGATTGAGCAAATCTTCGGTAAAGAGACGAGGCGCGAAGAAAAAGTTGTGGCCGGATGAAAAGTTTGAGATCTCAGAAATCTCGCGCTCCGGCGAGCCGATTGACACCATCCGGACAAAGAACGCATTTGTTAATCAGTGCGGGGTTCTGGTTAGGGACAAGATCCCGATCAGCATCCATCAATGGTTAAAGCCGGCTGCAAATGACGCTCAGGTGACTTATGTCACTGATATGCAGAAAGAAGATCTTTGGACTGAGCTGATATCAAATTTCATCCTACCGCGAGAGGATGATCCGGCGAATCCAGTTAAAGAGGAGTTAATCAAGTCTGCTGCACTTTCGAAGATGGCAGACCAATTCAGGGCATGGAAGAAAAAACTGAATACGTTTGTCAAAGATAAAAAGACTCCAGAATTCGTGGGCATATATGAGAAGATCAAATATGACTGGCCCGCATTTGTGGCCCATAAGAAATCGGAAAAGAGTCAGAAGATGTCGGAGACAAACCGGATAAATGCTGCGAAGAAGAAGCATCACCATCGCACGGGGTCAGGTGGCTACCTCAGAGCCCGGCCTAAGTGGGCCCAGGCTGAGAATGATCTGCTTGAGAAAGGGATCGAACCAGAGACAATGCACTGGCCAGACCGTTGCTGGACTAGGTTCTTCGGGGCTGGCGGAACCTTGGACCCTGTATCAGGGTGGTGCATTTGGACGGACAAGCAATTGGAAACACCACTCAGGAAGATGCGGCAGTATATCAAAGCAGCGCATGAAGGGACGTTCTTCCCCGACAGAGAGAACGACGAGCTGACAATGGCCCTCGGGAATCCTGAGCACCCTGGACGGACACGAGGCACGCCAGGCTCCCTTCCGTGGCGTGCTGGGTTTCCGGACGCAGGCGGCTACAAAAGCCACGACAGGAGGAAGAAAATGGAGCAGACCAAACTGCAGGCGCTGCGGGCCAGAATACAAGCGATAGAGGAACGGGAAGCAAATCGGGAAAAAAAGAATTGCCGAAGCTTCCCCCGAAGCTACCCCGCCATCTCAGCGGAGAAGCAGCATGGCTTCCACCGAGCTGCTTCAGCCGGAGCCTGTCTTGACGGCTACTGCCAGGTATCCCATGGATGCTATCACGGAGGCACAAAATTGCCACCTTATGGCGCAGTGGATGAATCTGAAGGTCAAGGCGGCTGCTGGCTCTGTTTATCCTTCTGGACCTGGCGACACTTTTCACTGCCGGCCGATTCCAGAAGGATATGCTAGGGTGATGGTGGATGAAATAACGGAGGGATTTGAGGAGCTCCAGCTTGACCACCCTACTGGTGAAGGGGAGACTCGGCTGGGTTCTTCACTGAAGACTCCATGCCTATGGCGGAAGGACCTCATCAACATTATCAACTGGACGCCTCCGCCTCCTCCTCCTCCTCCTCCGTTGAGTCAGGGCACTCCGCCTCCTCCACCGCCTCCTCCACCGCCTCCTCCTCCGGCGAGTGACGATCAGGGCACTCCGGCTCCTTCTCCGGCGCGTGGCGGCACTCCGCCTCCTTCGCCGCCGGCGCGTGGCGGCACTCCGCCTCCTTCGCCGCCGGCGCGCCCGAGCAGCCAGCCTGCTCCTCCTTCTCCGCCTAGTCAGCAAGGGCGGAAGAGACCTGCCGCCGCTCCGGCTGCTCCTGCTCCGGCGCGTAAGCAAGGAAAAAATACAGCCGCTTTGTCTGGTCTGGCGACGTCTAGCAGTACAGCCAGAGGCGGGAGGCGATGCAGATTCGGTCCTTCTCTCACGCCTCTAGAGAAGTTACCATATGAGAGGTCCGACGAGGAAAACACGAAGATAGCTCAAGGCGAAGTTAAGGACTGCCTTGAAGGGTTGAAAGCACAGAGACATCCACCTCCGGAGGAGAAGATAGATGCGGTGAAAGCAAAGCGCACTCTTGCTGCCCTGAAGCAACCAGCGAAAAGTAAGCCGCAGGACAACTATGACCGCATGATTCAAAAGTCATTTCAAGCAGCGAAGCGGTCGGGAAGTACTAAAAGTGATCAAAGGTTAGCAGAAGGACGAGCTGGGAAACAAATTGTCCAGCTCGGCGAACAAGCGGACCAATCGTGCCCCCCGCTCAAGGTGTCTAGCGACATGGTCGCTAATGATCCGAGGATGGTTCCCGGTTGTCAGGGATATGACTAGCAGGTATGAACCGGCTAGTATAAACCGGTTTATCATAATATGTTTGGTTGTAATATTTAGTAAAGGCTACGGCCCGTGAGATCTTAGGGCCCATGTATAGAATTATGGTTTGTAAACCGCCCGATGATGTAACTTGAGAGATAAGGAAGAAAGGACAGGGACCGAGGCGGACACGAGTATGAGCCGGCCTCGGGACTCTGTAAACCGGACTAGGCGTCACCTCTATATAAAGGGATGACCCGGCGACGGTTCAGAAAAAGGCAAGAATCAACCCGTCGAGATGGCAGGCAAGCGATCCGCTCCCTATAATCCGACGCCCAAGCAATACCAAACCAACTAGACGTAGGCTTTTACCTTCATCGAAGGGGCTGAACTAGTATAAACCCTCTGTGTCCTTTGTGTGCTATGAACCCCTTCAAGCTAACCCGTGCGATGGTTCCATCATCAAGTCCGTTAAACCGGACATCTGCCGTGTTAATTCCACGATAGTTGGCGCCCACCGTGGGGCCTCCACACGATGGTTTTGAGTTCTTGAAGGGCAGCTTTGAAGGGCTCAAGGGTTACGCGGTTGGCCGGATGACCAAGAGTCGCCGCGGCCGGATCTACATCGACGACGCAGGTTGGGGACCGGAGGACGATTCAATCGAATATGGGTACCGGGTTCCCTTCGGCGGCATCCACGTCTTCATCGGCAAGATCGGCGAACCGGGACCTGAGCCGGACATCCTCTCCAACATCATCGAGCCGGCTCAGCGTGCGAGATCAAACCGGATTCAGCCCGCCGTGAAGCACGTTTTCGTTGGAGCAGTCCACGGGGTTCGAACCGAGGACGGATCGGAATCCGATGGTGCAACAGTTGTCTACTCCGACGACGAATCTTCATCCGGAGAAACTGAGTCTTTGTATCAGTTGCAGGACGGCCGGTCTGAGGGTGAGTCCGATGGAAACAGTATTCCGGACCCCTTCGACCCGCCAAACCGGGTGGCTGTCTTTATGGCCGGTTCACAGCCCACGATGAACGGGGCGACAGCAGAAGCTGGTGTAGGGGGGAGCGGCCCGGCCCTCTTACCTACTGACGTTCTATCCACCTTGATCGAGGAGTTCACAGCTAAAGCGGTGGCAACGATAGCTCCAGCAGACAAGGCGCAGCATGATGCAGAGCTCCTTCAGTTAAAAGGCCGGATTGATCAATTAAAGGAGGATCTGAAAGCGGAGAAGGAAATGATAGCAATAAGGCAAGCGGAGTTGAATGATCAGGCTTTTCATCTAAGGATGGAGCAGGCCTCTGTGCAGGGAGTAAGGGGTCGGAAATATCAATCTCGTCTACCATCGGTTTATGAAGCGACGGAGCTGTTCAGAACGCCTGCGGCTGGGACCAGCAACGACCCGGCTTCAAACCGGAGGGCACCTCCAGCCAGGCATGAGCCGGTTCAGCAGCCCACTGCGGATCAAGATCGGCGGATCACGTCCGCGCCTCATGTTCCTACCCCTTCAGGTCATTATTCGAATCCTTTGGATAATATCGTTGCTGCTGCTGCACGTTTGGCCGCTTTACCCGTTGAGGGGACATCTCCGGTGGCATTGGAGGCACGCAGGGTCAAGGATCTGCTCAATACGGCGCTAATACAGCGGCAAGCATATTCTCATAGCAGGGAGAGGCTACATTCAACACCGCGTCCCAGCCGGAGTTACACTAGGCATTGGGAAGAGCCAGAAGTGTCTAGCAGTGAACGCAGGCGACATCGGCACAGACAGGATAATCCGGCAGGCGCGGATGCTCAAGCTCAAGATGCAAACCGGGTTAGGTCAGTAGCCCGGGAGGAAATCCGTCAAACGACGTCGGTTCACACAGCCACAGCAGAGACAGGAGTCACAACGAGTGCTTTTGGGGTACAGTGCCTTATCCCCGCTTTACGGAGCGTCAAGCTGCCCAAGGATTTTAAAGGGCCCCGCAAGGTACCTAATTACACTGCGGATTTACCTCCTGAAGCCTGGGTGGAGAGTTATGAGATGGCCATGGAGATGCTGGACGTGGATGAAGCGGCTTGTGCAAAATACTTCACCATGATGCTTGAGGGTACAGCCCGAACCTGGCTAAAGGGTTTACCCCCTAATTCCATCGGATCATGGGGAGAGCTACGTCGTCAGTTCATCAAAAACTTCAAAGATACATGCAAGCAGCCGATGTCAGTGGTGGATCTAGCAGCCTGTGTGCAAGGAGAGCAGGAGTCTACAAGTGCTTGGGTGCGGCGAGTATCAGAGATCTTGCACTCTTCAAATGGTATCAATCCTAGTACGGCGATAGTAACTTTGGAAAACAATTGCCGGTTTGAATCTTTGAAGTTAAAACTAGGACGGCTTAAAAGGGATTGCAATGATATGGGAACTCTCATGAGTGCTCTGGTAAAGTATGGGGACTCTGATAATACCAAGTATCCAGAAGCTGAAGGAGACAAAGCAGGGAAGGTTAACAAACCTGGTAAACCGGCGCAAGTTAACCCGGCTACTGCAAGTTTCTTGGGCAAGCGAAAGGCAGAAGGTGGCTCTGATTTCGTAGCCAATACCCAAGTTCAAGGGGGTTTTCAGCGTAATATGGGCAACCCACCTCAGCAAACCGGCGGAGGGGATATTAGTTGGGACCAAGAGTTAGATCAGCCGTGTCCGAAGCATGGCTCGAGACATCGACCGGCAAAACACACTATAAGAGAGTGCAGGCCCTTTATGGAAGCAATGATGGGCCGCTTTAAACCTAATGACAGGCCTCCAAATGGCGGTTCAGGCCCAGGGTTTTATGGTCCGGGTCATCAGGGGAACAGCTCCGGATCTGGATATAGGGGCAATAACAATGGTTATCAAGACCGGGCCGGTAATCAAAATGGTCAAGAAAGTTATAATAACCAGGGCAATCAGCCACGTAATCAGGGTGGTTACAATAACCAAGGCAGCCAACAGTAGGGCCAAGGTAATCACAATAATCCGGGTAATCAGCAGCGTCAGCAACAGCAACCCCAATCCGGATATCAGAATAATCCGAAGGAGTTGAGCAGTGGGCAATACCATGTATTCATCACAAGTCTGTGTAAACGAGATCAGAAGGTCTTAAAGCGGGCAGTTAACGCGGTTGAACCGGCAACGCCGCAATTTCTGCGTTGGTCAGAGCAGCCCATTGTATGGAGCAGGGAGGACCACCCGATGCGGGTGGATAATCCGGGCCACTTGGCCTTGGTAGTGGCACCACAAGTGGATGGTTACAAGTTCACTAAGGTTCTCATGGACGGCGGTAGCAGCATCAATATCTTGTACTATGAGACCTTCCGTCGTATGGGCCTGACGGATAAGAAGCTAAGACAATCAAACACGGTGTTCCATGGGGTGGTTCCAGGTAAGTCAGCTTACCCAGTCGGAAAGATTGACTTGGAAGTTACATTTGGAGATGAGCATGATTCCAGGTCAGAAATGATAACTTTTGAAGTTGTCAAGATCCGGAGCCCCTATCACGCCTTATTCGGGAGAACAGTTTATGCTAAGTTTATGGCTAGGCCATGTTATGTTTATCTGCAACTCAAAATGCCGGGTCACAAGGGCACGATCACGGTTCATGGAAGTCGCAAGATAGCAGTGGAGTGTGAAGAGGGAGATGCAGCCTACGCGGAGGCAGTATGTGCCACCGAAGAGTTAAACTTTTATAAAGATAATGTTGATCCGGCAGATATGACTTCGCTGAAGAAGCCAACTACGGAGCATGATCCGGCATTAAAGTTTAAATCGGCGGAGGAGACCAAGCAAGTTGATTTTGTGCCAGGTGATTCGTCCAAGCAGTTTACTATTAGCGCTAACCTTGATCCCAAATAGGAAAGCGCGCTCATCGAGTTCATCCATGAGAACCGGGATATCTTTGCGTGGAAACCTTCTGACATGCCAGGTGTACCGAGGGAACTCGCTGAGCACAGCCTTAACATCGATCCGAAGTATAAACCGGTTAAACAATATTTGCGCCGCTTCAACGAAGAGAGGCGCAAGGCTATAGGAGAAGAAGTGGCTAGGCTTTTGGCCGCAGGATTCATAGTGGAAGTTTTTCACCCGGAGTGGTTGGCTAATCCGATGCTGGTGTTAAAGAAGAATGGAAAGTGGAGAATGTTGATACGTCCAAAACGTATCTATAATTTCTGCTTGCTCCATGCCACTTTTGGGTGATATTGCTATGATATTCATACACTTCCATACACTTTTGATCATATTTGGACTAACTTACTAATCCAGTGCACCCCAGTGCCAGTTTCTGTTTTCGGCTGTTTTTGTATTTTAGGTTTTCACGTTTCGAGAACTGCCCAGAAAAATCCAGAAAAATTATATAAAAAATCAGAGATCCGGAAACAACACTGCGTCCGAAGGGCAGCCTGGGGGGGGCCACAGGGGCTCCAGGCGCCCTGTGGGCGCCCCCCCCCCCCTGGGCCGCACCGGGGGGGCGCCTGGGCCCCCCGAGGCTCCCCCGGTGCCCTACTTTGGCATATATTTAAAGGGTCCTCCGTAACCCTCAGAAGAGGAACTCTTTTCGCGATCCCATCTCTGTTCCGCCGCCGCCGCCGCTTCCAAGATCGGGAGCACCAGGAGAACTCTTCCCGGCACCCTGCCGGAGGGGAGGATCACCACCGGGAGCTTCTCCACCACCATGGACGCCTCCCGGATGACTCGTGAGTAGTCTCCCTTGACCATGAGTCCATGACCAGTAGCTATGTGATGTTCTCCTCCCGTTTTTGTGCTTCACTAATTAGTCCTCGTGAGCTGCCCTACATGATCGAGGCACCTATGTAATCCTTATGCTGTTGCTATGTTGAGTTTGCTGGGATCCGATGGATTATGAGATTATGTTCAGATTGATCTTGAGTAATATATTTGATTCACCTCTTTTATATTTTAGTTCATAAGTAATTCTTGCATGTTCTCCGTTGTTATTTATTGCTTTGGCCGAGTAGTAGGTAGTGACTCCAAGAGGGAACGTTATGCTTGATTGTGGGTTCATGCCCCTCGATGACTAGCTTGAGTGACAGAAACATGAGTCTAGGGGATGTGATGTTGCCACAAGGGGGAAAACAACAGTGCTTGTGCCCGCGGGTGCAAGGATTGTTTACTTTACGCAAAGTTCTTTTAATGCAGTTGTCTGTTGCATTGAGTTTACACTATGGGTGGGACTCGCAACTTAATACCAGCGAGATGTTCTGGATAGATATCTCAAGGTGGATGATTAGTAGTAGATATTGATGGATTTCGGTCTACTTACTTTGGCGTACCGCCCATGCTTTGAACCTCAACCTTTCTTGCAATGTAGTCAGCATTGGTTTGAGTTCGTGGTCCTGTCAATTGCCCAGCTGTAATTTGTTTACCTCACATAGCTGTTTTATCGTCTTTTGGGAGAGAGACATCACTAGTGAACATCATGAGACTCCGGTCCATATTACCATCATTGATCACATCAACTATTTATTTCCCGTTATTATTTACTATTGCAAAAACTATCTATCACTACTATCGTTGCTTTTAATCCTTTGTGAACTACAAGGCCGGAGAGATTGACAACCTCTCTGTACTCGTTGGGAGCAAGGTTATTTGTATCTATGTGCAGGTCCACGTTGGTTGCTACTAATCTGGCGCCGTAGCAATTGACACCTACTTGTTGAACCTAGGAGTCTCTGGGGATTCGATCCTTGGCATCTTTGCTAAGGGAAAACACTTCTACTTACTGCATCTTACACCTTCCACTTGGGGTAACCAACGAGGGGTTCGAGGCCCATCAAGGAGTATTTTCTGGCGCCGTTGCCGGGGACTCCACTCTTCAGGATAGGGGAGTTGCATGCTATCTTTTACCTTTGCTTTTTAGTCTTGTTAGTTTACTTTTCATTTTTGCTTTAGTTCCTTTTATCGAAAATCACAAAAATAGTTATCTTGCTTGCTTGCTACTATGGGTTCCACCGAGAACACCAAGTTGTGTGACTTCACTAGTCACAACAACGATGACTTTATCAGCACACCTATCACTACACCTGCCACTTCAGCACCTTCATATGAAATTAAACCTGCTTTACTTAACTTAGTCATGAGAGAACAATTCTCCGGTGCTGGAGATGATGTTGCTTTACACTTGAACAACTTTGTTGAACTTTGTGATATGCAAAAGTACCAAGAAATAGATGGTAATATTGTTAAGCTTAAGCTTTTTCCTTTCTCTTTGAGAGGAGGAGCTAAAATTTGGTTTCAGTCTTTGCCTAGAAATAGCATAGATTCATGGGACAAGTGCAAAGGTGCTTTTATTGGAAAATACTATCCACCTGCTAAAATTATCCAACTTAGAAGTAACATAATGAATTTTAAACAATTGGATAATGAACACGTTGCCCAAGCTTGGGAACGTATGAAATCTCTTATCAAGAACTGCCCTACTCACGGTTTGACTACTTGGATGGTTATCCAATCTTTTTATGCAGGCTTGAACTTTACCTCGCGGAACTTGTTAGATTTGGCCGCGGGAGGAACCTTTATGTCAACTACACTTGGTGCTGCCACAAAACTTCTTGATGAGATGATGACCAACTATTCCCAATGGCACACCGAACGCGCTCCAACAGGTAGGAAGGTAAACTCTGTCGAGGAGATTTCCTCCCTCAATGAAAAAGTTGACTTGATCATGTCTCTACTTTCGAAGCAATCTACTGTTGATCCTCGTGATGTTCCTTTAAATTCTTTGATTGCTCAAGAACAAGTAGATGTGAATTTTATCTCTAGAAATAATTTTAACAACAATGCTTATAGGAGTAACTTTGGTAACAATCCTATACCGTTCCCCTCTAACTCTTATGGGAACAACAATGCTTATCCTAGTACCAAGAACTCCAATACTGAACTAGAGACTATGCTTAGAGATTTCATCACTACCCAAAAAGCCTTTAATAAGAATGTAGAAGAGAAACTACATAAACTAGATGATCTTTCTTTTAAGGTAGACCATTTAGCCAATGAGGTAAAATTGCTAAAAATTGAAACTTCTCCTCTTAAGGAGAGGGAAGTCATCCCTATTAATGCTACTCAAGTACAAATTAATGAAAATATTAGGATGATGGCTAAGCTAAAAGAAAGATGGGCTAGAGAAAGGGAGGAAGAGGAAAGAATTAAGAGCCTTCCTACCCACCACACTGTTGCTACTATCCAAGTTATTGAGTATGTTCACACTCTTAGCACCCAATGTACTCCTGGTCCCAATGGACCTATCAATGGTGATGCTATGACTATAGAAACTACCAAACAAGTGAACCTTAAGGACACCACTACCACTTTACTTGATGCTCGTGACCTTGATTTTGATGATTGCACTCTTACCGAAGTTATTGATTTCCTTCACAAGCTGTCTAGAGATCCCCGCACTAGCACGCTTAACCTTGCCTTCACAGAGCATATCACTAATGCTCTCATCAAAGCTAGGGAGGAGAAACTTAGAGTAGAAGCCTCCATACCTAGAAAGCTAGAAGATGGTTGGGATCCTATGATAAAAAATTATTTGAATGACTTCTCTTGTTATGCATTATGTGATGTTGGTGCTAGTACCTCTGTTATGCCCAAAAGGATATATGATATGCTTAAATTGAAACCTTATGATTCTTGTTCTTTTGGTGTTCGTCTCGTTGATTCTTCTATAAAGAAACCTTTGGGGAGGATCGATGATGTTCTTATTGTTGTCAATGATAATTATGTGCCCGTTGATTTCACTATTATGGATATTGAATGTGATCCTTCATGTCCAATTATTTTGGGACGTCCCTTTTTGCGCACCGTTGGTGCTGTCATTGACATGAAAGAGGGTAATATAAAATTTCAGTTTCCTCTCAAGAAAGGGATGGAACACTTCCCTCGAAAGAAGATCAAGTTACCTTTTGAGTCCGTTGTACGGGCTAGCTATTCTTTTACTCTTGATAAAACTTGATCTATGCATTATGCCTAGCTTAAAGGCATAAAAGAAAGCGCTTTTGGGAGGCAGCCCACATGAATAAAATTTTTGCTTTTGTTGTGTCTTGATGTTGTTTACTGCTGTAGCATCATCATTGTATCCTTGTTTTTCATATTTGTGCCAAGTATAGCCTCTGATAGCTAGAAAGTTCAAAAGTTGTGAGGTGCTGTCCAGGAAACAGATTCTGTCCTTGGATAGAAAAATTCGTATAAAATCACCAGATCATCTTTTTGGTCTGAATTTTTTCGACAGCGTTCTCTATATAATTGACTTTCGTGCGTCAGTTCTGAGTTTTTTTATTTGAGTTGCAGAAGTATCCCGAACAGGTCAATTACTGCCTGCTGTTCTGTTTTTCACAGATTCTGTCCTGTTTTGCCTTACCTTCACTTTGCAAATTGAGAACTTGCTTTTCTTTGCAAAAACCTTTTGGCAATCTTGAGAAACAGTAGAACTTCAAGAATATCCTTATTTCCAGCAAGGTATAATTATTTTATTAAGGGTACTAACCTCGCTAATCAGATTATGATGAGTTATGTATGAAGGGAGTTTTCAAGTGTGCGAGGGAAGATGATAAAAAGATTCAGGAGTGTCAAGCGCTCAAGCTTGGGGATGCCCCCGTGCACCCCCAAGAAATATTCAAGGAGACTCAAGCGTCTAAGCTTGGGGATGCCCCCGTGCATCCCCTTCTCCATCAACATTATCAGTTCGTCTTTCGTTTCGCTATATTTTTATCACTTCATGTGTTATTTGCTATGCTTGGAGCGTCTTGCTTTTAGTTTTCTTTTTAGTTTTTCATAACGAGTCGGAACCCAGCATTCCTTTATGTGGGAGAGAAACACGCTCCACCTCTACCTAGAACATTACATAGAATTTTCATGTCTATCTATGCTGTGTGTGTTCTTTGTCTTTTAATAGCTACTATCGTGCTCTGCTCTTAGTATTCATGCTTATCTTTTCAAGAGCTTTTATTTAGTTGGTTGCTTGAACTCTCTTTAATTACCATGCTCACCTTATTAAGAGAGTTTGCTTCCGTTGCATGGGTTAATGTTTCTATGATAAAGATGCTACTTTCATGATGGTGCTTAGTAGTTCAGGTTTTCTTATGGTTAATCTCAAATAGCTGGGGGGTTCCCAATGTGTTATTGGAGTACCAACTTGGTTTGTTTGCCTATGATATGGTATGGTTTAGTAATATCTTCCTTCGAGAATTTATTTTGATTGACTTGGCATATGCTCACGCATATTCAAGACTGTAAAGAAAGTCTGTCAAGCCTTGATGATCTTTTGTTTCTAAGTAGCGATATAACTACCATGTCTGATTCAATATTGCTTTGTCGCTCTGCATGATTATGACCGTCATTGCTCTCTTAGTTGGTCGCTCCCAGTCTTTTGCTAACCTCCACCTGCACTAAGCAAACTAACCATGCAATACATAGCTCATGGGAAAGTAGCCTAAAAACTATTGTGGTAAAGAATATGTTGCTTATGTATCTTATTTCTTATAAGTTGCTTGCTGAGCGGTAACCATGTTTCTGGGGACGCCATCAACTGTCACACTTTTGTTGAATATCATGTGAGTTGTTATGCATGTTCGTCTTGTCTGAAGTAAGGGTGATTTACCGTGGGTTGAATTAATATGCATATTGTTAGAGAAGAACATTGGGCCGCCAACCAAAGCCATGCATCATGGTGGAAGTTTTAGCTTGGACCTTAATCCTCAATCTCTCATGAGAATATGCTTATGCATTAAAGAGGAGTCCATCATCTATTTTCTATGTTGTCCCGGTATGGATGTCCTCAAGTTGAGATCTATCAAAAACGAGAAATCAAATGCGATCTATCTCCTTGGACCTTTGTACAGGTGGCATAGAGGTACCCCTTTGTGACACTTGGTTAAAACATATGCAATGCAATGATAACCCATGGGGATCCGAGCTAATTAGGACAAGGAGCGAGCACTATTTGTATTCGATGCATGAGGCTTGCAACTTATAGGATGTTTTATGCATGACACATATGAAGTACTGCTACCGTTGACACAATTGCTTCCATGTTTTCAAAATAAAAAGCTTTAGCACTTAACCTTTCTTTTACCTTTATGTTGAAGCACCAACTACTGAGAGCATGATTGTCATTCTGAGTGTAATGTGCATTGTCCCAAAGTAGCATTGTCTTTTGCATGATTGTGATATTGTTTATTCTGAAATGATTGTATCTAGTCATCACTTAAACCTTGAAGGTGCCCCTGCATTTATGTTTTGCATCACTAAAGGGGGCAAGCTAGATATCACTTTATCATATTTGCACATCATGTTCATTGCAAATCTGTTTGATGTTTCAGTTTCATGTTGTAAAACTTTCAGTCATTTGTGATTTTCTCTTGAGGCAACTTAATTACTTTAGAATCATTGTCTCAGTAAGCTTTTGTCATATGACTATGAGAAAGTCCTATATGGTTAATAGCATGTCACCACAGAAATTATTCTTGTTATCATTTACCTACTCGAGGACGAGCAGGAATTAAGCTTGGGGATGTTGATATGTCCAAAACGTATCTATAATTTATGCTTGCTCCATGCCACTTTTGGGTGATATTGCTATGATATTCATACACTTCCATACACTTTTGATCATATTTGGACTAACTTACTAATCCAGTGCACCCCAGTGCCAGTTTCTGTTTTCGGTTGTTTTTGTATTTCAGGTTTTCACGTTTCGAGAACTGCCCAGAAAAATCCAGAAAAATTATATAAAAAATCAGCGATCCGGAAACAACACTGCGTCCGAAGGGCAGCCTGGGGGGGCCACAGGGGCTCCAGGCGCCCTGTGGGCGCCCCCCCCCCCCTGGGCCGCGCCGGGGGGGCGCCTGGGCCCCCCGAGGCTCCCCCGGTGCCCTACTTTGGCATATATTTAAAGGGTCCTTCGTAACCCTCAGAAGATTAACTCTTTTCGCGATCCCATCTCTGTTCCGCCGCCGCCGCCGCTTCCAAGATCGGGAGCACCAGGAGAACTCTTCCCGGCACCCTGCCGGAGGGGAGGATCACCACCGGGAGCTTCTCCACCACCATGGACGCCTCCCGGATGACTCGTGAGTAGTCTCCCTTGGACCATGAGTCCATGACCAGTAGCTATGTGATGTTCTCCTCCCGTTCTTGTGCTTCACTAATTAGTCCTCGTGAGCTGCCCTACATGATCGAGGCACCTATGTAATCCTTATGCTGTTGCTATGTTGAGTTTGCTGGGATCCGATGGATTATGAGATTATGTTCAGATTGATCTTGAGTAATATATTTGATTCACCTCTTTTATATTTTAGTTCATAAGTAATTCTTGCATGTTCTCCGTTGTTATTTATTGCTTTGGCCGAGTAGTAAGTAGTGACTCCAAGAGGGAACGTTATGCTCGATTGTGGGTTTATGCCCCTCGATGACTAGCTTGAGTGACAGAAACATGAGTCTAGGGGATGTGCTGTTGCCACAAGGGGGAAAACAACGGTGCTTGTGCCCGCGGGTGCAAGGATTGTTTACTTTACGCAAAGTTCTTTTAATGCAGTTGTCTGTTGCATTGAGTTTACACTATGGGTGGGACTCGCAACTTAATACCAGCGAGATGTTCTGGATAGATATCTCAAGGTGGATGATTAGTAGTAGATATTGATGGATTTCGGTCTACTTACTTTGGCGTACCGCCCATGCTTTGAACCTCAACCTTTCTTGCAATGTATTCAGCATTGGTTTGCGTTCGTGGTCCTGTCAATTGCCCAGCTGTAATTTGTTTACCTCACATAGCTGTTTTATCGTCTTTTGGGAGAGAGACATCACTAGTGAACATCATGAGACTCCGGTCCATATTACCATCATTGATCACATCAACTATTTATTTCCCGTTATTATTTACTATTGCAAAAACTATCTATCACTACTATCGTTGCTTTTAATCCTTTGTGAACTACAAGGCCGGAGAGATTGACAACCTCTCTGTACTCGTTGGGAGCAAAGTTATTTGTATATGTGTGCAGGTCCATGTTGGTTGCTACTAATCTGGCGCCGTAGCAATTGACACCTACTTGTTGAACCTAGGAGTCTCTGGGGATTCGATCCTTGGCATCTTTGCTAAGGGAAAACACTTCTACTTACTGCATCTTACACCTTCCACTTGGGGTAACCAACGAGGGGTTCGAGGCCCATCAAATGTGTGTGGACTACACAGACCTCAACAAAGCTTGCCCAACTGATCCTTTTGCTCTCCCTCGCATTGATCAGATTATCGATGCTACGGCAGGATGTGAGCGGCTAAGTTTTTTGGATGCATATTCAGGATATCACCAGATCAAGATGGCAGTTAAAGACCAAGAGAAGACAGCTTTCATAACCCCTTTTGGTGCTTTTTGCTATGTATCTATGCCTTTTGGGCTCAAGAGTGCTCAAGCAACTTATCAGCGTTGCGTTCAGAATTGTCTTAAAGGATAGATAGGGAGGAATGTTCATGCCTATGTGGATGACATTGTGGTTAAATCAAGGAAAGAGGAAACAATGATAGAGGATCTTAAGGAGACTTTTGACAATCTTCGAGCTTATAAGATGATGCTTAATCCGGAGAAGTGTGCCTTTGGTGTCCCGGCAGGTAAACTACTGGGATTCTTGGTCTCAAACAGAGGAATAGAGGCTAATCCGGAGAAGATTAAGGCAATCACATCTTTGACTAAACCAGTTTGCATCAACGATGTTCAGCGTATCGCTGGCCGGATCACAGCATTAAGCCGGTTCATCAGCCGTTTGGGAGAGAAGGCGATCCCACTTTACCAGATGCTGAAGAAAACAGATCGGTTTATATGGAGTGATGAGGCGAACGCGGCGTTTGAGGATCTAAAGCGACAACTGGCAAAACCACCGGTCCTGGCTGCCCCTGTTGATAAGGAGCCATTGCTGTTATACGTCGCTGCCAATGCACGGGCAGTCAGCGTCGCCATTATGGTTGAGCGCAAGGAAGCAGGAAAGGAATATCCGGTTCAGCGTCCGGTTTATTACGTGAGTGAAGTACTCATTGAGTCCAAGCAAAGGTACCCACATTGGCAGAAGCTGGTGTTTTGTGTGTTCATGGCAAACCGGAAGCTGAAGCACTATTTTCAAGGTCATCCAATAATTGTGGTTAGTTCAGCACCGTTGGGGGACATCATCCAGAACAGGGAAGCTACAGGAAGAGTGGCAAAGTGGGTCATTGAGCTCAGTCCGCATGAGTTGAAGTATGTGCCACGCACCGCTATAAAATCACAGGCGTTGGTGGATTTCATCAATGATTGGACAGAGTTACAGACTCCAGAGGAGAAGCCGGATCTTACATACTGGACGATTCACTTTGACGGTTCAAGACAGTTGGAAGGCTCGGGGGCTGGAGTTGTCTTAACTTCTCTGCGAGGTGACAAGTTTTGTTACGTCCTCCGTTTATTGTTTCCTTGCACTAATAATGCAGCAGAATATGAAGCATTACTTCATGGCTTGCGGATGGCAAAGGAGATGAACTTGAGCCGGGTTAAGTGTTTTGGCGATTCAGATTTGGTGGCACAGCAAGTTTCAGGCAAGTGGGATTCAAGAGATCCCCTCATGGCAGCTTACAGACGGGAAGTGGAAGCAGTTGCTGGATATTTTAAAGGGTATCAAGTGGAACACATAGACCGGCGAAGGAACGAAGCGGCTGATGCTTTAAGCCGGTTGGGTTCTCAACGTAAACCGGTGCCACCAAATACTTTTTTGGATGAGCTGCACAGTCCGTCAGTACAAGTACCATCGGAGGAAGACCTAGCGGTTCCTGATCCGGAGGCACAGCTAGTGGCAGCACTTCATGTTATTCCGGATTGGACGCTGCCTTATTTGGTATATCTGAGCCGAGGAGAGCTACCGGATGATGAAATAGAGGCACGACAGATAGTCCGGCGTTCTAAGTCCATGACAATTGCAAACGGAGAGCTTCATCATCGCAGTACTTCTGGAGTATTTCAGCGGTGTGTATCAGCTGAGGAAGGTTGTGAGATTCTTCGCAAGATCCATGAAGGGGATTGTGGTCATCATGCCGGTTCAAAATCATTGGTGGCTAAAGCGTTCCGGCATGGTTTCTATTGGTTAACCGCTCATGCTGATGCGGCAGATCTAGTCCGGAAGTGTGATGCTTGTCAGAAATTTTCGAGACGTGCTCTGGTTCTGGCACAGGAGCTCCGGATGATACCAATAACTTGGCCATTTGCGACTTGGGGGCTTGATATGGTTGGACCTTTCAAGCGATCCCAAGATCAGAAAACTCATCTACTAGTAGCAGTGGATAAGTTTACAAAGTGGATTGAGGCAGAGCCTATAAGCAAGTGTGATGCGGCAACGGCAGTCAAATTCATCAAAAAGGTAATTTTCCGGTTTGGCTTTCCACACAGCATCATCACGGACAATGGCACCAATTTATCTCAGGGTGAGATGGAAGAATTCTGTCAACGGGAGCATATTCGCTTAGATGTATCTTCTGTGGCCCACCCCCAATCCAATGGTCAAGCTGAAAGAGCAAATCAGGAGATTTTGCGAGGTATCAAGCCCCGGCTTATGACTCCTTTGCAGAGAACCCCAGGATGCTGGGTTGAGGAGTTACCATCTGTTCTTTGGAGTATCAACACTACACCAAACCGGTCCACAGGTTACACACCTTTCTTCATGGTATATGGTGCTGAAGCGGTCCTTCCAAGTGATATCCGTCATGATTCACCAAGGGTAACGGCTTATGTTGAAACGGCCAATGAGCAAGCAAGGCAAGACAGTTTGGACCGGCTGGATGAAGAGCGTGATATAGCTGCGGCACGATCTGCAATTTATCAACAAGACTTACGCAGATATCACAGCCGCCGGATCAAGACAAGGACGTTCCAGGAGGGCGACTTGGTACTCCGGCTCATCCAAGATCAAACAGATATGCACAAATTATCCCCGCCTTGGGAAGGGCCCTTTGTGGTCAGCAAGAATCTGCACAATGGTTCATATTACCTGCTGGACGTTCGAGAACACAAGGACTCACGGACATCAGAGGAGGAGACGAAGAGGCCATGGAACATCGCCCATTTACGGCCATACTATACTTGAGCTATGAGCCCCACTGTATCCTATGTATATATTATGATCAATGAATAAACCGGCAACCTCGGTAAACCGGGGGCTCAGCCTTTTTTCCAATACAAATATCTTGTGAGGACAACCATATATGTATTATCATATGTTATATTTCAAACATATCGGCCGGTTTAAACCTGATTTTTTGCAGAATATATATACTCAGAAGCAATAAAACTCCCTGAAGAGCATGAGGTCACATCCGGTTCAAAAAAGGACGCTTCAAGGAAACCCTCTGGATGGTAATCCATCCAGTGATTGGTTCAAGATCTACCCATGACTTCATGGAGCCATGGAAGACTATATGGAAAGACGGGATTCCCGCATCCATCGACCAGCCCTCTGGAAAGTCGGGTTTACCCGCATCCAGTGATTGGCTAAAAATTCTTATGGAAAGACGGATAATCCGCATCCATCGACCAGCCCTCTGGAAAGACGGGTTTACCCGCATCCAGTGATTGGCTAAAATTCTTATGGACAGACGGGATTCCCGCATCCATCAACCGGCCCTCTGGAAAGACGGGTTTACCCGCATCCAGTGATTGGCTAAAAAAATTTCTTCTGGTTCCTATGGAAAGACGGATAATCCGCATCCACCGGCCCTCTGGAAAGACGGGATTCCCGCATCCAGTGATTGGCTGAACCTTGCTTTGAGCCTGGCAGCTCTTAAAAAGCCTTGACTACATGGTTTTATTTGCAAATTCGCATCTTTGGTGTTTATGTTTTATGACTCTTTAAACCGGAGTGGAACAGCTACAGAAGTTGACCACATATCTATAAAGTTAAAAGTCTGGGTCATGAATACCAGCATGAATAAACCGGTGTTCATTATAACCCGGATCATCCATCAGGCAACAAGCTACAAACTTCTGGGCAAAGTTTCAGAATGATATAAACCGGTGTCTTTTATCAAGCCCGGGTTTGTTATTGGATCTATAAAGGTCCTCATCAAGAAATTTTAAGTTCTACCGGATTAAGAGTATTAAGCATACTTGGTCTCAGGTATAAAATTATTTCTTATATAAGTATATACTTGTTTGATATATTGTGAGAACAATTTAATCTGTCCAGTGGTAAACCGCTAGGACATGTTTTCAGTGTTAATTATGCAGGAACATATGATACGCAAGATAAGCGACATCAGACAAAATTTAATTTGGCAAACGTTAAAACAAGAAGTCAGAATATCCGGATCAAAGAGGGTAATGTTTCAGCTATCCTATTACAAGGCATAGCAAGCCTGTCGGATTAAAAGATTGTTTGATAAAGCGGGACTGCAACTACAACAATAAGTTATGAGTTATGCTCCTTCCTGCTGAGACGGCTGGCCATCAACTTGATCCGGAATCTCCTCGTCCTCTTGAAGCGGTTGGAAATCCGGGGCGCACCAGTCGATCTTTGTTAAAGTACGAAAATACATCTCTTCGTTGATGAGTTCCGACGGTTCAATATCTGGAGCGAATGTATGAGGACGCACTGGTGGGATTAGATTGACGGTTTCATAAACCGGCCGCTCCACCCGCTTGTTTTGCAAGTCATACCCTGGATGATACCTGGATAAATCTGCTTCAGCCGCAAGTTTGCTGGCAAGGGGACGCATCTCCTTTGTCAAAGCATAGAGATCCTTTGCAGTAAACGATGATCCGTCTTCCTTGGTATTTGGACACCCATTTAAAGCCTCTTCCGGATCAAAGTCCGGAACCCAGGCCTTGGCTCTGGTAAGCGCCATGAGGGCACCGGCTCGAGCAGCAGATCTCTTGACTTCCTCCAAACGCACCGGCAAGACAGACAACTTCTCTAATGTACCTTGGATGGTCGTGGGGGGCGGTTTACTGAAAGATGTTGCACTTATGATCCTCTGAGCGCCGGAATAAAGCTGCTCGACCAAAGTGTAACAGGCCTTAAGTTTCTTCCGCAAGTCATCCCCAAGATGGGAGACACGGCGCCCTGCATATGATTATCACAGTTAAACCGGCACATATGGGGGATTACAAAGATGAAAGCAGGAATACAGATTATATACTTACCGAAGATGGCAGAAGTCATTAACTCAATTTGCCGCTTTAAACCGGTTAACTCTTCAGTCACCGGATTAAGCGCCTCCTCAGCATCATGAGCCCTTTTCTCCAGCTCTTTCTTCTGAACCTCAAAAGCGGTCCGCTCTTCTTCAAAGAATTTTTTCAGCTCTTCAGCAGTCTTTAAACTCACCTTCAGATCTTTCTTGGCTTTTGAAGCAGCAGCCTCCGTTTCAGCAAGACGGCTCCGAAGTTCATTGATTTCGTCAGCACTCCGGTTTAAATCAGCCTGCAAGTAAAATCAAGTGATAAGAAGCAAAAATCAGACAAGTCTCAAGCACACAAACAAGTTGTCTACTTGACACTTGGGGGCTAATGTGCAGTTGAAGCAATAAAAAGCAGCAATTCAAAGTCAAAAGTCTCAAGCACACAAGCAAGTTGTCTACTTGACACTTGGGGGCTAATGGATAATTGAAGTATCAGAAGAAAATTGTTACAAGTATCAAATACATAACCAAGTTATCTACTTGATACTTGGGGGCTAATGCAAGATCAGTTGTTCAAGTTATAAGTTCCGGTTCACCTTCAAACACGCAGCTAAACCGGAACTTGGGGGCTACTATGAGATAGTTAGAAGCATATCAAAAGCACAAAGTCAGAAGGAAAGGATTACCTCATATTTTTCTTTCATCAAGTTGACCAAGCCCGCTTCATAATCTCGGCTGGTGTGGAGCCGGTTCAAGTACCCGGAATAGAGCTCCTGGGCACTCATGTCAGCAAGGCTGGATAGCTCAGTACTCCATTTACCTTTCTCTTTTTGCAGCTTCTCCGCTTTAGCCGTGTGCTTGGCTAAAACGGTGGGCTCAGCCGGAGCAGTAAAAGCAGTTCCAGTTACTACAACTTCTGGAGAAGCAGGTGCTATTGGTGGAGCTGCAGCATAAACCGGACTGGGAGATGCCGGATTGATCAGAGGAGAATTGGCCCGGGCAGGACTTGGCGGATCATGAACATCATCAGCAGTAGGGTTCTCGGGCATTGAAATATGATCCGTAGGCGCAGGATTCTCAAGAGGAATTGTGGGCTTGCCTTCTGGAGGGACGGTTGTTGCCGGATCAACCGCCGGATCATCAACAGTAGTCTCAACAGTGGGTTGGTTAGCCTTTGGTTTTTTGCTAGGCTTTGGCTTGCTGAAAGAAGTTTGGGAAAATGAGTTAAGATTCTGAAGCAAAAGGTAATCATAAACCGGAAAAGTTAAAAGACTTACCCTGGAACAGTTTTCAGTGGGGGAAGCTGCGGCAGTCGATTCACCAGAGGAAGATAATGGAGTCTCCTCATAATCAGGGTCAGACGGTTTAAGAGGTTTGCGGATAAGTCCGGCCTTGGGATGAAGGAGGGTTGGAGAGAGTATAACCTCAGAACGGCGCCTCCGAACCGGAGTGAGAGAGATTCCGGATGATTCCACCGCCAGGCCGCTATGGCGAGTGGTCCGGCGAAGGGCTTCATGTTGTTGTTTCTTCAAAGAAAATTAGGATCCAGTTGAGCATAAGGGTGAGAAAATTGATATTTCCGGACTGTCCGACGACTTTTTTGTGGAAGTGGTTCTGAATCGGAAGAAAGGATAGTTACCTCAACTTCGGCCGGTTTATCTCCTTCGGCCAACTCCTGTGGAAGGTTATTATTAGATACAGATATGAACATAAGTAAATAAGTTAAAGACGGATTAATTCATACCTCGGAGTCCGGGTCATCGTCCTCAGCGTGAGAACCGGAGCCACCAGCTGCTTTTCTCTTCTTGCTAACAAAGGTTTTTCGACGTGTCTGCTTTCCGGTTTTGTCCTGAGGCTTTCTTTTCCAGAAAGGATCATCGGCCTGTTCGGACAGAGAAAGACAGTTAAAAGACGGTTTATATAAACGGATTAAAAATGTATACAAGAAAGTGATGCTTACTGCAGGCAGTCTGTTCTTTCTGTAATACGGAGCCAACCCGACTTTGTTGCAATCTTCTAAGGAGACGTTGAGCATCTTCTTAGCCGATTCAATAACCTCCGATTCAGAAAGTTCATCCTTGGTAAACCGTTGAGGGTCGTCCGGTTTACCAGAGTACTTGCACATCAGATTTGTTCGCCGACTCAAGGGAAGGATGCGCCAAGAGAGCCAACAGCGCATAAAATCGGTTCCAATTAAACCGTTGGCCATAAAAGCTTTCAGTCTGGAAAGCTGAGAAGCAAACCGGGGCCGTTCGGCAGAGCTGAGTCGTTGTGGCAGAGGGTGATCCTCCGGAAGACGGTGCTCGCGATAACCCGGCAGCGGGTTCTCCCCTTCAGGAGAAGTGTCAACACAGTAAAACCAAGATTTGTTCCACTCCTTTGGGTGCGTGTGGAGAGCGGCATGGGGAAAGACTGCATCTTTCCTTTTCTGGATGCTGACCCCACCAAGTTCCTGATGCGGCCCATTGGTGAACTCAGTACGCCGGTTCAGGTGAAAGAAATCCCGGAACAGGTCAACAGACGGTTCTTCTTGCAGATATACCTCTGAGAATACTTGGAAGTCACAGATATTGGAAATGGAGTTGGGGCCAATGTATTGAGGATGGAGTTGGAAAGCGGCAAGCACATCTTGGAAGAATCTTGAACCGGGAGGTGTGAAGCCTCGGGCTATATGGTCGAAGAAAACAATAACCTCCCCCTCTCTGGGAGTAGGAGGGCATTCATTTCCTGGAGCCCGCCACTTTAAAACAGATCGAGGGCCTAAAGTACCAATGGCAGCAACATTGACCAAGTCTTCTTCCGTAATAATGGAAGGAACCCAATCGCAAGACACAAATTGTTTGGCCATAATAGCAGGAGAGCAAATGTTGAAAAGATAAAATGCAAAACCGGATTATGTGGGTACAGCAGTATAAACCGGAAGATATATGCAAGGATTACGCAACGGTTTCAGCAAAGGGACTAATGATATGGATAACCCGGCAATAACAGGGAGCTATGTTACTACCGGTTTACGACAGTAATATAGGAAGAGCTAAACCGTCGCGTTTGTCTTTAAAAAAATTACAGTGCCCGTGCATGACAGGTTAAACCGGAGTATACTTAGTAGATTTACAAAGGGAAAGAAATAGGTTTTTACAGACAACTAAGGCAGAACAGATCTGAGTATGCAAGAAAAAGAAAAATAAATACAAGGAGATACGGGAAGAACTACAAGGGAGAATGATAGACGGAGCGGATGAATCTACAGGTTATGTAAAATGACGAGATCTAAAGCATGGAAGCAGCAGAATAAAGGCAGGATCTAAGGGCAGGACGTAAAGGTCAAAGCTTCTACGAACAAGGTGAAGTTCTTGTTAAGGCTCTAATGGCGGAGCGCAAGAAAGAACCCTAGAAGATACAGATCTGCAATGAAGAAGAAGGACGTACCTGGAGCAGCAGGGATCAGCGGCGGAGGATCTCTGGTCAAAAATCAGGTTGATGCAGCGGCCAGTGAGGTTTCGGACTCCGCGGTCGACAGCGGCGGTTCGAGCTCGGGCGTCAATGGCGTCTTGAAGCTCGGGCGACGGACGAAGGAAGAAGATGCGAGAAGAGAATAACGGAGGGGGACAGCGGTATTTATAAGGAAAAGTCAGATACGAGGCGACAGGTGCGGGATTCGAGGGAGCAAAGGATCGGATAAAGATCCTTTGACGCCTCGACTTTCGGGATAACCATTAAACAAAGCCACATTACAGCTCGCGGCGTTAAATGCGGAAGTGATGTCACGGTCAGATTCCGTGATTCTCGAGGATGACGTCAGGGCCGGTTTACAAAAAATGAGAAGACACAGAAGAAAATTATACAAGACAAGGAAGATTGATATGAACAAGTTCAAATCATTCTGGGGCCTAATGTCAGGGATATGACTATCAGGTATGAACCGGCTAGTATAAACCGGTTTATCATAATATGTTTGGTTGTAATATTTAGTAAAGGCTACGGCCCGTGAGATCTTAGGGCCCATGTATAGAATTATGGTTTGTAAACCGCCCGATGATGTAACTTGAGAGATAAGGAAGAAAGGACAGGGACCGAGGTGGACACGAGTATGAGCCGGCCTCGGGACTCTGTAAACCGGACCAGGCGTCACCTCTATATAAAGGGACGACCCGGCGACGGTTCAGAAAAAGGCAAGAATCAACCCGTCGAGACGGCAGGCAAGCGATCCGCTCCCTGTAATCCGACGCCCAAGCAATACCAAACCAACTAGACGTAGGCTTTTACCTTCATCGAAGGGGCCGAACTAGTATAAACCCTCTGTGTCCTTTGTGTGCTATGAACCCCTTCAAGCTAACCCGTGCGATGGTTCCATCATCAAGTCCGTTAAACCGGACATCTGCCGTGTTAATTCCACGACACCGGTTATAGCAATCTTGGAGATTACGTGTCCGACGATGTACAATATGATTTCCTGGAGGTGAAGATACAAAGATACGAGTACGGGAAGCCTCTCGTCAAAAATGAAAGATCTCTATCAACGAATATGCGAAGATTGCATGATTGGTACTTGAAAATCTACAGAGAGTCTGGGGGGAGGGATAGCTTGTATTTGAGAGTTAAACCAGAGCATGACCTCGTTGGAATTGAACTGTTGCCTGTTCCATTTGAGGAGTTCTATCAGTTTTTCAATCAATTGGCCCTCGATAAAACAACGGTCACCTGCTACTGTCTGTAAGTAGTACTACTTCTGTCATTAAGTCTCTCTATATATATAGCTGATCTTCATTGCATGTATTTATAATTATCCTCACTATATTATGCAGATTGAAGATCGTCGAATTGAAGAAAAGACAAGTAGGTGATATTGGGTTCATTAACACATACCTCATAGATGCAACCGAGGTTAAATTGCGTCCCGATGATACCGAGACCAACTTGCTACGATCGTTGGTGGTAAATGAAAACAAAGATATAATACTCTTTCCTTACAACTTCAAGTGAGTGTTACTGTCTTGTGCATATTTGGTTTCCCTTATATATCAGTCAAGGTTATAGTGATGTAATTGATGAGTTCATGCATGCGTGCGCAGCTTCCACTATATTCTCTTAGAGATTAAGCTTGAGAAGGGATTAGTAACTGTCTTGGACTCTAAACGTAAAGATCCCGAGGAGTATGCGGACATGAATCAAATGCTCGTCAGGTAAGTTAAATCGATCAATATTATCCACCATGCATATATATCAGCAACTTCATTTCTGATATCAACTAATTGTTTTCTTTGTCTGGCAGGGTTTGGAGAAAATTCACCAAAAAAGCTCCGGGACTGCCGAAGAAGCTAGAATTTAGATACCCGAAAGTAAGTACTATATAGTAGCATGTTCCGCGCGCGCATCTCCTATATCTTGATTCAAGCGCTAGTTTCATCAATATCAATTTGGCATTCTTGCTTATCAGTTTGATTGACCTCTATTTCTTGTAAAGTGGTTGTGGCAGGAACCTGGGAATGATTACTGTGGATACTATATTTGCGAGTCCATCCGCCACACGACCTGTGAGCGGGGCTACTCTGAAGCACAATTTGAAGTGCGTAAGCAATCAATAATATTCACAAATTTATAGCATCATTTCATGTATTGACCCCTACTTCAAATTAGATGTTTCGGATGCGGGATGAACTCCTAACACCAGATCGTCTGCGAGCAATTCAAGAGGAATTGGCGGCATTCTTCCTTGAACACGTGATCGCTGAAGACGGAGAATACTATGTGGACCATGCATCCATATGATAGGAGATTATATTTGTAAGAGATAATTATTGTATATATGTACCCGGTAGTGTCAAATAGATATACGAGAACTTGTTGTTCGACCAATCTCTCGGAGAAGGAGAGGTATATATATATATATATATATATATATATATATATATATATATATATATATATATATATATGACTCCTCTTTTATACTCCCAAGAGTATGTACTCCCACCTTAATGGATAAGACAGATGAGTATTACCCGTGATGGTTGAGCAAGCCGTGCAAATGAATTACTAATTAGTTTCTGGATGCACAACTACTCCCTATAAGAAAGGCACATGCAGCCGGTCGCTTTAATTCAGTAACCATGAAGATTATTCATGTACGGCAAGTCAACATATACCGTAACTTCTTTTTTTTGCAATAGCGCAAAAGAATATAGTGTTGTGATATATTGAATCATGCACGAGGAACTGTTATTATTCTTAGCAATTCACGATTGGTATATCTCCAACTATAAAAAATGTACATAGGTATATCTTACAACTGCAGTCTTTCAAGTAGTATATACTGATTTTTTTTATAATTATACTGCATTTATACAAGGAGCATATACTGGCTTCTTTGACGGAGAGTATGTACTCACCTTTTAAAGGAGTATGTACTGAATTTTATTTGGAGTACATAATGAATTTTTTTCTGAAGAAGTATATACTAACTATTTTTTGAGACATATTGCCTTTATTATATATTTTTTGGCAATGATATTGCCTTTTTATTAGGAGTGCAGACTATGTTTTGAAGAAGTATCAGCATTTAAAAATTGAAGTAGTATGTACTACCTTTTTTAAGGTGTATAAAGTGCATTTTTTTCACAAGCAGTATCTACACACTTTTTTAAGGAGCATCTACTGACTTTCCTAGAAGTGGTATGTATTGTCGGAGTATATACTGCCTATCTTTTGAAGAACTATATACTGAATGTTTTATTGAGGATATATGAAGAAGTATATACTACCTAAACGGAGTAGTATGTCTAGGTGACCCTTAAAAGGAAATTGTGTATTCCTTTGTGCTGTTTGTCTACATATCTCTGACAGAGCAATTATAATAAATATACTTCAGAAGATTAGTATTCTTGTATAGTGGTCTTCATTATTTTTTGCGAGTTTGCAAGTAGTTAAATTTTGTAGGGCTCATTTCTAATTTTTTAAGCATATATGTTTTCTGATGCAGTATATGACACTTTTTCATGATGAAGCATATACCCTTTTTTAGAGAAAGTATGTCCCACTTTTTACATACCCTTTACCCAATGTATACTTACGCCAGAAATTCATTAAAAAAATATGTATGAACACAAAAGGAGTATAGTGCATTTAGAAAATATGAATGAAATATAAATGTATATTTGTTTCAATTACGAATATTTTCACTTCAATAAATAACAAATGACAAAACTCAAACTATGTACGTGCATTGCAATACAAAATCTGTATCATGACTTTCGTGTATGCATCTTTCGTGATACAATCAATTCGTCCGCATCTTTGTCGTCCAGTTGAAGTCTCTTGTTGAAGCCGCTTGGAAAACTAGACCCACCATGGATTGTAAAAAGAAGCCGTGTCGCACTGCAGCCGGCCGGCGTTGCCCAGCCTGCCATACAATATGATTCAGATGCATGTACAAAAACTGCGGAAAGATTTGATCAATTTCGATTGACGAACATGCACGTTAGTAGCTAGGTGACCCATCAATGGCACTACAGAATGACTCACCTGCATGATATCTCAACGTAGATCGGATCGGGTGGCGTCGTCGAATTGTTGGCCAAACTATTTTGCCGTAGTCGCCATAAACCGCCGTTCCATGCTTCTCGTCTCCATCATCACCGCCGTGCGTCCGTACACCGGCCAGAAGGCGTCGTCCATGCTTCTCGTCTCCATCATCACCGCCGTGCGTCCGTACCGGCCAGAAGGCGTCGTCCCGGCGGCCGGTCGTATCTCGTCTTCATATACTTGTTGCGGCTACGTGCCGTCTCATCCAACTGTTTATTTGGAAAGTTGGACGTGCCTTATCCACCCATTTTTGAAGGAACAACCTTTCAAACACCCGTCATCACAAGATTAATTAATCAATTAAATAATTGCTAAGCCTTTAGTGGCACAACCCAATGCATCGGTGGAGAATCAAATGACCTACACGTGGCCAGGGAGTACATACTCCTGGGTGTACTAACCTATTTTCCTATATATATATATATATATATATATATATATATATATATATATATATATATATATATATGTTGATTATACGATCTTCTGTTTCCTTCGTTTGCTTTACTAGCTAGCTAGCTAGCTAGCGTGTCTAGTCCTCTCTATACGTATGTGTAGTACGTATCGTCGACCAAGCACGGACATAAGAGAGGACACTTCTCTCTATTAATTAGCTAGCTAACACAATATGAAACACCTAAATTAACCCCCCAAAACCTCCAACCCCCCTTCCCTTTCAAA
>LR738713.1:823102631-823132415 GCA_902687465.1 Secale cereale | reverse complement strand
TACTGATCTCCTTCGGAATTCCGTGGAGGGATACAATTCGGGAGATATACAGTTCTGCTAACTGGCTAGCAGTGATAGTCTCCTTGATTGGCAGGAAGTGTGCAACCTTTGAGAGTTGGTCGACGACGACAAGAATGGCATCGTTACCCTTCTGGGACTTAGGAAAGCCAGTAATGAAATCCATCTGCACCTTATCCCATTTCCACAGCGGAATAGGAAGAGGTTGCAGAAGTCCAGCAGGCTTCTGATGTTCTGCCTTCACGCGACGACAGACATCGCATTCAGCAACATAACGAGCAATATCCCGCTTCATATTTGGCCACCAGTACCTTTGACGGAGATCACGATACATCTTAGTACTACCAGGATGAATAGACAGCGGTGTATCATGTGCCTCCTTCATGACCTTATCAGTCATAAGCTCGAAACGCGTTACCACGATGCGGCCTCGGAAATACAAGGTTCCATCTTCGGATATTGAGAAATCCCTGTATTTCGGAAGATGAAGTTCCTGCTTCATAACATCAACGTAAGCATCTTTGGTTTGCGCTACCTTGATAGCCTTCTCAAGATCCGGCTGTATCACAAGGTCATTAAGCGAACCCTGTGGAACGATATGCAGATTCAGCTTGCGTAATTCCTCATAAAGACGAGGCTGAGCTCGCTTAACCTTGAGGTTGGTGCTGTATGACTTGCGACTCAAGGCATCGGCCATCACATTAGCCTTGCCAGGGGTATAAGAAATACCGCAGTCGTATTCAGAAATAATTTCCAACCATCGCTGTTGGCGGAGATTAAGATCCGGCTGAGTGAATAAATATTTCAAGCTTTGGTGATCAGTATAAATCTCACACCGGTTACCGAAAAGGTAATGTCGCCATAGCTTCAATGCAAAGATCACTGCAGCAAGTTCAAGATCATGCACTGGATAATTCTCTTCATGCGGACGCAATTGACGTGATGCATAAGCAACTACTCTTCGTTCTTGCATTAGGACACAGCCTAATCCTTGACGAGAGGCGTCACAATATATCACGAAGTCCTTGCGAGAATCTGGAGGAGCAAGCACTGGTGCAGAAACGAGCTTGTCCTTAAGAGCTTGAAAGCTTTCCTGGCATTTATCTGTCCACTCAAACTTAACGCCTTTGTGAAGCAGATTAGTCAGGGGCTTGGCAATCTTGGAAAAGTTCTCGACGAAGCGACGACAATAGCTTGCAAGGCCGAGAAAACTTCTCACTTGCTTGACATTCTTCGGAGGAGTCCAGTCAAGAATAGTCTGAACCCGTTCCGGATTAACGGCAATGCCATCCTTGGAAATCACATGTCCAAGGTAGGTTACTTCAGAAAGCCAGAACTCGCATTTGGAAAACTTAGCATATAGCTGATGCTCTCGCAGCTTCTCCAGAACAAGGCGAAGATGTTCGGCGTGTTCTTCCTTGTTCTTTGAGAATACCAGAATATCATTCAGATATACCACGACGAACTTGTCGAGGTAATCCATGAATATATAATTCATCAGGCGGGAGAAGGTAGCTGGAGCATTAGTCAGTCCAAAAGACATGACAGTGTACTCATAAGAGCCATAGCGAGTAACAAATGCAGTCTTCGGAATATCCTCTTCGCGAACACGGATCTGGTGATAACCCAACCTCAAGTCGAGTTTAGAAAACACCGATGATCCAGCCAGTTGATCATATAAGTCATTGATCCGAGGAAGCGGATATTTATTCTGGATGGTTGCCTGGTTGATAGGTCGGTAATCTTGTACCAGCCTATTCGTACCATCTTTCTTCTTGACGAAAAGAGACGGTGCTCCCCAGGCAGAGGAACTAGGACGGATGAAGCCCTTCTTGAGTGACTTGTCAATTTCCTCCTTAAGCTCGAGACATAGCAAAGGCTACATCAATGTCGGAGAAAGGAACTGAAACGGGGTAGCTGCAAGTGCGGACGGCGGATCTCGATCGCAGAAGGATCCTGAGCTCCATGTGCACTCTGATGCAGAACCCGGTCTCGGACGGGAATCAGAGGTCCACGAACTGGCGTGTAACCTCCAACCGCAGGCCACTCGACACCTGGAGGTGTGTTGATCCTGCGCGGGCAAAGGATAGACTGAGGAAGTGTCCCTGCTTGGACAGCCGGTACTAACTGCGTCAACGTCTGGTAGAGAGTTGTCCGAGTGATGGACAACTCAACTGCCAGGGCCCGAGCAGTTCGATCCAGCGCCTGAGTGTGCTGAATCAGAACCTGCGGGTCATAACGTCGACTCTCGTACGGGGCACAGATAGCTGAGTAGTATCCAGTCTCATCTCCAGCAGGTGCATACGGAATGTAACGAAACTCAGAGGCATCCAAGCTATCTCTGTGCTCTCCTCGGAGGCGTACGACAGCAGCGTAGGCAGCATCATGGACTGCCATCGCAACCGTCACGCCGCTACCGCGGAGGCGGTACAGCTCAGTGCCTGAGTCATCCTGCCGGTCGTAGATACGAACATCAGCATAATACTGCTCCTGGTTGAACTCGCGATACTCCTCGTAGACCATGTACTCGGGGTACCAGCGGTAGCCCAGCTTGGTCAGGAGAGCGACTAGAATGGCCGGAAACCCAGGGGCATCTCGAGCCCAGGTGCGAAGCACAAGCTGAGTTTCCGGGCGAGGTGGAAACAGAGGATCCATCTAAAAGAAGAAGAATCAGACTTGTCAAGTCCTGATGATAATTAAACAGAACTTGGTAAGAAAGGTTAAACAAACAAATGGAAGGAATGATTATCAGACTAATCAGGTCAATGATAAGAAACCGCACTGATATCCAGCTCTCCGGGTAGATGTGAAAACGAGAACCTAATGGAGTTAGTAAAACTTAACCCGAATAGACGAGGGAGAAGAGTCCCAGAGTATAGACGAGGAATAAAAGAAGCTACACCACCCAAGTGGCGACGTGGGGCCATAAGCCACACAGCCAAGTTAGTAAAACATTTTCTTTGACCTCTAGACTCGACTTCGACCAAGGAGTTGGAAAGGGGTTCCTACAGGCAGTCGGCTCTGATACCAACCTGTGACGACCCCGGCCCGACCGTGCACTAATCATACACGCAAATGCACACGATCAAGCCTAAGGACTCACGTGAAGGAATCACAACACAACTCTAAAACATAAATAAATACATACAAGTTATATATTACAAGCCAGGGGCCTCGGGGGCTCGAATACATAACAAGTGTCATACACATAGTCAGCGGAAGCGTCAGATGTCTGGGTACAGACATAGAACACAAGTACAGATAGGCCTCATACGAGGCGGGGCAAAAGAAAAACTACGATCGAAAAGGCGCAGGCCTCCTGCCTGGGACCTCCGATCCTACTCCTGGTCGTCGTCCGCCGGCTCCTCGTAGAAGTACTCGCCGGCCGGGTAGTAGTAGTAGCCAGCCTCGGGCTGGTAGTAGTAGTCGTCAACGGGGGCTGCAGGCACCATGGCTCCGTCGTCTGGTTTATCATGCGGGTAGGACAAAAGAGGAAGCAAGGCAACCGTGAGTACTCATCCAGAGTACTCAGCAAGACTTACATCAGATCTATACTAAGCAATGCATCATTTTCAAAGGAGGCTTTATGTGGGTGGACTAGACTGCAGAATGCCAGAGTAGAGAGGGGAAAAGCCTAGTCCTGACGAAGACTAGCATCTTCAGGGTCTTGCCGCAATTAGAAGGGTGCAGATTAGTACATCATAATGTAAAGTGTTCATAGCAATATCAACCTCGGCCGGGGATCCTTCCTCGACTCCCTGCGAGAAAGCAATCCCAGAGCCCTACCTCATATCTCAAGTCACCAGTTCTAGTTGTACCGAAGTGGATACAACTCCGAGTGTCCGTTACCGTAGGACAGGCTATCGATAGATGTTTTCTTCCCTGCAGGGGTGCACCAACTTACCCACCACGCTCGCTTAACTCCGGCCGGACACACTGGCTGGGTCCTGCCCGGCCTCGGCTAAACAATACGACGCAACCCGACCGGAAACCGCCAGAGAGGATCAAGCACGTCGGACTAAACCTATGCCCCCGGGGGTCTTGGCCATCGCCCCGGACGCTCCTGCACGTTACGTGGCCGTTCGGTAGCAGACCTAGCAACCCCTTATACAAGCACGCAGTTGCATCCTGGGTCCAATCCGAACGGGCCGCTCAATCGCTGACGTCGTGACGACTCCGGCTGATGTATACGACGCAGAGCACCCACTCACACCCACGTGGTGGTTAGTGCTATCGGACCCGAAGGCCCCTCGGATCAAATATCCAAATCGCTTAGATGGATTGGGAGCGCGCGGTAACGAGCAGAGCCCACGATACAGTTGGCCCCGTCGTCCCGTCTCGAGGACTTGTGACAAGGACTAGGAATGACCGGCCACGCCTCGTAGTTATCTCGCGGGTACCCTCACTGGTCACCCGACTCCACAGCTCACGCCTCGAAGGCACTCGCGGGTACCCCTCAGGGTCAACCCGTCTCTATCCAACATGTGTAGTAGTAACTATAAAGTGTCTTCAGACGCACGATACCTCTAGCCGCACGCCTTTGTTCCTGGCAACGTCCGGCCTCGGGGATCGATACGTCTTTAAACACGGTACGGTAAACCAGGGCATCCGTGTGGTTTCCATGCCGATGAGGAATCCGAGGAATCACCCTCGTTGGACTCCTAAACGACAAGTCCCGTTAAGGTGATACCGGAGGAATCACCCTCGGCGGTAATCACCATAGCGGATGCACGACAAAAGCTAAGTCGGAAGTGGGAAGAGGAATCACCCTCGGTAACCCACAACGAGCTAGCTATACTACAGGGACAACATCGGAAGTGAGTTCGGAGGTATCACCCTCGTCACCTGATGTTAACTCTGCGGAGTCGAGCATACTAGGGGGTATGTGGTGATGTGAAGAAGGTCAGGGGAAGGGGCTCGATCGCTTGATCGAGGCAAGGGTACTAAGCGAGGCAACTACGAGAAAGCGGGACCACAGCAGTGCTACCCAACCTATACTAAGCAGTTTAAGAATAAAGTCAGGTATCAACAGTATTTGCAAAAACAGGCTATGCAGCAGTAATAGGAGCAGCAGCAGTAGCAGCAATTCTAATGCAAGAATAAGAGGGAATAGACATAGGCGATATCGGAATGATCGAGGGGGGATTGCTTGCCTGGTTGCTCGGTGGCAAAAGCAAGGTCGTCGGAGGGGGAACCAATCACCGGGACGGCGTCGGTCTCTGGAGCGGCGTCAGCGTCGGACTCTACCGAGAGAGAAGAGGGGGGGAAGAAACAGATAAATACACAGAATACAAGCATCACAAAGCGTGCTAGGCTAATGTGCAGTGCAAGGTTGCCTAAAAACATGTCTAAGTTATATTAGTTATTTTTAGGAATTAACTGGAATTATTAACCGGTGTATGTGCACTATTCATCTACCGGAAACGGGCTAAAAGTTGCGGGTTCACCTCCGTAGAGGGTCCCGACACGGAAACAAGTAGCACGGTTGGCTTCGTCTCGTCGTTCTGAGCAACTTTCATGTAGAAAGTTTTTCCATACGAGCTACGGATTAAAAGTTATGAATTTTCTAAGTTTTTGGCATTTTCTGGAATTATTTTAAATATCAGAAATTGAGTTATTGCGTCATGCTGACGTCAGCACTGCCTCAGCAGCAGCTGACCAGTCAAACTGGCAGCTGGGTCCCACCTGTCATAGACAGTGACTCTAACCGTGTTTAAATTAACTAAACAGAGACTAATTAACTGTTGGGCCCCACATGTCAGTGACTGATTAGTATTACTAATTAAGTTTATTTTTAAAAACGTTTTATTTAACTAACTTTGCGGTGGGGGCCCGCGTGTCAGTGACACTGGGCTGCCCAGTCAGCAGTTGACTGGGTCAACCCAGTCAACTGGGGCCCGTGGGGGCCACTGGCAGTGACCCTGGGGGTGGCCCCAGGTCAGCCACGCTGGCGGCGGCCGGTGTTTCGCCTCCGGCGACCTCCAGACGCGGCGGAGGGCCACGGCCCTCGTCGGAAATCGCCTACAGGGGGTTGTTTGGCCCGCGCGTTGGTGCGTTCGAACGGGCGCGCTACGCCGCATCTAGTGGTGGTGGTGGCTTCACCGGAGTCGGCAGGAAAAGGCGCCGGCGTTGAGCCGTGGCGGAAGCCGAAGCACGGCGAGCTCGCAGGTGGCGCTACGGCGAGCAAAACAGACGGGGCTGGGCACCTACGGCATCTACGTGCGCTGGCGAGCACGACGGGCATGCTTGCGCGGGCGTTCGGCCACCGGAACATGGCCGGTGATGAGCTCGTGCGGCGGCGAGCTCGGGCTTCGGTGAAATGATGGCTACGCGCGCGGGACGGAGCGGAGAGGAAAGGGGAGAGGTGGTGGCTCACCGCGCGGCACGCAGAAGGCCCTCGTCGGATTAGTAGCAGCAGAACGACGCCGGCGACGTAGAATTGCGGCGGCGACCCGAGGAGGAAGACGGAGGGGATCCGGCGCCTCGGTGTTTCCCAGCTCCAGCTGAGACCACCGGTGGATGAAGAAGACGAAGGCGGAGCTGGTCGACACGGAGAGATGACGAGGCGGTGGCTGTGGCCGCGCGGGGGACGGCGAACGGCGGCGACCGCGTCGGGCGCCGATGGGGAAGAAAGAAGAGAGCTCGGGGAGAAGGGGGAAATGGTCGAGGAGGACCAGGGGCTCCTCCTTATCCTCTCCCCGGTCCTGTATTGTCGGTGGGAGGCGCTGTGGCGGCAGGTGTCGGCGCGGAGCGCGGCGAGCGCGCGGCGGCCACGGCGCCGTCGACAGCGAGGCGGGAGCAGGTAGGAGAGGGAGATGGGCTGGGCCGGCTCGTGCCAGAGGTGAGCGTCAGGTAAGTTTCTCTCTTCTTTTTCCTTTTATGTCAACAGCAGAATAGAAAAGGAAAAGAGGGGACCACCAAACACTGTTTGTAAAATGTGTGAGTTGGTCCGAAAATTACCTTGCAATATTCTTTACCACCAAAAATTGGATTGGGCAAATTTGGAACACTTTTGAAAATTTTCAAAAATGAAAAGGCATTTAATAGTGCTGTTATAACACTGTTTAAATGCTCTAGCCCATTTTTGGGGTTGATGGTGATGTTGTTTTCCTTAACAACATTAGTTTTGGAATATTTGCAATGAGATGAACATTTTTCCATAATTTTTGGAACATCTTCATTTTGAATTTTGAATTTGAATTTGAATTTTCAGGGGCAAATTTGAGTTGCTTTGATTAACCACTGTGATTAGCTTTGCAAATGAACATGACATGGCATGATTAACCAAATGTCACAGTGCTTAATACAAGGGGGTGTTACAAATTCTCCTCCTCTAAAAGAAATTCTCGTCCCGAGAATTCAGGAGGTAGAAGAAAAGAGGTCGGGGTATTCCGCCCGAAGATTTTCCTCGCGTTCCCAAGTGGCTTCATCTTCAGTGTGATTCGACCACTGCACTTTCAGGAACTTAGTTGTCTTCTGGCGGGTCCGACGTTCAGTTTGATCGAGGATGCGGATCGGATGCTCCTTATAAGACAGATCATCTTGAAGCTCGAGCATCTCGTGATCCACAGCACGATGCGAGGACTCCTTGAAGGATCGACGAAGTTGCGACACATGGAACACATCGTGGATATGAGAGAATTGCGGAGGCAATTCCAGTTTATAAGCCACAAATCCACGTCTAGCAACCACGGGAAAGGGGCCGATGTAGCGTGGAGCTAACTTGCCCTTGACGCCGAAACGGTGCGTGCCCTTCATAGGGGTGACACGAAGATAGACTTGATCACCTGGTTGATAAGTCAATCCCCATCGCTTGCGATCATAGTTGCTCTTCTGGCGATCTTGAGCCGCCTTGAGATTCTCACGCACGATACGGACTTGCTCTTCGGCGTGTTGAATAATGTCCGGACCAATAACTTGTCGTTCCCCAGTTTCTGACCAGTTCAGAGGAGTTCGACACTTACGTCCGTACAGAACTTCAAAGGGAGCCATCTTCAAGCTTGCTTGATAGCTGTTGTTATACGAGAACTCGGCATATGGAAGGGATTCTTCCCATTTCTTACCGAATGATATAACACAAGCTCGCAGCATATCTTCAAGCACTTGATTGACTCGTTCAACTTGACCTTGGGACTGGGGGTGATAAGCTGAACTCCAGTTGATATGAGTTCCCAAAGCTTCTTGAAAACTTTCCCAGAACTTGGAAGTGAACAGGGTGCCACGGTCCGTACTGATCTCCTTCGGAATTCCGTGGAGGGATACAATTCGGGAGATATACAGTTCTGCTAACTGGCTAGCAGTGATAGTCTCCTTGATTGGCAGGAAGTGTGCAACCTTTGAGAGTTGGTCGACGACGACAAGAATGGCATCGTTACCCTTCTGGGACTTAGGAAAGCCAGTAATGAAATCCATCTGCACCTTATCCCATTTCCACAGCGGAATAGGAAGAGGTTGCAGAAGTCCAGCAGGCTTCTGATGTTCTGCCTTCACGCGACGACAGACATCGCATTCAGCAACATAACGAGCAATATCCCGCTTCATATTCGGCCACCAGTACCTTTGACGGAGATCACGATACATCTTAGTACTACCAGGATGAATAGACAGCGGTGTATCATGTGCCTCCTTCATGACCTTATCAGTCATAAGCTCGAAACGCGTTACCACGATGCGGCCTCGGAAATACAAGGTTCCATCTTCGGATATTGAGAAATCCCTGTATTTCGGAAGATGAAGTTCCTGCTTCATAACATCAACGTAAGCATCTTTGGTTTGCGCTACCTTGATAGCCTTCTCAAGATCCGGCTGTATCACAAGGTCATTAAGCGAACCCTGTGGAACGATATGCAGATTCAGCTTGCGTAATTCCTCATAAAGACGAGGCTGAGCTCGCTTAACCTTGAGGTTGGTGCTGTATGACTTGCGACTCAAGGCATCGGCCATCACATTAGCCTTGCCAGGGGTATAAGAAATACCACAGTCGTATTCAGAAATAGTTTCCAACCATCGCTGTTGGCGGAGATTAAGATCCGGCTGAGTGAATAAATATTTCAAGCTTTGGTGATCAGTATAAATCTCACACCGGTTACCGAGAAGGTAATGTCGCCATAGCTTCAATGCAAAGATCACTGCAGCAAGTTCAAGATCATGCACTGGATAATTCTCTTCATGCGGACGCAATTGACGTGATGCATAAGCAACTACTCTTCGTTCTTGCATTAGGACACAGCCTAATCCTTGACGAGAGGCGTCACAATATATCACGAAGTCCTTGCGAGAATCTAGAGGAGCAAGCACTGGTGCAGAAACGAGCTTGTCCTTAAGAGCTTGAAAGCTTTCCTGGCATTTATCTGTCCACTCAAACTTAACGCCTTTGTGAAGCAGATTAGTCAGGGGCTTGGCAATCTTGGAAAAGTTCTCGACGAAGCGACGATAATAGCTTGCAAGGCCGAGAAAACTTCTCACTTGCTTGACATTCTTCGGAGGAGTCCAGTCAAGAATAGTCTGAACCCGTTCCGGATTAACGGCAACGCCATCCTTGGAAATCACATGTCCAAGGTAGGTTACTTCAGAAAGCCAGAACTCGCATTTGGAAAACTTAGCATATAGCTGATGCTCTCGCAGCTTCTCCAGAACAAGGCGAAGATGTTCGGCGTGTTCTTCCTTGTTCTTTGAGAATACCAGAATATCATTCAGATATACCACGACGAACTTGTCGAGGTAATCCATGAATATATAATTCATCAGGCGGGAGAAGGTAGCTGGAGCATTAGTCAGTCCAAAAGACATGACAGTGTACTCATAAGAGCCATAGCGAGTAACAAATGCAGTCTTCGGAATATCCTCTTCGCGAACACGGATCTGGTGATAACCCAACCTCAAGTCGAGTTTAGAAAACACCGATGATCCAGCCAGTTGATCATATAAGTCATTGATCCGAGGAAGCGGATATTTATTCTGGATGGTTGCCTGGTTGATAGGTCGGTAATCTTGTACCAGCCTATTCGTACCATCTTTCTTCTTGACGAAAAGAGACGGTGCTCCCCAGGCAGAGGAACTAGGACGGATGAAGCCCTTCTTGAGTGACTTGTCAATTTCCTCCTTAAGCTCGAGACATAGCAAAGGCTACATCAATGTCGGAGAAAGGAACTGAAACGGGGTAGCTGCAAGTGCGGACGGCGGATCTCGATCGCAGAAGGATCCTGAGCTCCATGTGCACTCTGATGCAGAACCCGGTCTCGGACGGGAATCAGAGGTCCACGAACTGGCGTGTAACCTCCAACCGCAGGCCACTCGACACCTGGAGGTGTGTTGATCCTGCGCGGGCAAAGGATAGACTGAGGAAGTGTCCCTGCTTGGACAGCCGGTACTAACTGCGTCAACGTCTGGTAGAGAGTTGTCCGAGTGATGGACAACTCAACTGCCAGGGCCCGAGCAGTTCGATCCAGCGCCTGAGTGTGCTGAATCAGAACCTGCGGGTCATAACGTCGACTCTCGTACGGGGCACAGATAGCTGAGTAGTATCCAGTCTCATCTCCAGCAGGTGCATACGGAATGTAACGAAACTCAGAGGCATCCAAGCTATCTCTGTGCTCTCCTCGGAGGCGTACGACAGCAGCGTAGGCAGCATCATGGACTGCCATCGCAACCGTCACGCCGCTACCGCGGAGGCGGTACAGCTCAGTGCCTGAGTCATCCTGCCGGTCGTAGATACGAACATCAGCATAATACTGCTCCTGGTTGAACTCGCGATACTCCTCGTAGACCATGTACTCGGGGTACCAGCGGTAGCCCAGCTTGGTCAGGAGAGCGACTAGAATGGCCGGAAACCCAGGGGCATCTCGAGCCCAGGTGCGAAGCACAAGCTGAGTTTCCGGGCGAGGTGGAAACAGAGGATCCATCTAAAAGAAGAAGAATCAGACTTGTCAAGTCCTGATGATAATTAAACAGAACTTGGTAAGAAAGGTTAAACAAACAAATGGAAGGAATGATTATCAGACTAATCAGGTCAATGATAAGAAACCGCACTGATATCCAGCTCTCCGGGTAGATGTGAAAACGAGAACCTAATGGAGTTAGTAAAACTTAACCCGAATAGACGAGGGAGAAGAGTCCCAGAGTATAGACGAGGAATAAAAGAAGCTACACCACCCAAGTGGCGACGTGGGGCCATAAGCCACACAGCCAAGTTAGTAAAACATTTTCTTTGACCTCTAGACTCGACTTCGACCAAGGAGTTGGAAAGGGGTTCCTACAGGCAGTCGGCTCTGATACCAACCTGTGACGACCCCGGCCCGACCGTGCACTAATCATACACGCAAATGCACACGATCAAGCCTAAGGACTCACGTGAAGGAATCACAACACAACTCTAAAACATAAATAAATACATACAAGTTATATATTACAAGCCAGGGGCCTCGGGGGCTCGAATACATAACAAGTGTCATACACATAGTCAGCGGAAGCGTCAGATGTCTGGGTACAGACATAGAACACAAGTACAGATAGGCCTCATACGAGGCGGGGCAAAAGAAAAACTACGATCGAAAAGGCGCAGGCCTCCTGCCTGGGACCTCCGATCCTACTCCTGGTCGTCGTCCGCCGGCTCCTCGTAGAAGTACTCGCCGGCCGGGTAGTAGTAGTAGCCAGCCTCGGGCTGGTAGTAGTAGTCGTCAACGGGGGCTGCAGGCACCATGGCTCCGTCGTCTGGTTTATCATGCGGGTAGGACAAAAGAGGAAGCAAGGCAACCGTGAGTACTCATCCAGAGTACTCAGCAAGACTTACATCAGATCTATACTAAGCAATGCATCATTTTCAAAGGAGGCTTTATGTGGGTGGACTAGACTGCAGAATGCCAGAGTAGAGAGGGGAAAAGCCTAGTCCTGACGAAGACTAGCATCTTCAGGGTCTTGCCGCAATTAGAAGGGTGCAGATTAGTACATCATAATGTAAAGTGTTCATAGCAATATCAACCTCGGCCGGGGATCCTTCCTCGACTCCCTGCGAGAAAGCAATCCCAGAGCCCTACCTCATATCTCAAGTCACCAGTTCTAGTTGTACCGAAGTGGATACAACTCCGAGTGTCCGTTACCGTAGGACAGGCTATCGATAGATGTTTTCTTCCCTGCAGGGGTGCACCAACTTACCCACCACGCTCGCTTAACTCCGGCCGGACATACTGGCTGGGTCCTGCCCGGCCTCGGCTAAACAATACGACGCAACCCGACCGGAAACCGCCAGAGAGGATCAAGCACGTCGGACTAAACCTATGCCCCCGGGGGTCTTGGCCATCGCCCCGGACGCTCCTGCACGTTACGTGGCCGTTCGGTAGCAGACCTAGCAACCCCTTATACAAGCACGCAGTTGCATCCTGGGTCCAATCCGAACGGGCCGCTCAATCGCTGACGTCGTGACGACTCCGGCTGATGTATACGACGCAGAGCACCCACTCACACCCACGTGGTGGTTAGTGCTATCGGACCCGAAGGCCCCTCGGATCAAATATCCAAATCGCTTAGATGGATTGGGAGCGCGCGGTAACGAGCAGAGCCCACGATACAGTTGGCCCCGTCGTCCCGTCTCGAGGACTTGTGACAAGGACTAGGAATGACCGGCCACGCCTCGTAGTTATCTCGCGGGTACCCTCACTGGTCACCCGACTCCACAGCTCACGCCTCGAAGGCACTCGCGGGTACCCCTCAGGGTCAACCCGTCTCTATCCAACATGTGTAGTAGTAACTATAAAGTGTCTTCAGACGCACGATACCTCTAGCCGCACGCCTTTGTTCCTGGCAACGTCCGGCCTCGGGGATCGATACGTCTTTAAACACGGTACGGTAAACCAGGGCATCCGTGTGGTTTCCATGCCGATGAGGAATCCGAGGAATCACCCTCGTTGGACTCCTAAACGACAAGTCCCGTTAAGGTGATACCGGAGGAATCACCCTCGGCGGTAATCACCATAGCGGATGCACGACAAAAGCTAAGTCGGAAGTGGGAAGAGGAATCACCCTCGGTAACCCACAACGAGCTAGCTATACTACAGGGACAACATCGGAAGTGAGTTCGGAGGTATCACCCTCGTCACCTGATGTTAACTCTGCGGAGTCGAGCATACTAGGGGGTATGTGGTGATGTGAAGAAGGTCAGGGGAAGGGGCTCGATCGCTTGATCGAGGCAAGGGTACTAAGCGAGGCAACTACGAGAAAGCGGGACCACAGCAGTGCTACCCAACCTATACTAAGCAGTTTAAGAATAAAGTCAGGTATCAACAGTATTTGCAAAAACAGGCTATGCAGCAGTAATAGGAGCAGCAGCAGTAGCAGCAATTCTAATGCAAGAATAAGAGGGAATAGACATAGGCGATATCGGAATGATCGAGGGGGGATTGCTTGCCTGGTTGCTCGGTGGCAAAAGCAAGGTCGTCGGAGGGGGAACCAATCACCGGGACGGCGTCGGTCTCTGGAGCGGCGTCAGCGTCGGACTCTACCGAGAGAGAAGAGGGGGGGAAGAAACAGATAAATACACAGAATACAAGCATCACAAAGCGTGCTAGGCTAATGTGCAGTGCAGGGTTGCCTAAAAACATGTCTAAGTTATATTAGTTATTTTTAGGAATTAACTGGAATTATTAACCGGTGTATGTGCACTATTCATCTACCGGAAACGGGCTAAAAGTTGCGGGTTCACCTCCGTAGAGGGTCCCGACACGGAAACAAGTAGCACGGTTGGCTTCGTCTCGTCGTTCTGAGCAACTTTCATGTAGAAAGTTTTTCCATACGAGCTACGGATTAAAAGTTATGAATTTTCTAAGTTTTTGGCATTTTCTGGAATTATTTTAAATATCAGAAATTGAGTTATTGCGTCATGCTGACGTCAGCACTGCCTCAGCAGCAGCTGACCAGTCAAACTGGCAGGTGGGTCCCACCTGTCATAGACAGTGACTCTAACCGTGTTTAAATTAACTAAACAGAGACTAATTAACTGTTGGGCCCCACATGTCAGTGACTGATTAGTATTACTAATTAAGTTTATTTTTAAAAACGTTTTATTTAACTAACTTTGCGGTGGGGGCCCGCGTGTCAGTGACACTGGGCTGCCCAGTCAGCAGTTGACTGGGTCAACCCAGTCAACTGGGGCCCGTGGGGGCCACTGGCAGTGACCCTGGGGGTGGCCCCAGGTCAGCCACGCTGGCGGCGGCCGGTGTTTCGCCTCCGGCGACCTCCAGACGCGGCGGAGGGCCACGGCCCTCGTCGGAAATCGCCTACAGGGGGTTGTTTGGCCCGCGCGTTGGTGCGTTCGAACGGGCGCGCTGCGCCGCATCTAGTGGTGGTGGTGGCTTCACCGGAGTCGGCAGGAAAAGGCGCCGGCGTTGAGCCGTGGCGGAAGCCGAAGCACGGCGAGCTCGCAGGTGGCGCTACGGTGAGCAAAACAGACGGGGCTGGGCACCTACGGCATCTACGTGCGCTGGCGAGCACGACGGGCATGCTTGCGCGGGCGTTCGGCCACCGAAACATGGCCGGTGATGAGCTCGTGCGGCGGCGAGCTCGGGCTTCGGTGAAATGATGGCTACGCGCGCGGGACGGAGCGGAGAGGAAAGGGGAGAGGTGGTGGCTCACCGCGCGGCACGCAGAAGGCCCTCGTCGGATTAGTAGCAGCAGAACGACGCCGGCGACGTAGAATTGCGGCGGCGACCCGAGGAGGAAGACGGAGGGGATCCGGCGCCTCGGTGTTTCCCAGCTCCAGCTGAGACCACCGGTGGATGAAGAAGACGAAGGCGGAGCTGGTCGGCACGGAGAGATGACGAGGCGGTGGCTGTGGCCGCGCGGGGGACGGCAAACGGCGGCGACCGCGTCGGGCGCCGATGGGGAAGAAAGAAGAGAGCTCGGGGAGAAGGGGGAAATGGTCGAGGAGGACCAGGGGCTCCTCCTTATCCTCTCCCCGGTCCTGTATTGTCGATGGGAGGCGCTGTGGCGGCAGGTGTCGGCGCGGAGCGCGGCGAGCGCGCGGCGGCCACGGCGCCGTCGACAGCGAGGCGGGAGCAGGTAGGAGAGGGAGATGGGCTGGGCCGGCTCGTGCCAGAGGTGAGCGTCAGGTAAGTTTCTCTCTTCTTTTTCCTTTTATGTCAATAGCAGAATAGAAAAGGAAAAGAGGGGACCACCAAACACTATTTGTAAAATGTGTGAGTTGGTCCGAAAATTACCTTGCAATATTCTTTACCACCAAAAATTGGATTGGGCAAATTTGGAACACTTTTGAAAATTTTCAAAAATGAAAAGGCATTTAATAGTGCTGTTATAACACTGTTTAAATGCTCTAGCCCATTTTTGGGGTTGATGGTGATGTTGTTTTCCTTAACAACATTAGTTTTGGAATATTTGCAATGAGATGAACATTTTTCCATAATTTTTGGAACATCTTCATTTTGAATTTTGAATTTGAATTTGAATTTTCAGGGGCAAATTTGAGTTGCTTTGATTAACCACTGTGATTAGCTTTGCAAATGAACATGACATGGCATGATTAACCAAATGTCACAGTGCTTAATACAAGGGGGTGTTACAAATTCTCCTCCTCTAAAAGAAATTCTCGTCCCGAGAATTCAGGAGGTAGAAGAAAAGAGGTCGGGGTATTCCGCCCGAAGATTTTCCTCGCGTTCCCAAGTGGCTTCATCTTCAGTGTGATTCGACCACTGCACTTTCAGGAACTTAGTTGTCTTCTGGCGGGTCCGACGTTCAGTTTGATCGAGGATGCGGATCGGATGCTCCTTATAAGACAGATCATCTTGAAGCTCGAGCATCTCGTGATCCACAGCACGATGCGGGGACTCCTTGAAGGATCGACGAAGTTGCGACACATGGAACACATCGTGGATATGAGAGAATTGCGGAGGCAATTCCAGTTTATAAGCCACAAATCCACGTCTAGCAACCACGGGAAAGGGGCCGATGTAGCGTGGAGCTAACTTGCCCTTGACGCCGAAACGGTGCGTGCCCTTCATAGGGGTGACACGAAGATAGACTTGATCACCTGGTTGATAAGTCAATCCCCATCGCTTGCGATCATAGTTGCTCTTCTGGCGATCTTGAGCCGCCTTGAGATTCTCACGCACGATACGGACTTGCTCTTCGGCGTGTTGAATAATGTCCGGACCAATAACTTGTCGTTCCCCAGTTTCTGACCAGTTCAGAGGAGTTCGACACTTACGTCCGTACAGAACTTCAAAGGGAGCCATCTTCAAGCTTGCTTGATAGCTGTTGTTATACGAGAACTCGGCATATGGAAGGGATTCTTCCCATTTCTTACCGAATGATATAACACAAGCTCGCAGCATATCTTCAAGCACTTGATTGACTCGTTCAACTTGACCTTGGGACTGGGGGTGATAAGCTGAACTCCAGTTGATATGAGTTCCCAAAGCTTCTTGAAAACTTTCCCAGAACTTGGAAGTGAACAGGGTGCCACGGTCCATACTGATCTCCTTCGGAATTCCGTGGAGGGATACAATTCGGGAGATATACAGTTCTGCTAACTGGCTAGCAGTGATAGTCTCCTTGATTGGCAGGAAGTGTGCAACCTTTGAGAGTTGGTCGACGACGACAAGAATGGCATCGTTACCCTTCTGGGACTTAGGAAAGCCAGTAATGAAATCCATCTGCACCTTATCCCATTTCCACAGCGGAATAGGAAGAGGTTGCAGAAGTCCAGCAGGCTTCTGATGTTCTGCCTTCACGCGACGACAGACATCGCATTCAGCAACATAACGAGCAATATCCCGCTTCATATTTGGCCACCAGTACCTTTGACGGAGATCACGATACATCTTAGTACTACCAGGATGAATAGACAGCGGTGTATCATGTGCCTCCTTCATGACCTTATCAGTCATAAGCTCGAAACGCGTTACCACGATGCGGCCTCGGAAATACAAGGTTCCATCTTCGGATATTGAGAAATCCCTGTATTTCGGAAGATGAAGTTCCTGCTTCATAACATCAACGTAAGCATCTTTGGTTTGCGCTACCTTGATAGCCTTCTCAAGATCCGGCTGTATCACAAGGTCATTAAGCGAACCCTGTGGAACGATATGCAGATTCAGCTTGCGTAATTCCTCATAAAGACGAGGCTGAGCTCGCTTAACCTTGAGGTTGGTGCTGTATGACTTGCGACTCAAGGCATCGGCCATCACATTAGCCTTGCCAGGGGTATAAGAAATACCACAGTCGTATTCAGAAATAGTTTCCAACCATCGCTGTTGGCGGAGATTAAGATCCGGCTGAGTGAATAAATATTTCAAGCTTTGGTGATCAGTATAAATCTCACACCGGTTACCGAGAAGGTAATGTCGCCATAGCTTCAATGCAAAGATCACTGCAGCAAGTTCAAGATCATGCACTGGATAATTCTCTTCATGCGGACGCAATTGACGTGATGCATAAGCAACTACTCTTCGTTCTTGCATTAGGACACAGCCTAATCCTTGACGAGAGGCGTCACAATATATCACGAAGTCCTTGCGAGAATCTGGAGGAGCAAGCACTGGTGCAGAAACGAGCTTGTCCTTAAGAGCTTGAAAGCTTTCCTGGCATTTATCTGTCCACTCAAACTTAACGCCTTTGTGAAGCAGATTAGTCAGGGGCTTGGCAATCTTGGAAAAGTTCTCGACGAAGCGACGACAATAGCTTGCAAGGCCGAGAAAACTTCTCACTTGCTTGACATTCTTCGGAGGAGTCCAGTCAAGAATAGTCTGAACCCGTTCCGGATTAACGGCAATGCCATCCTTGGAAATCACATGTCCAAGGTAGGTTACTTCAGAAAGCCAGAACTCGCATTTGGAAAACTTAGCATATAGCTGATGCTCTCGCAGCTTCTCCAGAACAAGGCGAAGATGTTCGGCGTGTTCTTCCTTGTTCTTTGAGAATACCAGAATATCATTCAGATATACCACGACGAACTTGTCGAGGTAATCCATGAATATATAATTCATCAGGCGGGAGAAGGTAGCTGGAGCATTAGTCAGTCCAAAAGACATGACAGTGTACTCATAAGAGCCATAGCGAGTAACAAATGCAGTCTTCGGAATATCCTCTTCGCGAACACGGATCTGGTGATAACCCAACCTCAAGTCGAGTTTAGAAAACACCGATGATCCAGCCAGTTGATCATATAAGTCATTGATCCGAGGAAGCGGATATTTATTCTGGATGGTTGCCTGGTTGATAGGTCGGTAATCTTGTACCAGCCTATTCGTACCATCTTTCTTCTTGACGAAAAGAGACGGTGCTCCCCAGGCAGAGGAACTAGGACGGATGAAGCCCTTCTTGAGTGACTTGTCAATTTCCTCCTTAAGCTCGAGACATAGCAAAGGCTACATCAATGTCGGAGAAAGGAACTGAAACGGGGTAGCTGCAAGTGCGGACGGCGGATCTCGATCGCAGAAGGATCCTGAGCTCCATGTGCACTCTGATGCAGAACCCGGTCTCGGACGGGAATCAGAGGTCCACGAACTGGCGTGTAACCTCCAACCGCAGGCCACTCGACACCTGGAGGTGTGTTGATCCTGCGCGGGCAAAGGATAGACTGAGGAAGTGTCCCTGCTTGGACAGCCGGTACTAACTGCGTCAACGTCTGGTAGAGAGTTGTCCGAGTGATGGACAACTCAACTGCCAGGGCCCGAGCAGTTCGATCCAGCGCCTGAGTGTGCTGAATCAGAACCTGCGGGTCATAACGTCGACTCTCGTACGGGGCACAGATAGCTGAGTAGTATCCAGTCTCATCTCCAGCAGGTGCATACGGAATGTAACGAAACTCAGAGGCATCCAAGCTATCTCTGTGCTCTCCTCGGAGGCGTACGACAGCAGCGTAGGCAGCATCATGGACTGCCATCGCAACCGTCACGCCGCTACCGCGGAGGCGGTACAGCTCAGTGCCTGAGTCATCCTGCCGGTCGTAGATACGAACATCAGCATAATACTGCTCCTGGTTGAACTCGCGATACTCCTCGTAGACCATGTACTCGGGGTACCAGCGGTAGCCCAGCTTGGTCAGGAGAGCGACTAGAATGGCCGGAAACCCAGGGGCATCTCGAGCCCAGGTGCGAAGCACAAGCTGAGTTTCCGGGCGAGGTGGAAACAGAGGATCCATCTAAAAGAAGAAGAATCGGACTTGTCAAGTCCTGATGATAATTAAACAGAACTTGGTAAGAAAGGTTAAACAAACAAATGGAAGGAATGATTATCAGACTAATCAGGTCAATGATAAGAAACCGCACTGATATCCAGCTCTCCGGGTAGATGTGAAAACGAGAACCTAATGGAGTTAGTAAAACTTAACCCGAATAGACGAGGGAGAAGAGTCCCAGAGTATAGACGAGGAATAAAAGAAGCTACACCACCCAAGTGGCGACGTGGGGCCATAAGCCACACAGCCAAGTTAGTAAAACATTTTCTTTGACCTCTAGACTCGACTTCGACCAAGGAGTTGGAAAGGGGTTCCTACAGGCAGTCGGCTCTGATACCAACCTGTGACGACCCCGGCCCGACCGTGCACTAATCATACACGCAAATGCACACGATCAAGCCTAAGGACTCACGTGAAGGAATCACAACACAACTCTAAAACATAAATAAATACATACAAGTTATATATTACAAGCCAGGGGCCTCGGGGGCTCGAATACATAACAAGTGTCATACACATAGTCAGCGGAAGCGTCAGATGTCTGGGTACAGACATAGAACACAAGTACAGATAGGCCTCATACGAGGCGGGGCAAAAGAAAAACTACGATCGAAAAGGCGCAGGCCTCCTGCCTGGGACCTCCGATCCTACTCCTGGTCGTCGTCCGCCGGCTCCTCGTAGAAGTACTCGCCGGCCGGGTAGTAGTAGTAGCCAGCCTCGGGCTGGTAGTAGTAGTCGTCAACGGGGGCTGCAGGCACCATGGCTCCGTCGTCTGGTTTATCATGCGGGTAGGACAAAAGAGGAAGCAAGGCAACCGTGAGTACTCATCCAGAGTACTCAGCAAGACTTACATCAGATCTATACTAAGCAATGCATCATTTTCAAAGGAGGCTTTATGTGGGTGGACTAGACTGCAGAATGCCAGAGTAGAGAGGGGAAAAGCCTAGTCCTGACGAAGACTAGCATCTTCAGGGTCTTGCCGCAATTAGAAGGGTGCAGATTAGTACATCATAATGTAAAGTGTTCATAGCAATATCAACCTCGGCCGGGGATCCTTCCTCGACTCCCTGCGAGAAAGCAATCCCAGAGCCCTACCTCATATCTCAAGTCACCAGTTCTAGTTGTACCGAAGTGGATACAACTCCGAGTGTCCGTTACCGTAGGACAGGCTATCGATAGATGTTTTCTTCCCTGCAGGGGTGCACCAACTTACCCACCACGCTCGCTTAACTCCGGCCGGACATACTGGCTGGGTCCTGCCCGGCCTCGGCTAAACAATACGACGCAACCCGACCGGAAACCGCCAGAGAGGATCAAGCACGTCGGACTAAACCTATGCCCCCGGGGGTCTTGGCCATCGCCCCGGACGCTCCTGCACGTTACGTGGCCGTTCGGTAGCAGACCTAGCAACCCCTTATACAAGCACGCAGTTGCATCCTGGGTCCAATCCGAACGGGCCGCTCAATCGCTGACGTCGTGACGACTCCGGCTGATGTATACGACGCAGAGCACCCACTCACACCCACGTGGTGGTTAGTGCTATCGGACCCGAAGGCCCCTCGGATCAAATATCCAAATCGCTTAGATGGATTGGGAGCGCGCGGTAACGAGCAGAGCCCACGATACAGTTGGCCCCGTCGTCCCGTCTCGAGGACTTGTGACAAGGACTAGGAATGACCGGCCACGCCTCGTAGTTATCTCGCGGGTACCCTCACTGGTCACCCGACTCCACAGCTCACGCCTCGAAGGCACTCGCGGGTACCCCTCAGGGTCAACCCGTCTCTATCCAACATGTGTAGTAGTAACTATAAAGTGTCTTCAGACGCACGATACCTCTGGCCGCACGCCTTTGTTCCTGGCGACGTCCGGCCTCGGGGATCGATACGTCTTTAAACACGGTACGGTAAACCAGGGCATCCGTGTGGTTTCCATGCCGATGAGGAATCCGAGGAATCACCCTCGTTGGACTCCTAAACGACAAGTCCCGTTAAGGTGATACCGGAGGAATCACCCTCGGCGGTAATCACCATAGCGGATGCACGACAAAAGCTAAGTCGGAAGTGGGAAGAGGAATCACCCTCGGTAACCCACAACGAGCTAGCTATACTACAGGGACAACATCGGAAGTGAGTTCGGAGGTATCACCCTCGTCACCTGATGTTAACTCTGCGGAGTCGAGCATACTAGGGGGTATGTGGTGATGTGAAGAAGGTCAGGGGAAGGGGCTCGATCGCTTGATCGAGGCAAGGGTACTAAGCAAGGCAACTACGAGAAAGCGGGACCACAGCAGTGCTACCCAACCTATACTAAGCAGTTTAAGAATAAAGTCAGGTATCAACAATATTTGCAAAAACAGGCTATGCAGCAGTAATAGGAGCAGCAGCAGTAGCAGCAATTCTAATGCAAGAATAAGAGGGAATAGACATAGGCGATATCGGAATGATCGAGGGGGGATTGCTTGCCTGGTTGCTCGGTGGCAAAAGCAAGGTCGTCGGAGGGGGAACCAATCACCGGGACGGCGTCGGTCTCTGGAGCGGCGTCAGCGTCGGACTCTACCGAGAGAGAAGAGGGGGGGAAGAAACAGATAAATACACAGAATACAAGCATCACAAAGCGTGCTAGGCTAATGTGCAGTGCAGGGTTGCCTAAAAACATGTCTAAGTTATATTAGTTATTTTTAGGAATTAACTGGAATTATTAACCGGTGTATGTGCACTATTCATCTACCGGAAACGGGCTAAAAGTTGCGGGTTCACCTCCGTAGAGGGTCCCGACACGGAAACAAGTAGCACGGTTGGCTTCGTCTCGTCGTTCTGAGCAACTTTCATGTAGAAAGTTTTTCCATACGAGCTACGGATTAAAAGTTATGAATTTTCTAAGTTTTTGGCATTTTCTGGAATTATTTTAAATATCAGAAATTGAGTTATTGCGTCATGCTGACGTCAGCACTGCCTCAGCAGCAGCTGACCAGTCAAACTGGCAGGTGGGTCCCACCTGTCATAGACAGTGACTCTAACCGTGTTTAAATTAACTAAACAGAGACTAATTAACTGTTGGGCCCCACATGTCAGTGACTGATTAGTATTACTAATTAAGTTTATTTTTTAAAACGTTTTATTTAACTAACTTTGCGGTGGGGGCCCGCGTGTCAGTGACACTGGGCTGCCCAGTCAGCAGTTGACTGGGTCAACCCAGTCAACTGGGGCCCGTGGGGGCCACTGGCAGTGACCCTGGGGGTGGCCCCAGGTCAGCCACGCTGGCGGCGGCCGGTGTTTCGCCTCCGGCGACCTCCAGACGCGGCGGAGGGCCACGGCCCTCGTCGGAAATCGCCTACAGGGGGTTGTTTGGCCCGCGCGTTGGTGCGTTCGAACGGGCGCGCTGCGCCGCATCTAGTGGTGGTGGTGGCTTCACCGGAGTCGGCAGGAAAAGGCGCCGGCGTTGAGCCGTGGCGGAAGCCGAAGCACGGCGAGCTCGCAGGTGGCGCTACGGCGAGCAAAACAGACGGGGCTGGGCACCTACGGCATCTACGTGCGCTGGCGAGCACGACGGGCATGCTTGCGCGGGCGTTCGGCCACCGGAACATGGCCGGTGATGAGCTCGTGCGGCGGCGAGCTCGGGCTTCGGTGAAATGATGGCTACGCGCGCGGGACGGAGCGGAGAGGAAAGGGGAGAGGTGGTGGCTCACCGCGCGGCACGCAGAAGGCCCTCGTCGGATTAGTAGCAGCAGAACGACGCCGGCGACGTAGAATTGCGGCGGCGACCCGAGGAGGAAGACGGAGGGGATCCGGCGCCTCGGTGTTTCCCAGCTCCAGCTGAGACCACCGGTGGATGAAGAAGACGAAGGCGGAGCTGGTCGACACGGAGAGATGACGAGGCGGTGGCTGTGGCCGCGCGGGGGACGGCGAACGGCGGCGACCGCGTCGGGCGCCGATGGGGAAGAAAGAAGAGAGCTCGGGGAGAAGGGGGAAATGGTCGAGGAGGACCAGGGGCTCCTCCTTATCCTCTCCCCGGTCCTGTATTGTCGGTGGGAGGCGCTGTGGCGGCAGGTGTCGGCGCGGAGCGCGGCGAGCGCGCGGCGGCCACGGCGCCGTCGACAGCGAGGCGGGAGCAGGTAGGAGAGGGAGATGGGCTGGGCCGGCTCGTGCCAGAGGTGAGCGTCAGGTAAGTTTCTCTCTTCTTTTTCCTTTTATGTCAACAGCAGAATAGAAAAGGAAAAGAGGGGACCACCAAACACTGTTTGTAAAATGTGTGAGTTGGTCCGAAAATTACCTTGCAATATTCTTTACCACCAAAAATTGGATTGGGCAAATTTGGAACACTTTTGAAAATTTTCAAAAATGAAAAGGCATTTAATAGTGCTGTTATAACACTGTTTAAATGCTCTAGCCCATTTTTGGGGTTGATGGTGATGTTGTTTTCCTTAACAACATTAGTTTTGGAATATTTGCAATGAGATGAACATTTTTCCATAATTTTTGGAACATCTTCATTTTGAATTTTGAATTTGAATTTGAATTTTCAGGGGCAAATTTGAGTTGCTTTGATTAACCACTGTGATTAGCTTTGCAAATGAACATGACATGGCATGATTAACCAAATGTCACAGTGCTTAATACAAGGGGGTGTTACACACAATATATGAAACCCCTATATTAACCCTACAAAACCCCCCAAACCGCCTCCCCCTTTCAGAAAAAAAAAACAAAAATCCTAGCCCCTGAACTGCTGACGTGTGGACGCTTATTTGTCCCTGTTGGTGCTATCAACCGGGACAAAAGGCCCCCCTGCCTGGCCAAGCCGCGGTGGCCACGTGGAGCCTCATCTGTCCTGGTTGGTATAAGAACCGGGAATAAAGGTCTTGGGCATTTGTATCGACCGTTTAGTTCCGATTCCCGAACCGGGACAAATGAGCCTTATTCTACCGGTGCGCGTCTGTTTGGGTCGGCGCATTGTCCGCGCCAACCCAAACGGACGCAACGAACGAAATGGGTCGCCCCGTTGGAGTTGCTCTAACTTCGCCAGCAATATCGCACCTATGTTACGAGCTTGCACACAGGCATCTAAGCCACTCGATTAGCAACTGGATCAGATGCATTTTTTCCAAGAATGTCTTAAAGTTCCTTCATCAATCAAGTTCCTTCATCAATCAATAAAGTTCCTCTCGTGTATCTAGAAAGCCTGACCTGCAGGCCGACGCGTGCTATACAACCCCTCTCGTGTGGTATACAGCCCAGAGCCATTGATGAAGATCACGCTGCTAAGTCAGCGGAAGCTGCAAAGATTAACGTCGCGGAAAGCAAGGGGGCATGGCCGCAGCATGTGAGCCGTTTGAAACGAGCGTCACGGCGACTTGCAACCCAACGAGCGTTAGAGCATCTACACTCTGAGCGCATCAAATCCAACTTCTCAAATGCCTGCGGACACGATTGAGTACATCCACGGACAGTGACCGGCCAAGTTTTAAATATTAAATTTTACAACCGGACACCTTAAATTCATATTATTACATGCAATATAAAACCTAATATAATCGCAGCTCGCTCAGTTCTGTCGTGGCCATGTCCGACGGCCGGCAGCGCTCGCTAGAGTGTTGGTTCGGTCGCCGGCAAGGTAGAGTAGGAAATGGGACACGAGACGGCTCTCGGGACTCAAGGCGCCGCCGTCTTCCATGCCCTAATCTTCCTTGTCGGAGCCCGAAACCCGAACGGTACCGATGGATGTCAGATCGATAATGGATCCGTCCTGGGACGAGCCAGCGACGTCCGCCACGATGCGGTTGCGCGTACTGCTGCACCATACGGGGTGTCGAAGAATGCGACTCCGCCTCGCCCACGTCCACCGCTGTGAGGGTTGTCGTCCTTCCGAGCCCGCTACCTCGCACAGCGAGCACGCCGTGCCATGTTTTCGTTGGACGAGGCCCATGATGCGTCTCGATACTCGGTGCACCAACAGAGGGGTACGCGTCCACCATTGTGTTCGGACGCCGGACGAACCGCGCACCGCCTCCGACGAGGCAGCGACGACACATCTAGCGTCGGATCCATGCGCCATTTAGGCGGACGACACATCTAGCGCCGGATCCATGCGCCATTTAGGCGGACGTAATGAATTCCCAACGAAAGAAGACCGAGCGCTGCCAGGCACGGGCCTCCTCCTGGGAGCAGCGGATCGCAAGCCGGACAACCATCTCCTCCTCAAGGACGCGTGGGATGATTTCAGAGCCGATAGGTCTGGCGATGAAGGACTCGGATCTGCTGCCCTCATGGTGAAGATGAGCTTGGGTAACGAAGAGGAGTGGAGTGAAGTGACTAGAGTTTGGTCCGGTGAGCGGATGAAAAGGAATATATGAGTCAGATGGGCCAGCGTGAGCCAGGTATGAGTGATGTCGATCAGTCCGGATATTTTAAGACCCGTTTGAGGCACCCGTTTAAGTCAGAGTTTCATGACCGGTCAGTGATCGGGCGGGCTGTCCGGTCACACGAACGGGTTTGGGGCGTCCGAATGTTGATGTTCTTTATTCATCCATCGGACAGACAAGCTGTTCAAGCAGCAAAGCTACTAACACACATAGCCTCGCCGACCTCCGTTACCACTCCCCAGGATGCTCTACTTAATTTACTTATCTTCACGTCAGCAGCTCATGTACATACAGAAGGCTCACAAAGCAAAGAGAAAAGAAAAGAGCGGCGGCAGCAAAAGTGGCCGACGGATCATCAGGAGGATCCTACGAGTCATCATCTGGTGTTAAGCGTTAAACTAAACTAATCTCCGGTGTTTCTTCCCGTTGTGATGTGATGCAAAACGAGGAGCCAGCAGCTTCTTCTTCTCCTTTGGCTGTTTGTCTCCTCGCTTTCACCTCCACTCCTGCGTGTCGCACGGGAAGCAGCCCTCCTGCGCGACGTCGGTGATCTGGACCCCCGTGTCGTAGACCTCGCCGGCGCGCCACCGGCTCGGCAGCACCTCCCGGTCCGCCCACACCCACTTCCCGTCGTACCCGCCGGTCACCACCACCCTGAACTGCAGCGGCCCCGCCGGCGCCTGCCGCGTGCTCCACGCCGGCCCGTGCTCCCGCGCCATGAACTTCCAGCTCGACGACCCGACCTGCATCCATCACCACCAATGAAGTCCAGTCAGGAACAAACACGACAGTGGTTCTTGGGGAGGGATTGCTGTTGGTTGTTGCTTACCTTGGCGACGTCGACGGCGACGATGTCGGTCTGGCCGCCCTGGTAGAGGAACCGGACGGCGAGCTCGCTGGGCGCGCGGCTGCGCTCCTCCACCCGCACCGAGAGGTTCTTGCCCCTGTACTCGCACGGCACCCTGCACATGCGCATCAACACCGACAATTTTTTAAGCCCCAGCTAGCGGCTTCCGACTTCCAAGTCTTAGGTCGTCCTAGTAACTACTGTAAAGACAAATCGTGTCCTGTGCTTATTTATGGTGGCACGTTCGGTGGAGACTATTTGCCTCGTTTATCTTACTTATTGCTCACTACGTACAGCGTTCAAGGGTGATAAAATGATACTAGTAGCACATGGCGCGCGGTTGGTGAAAAAGGAGACGTAGAGGTGGTTTCACTTTTTACCTCTTGTACTCGACGTCGACGGCGCGGAGCTTGGTGAGCCGCGCGGCCATGCCGGGGCGGGCCATGGCGGCGAACGCCGGGCTGCTCAGCACCAGGTCCGTGCGGTTCGTCCTCATCCTCGCGCGGTCCGTCACGACCACCCTGGCGCCGGCGCCGCTGCAGAGCTTCCTGTCCTTGCACCTCACCTGCAAAACCAATCCGATTAGCCAAGGAATCGAGATAGCCCAGTTCTTGGGCGAGCCGGCGATCAAGAAGCAGAATCGATCAACAAGACAAGGCGAAGCCGCTGGGCACAAGATTTCTTGGTACTAACCTGGAAGCAGGCGCCGCAGCCGACGCCGCCGCGGTAGAGGGCCGGGCCGGCGGCGGCGAGCAAGCCGTCGTTGAAGGACGCGGCCGCCGCGCCATACCCGCAAGAGCCGGCTGCACGCAGAAGGCAAACCCAATCAGAACTCAGAACCACCTCCTCTGCAACCCAGGCAGAGACCAGAAAAAGAGCAGGTGGAGGGATCACCCATCCATCATCCATGGCGGCAGGGGGGCACGTACCGGCGAGGGTGAGCGAGGAGGTGTAGTAGGCGGCCTTGGAGTGGCGCGTGCAGCGGTCGCAGGCGGAGGCGAGCGACGGGAGGCTGAAGAGGAGGAGGAGGAGCGGGAGCAGAAGGATGGATGGGGAGGCGCCGAGGCAGACAGAGACGGCCATCTTCTTTTCCTTTCTGCCGAGCAGAGTAGCGGTGGGTCGCTTGATGAAGCAGAGAGAAGCTCAGAGAGAGAGAGGGGCTAGGATGATTCTTGTGCGTGACGACTGGTTATATACACCACCCCGGGTGAGTCCCGACCCATATCATATGCCCTGCACTGCAGCTCACGCAAAAGCAGAGCAGGTTCACACCTGCACGTTTCCCTCCACTTCCCTCTCACGCACACCTTTCTCAGTAGTATCGGTAGTGGTATCTTACCTGGAGTAATAGGTAGTGGAAGTAGTGTGCAGGCAGGTATAATTGTGCGTAGGTACGGTACATGGAGGTGAGGACAGGGCACGTGCCGATACGGACGGCGCGACGGCGACGGGAGGGCGCGCGCGGGCCGGCCGTCTATGTCGACGCGACGGCACCGCCCGGGCCGGGCCGGCGACAGCGGCGAGCAGAGCAGCAGGCATGGGTGCATGGTGGCATGCATGCGCGCGGCAACGAGTCCGATGCCGATGCCACGAGGGTTGGGGCGGGCGGCCGTGCGGGGAGACGGCGCGCGGGGAAGCATACAAGAAACGGAAGGGGAAAAGGAAGGGATCGCGTGATGCGGTGGGGGTTTCGGGGACGATGCCACCCGTGCGTGCGCGGGGGCAGCAAACAGCGGTGCGCAAGAAAAGAAGGATCCGCCGTCCGGGTTTCGGACCACTGCGCCGGAGCGGACCTCTTGGCCGCTTGCCACGGAGCATCGAAGCAACGTGATCCATCTCGGTCCTCCCTCCTTCTCCGTCCATGCATGCCTGGCCGGCCGTGTCTCTCACCTCATCGTGTCGTGCATCAGTGCATGTGTGGGCATGGGCGGCCGCTCCGAAAGGTTAGTAGTGGGCGCCGCGCTCTTTTCTCGGTACTTGGAGGTAAAAAAATCGGCTGCATGCGGTCGCTGTTGGACGTATACTCCATCCATTTCTAAATATTTGCCTTTCTAGACATTTTAAATGAAATACAATATACGACTGTATGTAGACATATTTTAGAGTGTAGATTTACTTATTTTTGTTTGTTGAAATCTCTAGAAAAACGAATATTTAAGAGCGAAGGGAGTACATGCATTGCATGCGCTCTTGTGTGTGTGGGGCTACGGTTCGAGGAATCTGCACTTGCGACGGACGACGGTAGCTTCCGCGCCGTACGTGGCGTCCGGGTGTGTGGTGTGCAGACGTGGCACGTCTGACCGTCTGTGTTGTTACGTGCAACACCCTGTGTAGCAGAGGAGTTATAATCGATGTGCAATGTAGCGTGACACGACTGTCTGCTCGAGGAGTGAAGGCAACGAAAGCTCCACGGTCTGTACCAGCAAGGAATGCCGGTCGTCTCCGTGCACGTCTCGTATATATATCTTGGTATATGCTAGCTAGCTGCTCTCGTCCCGCAATCAACCTGTGGTATGATACTACGCTTGACGGGAATGCCGAGTTATCGTCGTGTCCACCTCTACGGGCTTTAAAACAAAAACCGTGACACTGACCCTCGGATTTGGATGGGGCCAGCGAAAGATGCTTGCCACGGAGCATCGATCCAACGTGACGGATCTCCGTCCTCCCTGCGGCTGGCCTGCCTTTTCTGCCAGAAAACTTTCGTTCTACTCATCTTCATCTAGCTACGATTACAAGCACTGAACCAAGCATGCCTGGCTGGCCCGGCCGTGTCTCTCCTCTCGTCGTGTCGTGTATGTGTGGGCATGGGCAGCCGCTCCGAAAGGTGTGGGCGTCGCACTCTTCTCTCGGGACCTGGAGGTAAAAAATCGGCTGCATGCGGCCGCTGTTGACGTTTACGTGCATGCATTACTGCATGCGCGCATGCTCCTCTCTCCTCCTCTCCTTTGCGTGCGCTTAGTATGTGGTGGCCACGGCTCGACGAATATGCACTTACGATGGACGACGGTAGCTACATTTCGCGAGGAAGATGTTCCGCTTCGACGGCGTGTCGGCGTACGTGGCGTCGGAGTGTGTGGTGTACAAACATGGTACACGTCTAATACTTTTTAAATAGGCTTTCGCTCTGCTTTATATATAAAACAACGGTCCATACAATCCATGTTCGAACAACGCCCTGACTTGTACAAACATGGTAAACGTCTGGTACTTCTCGAAATAGGCTTTCGCTCTGCTTTATAAATAAAACAACGGTCCATACAATCCAAGTTCGAACAACACCCCGACGCTACAGACATGATACACGTCTGGTACTCCTCGAAATAGGCTTTCGCTCTGCTATATAAATAAAACAACGGTCCATACAATCCAAACTCG
>LR738713.1:823080659-823102545 GCA_902687465.1 Secale cereale | reverse complement strand
CGTACAAACATGGTAAACGCCTGGTACTCCTCGAAATAGGTTTTCGCCCTGCCTTATAAATAAAACAACGGTCCATATAATCCAAGTTCGAACAACACCCAGACGCGTACAAACATGATACCGTCTGGTACTCCTCGAAATACGCTTTCGCTCTGCTTTATAAATAAAACAACGGTTCATACAATCTAAGTTCGAACACTCTGACGCGTACAAACATGGTAAACGTTTGGTACTCCTCAAAATAGGCTTTCGCTCTACTTTATAAATAAAAGAATGGTCCATATACAATCCAAGTTCGAACAACACCCAGACGCGTACAAACTTGGTACACGTCTGGTACTCCTCGAAATAGGCTTTCGCTCTGCTATATAAATAAAACAACGGTCCATACAATCCAAACTCGAACAACACCCCGACGCGTACAAACATGGTAAACGCCTGGTACTCCTCGAAATAGGTTTTCGCCCTGCCTTATAAATAAAACAACGGTCCATACAATCCAAGTTCAAACAACACCCAGACGCGTACAAACATGATACCGTCTGGTACTCCTCGAAATACGCTTTCGCTCTGCTTTATAAATAAAACAACGGTTCATACAATCTAAGTTCGAACACTCTGACGCGTACAAACATGGTAAACGTTTGGTACTCCTCAAAATAGGCTTTCGCTCTACTTTATAAATAAAAGAATGGTCCATATACAATCCAAGTTCGAACAACACCCAGACGCGTACAAACTTGGTACACGTCTGGTACTACACCCCCGACGCCCTGTGGTGCAAGCATCTTGACGTCTGTGTTGTTGCGTACAACCCGTGTATCTCTCATGATGATTGTGCGAGCTGCGTAATCAGTTGTAACATTAGCAAGTAGAGAGGAGTTATGAATGATTGTGCAGTGCAGGCGACAGAAACGACTGTCTGCACATGGAATAAAGGCAGCGAAAGCTCTACGATCAACTAGCATGGAAGGAGTGCCGCATTTTTCTTTTCTGTGCACGTCTCGTACCTTGGTATGCCGTTCATGTCGCGCAATCAATCAATATACGCATACGCTTCTCGACGGGAATGTGGAGTTATCGAATCGCTGCCGGCTTAGAAAAAACTCTGACGCCGACGCTTGGATTTCGATAGGCCTAAAGAGAAAAAGATGCTTGCAAAACCGTCGCCCCTCCCTCCCTAATAGAATGATCTAAATATAACTAGTGCTCTGTACGTTCTTGCAGAATATTTTCGTTTCTTTTCTTATATGTTTTTTTTAGGGGAATCTTTTTCTATATGTGTAGTGTACAATTATACTCGATTGAAATGAAGGGGCCATTCTGATTTCTGAACGCGCGAACATTTCTGGCTGCGTCGTGCACACATACTACTATTCTTTCTTTCGTTTTTTCAGCTCAACCAACATATATGGCGTGGGACAAAATATAGTCTGAACCGCCCAAGCAAAATAAATCAGCACTGATATTCCAAAGGAATCAAATACATAAAATTAGATTTCCCTTTTCTTTTTTGGAATAAATAAATAAACTTAGTTTTTGTAGGATCAAATAAATAAAACTAGTTGGTACTCCTTGAACTGGTGGTTAACACAGAACAAGGAGATAGTGGGTTGGCCTCACTCTCACCTAGCCCGGCCGTCATGGATGGCTGGTGAGCTTCCCTTGTTGCCGAGCGTTGGATTTATTCCGTTTCTGGTCCTCTCCCCCTGTCGCCTCTCCACATCCACGATCGCTCCGTCCTGATTAATCATGCGATTTGTCCATAAAAAACAGTACACCATCGACCACAACGGGTCGGAGGATGAGGCTAGATTATTGAGAGACGGTGCGTGCTGCCGTGCCGTATTCTCTTTGGGTTCGTGCACAATCACTCATTCTGTCACAAGGAGAAGAAAACGCAATAGCACAATGTTGGGGTTGGTGAAAGGTGTCGAACTCAGTAACTGGACCAAGTGTCATCAGTTGATTAACTTTGGAACGAGATTGAGTTAATTTTCTCCTCCGTCCCCGTCGGCCGGTCCGAGTCACTCCGTTTTGCAGGACCCTTGAGGCTCACGATTTTGAGCAGGGTAACCATCACCTGCATCATCATTTTGACGCGGATATTTCGACAAGTTTCCGTGGCATTGTGGTTTCGTTCACACAGATTCACTCGCTGCTTTTACCGACGATCGCCGGAGACGGTTGGTATGCAAAGCGACCTGACTCGACGAGTCCATATTGTTGGCCCGTGTGTTGCACACATGCATGACGCATCATCTGTTGATTCTACACGCGAAATTAGCCATCGGGCGCCAATCATACACGCACGCACGCACACACATCGTATTGATGCCTGGCTCGAGATAGTACGGTTTTTGTATTGCATTATTTGGATCGAGGAAAAAGGTATACGGCCGGAGGGAGAAAGGCAGGACAAAGAGACGCATAAAAAAGAAGGGAATGAGAATCGAAGGTGAAGCAGTAGTACGTTGGATTTGATTTGATTTGTGGAGCGTGCACAGAAAGGTGAGGGAGCGGCGGCCGAGCGTTGAACGGAATTAGCGAGGGATCAGGCAGTGACAGAGGGAGTGAGGGGTGAGTGGGGGTGGGGGAGGATAGGAATGAACAAAACGGAAGTGGCCACCTTTGCATGATGCGGAGAGAAAGCAAGGCCAAAGCAAAGGCGACGGAGAAAAGATTGGATCGGATCGGATCGGTCGGGCTTATCACCTGGTAGTACGGCAACATGCATGATGCATCTCACCCGGCCACACGCCACGCAACGCGAAACCGGCCCCGATATAAAATGGTGTCAGTGTGACGATGATGTGATAGGGGGTCGGCCTTGTATAATGTCATGCCATCATAAACGTCCCTCCGGTAGGACGACGTTTTGGGCTACCCTGTTTGTTTACAATGTTTTTTGTAAAACATTTGTATAATAGCCACATCAGGTTCTCTTTTGGGGACGACCAACTCTATGTCATGTGACATACTCCTAACCGTTTGAAGCTTTTAAGTAATTTAAGTTCCATTGTCCCAAAGAATTTTCTTTTAAAAAAATGGATTGTCAAAGTTTTTACATACTTTCCGCGATTTTTTTTGTTGCGTACTGGTCCAGATGATAGACAAACGAAAGGTATTACTATGCTGGTCGCCCGGCGGGTGCACCCGATCCCTACCCATTACCATGCTACAGTCGAGTTGAAGACAACTGTTCGATCAGATCACCACACACACCTTCAACTTCCTTCCTACACGATTCACATATCAACACATTCAGGCTCGTTGAATCGAAACTTCTCACATTCGTGCTACCTTGGTCGGCTCGCAGCATGCCGAGGGGGCTCATCGCAACGCTAGGAGCAAGGGGGGCTTCCCTTCCCCCTTCTCGCCACTATGGTGGCCATGTCTGACGCAAAGAAAAGCATCGACGAAGCCGGTTGGGGCTCCGCCGTTAACTGATTCCAACATGACAACCGTTGGTCGTAGCTCCGCTCTCCCCACAATGCGTGATCGTCATTGTCACCCTCGTCGGCTCGCCCCAGCACCCGCACTCCGTGCGGCCCCAACACATTCGCTTGCATCACCTACTGTCCCCCTGCTCCGATGTTGCAGCACGCCCTTCGATGGGCTGCAGCTTCTGCCGCCAACGGTTGCAGCTATGTCGGCGGCCGGTTCCAGCATGTAGTCTCCATGGTCGCATCAACTTCGTTGGATGGTTTCATCATCACTGACAGCTGGTTCCAGGATGTGTTGCCCTCTATCAAAGCAATGGGTGAGGTCATCTCCAACACCGGCAGTTGGCTCCAGCATCACCGGCATGTTGTTCCAACACGCATAGCCCTCTCTCACAACTCGTCAATGTATACACGTAGTGTGCTTGTTGAAGGCATTGGTTTGAATAGCACGGACGCGCTCCCCGGGGCGAAAACCTGATATCCGACCTTGAGTGGTTTGATACGACGACGGGGGCTCTTGCGCGTCAAAAAACACAAGACCTGACCTTGAATGGTTTGATACGACGACAATGATGCTTGGGCATCGGAAAACCCAAGATGTGATCTTAATTGGATGGATTCTATGACATCAACGCTTATGCGTTGGAAACCCTAAGATCTGATCTTAAATGGTTAGATTCGGTGACAACAGCGCTTCGCATCGGAAACCCCAATATTTGATCTTGAATGGTTAGATTCGACGACGACGGCATTGCACGTCGTTTCCTTCATAAAAATTTTGTCGTCGGAGAACTGTTTCTCATAGTTCACGTGAGGTCAACGACGGTGGAGGTGTGGTTGCTTGTTTGTTTCGTGTCGTTGGGTGTGTCAATGGTTGTGTTTCTTTACTGTCTTATATAGATTTTGATATTGTATCGTTGCAGCGACCGATGTAGTCGGTATCATCTTGATATGAATATATGTTGCTTTTTACGAAAAAAAAAAGGATCTTGTATAAAGTGAACCTGGCTAGTCTTACCCATCCACCGTGTTTCTCTTTCCATATAGCACTTTTTTTGGCATGTCTTTCCATCTAGCACTTGATTCAGCCTTTTTTTTAGGGGATTCGGCCTATTGTTGTCGTGCATAACTGCTTGGAACCGTAGTGTTTGTTACTCGTTCTAGTAAGTTAATCATGGTACACATACAAAAATGAGCTTCCAACTGTAAACGTATCTCTTTTCGAAAAAAAAAACTGTTAACGTACCCACAAGATGATCATTAGACATGCAACAAATTTGCTTGACGTGTGCATGGTTTTCTTTTCGGCATAGGATGAGTGGAGTAGGTTTTTCCCTGCTTGTATACTTATATATACTGAAAAAGAAAGGTTGAGAAAACGGCAGTCCTAATTTACGCACGAAGCAGCTGAGTGGATGGATCATCTCGTCTGCAATAACCCGCCCGTGGCATGTTTGTGGGTGTCCAAAGAATCAGGGAGGAGGGAGTGACGATTCAATTTGTGATGACAAGCCCAACAACTCCATTGACCGATTGAACAAATAATAATAATGTGTTAACGTGCGCCGCGTATTTAATCGCCCCTCGTATCATTTCATTAAAGAAGTGCATGCTCGATCCCGATCGTGTCTACCACGATGATTAGATCGCTCCAGAAACATCGTCCGAGCCAGGTGCTGCGAATTCTGGGGCGTGTCGATTGTACTACGGGCCTGAAGCCAAACCTGGACACAGTGCTCATTGTACGAGCGTGCATGCACCGAGTCAGACGGGCGGCCTATAATAATGTGAGGTTTAGATGCGGTTAACCTGTCAATTTTGTCGCCGGAGCACGAGGGGCTAGAAGGGATCCTGGCGCGCGTAGCCCGCCCCCGTGACACAAGCCAACAAGGCGGCCATGCCGGCGAACGGCGACCAGGTTGGCCGGCCTGTCGCGTCGATCAGATTCTGGCCAGCGCACCGTCCGGTTTCGGTCTAAACCGTGGGCTAGCTGGAAGCTGCCCATCATGCGGCGGGGCACTTCCCGGCTCCGATCGCTACCGTCCCAAAACCCGGTCACGTCTCGCGATGGCGCCGTGCACTCCGGACGTCACGACATGCGAGCCCCGGCCCGGTCGACCGTGCCTAGTGCCTACACTTGGACGGCCGTCGGGCGCCGCGTCCGTCCGGACACGAGCGAGCGCCTACCGGCGCAGCGCGTGGCCTGCCGCGATGGCTCTGATTGAAGGGCGTGGCGCATTTGGCTGCACCTGTCTCCTGCTCGAGCCGACCTCGAGGCCCGTGTCGCGTGGTGACCACGTCCTGCTGCGGCATGGGCGGCGAGCTAGCTCGGTGCATGCGCGGATGGACGCGCACGGCGCGACACGGGGGATCGCCGTGCCATGCTCTGTTGGCGGGCTCATATGCATGCAGTTCATGGGCGGCGCTCGTTGGGCCGCCCGGGTTGGCAGGTGCTCCAACCCACCCTGCGCGTGTGCCCCACGCGCTTAGAGCATCTCCAACAATGACTGCAAAAATGCGCGCGGGTTAAAATGCGATTTTTACGCGCACGGGATGATTTCGTGCGCTCCAGCGAAAGTGGAAAACTCTGACGTGCGGGAAATGATTGTGCGCGCGCAGAAAAAAGCGGCCGGGCGCGCCTATAAAATGAAGCGTCCTGTGCCGCTCTCTCCTCTGTCGTTTTCTCGCCTCGCCACCACCGCGCCACCATGCCGTCGGGAATGTTTGGACTACCGTGGCGTCCGCACACGCCTGTCCGGGGCCTTCTCCGCCGAGATTCGGTCCGGCGACGTGCGCCTCGGCCTCGGCACCTTCGAGATCGCCAGCGCGTACGACGCGGCGGCTTGGCGCCTTCGACGGTCCCATTGGGACATGAATTTCCCGGAGGTGCCGACGCTGGAGATGGCGCAGGAGCTGGCGCCTCCCCACGGCTTATCACCGACAAGGATCGTCGCGAGACCCGGAGGCGTCAACGCCGTCTCAGCCTCGCCGAGATGGACAAGGAAGCCATGGAGCAGTGGCGCCAACGCTTCCCGCAGAACGTCATCAACGAGCAGCAGTTCTTCGCGCAAGGGAGGGAGGAGAAGAGGACGGAGCGAGCCACCTATCGCGAGGACAAGCGTACACGGAAGGCGGTCGCTCAGTTCAACATCGGGCTAGGAGCAGCGTCGACCTGGGACTTCGACGATGATCGGTTTATTGACGCCCACATTGAGGCGTCGGAGGAGAACATCACCGAGGTGGAGGACAACGAGTAGTAGGTTTTTTTCCTATCATAGGAGGAGGCTATCATATGTATTTATATCTACCCTATGCCCGAATGTGTATCAAGTCGCAGAAAAAATATATATAGTGCATCTGCTGCAGCGGATCGTGCGCGATATATTTTGCAATGACCGTTTGAGCCAGCGCTCCGCGACGCGTAAAAAATCACTCTGACGCTGTAAACATTTTTTTTAACGCGCGGCACGCAACGCGGGTTGGAGATGCAACTTACGACTAGCGGATGGCAGGCCCTACCCGTTCGACACCCCACTATAACTGTAGTCTGTACAGCGGCCGGGGCGTGCGGGCGTGGGTTTCTCTGTCGTCTTCTCTTGCAGGGGACCGAGTTATCAGCTCAGCTGTGGCCTCCCTGACGACTCCGTCGCTGTACAGTAGTACAGGGGAGGGTCTGCTTCTACTGTATGTATGTACATTTGCGAGCCTGTACGTACTTCGCGATCGACAATAAACCTAATCAATTCCTCCATGGTCATCAGCGTCGATGTAGTACCAGCTAATTCAGTTCGTACGTGTCCTTGGCTTGTCCCCGTCACCGAATCTCATCGTCCGCTACCTCCCGTCGCCTCGCCGCTTCAAGTCATTTTCCTTCACTGTTCGACATCCCGCACTGCACACCCTTTAAAGTCTGTAATAATCAACCGTCTATCTAGAAGACGGAAAGAGAGAGCTACCATGCGTCTCCATCACCTCTTTCCTGATGACAAAAAAAAGAGGCGATCGAGGCAGAAAGCACCGGCCGGGTATTATGGGTGTGTTTGGTTGCATTTTCATCTCGACACAGTTGTTCCCTCTTTATGCATGCTCATCTCAACACTCATCTTCATGCATGCTCTTTTCATGCATGTTCTTAATGTATTTCTGTTAAGCTAGTGTGGACTCATGCACCCTCCATACATTCAACAACTATTAAACACCAAAAAATGAGTCGAGAACGGAATTTTTGCTCTTATGCACCCTTCGTTCACACTACCAAACACACCCACCCTATGTGGGTGCCCATGCCGATGCTGCCATTACGCTTAGCCCATCCTGACCCGCGGGGCCGGGCTGGGCCACGGGATTTGCGTGATCGGACCAGCAAAGCGTCCGTCGACCCGATATTATTCCGTTCGACTTCCATAGTTTCATGTCATGTCGTGCTGGTATATGCAACATGTCTTTGCTTACATCAGGCTTGAGACTTTTGTTTGTGCACTTGTGCGTGTCACTTCACACTTCCGGGTGCCAAATCAGATGCAGGCACCGGTCCGGTAGGGTGTCGACCACCTACCGGCATCGCCGCGCTTTCCGAGCGTTTTGTGTCACAGGTGGACTAACGGTCGAATTGCTGGGAATGAACGTTTTTTGTTTTGTTTTATTTTGTTTTTGCAGCCGTTGGGAGCACACCCAACACCAAAAAGGCCGTCTGAATATCTCGAGATTTGAATAAATTTTGCAGAATCCCGGCATTGGACACCGTCCCAGCAAAAGGCAACAAGGGTGCTGCGGTCAAAGCAGCAAACCCCGATCTTTGGACAGGTGCGCCCGCGATTTAGAAGTCTCCCTCAAAGTTATATAATTATTTTTCTAAAGTATCCCTTAAAAACTCTAACCTCCTTAGAGCACGGTTAATAGTAGCCAGCTGCTGGCTATAAGTCAGTGCCATGTCATCTACAGCCCATCTTATAGCCAACGTGTACAATAGTAGATCAAAAAAGTGTACTATTTTTTTTATTATGTGGCCCACCTTTCATTCTCACAAAGTGCCTAGGAGCATGTGCTAGAGCTGGCTCTTCACGAAGAGCCAGCTTACCTTCTCTCTCCTCTTCTCTTTCCTCCAACTAAGCAGAAATATACTAGTTTATTCCTTATAGCCTGCTGACTCAGCTCTATTGTACTTGCTCTTAAGGGGGCCTCCGGGTTGATTGGCGCTGTGAGATGTGTGCTTGGTCCCACATGTATGTGTTGTATGGTCCACTAACGGTAACGGAAATAAAATCATGTGTAGTCACTTCCAAAATTGTGTAGTCTAATACCTCGAAAAATAATTGTGTAGTCAAGTGTACATATTTTTACGTATTTTTGCATGATTTATACTTGTTGTATGACGTTTTTGCCAAAGAGCTGTGTAGTCAAGTGACTACAGGGTTTATATGAGGCTTCGCCATTCGTATGGTCATGATGACTGGGTTGCGTTGTTGTGTACAAGTCAACAACACAGCCGAAACGTGTAACCTCATTAACAACACACAGATTGGCTACATAGATGCCAAGAGGTTCGAACCGACAACACGCAAAATCATACCAAATGAAAATATAACCCACCCTGCTCAAATAAAACTCAGAACGAATCGACCAACCATAGCAATCTGGAAAAAAAAAACTCACACCTGACAGAAAACTCGCGCAACAAGCTTGGCTAGACCATGACTCGCCATGTTCGCATCATGACTAGCCTTTTGAATTCTTACATCTCTTTCCAGGATTCGTTCATGAATAATACTCACTCGCGATGCGTGGCGGGAGGAGTTTGGTGTCTTCATGTTCACCGGCTCAAAGTGCACAAATATGACATATGCATGCTTCAATCTATAAGAAAGAACACCGGCCAGGAATTACAACGACCCACACAATGAGAAAGAAAAACAAAGAAACTGAAAACAACATATACAAGGTGCTACAAAAACAGCTTACATGCACCACAACAGAAAGCACAATGATTTACTATAGGAAGACTAGCTAAATATTGATGGAGCTCTACGACGCGAATGAAGCACCAAAGCAATGACATCAAGCGAACTTAAAGAGGGAATCACGCTCAGCGAAGATGAACATGCCCTCATCTAACCCAAAAGGAGACCACCATCATCGAACCTTCTTCAATTTCGAAGGGGACCCCGCCCCTCGCCCTGGATCGAAGGGTGCCGGACCGTCGCAAATTGAAGCAACTCACCCTAGAGCAATGAGCGATAGATTCTGTAGCGCCTTGGGAGATTCTCAGCGTGACCAACCCACTGTGCAAGATCACTAGGAGAAGAGCCAAACCGCAGCTCAATGGTCCATACGCGAAGAAATGAAGCTGTCGAAGCACGAGGGCACCGAAGAAACAATCGCAGAGTTGATAAACACCTGAAGCTGAGACAAGATTATTGCTTAGATTAGGATCCATGTCCGAATCGCCTACGCCGTGCTGCTGTACACATGGGAGAGGAACCCTATCCCCTCCCCCCACCATGGCAACACACAAACGACCGGCCTACGGACAACCACAGTGAGCTAATCTTGCAAAAAATCCCAGTGTTATCTCCCACTGTGATGTCGTTGCTCGCTGGAGAACCACATCCAAACGCCGATGCACACACCCAACTCGCCCAAGATGACACCTTCAGGAAGGCAACGACGCTAGCCGCCAGACCAGCACTGGCAAAGGTTTTCACTCGGGTATGAGAGGGGAGGGAGAGGGGATCGAACCTCGATGGCTCCTCCGAGAAGGGGAACAACGCCAACCGGCGTCACCGCCATCGTGACCGGAACAACCGGCCAAAGATTTCTCCCGGTCCGAGCTCGCAACTCCGGCATCCCCACCTTCAACGGATCCGGCGACCGACGCCCGCCACGACCCAGATCCAGCGGGAAAAAGGCGAGGGAAGGGGGAGGAAGAAGACCTCCAGATCCGACGCGCAGCCAGGGTGAAAGATCGTGGATGTCGCCTAGAGGGGGGGGGGGTGAATAGGCGCTTTAAAATAATTATGGTTTAGGCTTGAACAAATGCGGAATAAACCTAGCGGTTAATTTGTCAAGCACAAAACCTACAACAACTAGGCTCACCTATGTGCACCAACAACTTATGCTAAGCAAGATAAACAACTAGGTGATAGCTAGATAAATGACAAGAAACAATATATCTATCACAAATTATAGTGCATAAGTAAAGGGCTCGGGTAAGAGATAACCGAGGCACACGGATATGACGATGTATCCCAAAGTTCACACCCTTGCGGATGCTAATCTCCGTTTGGAGCGGTGTGGAGGCACAATGCTCCCCAAGAAGCCACTAGGGCCACCGTAATCTCCTCACGCCCTCGCACAATGCAAGATGCTGTGATTCCACTAAGGGACCCTTGAGGGCGGTCACCGAACCCGTACAAATGGCAACCCTTGGGGGCGGTCACCGAACCCGTACACTTTGGCAACCCTTGGGGGCGGTCACCGGAACCCGTAAAATTGCTCGGGGCGATCTCCACAACCTAATTGGAGACCTCGACGCTTGCCCGGAGCTTTACACCACAATGATTGAGCTCCGAACACCAAGGTTGGGGCTATCTCCCCAACGACACCACAAAGAGTCACCACAATGGAATATGGCTCCGAGGTGACCACAACCGTCTAGGGCGCCCAAGCACCCAAGAGGAACAAGCTCAAGGGTACCAAGCACCCAAGAGTAATAAGCTTCTCAACTTCACTTCCACGTATCACCGTGGAGAACTCAAACCGATGCACCAAATGCAATGGCAAGGGCACACGGAGTGCCCAAGTCCTTCTCTCCCAAATCCCACCAAAGCAACTAATGCTAGGGAGGGAAATGAGAGGAAGAACAAGAAGGAGAACACCAAGAACTCCAAGATCAAGATCCAAGGGGTTCCCCTCACTTAGAGGAGAAAGTGATTGGTGGAAATGTGGATCTAGATCTCCTCTCTCTTCCCCCCCCCCCAAAACTAGCAAGAATCCATGGAGGGATTGAGAGATAGCAAGCTCGAAGAAGGTCAACAATGGGGGAAGAACACGAGCTCAAAGGATTAGGTTCATTGGGGAAGAAGACCCCCTTTTATAGGTGGGGGGAAAATCCAACCGTTATGCTCACAGCCCGCATAGAGCGGTACTACCGCTCCAGGAGCGGTACTACCGCTAGGGCAGTAGAACCCCTTTGAAAAACAATAGCGAGGAGGCAAAAAGGTCAGAAGAACCATCGGAGCGGTAGTACCGCTTGACCTCACGGTACTACCGCTACGGGTAGCGGTACTACTGCTAAGGGTAGCGGTACTACTGCTTGCGAGCGGTACTAAAAAATTACATCCGTGCCTATCACCACTGGACTTGTGACGAGTTTTTGGTCCTGAGCGGAAGTAGCCACGGAAGTAGCCGCGGTAGTACTGCTCCAAGCGGTAGTACCGCTCCCGAAAGCGGTAGTAAAAAATTACTTCCGCTCCAACCCGCGGTAGTACCGCTGCAGCCTTTTCAGTACACCAAAACGACAATAACTTTTGCATACCGACTCCGAATTCGATGAAACCAAGTTTGTTGGAAAGCTAGCGACAAGGGCTAACACAATCTTGATATAAAAACCAATAAGAAGCAAATTAGAAAATGCCCATAAGAAAATGGTGAGAACCCTTCCTCGGATAAGACCGGTAAAACACCCAACACCGAAAACATCATAGAAGACACATGTGAACTCCGTTTTCGATGAACTCAAGCTTGTCATCAAGATGACCATAAGCTCTAAGAATCACAAAGAGAACCAAACAAGAACCAAGAAACATGATGCAAGGATGCAATGGTTTGAGCTCTCTACTAACGATACGATCAAGCTACCAACTTGAGAGCCCCCCTTGATAGTACGGCAAACGATCCTATAACCCGGTCTCCCAACTACCACCACGAGACCGGTAAAATAGAAAACCTATCAAGGGCAAACCTTTGCTTTGCACAAAGTCCACTTGAGCTAGATGTAGACGATCTTGACTTCCTCAAGTTGGACCACCTTTCTTGATTGCGTTGTCTCGGTGAAGACTAATAGATTGCCCCCCCATACTCCTCTATAGGTGAGCCACTCTTCGGCATATTTTCACAAGTCCATTGTCACGACAATGGACGGCAAGCTTCAAGCACTTGATTTCTTCGTGATGCTCCACTTGAACTTGCACACCGCAACCTAACCCCACAAAGAACTCTCACGAAGACCATGAGTTAGTACACAAAGCGTGATTGACAATGCTTACCATACCATAGGATTGCTTGATCCCTCTTGGTACATCTTCTACGCTTTGTGTGTTGATCAACTTGATTCACTCCTTCACTTAGTCTTGATCAACCTTGAATCTTTCCAACTCTCGTCATTTGGATGATGTCTTGAAGGTAAACATGAATGATAACACACTCTTCTTCTTCAAGACATGCTTGCAATAAGCTCAACACTCACAAGACCAATCTTTGGATAATTCCTTAATAGCACCTTGGTCATCACAAACTCTCCTTGAAACCAACAAATGAACTCCAAGAAAAGCCTATGGACAAACCCTTCAAATATAACTCAAGGCAACCATTAGTCCATAGAGATTGTCATCAATTACCAAAACCAAATATGGGGGCACCGCATGTTCTTTCAATCTCCCCCATTTTGGTAATTGATGACAATCACTTTCAAGAGAGTTTATATAAGGAATTATGCATCACCATACCATGCAACAATAATGTATGCGCATGAGATGCAAAAGCTTAGGAACAAAACCAAAGCAAGAAGAGCGAAGAGACAACTCCGAAGAGACAACTCTCTAAACTTCTTCACAAAACTAAACTCTCTGAAACTTCTCCCCCATTGGCATCGATTGCCAAAATGGGCGAATAGCTTAGAAGGCCAATATAAATTGTGTTCCTCCATAAATTGCGTATTCCTCAAAATAGAGAGTGGAATGCAATACATATATCCAAATGTAAATACTTGGAGGAAGACAAACTATATTGAGGCCCAAAGATTGCAAAAGAATGATATGCCACAAAGGTATAACAAAGGGAGAAAAACACGCAATCAAGCAATCAAAGGATACCAATTGAATCAAGCTATCAAAAGATACCAATTGACCCAACTAGACCAATGATCCGACATGCCAAATGAATAAAATATATTATGATAAGAGCAAATGAGTGTTCTAGAGAAACTAGAGAAGCTCCCCATGATTTGTGCACAATTTAGTTTTGTATTTGGATACAGCGAGCACAAAATAGGATCGTCGCTCCCCCAAGATCAATAGAACCTCACGACATAGCAACGGAGTGTTCTAAAGACACTAGTGAAGCTCCCCATAATTTATGCACTCCTTAGAATATTTTCATTAGGATACCAAGTGCACAAAATAGGATCATCACTCCCCCAAGATCAATAGACACTCACACCAAGTGCAAGTGAGCATGAAGGAAACAAAGCCTAGCACTTGCAACAAACAACTGGTTGAGCAATATATAAAAGAGTCAACTTAAGAGTAGGCTCAACCAAAATGATGTGTGTGAGTCATGGCAAAGCACTTGAGAAGATTAATGTATGGATGAACATTAAGCACCAATATACTCTTGGATGAATGAGATACACAGTGCAAGGCCTATCATTCCCACACACAACAACAAATGGGTTCACAACCTCACTACTAATCATATAAATAACCTATGCTTGTGACAACCTGTGGTGAAGATATAAAAAGGATAGCTTTGTCATGAGGAGGGAAACCAATAGAAATGGCAAAAGCCTCGTCAAGACAAGCAAGAGAAAAAAAATGATCTTCACCACAAAAAAGTGCATCAAGATGCAACGATATAAGATCCGCACTCAAGGCAAAGGCTTTCACGGAGCCACCAAAGAAATGATACAAGAATGACAAGGTGGTCGTGAAAGAAAGGATATCTTCTAGATATGTAATTTCTCTCAAGTGTATAAGATTCTAGGTAGATGAAAATCATGATGATATCAATCCACAAAGAAGAATGTACACTCGAAATAGTTACAAAAAGGAAGTAATAATATATCCACAAGGAAGTCATAATTATACCAATAAGATATTTTGCGTGAACGCATAGCACATGGCTAGATAAGGTCTTATTGAATAAACATGAATTCCAACCAAGCAAACATCAAAGACATCACAACTAGCAACAAGAGATCATTATTGGGTTGCTTTGAGAAAGGAAACAAGTATCACAAGAAAGAATGAATTACATGCCATGATACAACCTACACAAGGTTGATGCAAGAAATTTGTGCATGAAGTAGATGATGATACTTGTTACCGAGATACCATTGGAGGGATGTATTAGATACCAATTGAAGGTAGATAGTAGTTCATTGATCATCCTAGCTTGAGTCCAATAAGCACATGGTGACACCACCTTCCTTTTGAATGAGCCGAGCATCCAATGCATCTCCAATTGTTCCTAGAACAACAACGCAAACAAAATGATACCCAAACTCATTGGGATTAAAGAGTTAGAAACACCAATACATAGGACAAACTCCACAAACACATGTGCATTTATATATGAAAATGAATTTCATGCACATCTCATCCAAATTGACACTAGGTGGAGTTTCCCCTATATATTGGGTTAAAGAAAGAAAGCATGCCAAAGAAAATACATGAAGTAAATATGCATGCTCAAGACTTTCGAGAAACGAAACAAAATGAAAAAGAAATACCAAGTGAAAATAGGATACCAAATGGAGAAATCATCACTTGGATAGTCAAAAAAAGAAATCATCACTTGGAAGATATCTATTAGAAGATACATCAAGGAATGAGATATCCATTGATACACGCAAAAGGAAAGATATCGGACTCCCAAAAGAGAGGATGGTTCCAAACAAACCAACCCATCTATAAAGTTTCATGATGACACTAGTACCAAAAAGAAACGGCTTGCCTTCCATCAACACACACTTGAAATGGATCACAAGATGAGTGTTCTATCGAAAATAGGATAGCTCCCCCAAGAATTGTGCATTATAGAGAATTTGCATTTGAATACGAAATGCACACGATGGGATCACCACTTTCGCTATATCTATAAAACACTAGACAAGATCAAGAAAACAACAAGATCCACAAGTGGCACGGAAGGCAATGGGAGTTGATGCAACCTTGGAAAGAAATAGGCCGAACAAAAGCAAAAGCCAATGTAAAGATGATCAACAATTTCTACCACATAAATGATTACCAATTGTCAAGAGACAAGAAGTATTTGGGAATAATTCCCGATGATAGATTGCAATGATATCCAACATCATCTTCACACCGAACACAAGCAAATTGGAACTTGTAGAGCTAATATGTCACCTAGGAACAAGATAATTTACAATATCAACTCTAGGTGACAATATCTCAAATGTACACATTTTCTAGGCTAGTAGTATGCACATAGCACATTACTCCCCCATAATGTGATACCAAAGAAAACTTAAACAAGAGGCAATAAGAGGAACCAACAAGAGATAATTAATGGACACTTTAGAATTTGGATTTCTCATGAGAAGATATACCACATAGTGACTAGATAATCTTGTAATATCAAAACTAGATGGTATTCCTCATGTACACACATTTTTAGGATTGTGAGGTGCACAAAGCATATCACTCCCCCAAAATGGGATGTTCCATTAATCTCTCACAAGAGCCAACTAAGATATAAACAAGATGCAAAAAGGCTCAACACACGACACACGCGTACATGATGTACAAACCAACATACGCATACTTGATTTCTCAAGATAAGCAAATTGGAAGCACAACATATACAAGCACATGCAAGGTACAAAACCACAACATGCTAAGGAGCAAGTAACTTTCAATGTAAACAATTTAAGCACGAGTTACCGCAAGGAGGAACATTGGATATACCATAGAAAGATAATCCGAATGACTTGGCTTGAGACAATATGAATGATGAAGACCCCTCAAATCTTCATAATGTAGCCAAGTCTCCAATGCCCTCCAACATCACCTATTGATCAAGTTTGAGCTAGTTGGTCCCCAACCAAGTTGGGTCCTAAGAGGTTAGTCACAATAGGCTTGGCTACCCAAATGGTTCTTTTCTTGACACCACTTTGAGTCCCAAGAAACTTGGCAAACACATTGCCAACCTTATCTTTCCCAAGAGAATAGACATCATCAATAATAATTGGGTTGGATAAGTTACCACTAGTGCATGAAGAAGCAAGGTGACCCTTCTCACGGCATAGGTAGCAACATCTACTCTTCACTTTCTTCTCATTTGATTTCTCAAAATGATAAGCATTACCATGAGTCTTCTTGGGAAGCGGCCTTTCTCCAACTTGCGGTTGAGCACGAGAATGAACTTGTGGCCTCTTCCCTTGTTGCTTGTCACTAATGGCCTTCTTCTTCAATGGGCAAGATCTAACATGATGCCCTTCAATTTTGCACTTGAAGCAAATAATCTTGGCCGGATTCTTGAGTTGTTCTTGGCCCTTATTCTTCTTAATGATCTTGGACCTTTTATTCTTGTTGGAGTTGAATCCAAGTCCACCTTTGTCATTGGGGGATTTTTGCACACTCAAGATATTGTTGAGTGTGGACTTCCCTTCATGACACTTTTCCAAGTCTTTCTTCAAGGAAGAGACTTGGGCCTTGAGCTCTTTGATTTCTTCTACATGGTTAGTATCAACACAAGTACTAGAGGAAGTATAGGCTTCATTGTTAGAGCAACAAGGCAAGGAAAGCAATTCATCACAAGATGTACCAATGTTATGCATAGATGAATTACGAGGACTAGCACATGGCAATATAGCATTTTGACTAGAAGTAGTGCTAGAGACCACATGAGACTCACTAGATGTTACCTTGATAATCATAGCCTCATGAGCTATATTTTGCACATTGTGGGATACTAGAAGATCATCATGAGAGCTTGTGAGATTTACATGACTTTCTTCCAATTTCCCATAATTGCTAGATAACAACTCAAGTTGAGCCCTTAGCTCAACATTCTCCTTCAAAATGGATGCTTCACTAGAAATAGAGTTAGTAGCACAAGCATCATCAATAATAGCAAGAGGAGAAGGCAACTTGGCAAGCTCTTTAGAATATGAAGCTTTAAGTTGAGCATGAGACTCGGTGAGTTTTATGAGCTCACTCTTAATGACCCTTGAGCCATTTTCGAGGTGCTCAAAATCCTCAAGGAGTTTAGCATGTGCAACTTCAAACTTCTCATTTTTAGTTTCAAAATCATTAGCCACCTTGAGAGCTCTATCACAGAATTTCCTTTATTCTAGATAGTTCTAGAGCAAAAGTCTCCTCAAGAGATTCCTTGGTGGTTTGTTCAAGTTCAAGAGCTTGCGAAAGGTCGACGATCTCATTAGCGTAATCACGCTCATGACCTTCCATTTTCTCAATGGTGACCTCATGCTCCTCTAGATGAGATTCCAACTCATCAATATATTTCTTGCCCTCAATGGCAATAGACATGATTTCCATAAAGTTGGAACGAGCTAATTTATACTTAAGAAGAGCTTTAAAAATCATTTCCCCCTTAATTTTTAAGGAGGCAACATTATCATTCTCTTCATCATTTTCTACATCATCATCATTGTCATCATCACTATCATCACAAGATATATTGGGGTTCAAAGTGGGAGATACCTTTGAAGCCTTAGCCATAAGGCAAAACGCAATAGATGATGATGTAGGATCCCTTGAAGCACCATTCAAGACTACATCTTGTTCCATGGGGTGTTGGGTTTCCTCTACATTGTTAGCACAACAATTCAAGGAAATAGATGCATTTTTATCATGGCAACAAGACATAGCAAGCATATCATCATGAGTTTTAGTCAAGCAATTTCTACATGATATGCAAGGACTATCAACACAAGCATGTGAAACATGTAGGGTGCTCGAAGTGTTAAAGTCCAAAGAAGATGCATTGCAATAAGATAGTGATGAAGGATCATCCACAATAAGCATACTATCATCATTGCAATGACCAACACTACTCACCATATCATTACCTTGTGGCAAACCACATGTAGGTGAAGTAGAAGAAGTTGAGAAGACAACACGGCCGGAGGTGGAGGGAGAACAATCATTCCTACAATTCTTGGACACACCATATTTATCTTGAAGCTTTGTCCACAACTCATGAGCATCCCGGAATGGCATGAGTTGAAATATAACTACATTGCTCAAAGCATCAAAAAGCACATTAGAAGCTTGAGCATTGAGATAAGAGTTTTTCTCATCCTCTAAAGATAATCTTTGTGCATCCTTTGGAGGAGAAAAACCCATATCTACAATTCGCTCTAAATTTGGGTCCATGACCCTAAAGAGATTAAGCATGCGAATTACCCAAACATCAAAATTTGTGCCATTGAAACTAAGAGTGTCAGAGAAACCTAAACCCCTAGTCGACATCCTTACTCTCTAGGCGGTAAAGCCCTATAAAGAGAGACGAGGCTCTGATACCAATTGAAAGATCGTGGATGTCGCCTAGAGGGGGGGGGGGTGAATAGGCACTTTAGAATAATTACGGTTTAGGCTTGAACAAATGCGGAATAAACCTAGCGGTTAATTTGTCAAGCACAAAACCTACAACAACTAGGCTCATCTATGTGCACCAACAACTTATGCTAAGCAAGATAAACAACTAGGTGATAGCTAGATAAATGACAAGAAACAATATATCTATCACAAAGTATAATGCATAAGTAAAGGGCTCGGGTAAGAGATAACCGAGGCACGCGGAGACGACGATGTATCCCGAAGTTCACACCCTTGCGGATGCTAATCTCCGTTTGGAGCAGTGTGGAGGCACAATGCTCCCCAAGAAGCCACTAGGGCCATCGTAATCTCCTCACGCCCTCGCACAATGCAAGATGACGTGATTCCACTAAGGGACCCTTGAGGGCGGTCACCGAACCCGTACAAATGGCAACCCTTGGGGGCGGTCACCGAACCCGTACACTTTGGCAACCCTTGGGGGTGGTCACCGGAACCCGTCAAATTGCTCGGGGCGATCTCCACAACCTAATTGGAGACCCCGACGCTTGCCCGGAGCTTTACACCACAATGATTGAGCTCCGAACACTCTATCTCCCCAACGACACCACAAAACTTCACCACAATGGAATATGGCTCCGAGGTGACCACAACCGTCTAGGGCGCCCAAGCACCCAAGAGGAACAAGCTCAAGGGTACCAAGCACCCAAGAGTAATAAGCTTCTCAACTTCACTTCCACGTATCACCGTGGAGAACTCAAACCGATGCACCAAATGCAATGGCAAGGGCACACGGAGTGCCCAAGTCCTTCTCTCCCAAATCCCACCAAAGCAACTAATGCTAGGGAGGGAAATGAGAGGAAGAACAAGAAGGAGAACACCAAGAACTCCAAGATCAAGATCCAAGGGGTTCCCCTCACTTAGAGGAGAAAGTGATTGGTGGAAATGTGGATCTAGATCTCCTCTCTCTTTTCCCCCAAAAACTAGTAAGAATCCATGGAGGGATTGAGAGATAGCAAGCTCGAAGAAGGTCAACAATGTGGGAAGAACACGAGCTCAAAGGATTAGGTTCATTGGAGAAGAAGACCCCCTTTTATAGGTGGGGGAAAAATCCAACCGTTATGCTCACAGCCCGCACAGAGCGGTACTACCGCTCCAGGAGCGGTACTACCGCTAGGGCAGTAGAACCCCTTTGAAAAACAATAACGAGGAGGCAAAAAGGTCAGAAGAACCGTCGGAGCGGTAGTACCGCTTGACCTCACGGTACTACCGCTACGGGTAGCGGTACTACTGCTAAGGGTAGCGGTACTACTGCTTGCGAGCGGTACTAAAAAATTACATCCGTGCCTACCACCGCTGGACTTGTGACGAGTTTTTGGTCCCGAGCGGAAGTAGCCACGGAAGTAGCCGCAGTAGTACTGCTCCAAGCGGTAGTACCGCTCCCGAAAGCGGTAGTAAAAAATTACTTCCGCTCCAACCCGCGGTAGTACCGCTGCAGCCTTTTCAGTACACCAAAACGACAATAACTTTTGCATACGGACTCCGAATTCGATGAAACCAAGTTTGTTGGAAAGCTAGCGACAAGGGCTAACACAATCTTGATATAAAAACCAACAAGAAGCAAATTAGAAAATGCCCATAAGAAAATGGTGAGAACCCTTCCTCGGATAAGACCGGTAAAACACCCAACAACGAAAACATCATAGAAGACACATGTGAACTCCGTTTTCGATGAACTCAAGCTTGTCATCAAGATGACCATAAGCTCTAAGAATCACAAAGAGAACCAAACAAGAACCAAGAAACATGATGCAAGGATGGAATGGTTTGAGCTCTCTACTAACGATACGATCAAGCTACCAACTTGAGAGCCCCCCTTGATAGTACGACAAACGATCCTATAACCCGGTCTCCCAACTACCACCACGAGACCGGTAAAATAGAAAACCTATCAAGGGCAAACCTTTGCTTTGCACAAAGTCCACTTGAGCTAGATGTAGACGATCTTGACTTCCTCAAGTTGGACCACCTTTCTTGATTGCGTTGTCTCGGTGAAGACTAGTAGATTGCTCCCCCATACTCCTCTATGGGTGAGCCACTCTTCGGCATATCTTCACAAGTCCATTGTCACGACAATGGACGGCAAGCTTCAAGCACTTGATTTCTTCGTGATGCTCCACTTGAACTTGCACACCGCAACCTAACCCCACAAAGAACTCTCACGAAGACCATGAGTTAGTACACAAAGCGTGATTGACAATGCTTACCATACCATAGGATTGCTTGATCCCTCCCGGTACATCTTCTACGCTTTGTGTGTTGATCAACTTGATTCACTCCTTTACTTAGTCTTGATCAACCTTGAATCTTTCCAACTCTCTTCATTTGGATGATGTCTTGAAGGTAAACATGAATGATAACACACTCTTCTTCTTCAAGACATGCTTGCAATAAGCTCAACACTCACAAGACCAATCTTTGGATAATTCCTTAATAGCACCTTGGTCATCACAAACTCTCCTTGAAACCAACAAATGAACTCCAAGAAAAGCCTATGGACAAACCCTTCAAATATAACTCAAGGCAACCATTAGTCCATAGAGATTGTCATCAATTACCAAAACCAAACATGGGGCACCGCATGTTCTTTCACAGGGGCACGAGGCCACCCGCCTCGACCATTACGCAACGCCTCCACCCCTCGCCGCCCGCACGGCCAAGTGGGGAGGAGGAGCACCAGCGAACGCCGCTCGCCGCACCACCCGAGACCGCCGCCTCGGCTACAGGGGCCCTCAGTGCGGAGACGAAGCAGCATGGCCTCGCCGCCACCTTCCTTGGCGGACGCGCGGACTTCGCCGGCGACCCCTCTGGTGGCGGCGAGGGGGGGGGGGGGGGGGGGGGGGG
>LR738713.1:822995755-823080566 GCA_902687465.1 Secale cereale | reverse complement strand
CGGGGGGGGGGGGGGGGGGGGGGGGGAGGGGGAGGAGGTGGCTTGGCGGCTAGGGTTGCGTCGCCGCCCGCGTCGCCCCAGGCGGAGCGAAGCGGGGGCCTTTTTTCTTTTCTAAATTTTTCCTGTTTATGACTTCCCTCTTCCAAGCCCTCTTCCAGGAAGCACTTGTTGAGTCAATTAGCCCAACTAATAGCCCAGTTTTTAATTGGTCCGAATCATGGCCCAGTTTTTAACAGGCCAACTCATGGCCCGGTTTGAATCAACAGTTGTTCACCAACTAAAAAAACTGCTATTCACAGTATGATTTCTCATCTTTGTTTCTCTATATGTGAATTGAGTTTGAAATTGAGTATTTGTGTCTATTTATTAAACTGATTTTTGAACATTAGGTTCCCTGTAGAAGGAATATTCATACCAGTCGAGGTTACATGCCACCATAACCAAGAAAGAAGAAATCGCATGAATATACTAAACAGTAACCTCCCTCCTTTTTTGAAAAAAATGGGCAAGGTAAATCTGCCTTTATAAATATGTACTCTGATGTATAATGTCTTGCACTTTCAGTATTTACACCTAAAAGTCGGACATAATTTTGGATTTGGTTATTCAAGTCTAGGTACAACAGAGCCTGTAAAGAACCAATTTACATAAAGACCTCATGCACTACATAATTGCTGAAATCCTTCAGTTACATATACTCAGAGGGCTATTGGGACGAAGGGCAAAAGAGAAAATAATAATTGCACAATGATGAAGATCCAAGGATGAATCAACCGACACTTCAGAGGATAACACAGAGCAGGATAACGGTCGACATTTCACAGCTTGGACGTCGCGAGCTTGATAAGATCCTTCCTCAGTATCTTGCCAGACGCATTCTTGGGGATGTCCGTCACGAACGCCACCTTCCTGACCTTCTTGTAAGGTGCTACCTGTATAATATTTTACAGCAGAAGATTAGAGAGATTGCATGAATCAGCTAGACAAATCTGTCAATGTGTCAATGGTGAAGAAGGAGATGGTGCATTTTATTGGATTTTGTATTCCATTATTCGCGCTCTGCTCACCTGTTTCGCCACAAACTCCATCACATCCTGCGCTGACAGGTTGCTCCCTTTCTTCCTCACGACGTAGGCCATCGGGAACTGACCGACATCCCTGTCTGGAAACCTGCAGAAGAACCAAGCCACTTGAGAAATCTGGTATAACTATATGGAGGATAGAAGTTCATTAAGTGATTACTGATATCTCGGTAACACTTACGGAATAACAGCGACATCGGAAACCTCTGGATGAGTCAGCAGAAGAGCTTCCAGCTCTGCCGGAGGCACCTATTTTATACACAGGTTACATTCAGATGCCAAGGTACAGTAAGAAGTTCAGGAGCCTGACTTTCAGAAGAGATACCGGCCGGTGCCATTTAGTCAACTTTTTTACCTGATAGCCTTTGTATTTGATCAACTCTTTCAGACGGTCCACCACGAAGAGATAACCATCCTCGTCTATGTAACAGAGGTCTCCGGTCTTGAGCCATCCGTCGGGCGTCACCGTCGACTGTGTTGCCTCTGTGTTGTTGAAGTACCCTGGGGAGACCAATATTGCAACTTGAGATATTTGTTTTCTACTAGCATTATATGTATATATGGAGGAGCATGGGCACTTTCACCTTGCCGAGGGTGCTATTACAACAGGGTGATAACTTCTTGAAACACAACATTTCTTAGGATGCTAAAATGCAAGAGCTACCATATTCTAGGGACTGAACTCATGTATATTCACTCTGAATGTTGATGATCCTAAAACTCTCAGTTTTGCAATACGTTAACAGCTGGACAGTGTGAAGTCTTGAAAATGAAATAACTATTTCTATTTGGACCATCGCTTGTCGGAGCACATCCCTCACAACCCTACTGATGCTTATATGATGCCGTGGAAATGAATCCATCTAAGGTTTATCTCATGAGCTCTAGCTGATACACAGTAAGCAATGAGAAAACATTCTTCACTTATGAAGGAAGAGATCTTGCAATCCTTCAAAATTTCTCCATGTGGATGTGTGCACATTGAAACCAGTACTCAGTTCAGTCTTAATTTCTTCAGTTTTCTTTTCATACTGAATTTTGGTCTTCTTTTTAATGATGCCTTGGTACAACTTCTGCATTAACTAGTGTACCCAACTAGTTGTTTATGAAAGTTAACGACTACTCTCTCTGCATCAAAAGTGCCAAAAAACGTCTTATATTAAGTTACAGAGGTACTACCTCCGTCCCATAATATAAAAACGCTTTTTACACTACACTAGTGTCAACAAACGCTCTTATATTATGGGATGGAGGGAGTAGTATTTACTTCCTCCGTAAACTAATATAAGAGCGTTTAGATCACTATTTTAGTGATCTAAACGCTCTTATATTAGTTTACGGAGGGAGTACTAACTATCCTCTGCATTTCTGGAAGTTAATTACTAACTAGAGTATTTGCTAGGCTTACTTAACTAGTGTACCCGTTCATGTGGTGCAAACATCCTCTAGAGTTAACTCGAAGCTAGAGATATTAGATGACACAAGAACACACCCAGATGTCTGTCATAAAACAGTTCATGTAGTGAATTCCAGGGAAAAGACACATTGCACTCAATGCAATCAACATTTTCCAAAAAATATATATCAACAAGGCGGGTGGGAGTTCAGTGCACTCATCCACCAACTGATGGGGGTCCGGTTCTAAACGCACAAATAATTCCAAGCCAGACATACTTATTCTGTGATTTAAGCATGCGACTCAATCTGCTGACACCACTATTATTTAGATGGATGGCAACCGAAACATGCAGCAAAGATGACTCGGACCTGGGTGGTTGGGTTGTGCCTCCTATGAGCATCTGTCTGAAAAATCCCTTTATGAGTACTACTACTATTCCACTAAGCTTCAAATAGTATGAAAACAGAAAACAAATGATACCATCATCAGCCACAGCATAACAGTTAACAGCCAGTACCTGAAGGTGGCATCTACAACCGGCAAAAGAAAAAACGAGCAGAGGTTTGGCTCTATGTTGACACTACTCCCAGTCCCATACCACAACAGAGTACCATTAGAGAGAAGACTAGCTATCAGGCATTTTCACCATCCAAATTAGGCCAAGCCGGCACCATTCAAACACATCCTGAACTACGCATGACTGTTACCTACGAATTAGCACATGTTGCCTATCAAGAATCGCGAGACCTACAAACACGCGTCTGGACTCCCAATAAGAACAAAATTCTTCTATTGATGTTTGGACATGTTTAGTACATTGAGGATGCGCAGTGATCGAGAGACACATTTGAAATTCCAGCGGGCAGCTCGCTAATCGAACAAAATGTCGCGTGGCCTAAACAAAATGAAAACACAATTATAGCTAAAGCCGAATCGTTTTGTTAATTTAGGCATTTTAGCACTGACGATGCACGGTTACCCAAAGGCATTCTAAGAGGGTGTTTGTTTCCACGGACTTATTGGTTTAGGGACTTAAAAAAGTCTCCCATCTAAACCAACCAAACAGGAGGGACTTATAGGGACTTAAAGTGGGCATTTGGGACTTATGAAATAATACTCTCAAGGAAGGACTTATAGAAACTTATAGTTGTAATATGGTCTTCTAATCCATGTTAAGTCCCAGGAACCAAACAGGTAGGGACTTGTTACTTATAAGTTGGGACTAAAAAAAAATCCTAGGACTTATTAACCAAACAGGGTCTAAATTCCAGCCTGCAGCTTGCTAATCGAACAAAATGTCACCTCACCTAACTACAAATGGAAACACAATTGTACAGTACAGCATGTTCATCTTAAAGAACTAACACGGAATCGATTTTTTAATTAATTCAGAACACGTTTGGTGCTTAATCATCGGCGTTGATGATTCGCAGTGATCCAGAGAGACATTCTAAATTCCCAGCGTGCAGCACGTTAATCGAAGAGAATGCCGGATCGTCTGAATGGAGTAACATGAAAACGGCGGAATAATGTGTGGCCACATGCTTCATGAACTTTAATTTTTGTACTAGTAGGTAAGTACCTTTCATGACGTAGGGTCCCCTGATCCAGAGCTCGCCGGTGCGGTTCACCGGCAGCACCTCGCCGGTCTCAGGGTCGACGATCTTGGCCTCGGTGTTGGGCGACAGGAGCCCGGCCGTCCCGTACCGGCGGCTCTCCTCGGCCGAGTCCGTGGACGCGCCGATGGCCGTGCTCTCCGTCAGCCCGTACCCCTGCAGGATCTCCACCTGCGGGTACTTCTCCCTGAACCCTTCGATGAGCTCCTTGCTGAGCGGCGCGCCGCCGGAGAGCACCTTGCGCAGGTTGCCCAAAGGCAGCGGCTTGGGGTGCGCGACCATGGCGACGAGGATGGGCGGCACGAGCGGCAGGTAGGTGACCCCGTAGGCGCTGATGCAGCGCAGCATCTCGGGGAGCTCGAACTTGGAGAGCACGACGATGGTGGCGCCGCAGCCGAGCAGGCCGGTGGCGAAGGCGACGAGGCCGTAGACGTGGAACATGGGCACCGTGCAGAGGAACGTCTCCGTGGTGTCCGAGTCCTCGAGGCGGAAGCGGTTCATGACGATCTGGACCATGGAGATGAGGTTCCGGTGCGTGGCGACCACGCCCTTGCTGGGCCCCGTGGTGCCGGAGGAGTAGAGCAGCGTGGCCTGGTCGTCCTGCGTGACGCGGTCCCGGCGGCGCGCGGGGTCGGGCGTGGTGGCGGAGATCTCGTCGATGGTGGCGACGATCCGCGGGTCGGCGGCGCCGGCGGGAGAGGGAGAGGAGGAGGAGGAGTCGAGGAGCACGACGCGGAGGCCGTCGGCGGCGCGGGGCAGCTTGGGGAGGAGGTCGCGGGTGGTGAAGGCGAGGACGGGGCGGGCGTCGGCGACCTGCTTGGCGATCTCGGCGGCGGTGTTGAGCGGGTTGGCGGTGGTGACGACGGCGCCGAGCGACATGGCGGCGAGCGCGGCCACGGGGAAGTGGACCGAGTTGGGGGAGAGGATGAGCGCGACGTGGCCCTTGCGGAGGCCGAAGGGCGGCGCGGCGAGCGCGGTGGCGGCCCCGGCCACGGCGCGCCAGAGGTCGGCGAAGGTGGTGCGGCGGCCCGTGGAGGCGTCGACGAGCGCGACGACGCCCGAGTGGCGGCGGGAGGCCAGGAAGGTGACCACGTCCAGGTCCCGGTCCGCCGGGAGCGGCACCGCCGCGCGCTTGCTCCGGAACGCGCCCGTCGCGGCGCAGTAGCCGCTCCGCGGGTCCACCCCCGCCGCCGCCGTGGCCATCGCGATCGGGTCGCCGCGCCGGCTGGTCGATCGATCGATCTCTCGGTTGGCTGTCGCTGTGTGTCTTTCGTGCGCGCCGGTGGGCTTTGTCTGGGTGCCGGCTCCGGGTCTGACCAGTAGTAGTAACCGCTTTTCTCCCTGCGGCGGCGGTGGTGGCGGGCGAGTGGTCTCCGTCGACACTCGTCAACTTTACACGGTGGTCAGCAGCAAAGCGTGCCTCGTGCGCCCATGTGCGGAAATGGATGGATAACCAGAAAAACCTGGTGGGCCCATACGGGAGTATATGTGATTGTTCTGTGATCAGCGGGCTAAACGTGCATGTGTACGGTGTGCCAACCCCATTGACAGGAGGAAATATCATGTGATACCATGACTTAGGTGCGAATCAATCTGTTGTTGAGATGGTTAGGTGAACGGTGGTATCTTCAACCCATCAGGGTTCAAATCCTGGTGCTCGCATTATTCCTGTATTTATTTCAGGATTTCCGACGATGTACTTTTAGTGGGAGGAGACGTTCCCGTCGACGACGAGGCGCCTACGGTGACTTCGTAAATCTCAAGATGATATGCCGGCTCAGTCTCTCGGAGGTGCTCATAGGGGTAGGGTGTGCGTGTGTGCCTTCATAGGGGTGAGTGTATGCGCGTGTATATGAGCGCTTGCGTTTGTACTGATGTTCAAAAAAAAATACCATGACTTAGGTGATACCATAATACGAGCTTCTGGTCCGTTGGATCTCAGATCCAACGACTGCTGGAGAATCTGAAAGGCTGCCGTACTTGTTCGTAATTTTTGGACTTCAAACGGTTTTTTTTTGCAAAATGTTGGAAGCCTCCCTGGAGCCGCTGGATCTCAGATCCAACGGCTCCTAAGAGCTCGTATCATGGGAGCATTTCAAGGCTCGTATCACCTGATACTCTCCCCCATTGACTGGTATTACATTTCAGAAAAAACCATTGACCGGTAAGCAATCCAAACTACGGAGCACGTGAGAAAACAAAAGGAAAGATCAATAATTTGTAAAATCTTTGAAATACAAAAGCGGCAATTTCGTAAAGGGAGTGCTACGCGTCGGTCGATGGATCTTTTTAAAAGATCTGCCGTCTCGCGAGCCGTCCGATCTAAGTTGCTGAAATACTATTCCGCTCTAAAAGAGCTTTGTTTCGGAAACAACCGTGCAGAAAAAGCTTTGTTTCAGAAACATCGATGACGTTGTTAAAGGCATCTCTGTGTATGGTTCTTCTTTGCAACAAGAGTATTGCTTCAGAAACAACGCTGACTATTGCAACCAGACCTTTTGTTCAGAAAACATACCCCGTGAAGAGCACCATGCGCCACAGGAGCACCATGAACCGCTGCCGCCGCACGTCCTTGTTGCGATGCTCGCCGTTAACCCCATCGGACCTCGCGTAGACGAGCTCCCACCACTCCCGGATGTCCCCACCTCCTTCCCGCGGGTCGTCCTCGCCGGATCCGGCGAGATCAGGCTGGAATCTTCGCCGTCGTCGCCCTCCTAGCCGCACAAGTCGTCGCCCCTCGCGGCTCTCAGATATCCCGCCTCCTGCCTGCGAGCCATCCTCATCGGACCCGGCAAGATTCCTCTCCTCCATTGCCCTCTAGCCACACGAGTCATCGCTGCTGCAAAAAAGGCCAGGCAGTCGCAAGTTCTTTTTTTTAAACAGCAACTCAGTTGCAGAAACCATGTGTACAAAGAGGTGGGGATGGGGTTGCTCTCATCCATCTGATCAGCAGATGATCTGACGGACACAGAGTCGATGGACGCACCCGCGCGATTGGTCGGTTGAAGGTAAGCTTTTCCCATTTCGTAATGGACATTCTTCCATCATCAGAAAATAACGATGAAATCCTGCTCAAAGTATATTTAGGTACGGCGAGAGTAGAATGCAGCCGTTTTGTGGATCTGGCGGATATCATTTTCAGACAAGGAAGAAGTTTCCTTCGAGTGTTCCTAGTATGGCAGGAGTAAAGAAAAAGTATTACATAGAACGGACTTACCCAATATAAAAAGTATTACACAGAGCGGACTTACCCAATACTAGAACGAGATATTTAAATACGGGCTTGCTAAAACCAGGTGTCAATCAATTACTCAACCGTTGAACTTTCGCATGGAGATTTGTGCTGGACTGAGCACCGTCCAATGGACCTTGTAGCATTTTGTCAGACCATTTGCAATATATATTCCTATCGCTTGCAGCAAGTTGCCTCACCGATCACAACATCTACCCTCGTCGTTCGTAGCACATGTCTTACCGCAATGTCCGCCATTGACGGCTGTAGCATTTAGTGACACCGGTTGCAACATGGCACAACTTCCATGCTGGTGATCTGGTGATGCATATCAATGCGCCGGTAAGTGAGTCCTAGAGAACACCAAAGGAGGGGTGGACGAAAGCAAACTCGAACGTCGATATGTCCAAATCTGTAGATAAAGGAGGAGGAGGAGGGGTTGACCATCGTGGCACCCTCCTTGCATGGGATATGTTATTTCGCCCCGCCACCTCTGACCTTGTATTAGCGGAGCTTAAACCATGCATGCGAATGATCCAACTGGCCATAGATGTGGGCTACATAAGCTAGTACTCGGGAATGACTCCAAACCGCTACCACCGAGTTGATCAACCCAGAGAGAGACAGTCTATGATGGGATGATGATCGAACAAGTGAATGGTTTGCTTGGAATCAGAAAGGAGTTTAAGGTAGCTTGGTGCAACGTTCAATTAATGACGTTGCCATAGTCTAGTTAAGGAGGGTTGCACGAGTGAGCTATGTGGAACTTGGTTTTGTATACCGCTAGATTTGTATTCGTTCATGTTTGGACTCGGATCTTGCTAAAATGGTTGAATAAAGAAAATTGTTTGTCTTCACCCAACTGATTTGAGTTCTCCATCAGCCACCTCTGGCACGCGCCACGTGACTCTTCCAGGCCCACACACCTTTCCCTTTCTCCACCTTATCCCACGTTGAACTTTCTCATTCACACGATCTTTTCTCCCGAGCAGTCGTTTTCTTCCTCTGACACATCATTTTTCGCAAGCTGATTCTTTGTCATTGTCAGGCTTTGCTTTGAAGTCGCGCTATCGCTCCGATGTCGCAAGTCCATGAGGCCATCGTGAATTGGGGATCATTGGCATCTCCTCTTCTCTCGCCCACGCCTCTCTCCTCTATCTCAGTCCATCTCGTCCTCCCTAACAGATGTTGTGAGCTTGTCGCTACCCACCACATCAGGGGCACTACCGCTGCAACATCCACTACACTGCCACATTAGCTGCATGCGATGATCCATTGCTTCAAAGCATGTCGTCATCACGTCGCCTTAATGTTGCAGGCACCGCCTTTTTAGCAAGTTGGCAACGGGCTACGCAAGGCCCGCCATCGTCTGAGGGCATTATTGCTGCATAAGAGGTGCCTGATGCAATGACAAATGCACCCCGCCGTGTGCATGTTGAAAGCAAGCCGCCAATGTTGCGACGACGAGGTTGGATAAGACTGCGTTGTTGCGTATCAGCGCATGCCTCCCCCAAACGAAGGTGACAAGGTCTGTGACCGGTGCTGAAAGGCAAAGATTGATGCTACAATGGGGCCTCCACCGGCTGAAAGCCAAGGAAAATGCTACAAGCTGGAGACATGCTGCTACAAGTGACACGCGACCTGCTGTGAACACTAGCAGCACCGCCGTTGTCTGCCCGGGGGTGCTGCAAGGCGTCGTGAGCTTCTGCATGGGGGCGACCCGCCCACGCTCCGATTGTTGTCGATGTCGTGCTACAAGAGGGCACGTGGAGGTGAAGGAAATATGCCTAGAATTGTATTTCCTTATTCATGATAAATACTCCCTCTGTAAACTAATATAAGATCGTTTAGATCACTAAAATAGTTACCTAAACACTCTTATATTAGTTTACGGAGGGAGTATTTATTATTCATGCTAGAATTGTATTGATCGGAAACCTTAATACATGTGTGAATACATAGACAAACACTATGTCCCTAGTGAGCCTCTACTAGACTAGCTCGTTGACCAAAGATGGTTAAGGTTTCCTAATCATAGACACGAGTTGTCATTTGATAACGGGATCATATCATTACGAGAATGATGTGATGGACAAGACCTACCCGTTAGCTTAGCATTATGATTGTTCAATTTTATTGCTATTGCTTTCTTCATGTCAAATACATATTCCTTCAACTATGAGATTATGCAACTCCCGAATACCGGAGGAATGCCTTGTGTGCTATCTGTTGGGGAACATAGTATTTTTTTTTAAAATCCTACGATCACGAAAGATCTATCTAGGAAAAGCATAGCAACGAGCGGGGAGAGTGTGTCCACGTACCCTCGTAGACCGAAAGCGGAAGCGTTTTATCAACGCGGTTGATGTAGTCATACGTCTTCACGATCCGACCGATCCTCGCACCAAACGTACGACACCTCCGTGTTCAGCACACGTTCAGCATGATGACGTCCCTCAAGCTCTTGATCTAGTAGAGGACGAGGGAGAGTTCCGTTAGCACGATGGCGTGGCAACGATGTTGATGATGTGATGTGCACAGGGCTTCGCCTAAGCACTATGACAATATGACCTGAGGTGGAATCTGTGGAGGGGGGCACCGCACACGGCTAAAACAACTGTGAACTTGTGTGTTCTAGGGTGCCCCTGCCCCCGTATATAAAGGAGCAAGGGGCGAGGCCGGCCGGCCCCTATAGGGCATGCCCAAGGGGGCAATCCTACTCCTACTAGGAGTAGGAACCCCACTTTCCTAGTCCAACTTGGAGAAGAAGGAAGGAGGGAGAAGAGAAGGAACTAGGCCCATGGGGGGACGCGCGGCCAGCTCTTGGCTGCCTTCCTCTCTCTCCCCTAAGGCCCAATAAGGCCCATTGCTTCCCCGGTGGTTCCGATAACCCTTCCAGCACTCCGATATTTATCCGGTGACCCCCAGGCCTCATCCGGTGTTTGAATAACATCGTCCAATATATCATTCTTTATGTATCGACCATTTCGAGACTCCTCGTCATGTCCGTGATCTCATCCGGGACTCCGAACAAACTTCGGTCATCAAAAACACATAACTCATAATACAAATCGTCGTCGAACGTTAAGCGTGCGGACCCTATGGGTTCGAGAACCATGTAGACATGACAGAGACACATCTCCGGTCAATAACCAATAGGGGTACCTGGATGCTCATATTGGCTCCTACATATTCTACGAAGATCTTTATCGGTCAAACCGCATAACAACATTCGTTGTTCCCTTTGTCATCGGTATGTTACTTTCTCGAGATTCGATCGTCGGTATCATCTTACCTAGTTCAATCTCGTTACCGACAAGTCTCTTTACTCGTTCCGTAATACATCATCTCGTGACTAACTCATTAGTCATTTGCTTGCAAGGCTTATTATGATGTGTATTACCGAGACGGCCCAGAGATACCTTTCCGACACTCGGAGTGACAAATCCTAATCTTGATCTATGCCAACACCACAAACACTTTCTGTCGTGGTTTTGTCATGGCAGATGTCCTAGCAAAAGGACTTAGTCGTGGAGCCATCGCTACGGGTTAACTTAAAGGGGTTAAAGCGGACAAGGACACAAGGGATTTTATACTAGTTCGGCCCCTTCGATGAAGGTAAAAGCCTACGTCTAGTTTGGTGTGGTATTGCTAGGGTTTTGATGACCAGGGAGCGAATCCGCTTTGCTTGTGTCTCGAGTTGTTGTTCTCTGTCCCTGAACCGTCGCCGGGTCGTCCCTTTATATACACAGGATGACGCCCGGTCCGGTTTACAGAATCCCGAGGCCGGCTCATAAACGTGCCTGGCTCGGTCTCTATCTTTCCTATCTTACAATACAACTCACACGCCGTATGGCGGTTTATATCTACGGGCCCTAACACCCTTTGGGCCCTGGATCTTTAACTTTTTGTAGTAACGCGCCATACTCTATCTCGCTGGGCTTCAGTAGAAGTTATTCCTTATAGGCATAAACCGGCCCCTCCTGGGCAGTTTATACCTAATAGTTATATCCCTGACATTAGGCCCCAGATTGATTTGAACCTGTTCATGTCACTCTTCAACACTTTGGAAAAGTTAGTCCTCCATGGCTTCAAATATCTTGTAAACCGCCATGACGTCATCTTCCAGGATTATGTTGAACCACCATGACGTCACCTGTTCATTTAATACGTGTACCTGTTTTATTCTTTATTTATTAAAATCTCCGAAGATCGCGACGACAGTGTCATCCCATATCCATTTTTCGGGCTCCTCGATTCCCGCGCCTACCGTTTATCCATTTGGCTTATAAATAGGGCGAGGGGTCATTTCTTTTTTTTCCCTCGTCTCCTTGCTCCTTCTTCTTCCTCGCGCCCGTACGTGCCCAAGCACCGCCGCCGCCGTCGACCTTTCCCTCTTCTCCAACTCAGGCCGCTGCATCAACCTGTTCGGACCATAGTTTCGCCGGCGCGTCTGCGCACCCGACAACTCCGGTAAGTTCTTTCCTTACTTTTCATATAGATCTCATTAGGGTTTCTCCTGCAAGTTCGTCACGGCTAGGGCGCTGTTCTTCGCTGTTCTTCCTTATTCTTTGTCATAGCTCCAATGACTAGCTAGTTGTAGATCCGATGCTTTTGCCTGCGACTGTAATAATAACTCCGCTTACTTAACGTACTTATCTTTCTCTAAAGTACTCCCCAATCTAGGTCGTTTGAACTGCTGCAGCACCCGTTCAGTATTGATCCTGAATATTTGTGAATTTTTCGACATGCCGTAGATCTGTAATTCTGCTGCTGTTTTGCGAAAACCTGTTTTTCCATAACTTTAGATCTGCACCCTTCATATTCTCACCGACGGTTTAACTTTTAGAAAAATCATAAACCGGTAGATATCATTAGGCCCACTTAAACCGTCGTTGCAATTGCCCTCGTAATACTTCCGATAATTAATTTTGGTTTATTATTGCATATTTCTCAATACCCGCCAGTCATAGACAATAAACCGGCCCTTCACTGTAATTTCAGCCTTTCCTTCAAAATGGCAAAGCAAGCTAAGCAATTCACTTCCTGCAACTGGGTTCCGTCTCGGGTTACGGAAGAAGATCTGAACGGTTGGACTTAGGTTGGCGCTTTAGGCAAGAAATATGTCATCCATTGGAGAGTTCCTGGTCCGGAATGTCCTCCAGAACCCAAAGATGGAGAAGTAATTGTGTTTATGGACCACTTATCATGAGGGTTTAGCCCTCCCGGATCAAAGTTTTTTCATGACGTACTAACTAGCTTCCAACTCCACCCTCAAGATATTTGACCAAACTTCGTGTCCAATATTTGCAATTTTCAAGTATTTTGTGAAGCTTATTTACAAGAGGAACCTTCAGTTGAACTGTTTAGGGATTTCTTCCACTTAAACCGCCGCACAGAATTTTCGGACGGGCCCAATACTAAGCTTGGCGGAATGTCCATTCAAAAAAGAAAGGATGTCAGCTTTCCTCACACCAAACACCATAGTCATCCTAAGGATTGGAATCAGACATGGTTTTACTATCTAGACACATCTCCAGCTGATGAAAATCCTCTACTGGGTTACCGTCCTCATCGGCTACCCGATAGTCATCCTTTCCCCCCAACGGTTAAGTGCCCAGGAGCGAGCCCAATACGCACCGCAGCTTTCAAAGCTCTGGGCCTTCACCGCAAACGACTTAACATGCATTGACTTTTTCGCTATTGGATTTCATGGAGTATTCTACCGCTAAGCCGGCGTTCCGGTTTGACGTGTGAATATACCGGAAATCCCAAAGATCCTTTACGCCATACTGAAGCTGTGCTATCAGAGAGTGAAGTCAATGAGTCTGTTAAGAAGATATTGAATGAACCGGTGGACGCTTGCAGCAAAACTGGGCTGGCCCTTTTCTGCGAACTCAATAAACCACCATCGGTAAGACTTCTTATATTGTTTGCTTTATTTCAATCTTGTTTTAGTATCCTTTTTGAATGATCCTACAATCTTTTATCAGGATAATTGTCGTGGATTTAGCACGGCAGATGTCCTAGCAAAAGGATTTAGTCGTGAGGCCATCGCTACGGGTTAGCTTAAAGGGGTTAAAGCGGACGAAGGTGATACGTCCAAAACGTATCTATAATTTCTGCTTGCTCCATGCCTCTTTTGTGTGATATTGCTATGATATTTATACACTTCCATACACTTTTGATCATATTTGGACTAACCTATTAACTCAGTGCACCCCAGTGCCAGTTTCTGTTTTCTGCTGTTTTTGTATTTCAGGTTTTCCCGTCACGAAAACTGCCAGAAAAATCCCGGAAAAATTATATAAAAAATCAGCGTTCCGGAAGCTTCCACACGGCCGAAGTAGGGTCGGAGGGGGGCCACCAGGGCTCCAGGCGCCCTGGTGGCGCGGCACCCCTCCTGGCCACGCCGGGGGGCGCCTGGGCCCCCCAGGCCTCCGCTGATGCCCCCCTTTGGCATATATTTAACACGCGTCCCGAAACCCTCGAGGACGGAACCCTTTTTCGCGATCTCATCTCTGTTCCGCCGCCGCCGCGCTTCCAAGATCGGGAGCACCAGGAGAACTCTTCCCGGCACCCTGCCGGAGGGGAGGATCACCATCGGGAGCCTCTCCACCACCATGGACGCCTCCCGGATGAGTTGTGAGTAGTCTCCCTTGGACCATGGGTCCATGACCAGTAGCTATGTGATGTTCTCCTCCCCTTCTTGTGCTTCACTAATTAGACCTCGTGATCTGCCCTACATGATCGAGGCACATATGTAATCCTTATGCTGTTGCTATGATGAGTTTGCTGGGATCCGATGGATTGTGAGATTATGTTCAGATTGTGTTTGAGTAATATATTTGATTCACCTCTTTTATATTTATGTTCTTAAGTAATTCTTGCATGTTCTCCGTTGCTATTTATTGCTTTGGCCAAGTAGTAGTAGTGACTCCAAGAGGGAACGTTATGCTCGATTGTGGGTTCATGCCCCTCGATGACTAGCTTGAGTGACAGAAACATGAGTCTAGGGGATGTGCTGTTGCCACAAGGGGGAAAACAACGCTGCTTGTGCCCGCGGGTGCAAGGATTGTTTACTTTACGCAAAGTTCTTTTAATGCAGTTGTCTGTTGCTTTGAGTTTACACTATGGGTGGGACTCACAACGTAATACCAGCGAGATGTTCTGGATAGATATCTCAAGGTGGATGATTAGTAGTAGATGCAGATGGATTTCGGTCTACTTGCCTTGGCGTACCGCCCATGCTTTGAACCTCTACCTTTCTTGCAACATAGTTATCATTGGTTTACGCACATAATTCTGTCAATTGCCCAGCTGTAATTCGTTTACCTCACATAGCTGTTTTATCGTCTTTTGGGAGAGAGACATCACTAGTGAACATCATGGGACCCCGGTCCATATTACCATCACTGATCACATCCGCTATTTACTTTCCGCTTTTACTTACTATTTGCAGCAATACCTATCACTATTATCACTTGCGTTTGATCCTTTGTAAACGACAAGGCCAGAGGGATTGACAACCTCTCTGTATGTGGGGACCCCGACTTAGAAGTCGAGATCACCGAATGCACGTGTACAGTGATCCCAGAGATCAATGCTCACTGAACACACAGAAGCTGAAATAACAAGAGTCTTACATCCATACAAATAGTCTTACACGAATTAAGGCCATTATGACCAAGTCTTACATGGATAGAGCCTCACGGGCTGAATAGGAAATAACTCAAGTAGCGGAAGTCTTCGATAACGGGTAGAACCCATGCCATCTGCCTTAACCCTACAGGCATTCTGACTGGGATAGCGTCCTAGTTCGCATGCTCGTCTCCAAAGAACTCTTCCTCATAATCCTGTTCTTCCATGCCTGGCCAATTAAATAACCAGTGGCAAGCCAATGAGTACTTTGAATGTACTCGCAAGCAACCCATGATGTGGTTCAAAGTAACAGTGTATTTGAATAACAATGATCAATCTAGCAAGGTTAGAACAACTATTCTACCATCAAGTTTATGCATCAATAACCTCGCGTAACCTCGAAGACAGGTTACCGACATCAATATGAATATGATTCAACTCATCGAGTCAAGTCACCACCTTGACTCACTTACACACGCATGGTTTCACAAACATTGGACGTAGCCCAAGAGCGGTTACCCAACTGTCCATGACCGTGGACACGGCTATTCGAATAGTTTTACACTCTGCAGAGGTTGCGCACTTTACCCACAAGATCCGAGGAACTTCCGTGTCATCCACGACCCGCGGTACCTCCAGTACCCGGGGTAAGCACCCGGTCATTACCTTTCCTTAGACGACACTAACATAGAGTCCACTCGTTGGTACACGGCCCTCGGGTACAAACAATAAATCACGGGACTTGCCCTAATTTCAATGCCACGCGTACCCGAAGGGACCAGCGGTGTGTCCGGTGCCCTGTAAAAACAGTCATGGCCGCCTATCCAAGCACGACCCCGTCCCGGGAAAGACCTCAGTCTTCCCGTCACTAGTAATGCGGGCACCATGCTAGTATCGACCTAAGTAATCAATAAAGCCCCGTCCCATAAGGGGTAGTGTGGTTGCACATGTATGGTTGGAATAACGGTCGCAACTTAAACCAATCCGTTTGAAAAACACACACACTTGCCTTGGCACACCACTTCGTCATCAAGTGGTCACCCAACTCATCATCATCATCTCCCTCGGGCATAAATGGCACCCGACGGGGTTTTATGCAAAGTCTTCAACCATGAAGGTTCATGTCACACATGCATCACTAATCATAACCACTAACCATATGCAAGTCATCTAGCACATAGAAAGATCAAGATCATGGCATGCATCATATGGAGGAATCAATTAGGTCACTATCGTAACCCTAACATCATGCATCGGAAACATACGGGTTCCGAAGAACAAGTATATCATGGTCAAAGGGCTGCTTGCCTGGATTGACTTGGTCTTCAAAGTCTTCAAGTCCTTCTCCTTCTTCTTCCACAGCAACTTCATCAAATACGGGATCTAGACGTCGCATAATAACCACGGGAAAATAAGAATACAAACAAAACAGAAAAATCAAAGTGCTCAGAAAAATGTCAACTCATTTTTGTAAAATACTAGAGGGATTTCTAAGATGGGGAAAAATCTTAGTTGGAGTTTTGGATTTACAGAATGGAGTCTACTGATTTTTGAACAGGAGTATTACTGCCCAAATTTGAATTTAAATTTGAACAGTACAGCAAAGTTTCATGGATTTGAGTGAAAGTAGTACCATTAAATAGGTTGGAATATTACAAGATTTTAGGAGTTGGAAATATTTAATTTGGACCATTATTCTTTTCTGTAGAAATGTTTAAAGCATTTACAGAAAAGAAAAAGGAAAAAGGGTCTTGTGCACTGGGCCAGAGGAGGCCACAGTGCACAGCCCAGGCGGTCCAGCCCAACCGCACGGGAGCCTGCGCGCGCACGTCAGGTTTTTAAATCTGACGGGCGGGGCCCGTGGGTCAGTGGCACAGAGGAGGGGGAGAGAGGTGAGGGGATGACAGGCGGGGCCCGCCTGTCATCTCTAACCCCACGGCCACGACGACGGCGAGCTCACCGGCGAGGTTCCCGGCCACGGCGACGGCAACGGAGGGCAGGAACGTGACCAGCGTCGTGTCGCGGATGCAGGGGTGGTGGTGCGGCAAGGCGGGGAGGTCTGGTTCGCCGGCGACGAGGTGGGACGGCGGAAGCTCGTCGGAGGGTTGATGCTCCGGTCGTTTCCGACTGCAAACGGAGGGGGAAACAGGGGGGAAAGGGTCAGGGTGGCTCGGTGGTTCCGAAACAGGTGAAAGGAGGGGCAGGGAAGGCCCGTACCACGAGATCGCTGGCGGCCCGACGCGGCGGAGCTTCGGTCGATCCCGAGCACTGGGACCTCCTGGGGTCGAACTGGAGGTGCTGGGGGGATCAGTGGAGAGGAGTGAGGCTGGTGATGGTGCTGGAGAGGCTCGGGAGGGGCTATAAATAGGGGCTCGACGGAGGCCCGTGGTCCAGTGCGTCGGCGAGCTCCGGCTCGAGGCTACAGCGCACGGGAGGCCAGGGGAATGGGTCTGTGGAGTTCCTGGACGAGCTCCACGTCCAGCTGAGGGAGAAAGAGGAGCGGGGGAGCGCCAGAAGTGTGTGCGCGTGCGAGGCAGAGGAGCGGGGGAGCGCCAGCGCGCGTGCGACGACGGCCACTGGAGGGCGCAGGAGGAGGGGGGACAGCGCCGGGGAGGTCGCGGACGTCGAGGGGCCTCGACTGGCGCGAGGGGGAGGCCCGAGGCTGTCGGGGGAGGCCGATTGGCCGATGCTACAGTGCTGGTCTGCACTGTTGCGTGCTCCAGAGCGCGCGTTTGGCTGGCGTCGCCGCGGTCTCGCCGTTTTGGTCAAACCCAACGTGTCCAGCAGTGTCTAGCACGTTGAGGGAGGAGTAAAGAAAGGGCCTGAGGCCTTGGATGCCCTGGAGATGCAGAGAGAGAGGGAGGGTGTTGGTGAAATGGTGAAAGCTTGCTGTACAGCAAGGTAAAACAGGGCTTTCACCCCTCAATCATGGAGCTGGGGAGCTGGGGGAGTTACTGGAGGTAGCTGGTAACTCAATGAGCATGTGGTAAGAAGTTGAGGCCATGGAGAAAAGTAAAAGTGATCAAGTTGAGGGTTTTAGTAAATCTGCAGAAGTTGTTTGATCAGTGTTTGGTCAAGTAAATGAACTCTACTCGACATGGCACTTAACAGGGTTGAAAGACATGAGAAAATAGGGTGCTTCACCAAATTTGGGCTCATTTGAAGAAACTAGCCAATGTAACTTTGGTGAACCCTAGAAATCAACAGAAACAGTTTCATCTTGATATAGCCAAGCTAATCATCTCCCCTTGATGCACCACTTGGTGTAGCATCATCATTTGGGGTATTGATCATGCCCACAAAGTTTGAAGCTCCAGATAAAAAGTTGGTAATGTAAAGTTGATCAAATTTGCATTTGAACAGAAAGGGTTTTGAGGTGATCTGATCAAGTTGCTCTATTCCAAATCTTGTGCCATTTGGTCTAGATGCCTTATTAGGTCATTCTAGCATGTGCACCAAGTTTGAGAGCATTTGGACAAGTTTGGCAATGTAAAGTTGCTCAAACTTCTAATATGGACAGAATGGTTATAGAGAGATTTGAGGATGTTTTCTTGCTTCCCAAGGCATGAGACTTGGCAAGATCAACAAATATGTCATATATGACATGATAGAATTTCCGTGGAATTTTTGGAGAAAATTTCCTTTGTAAATATTTCAAAAGCTTGAAATATCCAGAAAGGGTTTTAGAGGGTTTAGCCCATTATTTTGAACATGACCAAGTGTTGAAACTCTTATATATGGACAATATATGTCCTCTGAGTCTCTCTGAATTTTGGCAAATATTTTTGAAATAGTTAAATAATTTTCCCCTATTAAAGACCATTTCTGGCCTTAAGAAAAAGCTTTTAAATAAAATAGGAAAATAACTTTTAAAATTATACCTTTGTGGTTTCTGGGAGTCCTATAACTACTAGGTCTCAAATAAACCTTTTGAAATAATTTTCTCACCCTAAATCAAATACTTGCAGTGCAAATCTCAATTCAGGGGTTTTCGAAAAACTAAATTTATAAAATACTTTTTGGCCAAAATAATTTTGTAAGAAAATACTATACTGTTATATAACACTTGGCATGATCATTGGGCAGAAGTCTTGAGTATGGGGATGAATTCTACAAGAGGTCATAGTTGACTTTAATGAGCTCAAGAAAAAGCACATGAAGAAAACTCAATTCCAAATAAAGCCAAATGATGCTAAAAAATTTTGCTGGTCCAAATTTTCATGCTTCAAAGTTACAAATAACATGTTACAAAATGCAGGGTGTGACAGACCTACCCCCCTTACAAGAATCTCGTCCCCGAGATTCCTAAACTAGGGCTTAAAAGAGGTCGGGAAACTCGGATCTAAGATAGTCTTCTCGTTCCCAGGTTGCTTCTGCTTCGGTGTGGTTACTCCACTGGACCTTGAAGTACTTGATGGTACGGCTCCGCGTACGTCGTTCTGCTTCGTCCAGAATGCGAATGGGCTTCTCGCGGTAGGTCAAATCAGGCTGCAGATCAATGTCTTGGTGATCCACATCCTTGTAGAGATCGGGCTTGTCTGGAACTTGGAGACATTTCCGGAGTTGTGACACATGGAATACATTGTGCACATCGGATAGCTCAGGTGGTAGTTCCAACTGATAAGCCACTTCTCCTCGTCGGTCGGTGATCTTGAAAGGGCCAATGAACCTTGGCGCGAGCTTCCCCTTGACGTGGAAACGCTTGGTTCCCTCCAGAGGAGTTACCCGCAGGTACACATGATCTCCGACACGGAAACTCATGTCTCGGCGTCGAGTGTCAGCATAACTCTTCTGCCTTGACTTGGCTGCCTTTAATCGCTCTCTGACTAGTTGGACTTGCTCTTCTGCTGCGCGGAGAATATCCGGTCCAAAGACTAGTCCTTCTCCAGTCTCTGACCAATTGAGGGGTGTGCGGCATCTGCGTCCGTACAACACCTCAAATGGTGCCATCTGAAGGATTGACTGGTAACTGTTGTTATAGGAGAACTTGGCAAAAGGGAGACAGTCTTCCCACTTGGCTCCATATGCCAGGACACAGGCTCGGAGCATATCTTCGAGAATCTGATTGACTCGCTCAGTCTGACCTCCGGTCTGTGGGTGGAAAGCTGTGCTGAAAGACAACTTGGTTCCCAAGGCTTCTTGGAATCTCTTCCAGAACCTAGAAGTGAACTGGGTGCCTCGATCTGACACATTCTCCTTGGGAACACCGTGAAGACTTACGATTCGGTTGATATAGAGAGTTGCCAGCTGGTTGCCTGAGTAGGTAGTCTTGACAGGAATGAAATGGGCCACCTTGGTCAAATGATCAACTATGACCCAGATGGAGTCATGTCCTCTATTCGACCTTGGTAATCTAGTGATGAAGTCCATTCCGACTCTATCCCACTTCCACTCAGGAACCTTGAGTGGTTGAAGCAATCCAGCAGGTCGCTGATATTCAGCCTTGACCCTTTGGCACACATCACACTTTGCAACATAGGTTGCAATCTCTCTTTTCATACCGTGCCACCAGAATCGTGCCTTCAAGTCTTGGTACATCTTGGTTCCTCCGGGGTGGATGGAATACGGAGTGTCGTGGGCTTCTTGCAGAATCAGGGTCTTCAGCTCGGTGTTGTTTGGTACGCAGAGGCGACATTTGTACCAAACAATCCCGTGCTCGTCTTCGGAGAATCCTGGGGCCTTGCCCAGCTTCATCTTCTTCTTGATGCCTTCGATGCTTGCGTGTCCATCTTGAGCCTTCTTGACATCGTCCATCAGGGTTGGTCTGACTTCCAAGTGATCCAGAAATCCGGGGGTGACCAATTCCAAACTGAATTGTTCGATCTCCTTAAACAAGGCTGGCTGCCTTTCTTGAATAATGGCATTCAAAGTGCAAGCCTTCCTGCTTAAGGCATTGGCCACCACGTTAGCCTTCCCAGGGTGATACTGAACACTGAGGTCATAGTCTTTGATGAGTTCCAACCATCTCCGCTGCCTCATGTTCAATTCCTTTTGGGTGAAAATGTACTTCAGACTTTTGTGGTCTGTGTAAATCTCACACCGTTTCCCTAGGAGGTAATGCCGCCATGTCTTCAAGGCATGAACTACTGCCGCTAGCTCAAGATCGTGAGTAGCGTAGTTCTCCTCATGGGGTCGTAGCTGCCTGGAGAGGTATGCTATGACGCGGCCTTCTTGCATCAGAACGCTTCCCAATCCGGTTCGAGAGGCATCACAATATATCACGAACTCCTTGTGAATATCAGGTGTGGCCAGAACTGGGGCGGTGGTCAATCTCTTCTTGAGCTCTTGGAAGCTCTCTTCGCATTTTGGCGTCCACTCGAACTTCTTGTCCTTCTTGAGGAGCTGAGTCATTGGTCGTGCAATGCTAGAGAATCCTTCCACGAACTTGCGGTAATAGCCCGCTAATCCGAGGAAGCTTCTAACTTCCTTTACGGTCGTTGGAGATTGCCATTGGGTCACAGCTTCGATCTTCGCAGGATCAACAGATAATCCTTCCTCGATCAAGACATGACCTAAGAATCCAACTTTATGCAGCCAGAACTCACACTTGCTGAATTTGGCATATAGTTGGTGCTCACGAAGCTTGTCTAGGACCATCCTCAGATGCTGCTCGTGCTCTTCCTCCGACTTCGAGAACACAAGAATGTCATCAATGAAGACAACAACAAACTTGTCCAAATACTCCATGAAGACTTTATTCATGAGATACATGAAGTAGGCCGGGGCATTGGTTAACCCAAAAGACATGACCGTGCACTCGTACAGGCCATATCTGGTTACGAATGCCGTCTTCGGAATATCTTGGGGTCTGATCTTCAGCTGGTAATACCCAGATCTGAGGTCGATCTTGGAGAATACCTTGGCTCCGCTGAGTTGATCAAACAAATCTTCGATCTTGGGAAGTGGGTACTTGTTCTTGATTGTAACTTCATTGAGGGAACGATAGTCAATGCATAAGCGGATGGTACCGTCCCTCTTGGCCACAAACAGAACAGGAGATCCCCAAGGGGAGGCACTTGGGCGAATAAATCCCTTCCTTCGCTGCTCTTCTAGCTGCTTCTTCAACTCGGCTAATTCTTCCGTCCCCATTCTATAAGGCTTCTTATAGATGGGTCCTGCTCCGGGCACGAGCTCGATGATGAACTCAATGTCACGGTCAGGGGGCATTCCCGGTAGTTCATCCGGAAAGACATCAGGATATTCACATACCACCGGTACTTGATCTAGCCCAACTTCAGACAGACAGTTGACTTTAGCGGCTTGAGCGGAAGAGGAGTTGGGAGCAAACTTGACTTCGACTCCTTGGTCATTGGTCACAGTGACTGTCCGATTGGCACAGTCTAACAAGCCTTGGTGCTTGCTGAGCCAATTCATGCCTAGGATCACATCCAAGCCTTGCGATCTCAGGACGATAAGGTCTGCTAGGAAGTCTACACCGTTAATGGTAATACTGACTCCTTTACAGCCTATCTTGGCTCTCATCTCGGCTCCGGGGGTTTGTACCACCATAGGGTTATTCAGGGGTGTAGGGGTCATGCCACTTTTTAATGCAAATCTTTGAGTGACAAATGAATGCGTTGCTCCAGAATCAAACAAGACAGTTGCAGGTGCTGAGTTGACAAGGAACGTACCCAACACGACGTCCGGGTCTTCCTGGGCTTCTTCAGCAGTGACGTGATTCACACGCCCCTTCCCATAGTTCGGTGGATTGCGAGGAGCTGGGTTCCTTGGTGGCATTCCACGGCCTTGTCCCTGGTTCTGCGCATTGGGGCGCGGGGCATCAGGCTTCTTGTTGGGGCACACCCTTGAGATGTGTCCGGGCTGACCACATCCAAAGCAAGTGACTTGGTTTGGATTGATCTTGTTGCCACCACTGGTATTGGGGTTGAAAGCTGGCCTGGGGTTGGCATACTGCTGAGGCTGAGGATTGGCACGAGGTGCAGGAGCTCTTGGTCGTTGGTTTGGTCGTGGCCTGCCTCTGGCTGAGAGGATGCTCCGGCTTCGGGCTGCTGGGTAGAGGTACCAATACGAGTTACAACAGGCATCCTGTTGGAGCGGTAAAAGGTCTCATGACTCGGAAGAGGGAAAGCAAGATAGATAGGTGCCTAGTAAGGGGGTGGGTGTGACACTAAATCAAATCATGCAAGGGCCGAGAGGCCAAAACACATTCATTAAAATCCAAATGGGTGATGCAGTCGTTTACACATTCCCGAAGGAAGATTACGACATACATCCAGACACAACAAAAGCAAACACTAGATGGTTTCATATGAACCATACAAGGACTCGACTACGCATAGGGGTTACACGACCTATCCTACCGTAGAGGTCACAACTGGCATATTCGAGTAGCGAATAATGCCTAAGCGGCGGAATGCTCGGTCGCGTATTCCGGCTCTTCTGGGTCTTCCTCCTTGTCTTCATCTGTCTGGGCTCCCTTGTCGCTTGAGGGAGTGGGAGAGTGGAGGAGTTGGATACGACGGTGCTTCGTTGGTGGTGCAGGGAAAAGCTTGCGATATTCCCTTGCCGTCATCCGGCGTCGCCGAGGTGGTTCTTCACCCTTGGAAGATACATCCTCGGAGGGCCTTCCGCCTCGATATGCGATAGCGGATTGTCCAGAAGGTGCTCCTTCCTTCTTGATCCTGTTTGCCTTCTCTTGAGCTCGACGAAGAAGTGCCTTGGTCTTGTGAAGTTCTTCTCGGAGCTTCATTGATTCCGAGGCCAAGTCTTGTGCCAGGCTGTCGGCACATAGACTGAAGTAGGTCTTGAACCGAAGCGAGAGTCCTTCCTTCAGTGGAGGGGCTAGTGCGCTGCTTTCTTCATCACCTTCCTTCCGGTAAGGTAAGAAGCGAGTTGCCATCTTGGCTGCCATCTCCGGAAGAAGCTCACGGAGACGGGTTAATGCCTTGAGTGCAGCAGCCTCGACAGCGAGTGGTAGTGTTGCCATCTGGGGTCCCTCGAAGAACCAACTTGTGGGAGGATCGTTTGCCTTCACGATCACTTCCACATGGTACTCCACCTCAGTATCGCTCACCCAATGCTCAAGGTAGGTGAGGATGGGTGCTCGGTGGAACTGATACTCCTGGAGGCTATCCTCGAGAAGTAGGGGAAACCCAGTGGTCAAGTGCTCTTCGGGTACACCGGCCATCTACAAAGGTGGAATAGGAGGGGTTAATAAGCTGATGAAATCTCAGGTTTAGAAAAGAAGAGAGGTTCAGAAGGTTTTTGAAAAGGGGTCTCAACTAACTAACACCCATGCTAACTAAGGCTTCCTACAGTCAGGATGGCTCTGATACCAGCTCTGTGGGGACCCCGACTTAGAAGTCGAGATCACCGAATGCAGGTGTACAGTGATCCCAGAGATCAATGCTCACTGAACACACAGAAGCTGAAATAACAAGAGTCTTACATCCATACAAATAGTCTTACACGAATTAAGGCCATTATGGCCAAGTCTTACATGGATAGAGCCTCACGGGCTGAATAGGAAATAACTCAAGTAGCGGAAGTCTTCGATAACGGGTAGAACCCATGCCATCTGCCTTAACCCTACAGGCATTCTGACTGGGATAGCATCCTAGTTCGCATGCTCGTCTCCAAAGAACTCTTCCTCATAATCCTGTTCTTCCATGCCTGGCCAATTAAATAACCAGTGGCAAGCCAATGAGTACTTTGAATGTACTCGCAAGCAACCCATGATGTGGTTCAAAGTAACAGTGTATTTGAATAACAATGATCAATCTAGCAAGGTTAGAACAACTATTCTACCATCAAGTTTATGCATCAATAACCTCGCGTAACCTCGAAGACAGGTTACCGACATCAATATGAATATGATTCAACTCATCGAGTCAAGTCACCACCTTGACTCACTTACACACGCATGGTTTCACAAACATTGGATGTAGCCCAAGAGCGATTACCCAACTGTCCATGACCGTGGACACGGCTATTCGAATAGTTTTACACTCTGCAGAGGTTGCGCACTTTACCCACAAGATCCGGGGAACTTCCGTGTCATCCACGACCCGCGGTACCTCCAGTACCTGGGGTAAGCACCCGATCATTACCTTTCCTTAGACGACACTAACATAGAGTCCACTCGTTGGTACACGGCCCTCGGGTACAAACAATAAATCACGGGACTTGCCCTAATTTCAATGCCACGCGTACCCGAAGGGACCAGCGGTGTGTCCGGTGCCCTGTAAAAACAGTCATGGCCGCCTATTCAAGCACGACCCCGTCCCGGGAAAGACCTCAGTCTTCCCGTCACTAGTAATGCGGGCACCATGCTAGTATCGACCTAAGTAATCAATAAAGCCCCGTCCCATAAGGGGTAGTGTGGTTGCACATGTATGGTTGGAATAACGGTCGCAACTTAAACCAATCCGTTTGAAAAACACACACACTTGCCTTGGCACACCACTTCGTCATCAAGTGGTCACCCAACTCATCATCATCATCTCCCTCGGGCATAAATGGCACCCGACGGGGTTTTATGCAAAGTCTTCAACCATGAAGGTTCATGTCACACATGCATCACTAATCATAACCACTAACCATATGCAAGTCATCTAGCACATAGCAAGATCAAGATCATGGCATGCATCATATGGAGGAATCAATTAGGTCACTATCGTAACCCTAACATCATGCATCGGAAACATACGGGTTCCGAAGAACAAGTATATCATGGTCAAAGGGCTGCTTGCCTGGATTGACTTGGTCTTCAAAGTCTTCAAGTCCTTCTCCTTCTTCTTCCACAGCAACTTCGTCAAATACGGGATCTAGACGTCGCATAATAACCACGGGAAAATAAGAATACAAACAAAACAGAAAAATCAAAGTGCTCAGAAAAATGTCAACTCATTTTTGTAAAATACTAGAGGGATTTCTAAGATGGGGAAAAATCTTAGTTGGAGTTTTGGATTTACAGAATGGAGTCTACTAATTTTTGAACAGGAGTATTACTGCCCAAATTTGAATTTAAATTTGAACAGTACAGCAAAGTTTCATGGATTTGAGTGAAAGTAGTACCATTAAATAGGTTGGAATATTAGAAGATTTTAGGAGTTGGAAATATTTAATTTGGACCATTATTCTTTTCCGTAGAAATGTTTAAAGCATTTACAGAAAAGAAAAAGGAAAAAGGGTCCTGTGCACTGGGCCAGAGGAGGCCACAGTGCACGGCCCAGGCAGTCCAGCCCAACAGCAAGGCAGCCTGCGCGCGCACGTCAGGTTTTTAAACCTGACGGGCGGGGCCCGTGGGTCAGTGGCACAGAGGAGGGGGAGAGAGGTGAGGGGATGACAGGCGGGGCCCGCCTGTCATCTCTAACCCCACGGCCACAGCGACGGCGAGCTCACCGGCGAGGTTCCCGGCCACGGCGACGGCAACGGAGGGCAGGAACGTGACCAACGTCGTGTCGCGGATGCAGGGGTGGTGGTGCGGCACGGCGGGGAGGTCTGGTTCGCCGGCGACGAGGTGGGACGGCGGAAGCTCGTCGGAGGGTTCATGCTCCGGTCGTTTCCGACTGCAAACGGAGGGGGAAACAGGGGGGAAAGGGTCAGGGTGGCTCGGTGGTTCCGAAACAGGTGAAAGGAGGGGCAGGGAAGGCCCGTACCACGAGATCGCCGGCGGCCCGACACGGCGGAGCTCCGGTCGATCCCGAGCACTGGGACCTCCTAGGGTTGAACTGGAGGTGCTGGGGGGATCAGTGGAGAGGAGTGAGGCTGGTGATGGTGCTGGAGAGGCTCGGGAGGGGCTATAAATAGGGGCTCGACGGAGGCCCGTGGTCCAGTGCGCCGGCGAGCTCCGGCTCGAGGCTACAGCGCACGGGAGGCCAGGGGAATGGGTCTGTGGAGTTCCTGGACGAGCTCCACGTCCAGCTGAGGGAGAAAGAGGAGCGGGGGAGCGCCAGAAGCGTGCGCGCGTGCGAGGCAGAGGAGTGTCCGCCGAGGGCGGCCAGCGCGCGTGCGACAACGACCACTGGAGGGCGCAGGAGGAGGGGGGACAGCGCCGGGGAGGTCGCGGACGTCGAGGGGCCTCGACTGGCGCGAGGGGGAGGCCCGAGGTTGTCGGGGGAGGCCGATTGGCCGATGCTCAGTGCTGGTCTGCACTGTTGCGTGCTCCAGAGCGCGCGTTTGGCTGGCATCGCCGCGCTCTCGCCGTTCTGGTCAAACGCAACGTGTCCAGCAGTGTCTAGCACGTTGAGGGAGGAGTAAAGAAAGGGCCTGAGGCCTTGGATGCCCTGGAGATGCAGAGAGAGAGGGAGGGTGTTGGTGAAATGGTGAAAGCTTGCTGTACAGCAAGGTAAAACAGGGCTTTCACCCCTCAATCATGGAGCTGGGGAGCTGGGGGAGTTACTGGAGGTAGCTGGTAACTCAATGAGCATGTGGTAAGAAGTTTAGGCCATGGAGAAAAGTAAAAGTGATCAAGTTGAGGGTTTTAGTAAATCTGCAGAAGGTGTTTGATCAGTGTTTGGTCAAGTAAATGAACTCTACTCGACATGGCACTTAACAGGGTTGAAAGACATGAGAAAATAGGGTGCTTCACCAAATTTGGGCTCATTTGAAGAAACTAGCCAATGTAACTTTGGTGAACCCTAGAAATCAACAGAAACAGTTTCATCTTGATTGAGCCAAGCTAATCATATCCCCTTGATGCACCACTTGGTGTAGCATCATCATTTGGGGTATTGATCATGCCCACAAAGTTTGAAGCTCCAGATAAAAAGTTGGTAATGTAAAGTTGTTCAAATTTGCATTTGAACAGAAAGGGTTTTGAGGTGATCTGATCAAGTTGCTCTATTCCAAATCTTGTGCCATTTGGTCTAGATGCCTTATTAGGTCATTCTAGCATGTGCACCAAGTTTCAGAGCATTTGGACAAGTTTGGCAATGTAAAGTTGCTCAAACTTCTAATATGGACAGAATGGTTATAGAGAGGTTTGAGGATGTTTTCTTGCTTCCCAAGGCATGGGACTTGGCAAGATCAACAAATATGTCATATATGACATGATAGAATTTCCCTGGAATTTTTGGAGAAAATTTCCTTTGTAAATATTTCAAAAGCTTGAAATATCCAGAAAGGGTTTTAGAGGGTTTAGCCCATTATTTTGAACATGACCAAGTGTTGAAACTCTTATATATGGACCATATATGTCCTCTGTGTCTCTCTGAATTTTGGCAAATATTTTTGAAATAGTTAAATAATTTTCCCCTATTAAAGACCATTTCTGGCCTTAAGAAAAAGCTTTTAAATAAAATAGGAAAATAACTTTTAAAATTATACCTTTGTGGTTTCTGGGAGTCCTATAACTACTAGGTCTCAAATAAACCTTTTGAAATAATTTTCTCACCCTAAATCAAATACTTGCAGTGCAAATCTCAATTCAGGGGTTTTCGAAAAACTAAATTTATAAAATACTTTTTGGCCAAAATAATTTTGTAAGAAAATACTATACTGTTATATAACACTTGGCATGATCATTGGGTAGAAGTCTTGAGTATGGGGATGAATTCTACAAGAGGTCATAGTTGACTTTAATGAGCACAAGAAAAAGCACATGAAGAAAACTCAATTCCAAATAAAGCCAAATGATGCTAAAAATTTTTGTTGGTCCAAATTTTCATGCTTCAAAGTTACAAATAACATGTTACAAAATGCAGGGTGTGACACTGTACTCGTTGGGAGCAAAGTTATTTGTATCTGTGTGCAGGTCCAAGTTGATTGCTAATATCTGGCGCCGTTAGCAGTTGACACCTTCTTGTTGAACCTTGGAGTCTCAGGGGAAATCGATCCTTGGTATCTTTGCCAAGGGAAAACTTCCGCTACACTGCATCTCAAACCTTCCACTTGGGGTAACCAACGAGGGGCGAGAAGCCATCAAGCAAAGTTTTCTGGCGCCGTTGCCAGGGACTCCACTCTTCAAGATAGGGGAGTTGCACGCTATCTTTTACCTTTGCTTTTTAGTCTTGTTAGTTTACCTTCCAGTTTTGCTTTAGTATCTTTTATCGAAAATCACAAAAATAGTTATCTCATTCTTTAGTTGTCATTATGTCGGGTCCTTTTGTCTTTGGCGAGGCAGAAGTTCTCACCTTTAAACAAAGAGGTGGGGAAAGTCTAAAATATGCTTGGTATAGAATTAATGATTCTCAAAAAAGAGCCACCAAGAAGCAATCTACTACTATCCTGCTTAGAAATTTTTATGTTGGAATTACTTCTTGGAATAGGTTTATTCTAGATACTGCTATCAATGGAAATTTCCTAGAGGCCCCAGTTTGGGAGTCTCTTAGTACTATTGAAAATCTTGTTGGGAATCCCCCTGTTGTTAGCATTCAAGAGGACATCACCCTAGCTCACATTATGAAAAAACTTGAAAAGATAAAGATAGAGATGCCAAACATTAATAAGATAAACGAGTTGGATCGTAAGATCCAAGGGAATTTTAATAGGCTTGATAGCTCCATGCATAAAATTTTCAAAGCTTTGGAGACCATCAAATCCCATGACTTGGACTCTTCTAGGATAGACAAAATTGAGGAAATCTTTGATACTCTAGGAACTACTTTCTCCTCAATCAAAACCAAAAAGGTAGAAACTCCGGCAAAGAAGGAGCCTAAGTTCGTTCACGTTCCAAAGGCTCCCCGCTCTAAAAGAAATCCATCTATTGCCAAAGGGGTTGAAACTGTAAAGACTTTGGAAGAAACACCTCTCTTTGATAAATTTATAAATGAATCTTCCCCTGACTTTTTTCCTTTTGGTCTTCTTCCTAGAAGCATCTCTATTAGGCCTTTATTTGAAAGTCCTCTTAAGATTAGCTGTACTATTGAAGAGCTTTTTGATGATCTTGATGATGGTTCAATTGATACAACTTGATCTCTATGCATTATGCCTAGCTTAAAGGCATAAAAGAAAGCGCTTTTGGGAGGCAGCCCACATGAATAAAATTTTATTTTGCTTTTGTTGTGTCTTGATGTTGTTACTACAGTAGCATCATCATTGTATCTTTACTTTTCAACTTTGTGCCAAGTGTAGCCTCTGATTGCAAGAAAGTTCAAAAGTTGTGACGTGCTGTCCAAGAAACAGATTCTGTCCTTGGATAGAAAAATTCGTATAAAATCACCAGATCATCTTTTTGGTCTGAATTTTTTCGACAGCGTGCTCTATACAATTGTCTTTTGGGCATCTGTTCTGAGTTTTTTGATTAGAGTTGCAGAAGTGCCCCGAAAAAATCATTTACTACCTGCTGTTCTGTTTTTCACAGATTCTGTCCTGTTTTGCCATTCCTTCATTTTGCAAACCTAGAGCTTGCTTTTTCTTTGCAAAAACCTTTTGGCAATCTTGAGAAACAGTAGAACTTCAATAATATCCGTATTTCCAGCAAGGAACAATTATATTATTATGGGTACTAACCTCGCTAATCAGATTATGATGAGTTATGTATGAAGGGAGTTTTCAAGTGTGCGAGGGAAGATGATAAAAAGATTCAGGAGTGTCAAACGCTCAAGCTTGGGGATGCCCCCATGCACCCCCAAGAAATATTCAAGGAGACTCAAGCGTCTAAGCTTGGGGATGCCCCCGTGCATCCCCTTCTCCATCAACATTATCAGTTCGTCTTTCGTTCCACTATATTTTTATCACGTCATGTGTTATGTGCTATGCTTGGAGCGTCTTGCTTTTAGTTTTCTTTAGCTTTTCATAACGAGTTGGAACTCAGCTTTCTTTGTGTGGGAGAGAAACACGCTCCACTTCAACCTAGAACACAACATAGAATTTTCATGTCTATCTTTGCTGTGTGTGTTCTTTGTCTTTCAATAGCTACTATCATGTTTAGCTCTTAGTTTTCATGCTTATCTTTTTAAAGAGCCTTTTGTTTAGTTGGTCACTGGAACTCTCTTTATTTATCATGCTTATCTTATTAAGAGAGTTTGCTTCTGTTGCATTGGTCGATATGTCTATGATAAAAATGCTACGTGCATAATGGTGCTTAGTAGTTCATGTTTTCTTATGGTTAGTCTCAAATAGCTGGGGGGTTCCCAATGTGTTATTGGAGTACCAACATGATTTGTTTGCCTATGATGTGGTATGGTTTAGTAATATCTTCCTTCAAGAATTTATTTTGATTGACTTGGCGTATGCTCACGCATATTTAAGACTCTAAAGAAAGTCTGTCAAGCCTTGATGATCTTTTATTTCTGAGTAGCGATATAACTTCCATGCCAGATTCAATGTTGCTTTGTCGCTCTGCATGATTATGACCGTCATTGCTCTTTTAGTTGGTCGCTCCCAGTCTTTTGCTAACCTCCACCTGTACTAAGCGGACTGACTGCTTGTGCATCCAAAATCCTTTAAACCAGTTATGCCATATGAGTCCACCATACCTTCCTATACATGGTATTTACCTGCCATTCCTAACGAAGACTTTCATGTACCATCTCGAAATTATTCAAAAAAAGCATTTCTCTTTTGTGCCTCTGTTTTAGTTCATGAGGAAGTAGTAGTTAATTCATGATCTTTTTAAGTTGGACAAGCTTCACCCCGGGATTGCATGTCTAATGTGCAAACCCATAATATGAGAAGGAACTGGCAAAGAGTGCGCCCGACTCAAAAATAATATAACAAACAAACCCTCCTTCACGCTTTGTTCATGAGAAATCAGAAAACTTTGGCAGTGATAAACAAAGGAGATTAAGAGGATGTGATCGTCCTCATTCGGGAGCCGTTCCTCGAAACTTGTCCATCTCAAGAAGTGATTGAGTTGTCTGCTAGCATTCGTTGACGAAACATGCATATCCAAAAATAATAATTATTACCTCTGTTTTTAAAACCAAGAGCTCTGGTACATGCTTAGTTTTTGTTTCCGACCACGGGTTTTCAACCTTGCCAACAAAAGCCACGGTTCGAGAGTCTCCACCTTCTTTTGAAGCACCAACTACTGAGAGCATGATTGTCATTCTGAGTGTAATGTGCATTGTCCCAAAGTAGCATTGTCTTTTGCATGATTATGATATCATTTATTCTGAAATCATTGTATCTAGTCATCACTTAAACCTTGGAGGTGCCCCTGCATTTATGTTTTGCTTCACTAAAGGGGGCAAGCGAGATATCACTTTATCATATTGCACACCATGCTCATTACAAATCTATTTGATGTTTCAGTATCATATTGTAAAACTTTCAGTTCTTTGTGATTCTCTCATGAGGCAACTTAATTACTACAGATTCATTGTCTCAGTAAGCTTTTGTCATATGACTATGAAAAGTCCTATATGGTTAATAGCATGTCACCACAGAAATTAGTCTTGTTATCATTTACCTACTCGAGGACGAGCATGAATTAAGCTTGGGGATGTTGATACGTCCAAAACGTATCTATAATTTCTGCTTGCTCCATGCCTCTTTTGTGTGATATTGCTATGATATTTATACACTTCCATACACTTTTGATCATATTTGGACTAACCTATTAACTCAGTGCACCCCAGTGCCAGTTTCTGTTTTCTGCTGTTTTTGTATTTCAGTTTTTCCCGTCACGAAAACTGCCAGAAAAATCCTGGAAAAATTATAAAAAATCAGCGTTCCGGAAGCTTCCACACGGCCGAAGTAGGGCCGGAGGGGGGCCACCAGGGCTCCAGGCGCCCTGGTGGCGCGGCCCCCCTCCTGGCCGCGCCGGGGGGGCGCCTAGGCCCCCCAGGCCTTCGCTGATGCCCCCCTTTGGCATATATTTAACACGCGTCCTGAAACCCTCGAGGACGGAACCCTTTTTCGCGATCTCATCTCTGTTCTGCCACCGCCGCGCTTCCAAGATCGGGAGCACCAGGAGAACTCTTCCCGGTACCCTGCCGGAGGGGAGGATCACCACCGGGAGCCTCTCCACCACCATGGACGCCTCCCGGATGAGTTGTGAGTTGTCTCCCTTGGAACATGGGTCCATGACCAGTAGCTATGTGATGTTCTCCTCCCCTTCTTGTGCTTCACTAATTAGACCTCGTGAGCTGCCCTACATGATCGAGGCACATATGTAATCCTTATGCTGTTGCTATGATGAGTTTGCTGGGATCCAATGGATTGTGAGATTATGTTCAGATTGTGTTTGAGTAATATATTTGATTCACCTCTTTTATATTTATGTTCTTAAGTAATTCTTGCATGTTCTCCATTGCTATTTATTGCTTTGGCCAAGTAGTAGGTAGTGACTCCAAGAGGGAACGTTATGCTTGATTGTGGGTTCATGCCCCTCGATGACTAGCTTGAGTGACAGAAACATGAGTCTAGGGGATGTGCTGTTGCCACAAGGGGGAAACAACGGTGCTTGTGCCCGCGGGTGCAAGGATTGTTTACTTTACGCAAAGTTCTTTTAATGCAGTTGTCTGTTGCTTTGAGTTTACACTATGGGTGGGACTCGCAACTTAATACCAGCGAAATGTTCTGGATAGATATCTCAAGGTGGATGATTAGTAGTAGATGCAGATGGATTTCGGTCTACTTGCCTTGGCGTACCGCCCATGCTTTGAACCTCTACCTTTCTTGCAACATAGTTAGCATTGGTTTGCGCACATAATTCTGTCAATTGCCCAACTGTAATTCGTTTACCTCACATAGCTGTTTTATCATCTTTTGGGAGAGAGACATCACTAGTGAACATCATGGGACCCCGGTCCATATTACCATCACTGATCACATCCGCTATTTACTTTCCACTTTTACTTACTATTTGCAGCAATACCTATCACTATTATCACTTGCGTTTGATCCTTTGTAAACGACAAGGCCGGAGGGATTGACAACCTCTCTGTACTCGTTGGGAGCAAAGTTATTTGTATCTGTGTGCAGGTCCAAGTTGATTGCTAATATCTGGCGCCGTTAGCAGTTGACACCTTCTTGTTGAACCTTGGAGTCTCAGGGGAAATCGATCCTTGGTATCTTTGCCAAGGGAAAACTTCCGCTACACTGCATCTCAAACCTTCCACTTGGGGTAACCAACGAGGGGCGTGAAGCCATCAGAAGGACATAGGGATTTTATACTAGTTCGGCCCGATGTCGCAAGTCCATGAGGCCATCGTGAATTGGGGATCATTAGCATCTCCTCTTCTCTCGCCCACGCCTCTCTCCTCTATCTCAGTCCATCTCGTCCTCCCTAACAGATGTTGTGAGCTTGTCGCTACCCACCACATCAGGGGCACTACCGCTGCAACATCCACTACACTGCCACATTAGCTGCATGCGATGATCCATTGCTTCAAAGCATGTCGTCATCACGTCGCCTTAATGCTGCAGGCACCGCCTCTTTAGCAAGCTGGCAACGGGCTATGCAAGGCCCGCCATCGTCTGAGGGCATTATTGCTGCATAAGAGGTGCCTGATGCAATGACAAATGCACCCCGCCGTGTGCATGTTGAAAGCAAGCCGCCAATGTTGCGACGACGAGGTTGGATAAGACGGCCTTGTTGCGTATCAGCGCATGCCTCCCCCAAACGAAGGTGACAAGGTCTGTGACCGGTGCTGAAAGCCAAAGATTGATGCTACAATGTGGCCTCCACTGGCTGAAAGCCGAGGAAAATGCTACAAGCTGGAGACATGCTGCTACAAGTGACATGCGACCTGCTGTGAACACTAGCAGCACCGCCGTTGTCTGCCCGGGGATGCTGCAAGGCGTCGTGAGCTTCTGCATGGGGGCGACCCACCCACGCTCCGATTGTTGTCGATGTCGTGCTACAAGAGGGCACGTGGAGGTGAAGGAAATATGCCTAGAATTGTATTTCCTTATTCATGATAAATACTCCCTCTGTAAACTAATATAAGATCGTTTAGATCACTAAAATAGTTATCTAAACACTCTTATATTAGTTTACGGAGGGAGTATTTATTATTCATGCTAGAATTGTATTGATCGGAAACCTTAATACATGTGTGAATACATAGACAAACACTATGTCCCTTGTGAGCCTCTACTAGACTAGCTCGTTGACCAAAGATGGTTAAGGTTTCCTGATCATAGACACGAGTTGTCATTTGATAACGGGATCATATCATTACGAGAATGATGTGATGGACAAGACCCACCCGTTAGCTTAGCACTATGAATGTTCAATTTTATTGCTATTGCTTTCTTCATGTCAAATACATATTACTTCAACTATGAGATTATGCAACTCCCGAATACCGGAGGAATGCCTTGTGTGCTATCTGTTGGGGAACATAGTATTTAAAAAAAAATCCTACGATCATGCAAGATCTATCAAGGAAAAGCATAACAATGAGCGGGGAGAGTGTGTCCACGTACCCTCGTAGACCGAAAGCGGAAGCGTTTTATCAACGCGGTTGATGTAGTCATACGTCTTCACGATCCTTCCGATCCTAGCACCGAACGTACGACACCTCCGTGTTCAGCACACGTTCATCATGATGACGTCCCTCGAGCTCTTGATCTAGTAGAGGACGAGGGAGAGTTCCGTTAGCACGATGGCATGGCAACGATGTTGATGATGTGATGTGCACAGGGCTTCGCCTAAGCACTATGACAATATGACCTGAGGTGGAATCTGTGGAGGAGGGCACCGCACACGGCTAAAACAACTGTGAACTTGTGTGTTCTAGGGTGCCCCCTGCCCCCGTATATAAAGGAGCAAGGGGCGAGGTCGGCCGGCCCCTATAGGGCATGCCCAAGGGGGCAATCCTACTCCTACTAGGAGTAGGAACCCCCCCTTTCCTAGTCCAACTAGGAGAAGAAGGAAGGAGGGAGAAGAGAAGGAAGGAGGGGGCGCCGCCCCTCCCCCTAGTCCAATTCGGACTAGGCCCATGGGGGGACGCGCGGCCAACCCTTGGCTGCCTTCCTCTCTCTATCCGAAGGCCCAATAAGGCCCATTGCTTCCCCGGTGGTTCCGATAACCCTTCCAGCACTCCGATATTTATCCGGTGACCCCCAGGCCTCATCCAATGTTCGAATAACATCGTCGAATATATCATTCTTTATGTATCGACCATTTCAAGACTCCTCGTCATGTCCGTGATCTCATTCGAGACTCCGAACAAACTTCGGTCATCAAAAACACATAACTCATAATACAAATCGTCGTCGAACGTTAAGCGTGCGGACCGTACGGGTTCGAGAACCATGTAGACATGACCGAGACACATCTCCGGTCAATAACCAATAGCGGTACCTGGATGCTCATATTGGCTCCTACATATTCTACGAAGATCTTTATCGGTCAAACCGCATAACAACATACGTTGTTCCCTTTGTCATCGGTATGTTACTTTCTCGAGATTCGATCGTCGGTATCATCATACCTAGTTCAATCTCGTTACCGACAAGTCTCTTTACTCGTTCCGTAATACATCATCTAGTGACTAACTCATTAGTCATTTGCTTCCAAGGCTTATTATGATGTGTATTACCGAGAGGGCCCAGAGATACCTCTCCGACACTCGGAGTGACAAATCCTAATCTTGATCTATGCCATCACCACAAACACTTTTTGTCGTGGTTTTGTCATGGCAGATGTCCTAGCAAAAGGACTTAGTCGTGGAGCCATCGCTACGGGTTAGCTTAAAGGGGTTAAAGCGGACAAGGACACAAGGGATTTTATACTAGTTCGGCCCCTTCTATGAAGGTAAAAGCCTACGTCTAGTTTGGTGTGGTATTGCTAGGGTTTCGATGACCAGGGAGCGAATCCGCTTTGCTTGTGTCTCGAGTTGTTGTTCTCTGTCCCTGAACCGTCGCCGGGTCGTCCCTTTATATACACAGGATGACGCCCGGTCCGGTTTACAGAATCCCGAGGCCGGCTCATAAACGTGCCTGGCTCGGTCTCTATCTTTCCTATCTTACAATACAACTCACACGCCGTATGACGGTTTATATCTATGGGCCCTAACACCCTTTGGGCCCTGGATCTTTAACTTTTTGTAGTAACACGCCATACTCTATCTCGCTGGGCTTCAGTAGAAGTTATTCCTTATAGGCATAAACTGGCCCCTCCTGGGCGGTTTATACCTAATAGTTATATCCCTGACATTAGGCCCTAGATTGATTTGAACCTGTTCATGTCACTCTTCAACACTTTGGAAAAGTTAGTCCTCCATGGCTTCAGATATCTTGTAAACCGCCATGACGTCATCTTCCAGGATTATGTTGAACCACCATGACGTCACCTGTTCATTTAATACGTGTACCTGTTTTATTCTTTATTTATTAAAATCTTCGAAGATCGCGGTGACAGTGTTATCCCATATCCATTTTTCGGGCTCCTAGATTCCCGCGCCTGTCGTTTATCCATTTGGCTTATAAATAGGGCGAGGGGTCATTTCTTTTTTTCCCTCATCTCCTTGCTCCTTCTTCTTCCTCGCGCCCGTACGTGCCCAAGCACCGCCGCCGCCGTCGACCTTTCCCTCTTCTCCAACTCAGGCCGCTGCATCAACCTGTTCGGACCAGAGTTTCGCCGGCGCGTCTCCGCACCCGACAACTCCGATAAGTTCTTTCCTTACTTTTCATATAGATCTCATTAGGGTTTCTCCTGCAAGTTCGTCACGGCTAGGGCGCTGTTCTTCGCTGTTCTTCCTTATTCTTCGTCATAGCTCCAATGACTAGCTAGTTGTAGATCCGATGCTTTTGCCTGCGACTGTAATAATAACTCCGCTTACTTAACGTACTTATCTTTCTCTAAAGTACTCCCCAATCTAGGTCGTTTGAACTGCTGCAGCACCCGTTCAGTATTGATCCTGAATATTTGTGAATTTTTCGACATGCCATAGATCTGTAATTCTGCTGCTGTTTTGCGAAAACCTGTTTTTCCATAACTTTAGATCTGCACCCTTCATATTCTCACTGATGGTTTAACTTTTAGAAAAATCATAAACCGGTAGATATCATTAGGCCCCACCTAAACCGTCGTTGCAATTGCCCTCGTAATACTTCCGATAATTAATTTTGGTTTATTATTGCATATTTCTCAATACCTGCCAGTCATAGACAATAAACCGGCCCTTCACTGTAATTTCAGCCTTTCCTTCAAAATGGCAAAGCAAGATAAGCAATTCACTTCCTGCAACTCGGTTCCGTCTCGGGTTACAGAAGAAGATCTGAACGGTTGGACTTAGGTTGGCGCTTTAGGCAAGAAAGATGTCATCCATTGGAGAGTTCCTGGCCCGGAATGTCCTCGAGAACCCAAAGATGGAGAAGTAATTGTGTTTATGGACCACTTATCCCGAGGGTTTAGCCCTCCCGGATCAAAGTTTTTCGTGACGTACTAACTAGCTTCCAACTCCACCCTCAAGATATTGGACCAAACTTCGTGTCCAATATTTGCAATTTTCAAGTTTTTTGTGAAGCTTATTTGCAAGAGGAACCTTCAGTTGAACTGTTTAGGGATTTCTTCCACTTAAACCGCCGCACAGAATTTTCGGACGAGCCCAATACTGAACTTGGCGGAATGTCCATTCAAAAAAGAAAGGATGTCAGCTTTCCTTATGCCAAACACCGTAGTCATCCTAAGGATTGGAATCAGACATGGTTTTACTGTCTAGACACATCTCCAGCTGATGAAAATCCTCTACTGGGTTACCGTCCTCATCGGCTACCCGATAGTCATCCTTTCCCCCCAACGGCTAAGTGCCCAGGAGCGAGCCCAATACGCACCACAGCTTTCAAAGCTCTGGGCCTTCACCGCAAACGACTTAACATGCATTGACTTTGTTCGCTATTGGATTTCATGGAGTATTCTACCGCTAAGCCGGCGTTCCAGTTTGACGTGTGAATATACAGGAAATCCCAAAGATCCTTTACGCCATACTGAAGCTGTGCTATCAGAGAGTGAAGTCAATGAGTCTGTTAAGAAGATATTGAATGAACCGGTGGACGCTTGCAGCAAAACTGGGCTGGCCCTTTTCTGCGAACTCAATAAACCGCCATCGGTAAGACTTCTTATATTGTTTGCTTTATTTCAATCTTGTTTTAGTATCCGTTTTGAATGATCCTACAATCTTTTATCAGGGTAATTGTCATGGATTTAGCACGGCAGATGTCCTAGCAAAAGGACTTAGTCGTGAGGCCATTGCTACGGGTTAGCTTAAAGGGGTTAAAGCAGACGAAGGACACAGGGATTTTATACTAGGGCCCGTTCGATGAAGGTAAAAGCCTACGTCTAGTTTGGTGTGGTATTGCTTGGGCTTCGATGACCAGGGAGCGAATCCGCTTGCCTATGTCTCGAGCTGTTGTTTCTTGCCCTGAACCGTCGCCGGGTCGTCCCTTTATATAAGAGGTGACGCCCGGTCCGGTTTACAGAGTCCCGAGGCCGGCTCATAAACGTGTCCGCCTCGGTCTCTGCTCTTTCTATCTTACATCCCAAGTTACATAGTATGACGGTTTACAAATCATGGGCCCTAACATATGGGCTCTAAGCCTCTTGGGCTATAACTTTCTACTCCATACTCCGCTGGGCCTCTGATAATATAATTTTGATAACATAAATCGGACCCTCCTGGCCGGTTTATCCCTGGTAGTAATATCCCTGACAGTAATGATCCATTCTGGAAGAGGAAATTCCAAAACAAACCGGTAAAGGCAGCTCACCTCAAAACCAAGGCTGTTAAGAAAACTTCCAAAAAGAAAACCGCTGGGACATCCGATTTAAACCCTGATGATGATGATGAAATAGCCTCAGAGGTATCACTTGACTCCCTTGGCTCCCTTTTCTTGCATCTTATTGACAATGATTATACTCAGGAAAACGCTGAAGGCAGCGAGGCTGACGATGTCGAGGTAATTACCCTTTCCTCCGGTTCAGATCCTCTGCCAACACCAAAAATTCGTCGAGCAAGCCGGAAAGTACAATTTTCTCACCCTTTCGCTTACCTAGACCCAAACTTTATTTTGAAGAAACAGCAACATGAAGCTCGCCGCACAACACGACATAGTGGTCAAGTTATCGAATCCACCGGCTTACCACAGACACCAGCCCGAGACGTCGATCAGAGGTCTTGTATATTCCAGATGTTCTTTATCCCAAAGCGGGTCATATTCGCCGGCCTCTTAATCCATCTGATTCAAATTATCAGGACACTCCTCGTTCGTCATCCGGCGAGTCAACAGCCACACAGCTTCCTCCTCTTAAAACTTTTCCAGGGTGAGTTTTTTATTTTCCTGTTAATCCTTTTCTTTGACTCCACTGACTATCTTTACCTTTAATTTCGCAGGAAACCAAAGCCTAGTAAGAAGGCTAAATTGAGTAAACTGGCAGGTGATGATATAAACCATGAACCGGAAAAGAATCCAGAGCCAGCTGAAGAGAACGCTGATGTCTTGCATAATGATCCCCCTCCACCGGATCATGATACTTTTACTGAACAAGAAGCCGCGCCAATGGACCTTGGTGATAATCAAACTAGCCCAGTCCGGGCCAGTACTAATCTGGCAAGCCCTGCTAAAACCGCTGCTGCCTCAACAGAAGATGTCACAATTACCGGTTTTGGCCACACCACTCCTGGCGAACCTGTTGCCTTATCAAAACATAATACGAAGGAAGAGATTGCTGGCATGGATAAAGGCAAATGGAGTACTGATTTGTCAAGCTATGCTCATCTCACCGCCCAGGACCTTCATTCCGGCTACTTGAACCGGCTGCATACAAGCCGTGATTATGAAGCCGGTTTAGTGAATCTTATGAAGGAACGATATGAGGTAAATTTTTGCTTTAACTTCTGCAATATTATTTCTGTCTAAACCCAATAGCTTGTCACGACTCCACCGTAGCTCCCAAGGGCCGGTTTATCTCTTTAGGATGAACCGGGACTTCAGAATGCCCAATGTGTAGTTTTTCACATGTGTAGTTCCCAAGGGCCGGTTTATCTCTTCAGGATGAACCGGGACTTTTATTTTGTAATCTTCTTTGAACAATAACGCATTAGCCCCCAAGTGCCAAGTGTATAACTTTGTTATGTGCTTGGGACTTGGATAAAAACGCTTGATAACTGCAAAGACACATTAGCCCCCAAGTGCCAAGTGTATAACTTGTTATGTACTTGGGACTTCCAATATGCTTTACCAATGTATGATGTGTGCATCTCTTTGCAGGCTGATCTAAACCAGAAAGAATCTCAAGTGGCTGAACTCCAAGACACCCTGAAATTCCAGCAAACCTCCGCTTCCAAGACCAAGGATGAGCTGACCATCGCCTTAGCAAGTATGGAGAAATTGAATAAAGACTTCCAGAAGGAACGGGCGGATTGGGAGGCAGAAAGAGCGGCTTTGGAGAAACGGGCAGTTGACGCAGAAGCCGCCCTTAATCCAGTGGCAGAAGAGCTATCTGGCTTAAAGTGGCAGATAAATGCCATGACTACTGTTGTCTTTGGTAAATACTCTTATCATAATTCTGAACATGATATCTCTATAATCTTCCGGTTTAACCCTAGTTCCGTTGACGCAGGAAAACGTACTGCTCATTTTGGTGCTGATATGCACAAGAAGCTTAAGGCTGCCTATACTCTTATAGAGCAGCTTTATACTGGCACTCAAAGGATTATTTGTGCTGCTTCTCATAACAAACCGGCTCCCACATTGATCAAGGAGACGTTGGAAAAGTTATCAGTACTACCCGCCCGGTTTGGAGAACTCAAGAAATCAGCTGCCAGGGCGGGCGCTTTAACTGCATTCTCGGGCAAAGGCATGGGTACCTGATCTTGATCCAGCAGATGTAATAAACGCCTATCCAAGCATGAAAGAGGACGGATCAGAATTCACCAATGAAGATCTGCGTGCTCTGACAAGAGAAATGCGGCCCTTGGCCAGCAAACTAGCCGACGAAGCTGATCTATCCCGCTATCAGGCGGGTTATGATACGTCTCCAACGTATCTATAATTTTTGATTGTTCCATGCTATTATTTATGAAGTCTTAGATTTTTAATGGGCTTTATCTTACACTTTTATATCATTTTTGGGACTAACGTACTAACCCAAAGGCCCAGTCCTGTTTGTTGTTTTTTGCATGTTTCAGGGTTTTGCAAAAAAAGAATATCAAACGGAGTTCAAATGGAATGAAACCTTCGCAAGAGATATTTTTGGAGAAAATCACGCACGGAGAACTTGAGAACCACTTCAGAAGAGCCATGAGGGGCCAACGAGGGTGGGGGGCGCGCCCCTGCCTCGTGGGGCCCCCGTGACTCCCCCGGTGTCCTCCTTCCTCCTATATAAGTCTACGTAACCCGAAACCATCAGCAATAGAGAGAAAACCCTAATTGCACCGTCGTAACCTTCTGTTCCCGTGAGATCCCATCTTGGAGCCTGTTTCGGAGCTCCACTGGAGGGGGATCCATCACGGAGTTCTTCATCATCATCATCATCACCCTCACCATGAGTTGTGAGTAGTTTACCACAGACCTTCGGGTCCATAGCTAGTATCTAGATGGCTTCTTCTCTCTCTCTCTAGATCTCAATACAAAGTTCTCCTCGGTCTTCGAGGAGATCTATTCGATGTAATATCTTTTTGCGGTGTGTTTGTCGAGATCCGATGAATTGTGAGTTTATGATCAAGATTATCTATGAGAAATATTTGGTTCTTCTCTAAACTTTTTATGTGTACTCATAATATCCTTGCAAGTCTCTTCGAATTATTGGTTTGGTTTGGCCTACTAGATCTATAGTTCTTGCAATGGGAGAAGTGCTTGGCTTTGGGTTCAATCTTGCGGTGTCCTTTCCCAGTGACAGTAGGGGCAACAAGGCACGTATTGTATTGTTGCCATCGAGGATAAAAAGATGGGGTTTATGCCATATTGCTTGAGTTTATCCCTCTACATCATGTCATCTTGCTTAAGGCGTTACTCTGTTCTTATGAACTCAATACACTAGATGCATGCTGGATAGCGGTCGATGTGTGGAGTAATAGTAGTAGATGCAGATTTGTTTCGTTCTACTTTTCTCGGATGTGATGCCTATATAAAATGATCATGCCTAGATAGTCTCATAATTATTCGCTTTTCTATCAATTGCTCGACAGTAATTTGTTTACCCGCCGTAGAATATCACTATCATGAGAGAAGCCACACTAGAGAACACTATGGCCCCCGGGTCTATTCTCAACATATCAATCTACATCTACTTTACTTTTATTGCTTTTATTTTCTGTTCTTATAAACAAAAATACCAAAAATATAAACTATCATCTCTATCAGATCTCACTTTCGTAAGTGACCGTAAAGGGATTGACAATCCCTGATCGCGTTGGCTGCGAAGTTCTTATTTGTTTGTGCAGGTGCGAGGGACTCGCGCGTGGTCTCCTACTGGAATGATACCTTGGTTCTCAAAAACTGAGGGAAATACTTACGCTACTGTGCTGCATCTCCCTTTCCTCTTCGAGGGAATACAACGCAAGCTCGAGAAGTAGTAGGTTACGATGCTGACAATTGTCGGGTCAATGCGTCGGTCCATGAAGTGGAGGATCTCATCCCGCCCGTCCGTAAGCATATCTATGCCCCTGATGTTGAACCGTCTGAGCTCATAAGCGATGAAGCTGTTTTCCAGGCTCTGACAAAGATCAATTGGGCAACCACTGACTTCCAGCTGCTGGATGAAAGCGAAGAAGAGACGGCGCATGATGATCCACAACCGTCTGGCCGAGCTGACGAGGAGCCATGAACCGGCGCCGGTTTAACGTTTAGTGTGTCGCAATACTTGGCGAGGAACAAATATTTTTTTTGGGCTGTAAAACGCCTTGTAATAGGATAGCTGAAACATTTGGTTATGTCTTCATGCATATTCCCTCTGCACAACATTGCTCAATCCGGCAGTTTCATAGTATTTCTGCTTATGACGCTGAACAGTTTTACTCAACCTGTGTCGGGGGAAACTGTCCTCCCACGAGCACCTATGGGACCGGAGCCCCTTCTACGTTGCGGTAAGGGAGCGGAGGGAGCACGGAGAGCAGATCGAGGAGCGCACGCGGGCAGTTTTACCCAGGTTCGGGCCGCGCGGACGCGTAAAAACCCTACTCCTGCTTGGATTGTATTGAGTTCTTGAGCTCGGGAGCTTGAAGAGCTACAGTACTAGCTACACCGAGCGAGAGAGTTGTCTAGGTTGGCAACCGAACCTCCCTCTACGTTGTGCATGGGCCTCCTTTTATAGCTCAAAGGGGTCACCGATAGGTGTCAACGTAGAGGAGGGTAAAAGAGTAAATTTGGTGGTAGTTGTAACAGTGTGTGAATAGTGCATGAACAGTGGATGAACAATGGTCTTCACCTAACTTTGACAGTGGGGGACAAGGGCATTAAATGCCCGTCGCCGTCGGCCCCAAAAGTGTCCGTCCATGCTTCTCCGTTCGCCACGGTGGTAGCCTCGTCACCGTGGCTTGCCACCGTGTGCCCCAGGCTGCACAGCCATCTGCCACGTGCCCCTGAAAGGGCCCCAGGGCGACGCGTGGGCCGATGAGCTGGAGCACGGGCACACAACATAAGTTTCCCCGACAAGCACCTTGCCGGGGTCATGATCTTGCCGGGCCCGGAAGCTTGTCGCTCTCCGGGTCCTGCCGGGGCGCATGATGCGCCGAGGCATCTCTTGAGGTGTGTATTCTTTAGCCTTCCTGGCAAGCTCCTCTTGCCAAGGGCTTGTGCTAAAGTGATAACCATGAGCCTGGTGCGGCCTTCCCGGCGAGCTCCTCTTGCCGGGGCCTTGATCTTCTGACTTGTATACTTTGTTCTTGAATGGCTTCATAGGGACCAGAAAGGTTCCCGGCGAGCACGTGGTAAGCCCTGCCACGGGAAGCTGCTACTGCCCGTGCACAAGTTGGGGTACTTAGTACACCGACAGGAGCCCCCGGGCCTGGGCCACACACGGTGCCGAGCGCTGTTGGGCCAGGCCCAAGACAGTGCACGGGCACACGCAGCCCACGGCAAGCCGTATCCCTTTCCGTATCCGCCGCATCCCTCCCCAACGGCACGCGTCGATTGCGGCGTCGTGGGAGAGATCGTGGCCTGTTCTTTTAATGGGAAATACGGAACGTCCCCCACTTCCCCCTTAAAAGCAGAGGAAGCAGGGGCAGTTGCCTCCATCATCTTCATTACGTCTTGATTCTCCCGAAACCCCCGTCGCCCTCCGCCTCCCCAAGGTCGACAGAGAGCCCAGCTCCACTCCCTCCTCCGCCGCCTCCCGCATCCGCGGCACCGTCGAGCTACTCGCTTCCTTCCTCGCCGCCCCCGCCATGGCTCCGAAGAGCGACAAGACGAAAGCAGACAAGGCCAAGAAGGAGAAGTCCGTGCAGGCGGCGAAACTGGCTGCCCTGCGGAAGAAGTGCATGGTCTTCGCGCCAAGGCTTGGTCCGAGGGAGCTGCGGGACAAATATTATTTGTTCTGGGCGAGGGAGACCAAAGCTCATCCCCGCACCCAAGTCTTCCCCGCCATCGCCAAAGATATGTTCCCCGGCGGGTACTTTTTCTTCGCCGCATTCTTCCATTGTGGTCTGTGCCCTCCGTTCTCGGAGTTCTTTTGTGATGTCATGAACACATATGGCCTCCACCTCCTAGATTTCACCCCCAACGCCATCCTTACGATGGCCGTTTTCGCACATCTGTGCGAAAACTATGTTGGGGTTCATCCCAATGTAGCCCTTTTCCGCCACTTCTTTATGCCTAGAGTAGAGTCTGGCGCTCCCCTCTCCGGCGGCATCTCCTGGATCTTCAGGCTGAACAAGAAGGATTCGTACCTGAAGGGAGAACTCCACGGCAAGTGGGAGGAGTGGAGAGCCGATTGGTGCTGGGTGGTGGAAGGTAAGCCTGAGCCTTTTACCTCGCCGCGCCAGACTGCCATAGTGCGCGACAGGGATTGGAGTGAATTGGCCCCGGAGGACAGCAAGCTTAATATCGCCCTCATTAGGATCATTCGTCTCCGGGTCGCCAATCTGACTATTGGAGAAGTTGGAGCAGATTTCCTCCACCGCCGTATCGCCCCTTTACAGGAAAGGAAAAGGTCCGTCTGGGAATTCGGCAATGCGGCAGATATCATGAGGCTGCGCCCTGGATTGAACTACAACTTCACTGCCTTGGAGTTGAAGGGGATGGTCCGGGAGCTCTTCAAGCATGACCCGGCCCACCCGGAGTGGTTCAGACCTTCCCGGGGAGTGGTGCCGCTGTGCAACAACACTGCCCGCGATTCTCTACGAGCGATGATGCCCGCGTGCGACTCCCACGGCGTCGTCCCCACCTGGATAGAGCCTCCGCCAGATACCATGCTGACCTTCTTCGACAACTTGGTCGAGAAGCCCCGCAACGCCGAGGAGAATAAGGGCCTCACCCGGGCCACTACTGAACGAGATATAGCCTACATCGCCTCCAGGATGGAGGAGGCCGCCGCAGCTGCGGCCGCAGGCGACTTTGGATACACTGTGGACGAGGCGCAGGCCGCGGACGCAGTGAGTCAAGCAGAGGAGGCGGAAATCCTCAAGCTGCTGAAGCTTGCGCCCGAGGAGTTTGCCGGGGAGCCTTCTGTGAGGTTTGCCGGGACGAGCGGGGCTGCCGGGGGGAGCGAGGCCGCCGGGCACGGCACTGAGTCCAGCGGGCCTACCGAGGAGGAGGAGGATGCCGGGGCCGGAGATTCTGATGAAGACTCCGGTGGATCTCTGAATCTTGACGATGCCTCCTCGTCCTCGGAGAACTCTCCGCCTCCGCCAAGCCCTCCGCAGCAACAGAAAAAGCGCCTCCGCAAGGCAACTGAGGCGGCGAGGCCACAGGCGCCCCGACAGCAGCCGGCGCGCCGCGCGACGCGCGCCACCAGGACGAGCGAAGTCGTCAAGGAGGCGCCCCGTGCACAAGCGCCAAGCGGAGGGGGATCTTCCCGGAGCGGAACGGGCGCTCCTCCTGCCCCTCGGTCCTCGGCGACGACGGGGGCTGCGGGCTGTGAACCGCCAAGCGCCCGAGGGAACCTTCTCCTCCAGCTCCTCGTGCGGGAGCACCTCAGGCGGATTTTGACTTCTCCGCCCTTAGCTCCGACGAAGAGGAAGAGGAGTAAGTACTTGCAATTCTTTAGTTTCTTCGATTTTGTCTTGACTTTCCTTGTTGATTCTGATCTTGTTTTCATTTTGCTTTCAGGACCCTGACCCAGCGGATGGCGAAGAGGGCCAAGATCCCTGTGGTCGAGATTGAAGATGACTCGCCCGCCGCGGCGACGGGAGACGTGCCAGCGGCGAACTTGCCGGATCAACCTGCTGCTCCGAGGAGCAGCCCCCAGCGTAAGTCTGGTTTTTATCTTTCTGCTTGACGGGCACGCTCAAGGTTGTTGCTTGTGCTGATGTCTTGTTGTCTTGTGTAGAGGTGGAGCCGCAGCCGCAGGAGCACCAGGAGGTTGCTCCCGACGAGCCACTCGCTCCGCCCTCCCCGGCAAGGAGGAGCTCTCCGGCAAGGGAGAACGCTCCGCCAAGGACGGATACTCCGCCACGGGCGAGCAACCCGACAAGGGTGAGCAGCCCGACAAGGGTGAGCATCCCGCCGAGGGAGGGCGCTGGCGGCCCTCCGCCAGCAGGGGCCACCACTCCGCCGCCAAGGGAAAATTCCCCGGCGAGGGAGCCCGTCGTTGAAGAAGTCCGCGAAGGTAAACCTTGCAACTTCTTCTTCTTGGATTCTTCTTTTTGGATATTTGCTTGATCTTTTCTTTTCTTTTTCTTCCACTAGATCCTCCTGCCCCAGAGCCAATGGAGACGGAGGTCACCGCTGATGAGGAGGTGCACGGCGACGGCGGCAACGCCACTACCACCGAGGGAACGGCCGGAGCTGACGCGCCGGTCATCGAGGAGACCATCCCGACCGCCGACGCCACGGTTGGGGAAGGGACCGGCGACCAAACTGCTGGCCCGGAGGCCGCAGGAGCGCTGGACGCTGCACCGGCCGCCGACCCTTCCGCCTCCGCGGAGCGGTCGGGTGTCTACTTGGAGGCCCCCAACGGGGTCTTTATTCAAGTCCCGTGGGCGTCCTCGTCTCGAGCACCCGCGGAGGGAGAGACCTTTGACGAAGAGGTCCTCGCCTCCGCCGGGTTGAAGATTGTTGAAGCGCCTGGCGACAGCGACGAGCCCGAAGAGGAGAGGCTCCTCCGTCGGCTCCTGGCCTTGTATCGGGCCAGGCAGGCGAAGCTGGAGTCTCGGGAGGCCCTCGCCGCCAAGGCTGGAGCAGACTTAGAGAAGCGCGCCGCGGAGCACCGTGCCGCCAACCAGGCGGCCCTCCGCAACTTGGCGGAGGAGCGTGAAGAGCTTGCCGGGGCGCAGCAAGCCTTCCTCCTGGAGAAGGCTGAGGCGGAAGAGCAGCAGCGGCTGGCTGCCGAGGAGCTGTCTCGGCGGGAGGGAGCGCTCAACCAGCGGAAGGTCGACCTCGACAGCCACGAGGACGACCTCACCGCCCGGGAGCAAGCCATCGGCAGGGCCCTGAAGGAGGCCAAGGATGCCGCAGCCTCCGCGGAGACCTCCAAGAAGGATCTGGAGGCCAAGGTGCAGCAGCTGGAGTTGTTAATGAAGGCAAGCGAGGACAGAGTCACTGCGCTCAATGTGGAGCGGGAGAAAGATGCCCACACCAACTCTGAGCTGCAGGTACGTCTCTCCGAGAAGGGCACAGAGCTCTCTGACGCCAAGAACTCCATTGCTGACTTAGAGCTGAAGGTCTCCACCCTGACTGGCTCGCTCGACGCCGCCCGGGACCGCGAGATGAAGCTGAAGGACGAACTCCGCAAGGAAAGGAACTTGGTGGAGAGCACCGCCGTCTCGGCGAACAACTTCAACCGGGCGGTGGAGCAGTGGACTGACGAGCTGGTCACCTCCGCTGCCAATATTGACAAGGAGATGGTGGCGCTGAGGGCAGAGCATCTCATGTACTCCCCGGACGAGAGTCTCCCCCACAGCGCCAAGTTGAGTCTGTTCTTCAGGGGAATCGCGCCGGCGCTTGCGCGGCTGCGGGAGAAGATCCCCGTGCAGCTGGCCGACGAGGCGCGTCGGCTCTGCATGGGCACCATGGAGCGGGTCTTGTCAAAGATCGTCTTCCGCAACCCCGGCATCAACCTCGTCAACGTCCTCCGCACCTTGCCGCCCGAAGCTGATAAGGAGGCGTTGAAGGCGCAGGTTGCCCACATCGTCGCCAAGGTGGGCAAGATCACGAGGCGTGAAGGCGACCGCGCAGATTAGATCTCTTTCTTTCTGCTTCCTTTGCCGCTGCAAGGCATGTCATGGACAAGAATCTATTAGTATCGCGGCAAGTTATCTTTGTAATATATGATCTTATTTCGAGTTATCAATGCAGTGTTATCTCCCTTGCTTTGGTCCCTTCACTTTGTATGCATTCCACCCTACGGTTTTAGGGAACTTGCCGGCAAAGGACCCTTGCCGCGAGCGCTGAGTGCTGGACTCTTAGCAGCCTGCTGGCAAAGGCCTTGCCGGCAAGAAACCTTGCCGTAGCTAGTCGCAGCACACTTATCCTGCTGAGCGAACTCGAAAACGAAATAAGGGCGCGACACTTGTCGCAGCTCACTTAAGCCGTTGAGCGTGCTTGAAACAAAGTAAGGGCGCGGCTAGCCACAGGTAGGTTCCTCCGCGCACAGGTTTTCCATACAAAGTGTGGTTGTTCAAGGAAGATAACTAAAGTTTTAAAAATTTGAACTGCTCAAATTCTGGTAACTTAGCTTTCATAGATTGTTTGTCCCCCAGCAAGTCTTCTCTTTCTTGAACAGCACTTGGTTCATGCCTCCATCTCCTCCCCCCCGGCAAACTTGTGCGCGAGGAATACCCCTTCTGCTTAAGAGGGAAAGAAAAAGAGGAGGAAAAACAAGTATAGGGCCTTACGGCTCGCCGGTGCTTACCGGGGATGTGCGTTGCACAAAGTGTCAGATGATGCATGCAAATAACAAAGAAAAGCACGGAAATGACAAATAGTGCGAAGCACAAAATCTTTACTGATGCACGGGATCTGCGCCCGGCTTTGTACAAAGGTTTACATGCAACAGCGGCAAGACTTGTACAAAAGGTGGTTGCCGGAGCGGATCACGGCAACCGCGCCTTACGGGTGAAACTTGCGAAGATGCTCTATGTTCCAGGAATTGCTCACCGGTAAGCCTTCTTCGGTCTCAAGGCGGACAGCGCCGGGCCTTGTGACTTGTCTCACCCGATAAGGGCCTTCCCACTTCGGCGTCAACTTGTTAGAATTCTTGGCGGACTGAACACGCCGAAGCACAAGGTCGCCTTCCTTGAGACTCCTGGCCTTGACCTTGCGGCTATGATAGTGACACAAGGCTTGCTGGTATCGAGCAGCTCGTACAGCAGCCTGGAGACGTTCCTCCTCAAGGAGCAATGCGTCATCTTGTCGCAGTTGCTCTTGCTCGAGCTCATCATAAGCGAGCACTCGAGGAGATCCGTATACGAGTTCCGTGGGGAGAATTGCCTCTGCTCCATAGACAAGAGCAAAGGGTGTCTGTCCGGTGGCTCGATTTGGTGTCGTCCTGATTGACCAAAGAGCCGCCGGCAACTCCTCTATCCACTTTCTTCCGCACTTGTGCAGCCTGTCGAAGGTTCTTGTCTTGAGACCGTGCAGCACTTCAGCATTGGCCCTCTCCGCTTGACCATTGCTCCTCGGGTGAGCAACAGAAGCGAAGCAGACCTTGGCGCCAAGGTCTTGGACGTACTGCATGAAGGTGCGACTTGTGAACTGTGTGCCGTTGTCGGTGATGATCCTGTTAGGGATTCCGAAACGGCAAACAATCGATCTGAAGAACCTGACTGCTGACTGTGCTGTCACCTTTCTCACTGGTTCCACTTCTGGCCACTTTGTGAACTTGTCGATTGCTACGTACAAGTACTCAAAGCCTCTGACTGCGCGGGGAAAGGGGCCGAGGATATCGAGCCCCCAGACCAAGAAGGGCCAGGACAAAGGGATCGTCTGGAGAGCTTGAGCTGGCTGGTGAATTTGCTTGGCATGGAACTGGAACGCTTCACACTTGGTTACTTGTGTAGTTGCATCTTGGAGGGCTTCTGGCCAGAAGAACCCTTGCCGGAACGCCTTCCCGGCAAGTGCCCTTGCGCCAATGTGGTGGCCACATATGCCTCCATGTATCTCTGCCAACAGCTTCTATCCATCTTCTCTGGAAATGCACTTCAACTTGACACCATTGAGTCTTCTTCTGTACAGTTCATTGCCAACGAACTGGTACATACTTGACTGCCTGGTTATTTTCTCTATCTCTTCTGGCTCGTCGGGAAGTTCTCCAGTTTGCAGAAAGTGGACGATTTGCTGTGCCCATGCTGGAGCCTGAGGCTCAACAACAAGGACTAAAGGCATGAGGGCTGCTGCGGGAACCTCAGCTTCTACGGCAAGAACCTGCAGTTCTGCCGGAGCTGATGGCTCCCCGGCAAGCCTACCGGGGCAAGGCTTGTCGGGAACGCTTGCTTCAACTGTACAGACCCTTGGATCTGCAGGAGCAAACTGTTCCTCATCATCTTGGCTGTTGATCTTGGGGACCTTGGCGGCGGCTTCTGGAAGATCCGCCGGCAAGTAGTCGCCTGAGACCAACTTCCTCTTCTTGTTTTGCCCAACCGATGGTGTAACGGATGGCTGAGTTAACTTGAGCACGAAGGTCCCTGGTTCCATAGGTAACTTCATTGCATCACACTTTGAAAGGCCATCTGCAATATCGTTCTGAGCTCTCGGGACGTGCTCAATTTGCAGACCTTCAAAGTGTTCTTCAAGCTTCCTCACTTCATCAACATAGGCTTCCATCAAAGGGCTCTGGTAACTCTTATTCACTTGTCGGACCACCAACTGTGAATCTCCCCGCACAATCAACTTCTTGATCCCAAGCTCGGCCGCAATTCTGAGGCCGGCAAGAAAACCTTCATACTCTGCAGTATTGTTTGTCGCTTGTTCCTTGGGAAAGTGCATCTGGACAACATACTTGAGGTGCTCTCCGGTGGGCGCTATGAGTACTACGCCGGCATTGGCGCCTTGCAGCGAAAAAGCACCATCAAAGTACATTACCCACTCTTTGCTCGCTTCTTGGACGGGGACGCTTGTCTTTGGGACCTCTTCATCTGGCATTGGGGTCCATTCTGCTATGAATTCTGCCAAAGCTCTGCTCTGTATGGTTGAAGTACTCTCAAACTTGAGACCAAAGCTTGACAGCTCCAGTGCCCACTCGACGATCCTGCCTGTTGCTTCTGGATTCTGCAATATCCTCTTCAACGGAAAGCGAGTGACCACTGTTATCTCATGTGCTTGGAAGTAGTGGCGCAGCTTCCTTGAGGCCATGAGGAGGCCGAAGAGCAACTTCTGCACCCCAGAGTATCTTGACCTAGCTCCCTGAAAGAGGGAACTTACAAAATACACTGGGCGCTGCACCATCTTCCTTCTTACTTCTCCTTGTTCCTGCGCAGACTCATCCTTGTCGAGGCCAGGGAAGCATCCTGCTTGTCGCTGGATTCGCTTGCCGGGGATGTGGGTTCCTCATCCGCCTCCCTCTCCGCTACTAACGCAGCACTAACCACTTGATTGGTTGCCGCTAGGTACAGCAGCAACTTCTCTTGTGGCCTAGGTGCGACAAGTATCGGAGTGGAGGACATGTATCCTTTCAAGTCTTGCAGCGCTGCCTCCGCTTCCGGAGTCCATTTCATGGGACCTGCCTTTTTCAAAATCTTGAAGAAAGGCAGGGCGCGCTCTGCAGACTTTGAAATGAACCTGCTGAGGGCAGCCACACAACCAGCAAGTCTCCTTACGTCCTTGACGCGCTTCGGGGCTTCAATCTGCTCGATGGCTTTTATCTTGTCGGGATTGGCTTCAATCCCCCTCTGGGACACAAAGAACCCGAGAAGCTTGCCGGAGGGGACTCCGAAGACGCACTTCTCGGGGTTCAACTTGAGTTGGATCTTGCGCAGATTCTCAAAGGTTTCCTCTAAGTCTTGGATCAGGGTATCTTTGCTCCCGCTCTTGACCACTATATCATCCATGTAGGCTTCTACATTTCTGTGGATCTGTGGCTCAAAAGCAGTGTGCACCACCCTCGCAAAAGTCGAGCCTGCATTCTGCAATCCAAAGGGCATGCGTATGAAGCAATATGTGCCGCATGGAGTAATGAATGCAGTCTTCTCTTCATCTTCCTTGGCCATGAATATCTGGTGATAACCTGAGTATGCATCAAGGAAGGAAAGCAGCTCGCATCCGGCAGTGGAGTCGACAATCTGGTCAATACGCGGCAAGGGAAATGGATCCTTGGGACATGCTTTATTCACATCAGTGAAGTCTATACAAAGTCTCCACTTCCCATTAGCCTTGCGCACGACGACTGGATTTGCTAACCACGTAGGATGGATCACGCCTCTAACCAGGCCTGCTGCTTCTAGCTTCTTTATCTCTTCGGCTATGAATTCTTGGCGCTCCACGGCTTGCTTCCTGACCTTCTGCTTGACGGGCCGTGCATGAGGGCAAACAGCAAGCTTGTGCTCAATTACCTTCCTGGGAACGCCGGGGATGTCCGATGGTTTCCATGCAAACACATCGACATTCGCCCGCAGGAAGGAAACGAGCGCGCTTTCCTATTTGTTGTCGAGCGTAGCACTGATGGTAAAGGTACCACCAGTGCCGTCCTCCTTGGCGGATACCTTCTTGGTTGCCGGTGGAGCTGCCATCCCTTTCTTGCACTTGCCGGTGGAGCTCGATGGTGCGTCCTCGACGGCAGCGCAGCACTCCGAGGAGGTGCGTTTGCCGGAGTGGGCCCCAGAGCTCTTGCCGGACTTGGTCTTGGTCTTCCCCCCGAAGATGTCGGGGGAAACTGTCCTCCCACGAGCACCTATGGGACCGGAGCCCCTTCTACGTTGCGGTAAGGGAGCGGAGGGAGCACGGAGAGAAGATCGAGGAGCGCACGCGGGCAGTTTTACCCAGGTTCGGGCCGCGCGGACGCGTAAAAACCCTACTCCTGCTTGGCTTGTATTGAGTTCTTGAGCTCGGGAGCTTGAAGAGCTACAATACTAGCTACACCGAGCGAGAGAGTTGTCTAGGTTGGCAACCGAACCTCCCTCTACGTTGTGCATGGGCCTCCTTTTATAGCTCAAAGGGGTCACCGACAGGTGTCAACGTAGAGGAGGGTAAAAGAGTAAATTTGGTGGTAGTTGTAACAGTGTGTGAATAGTGCATGAACAGTGGATGAACAGTGGTCTTCACCTAACTTTGACAGTGGGGGACAAGGGCATTAAATGCCCGTCGCCGTCGGCCCCAAAAGTGTCCGTCCATGCTTCTCCGTTCGCCACGGCGGTAGCCTCGTCACCGTGGCTTGCCACCGTGTGCCCCAGGCTGCACAGCCATCTGCCACGTGCCCCTGGAAGGGCCCCAGGGCGACGCGTGGGCCGATGAGCTGGAGCGCGGGCACACAGCATAAGTTTCCCCGGCAAGCACCTTGCCGGGGTCATGATCTTGCCGGGCCCGGAAGCTTGTCGCTCTCCGGGTCCTGCCGGGGCGCATGATGCGCCGAGGCATCTCTTGAGGTGTGTATTCTTTAGCCTTCCTGGCAAGCTCCTCTCGCCAGGGGCTTGTGCTAAAGTGATAACCTTGAGCCTGGTGCGGCCTTCCCGGCGAGCTCCTCTTGCCGGGGCCTTGATCTTCTGACTTGTATACTTTGTTCTTGAATGGCTTCATAGGGACCAGAAAGGTTCCCGGCGAGCACGTGGTAAGCCCTGCCACGGGAAGCTGCTACTGCCCGTGCACAAGTTGGGGTACTTAGTACACCGACAACCTGTTTCTGCATAAGACAAAATTTAAAGGGTCCTGGCGGATTATCGCCGGACGGGTCATAATGCCCAAATACATGATCTAGGTTTATAACTTTAGCTGTATTAAAATACGAAACATATATCATACCCGTGATATAAAATCGTGTCATTGGCTTAACCAGCTTTTGCAGTAAGGGTGATGATCCCAAATTGTGAGTATTGATGACTCCTGCAATATTTTGCCGGTTCATGATGAAACCATACTGGGTTGTGATAAACACCGGCTTAGTTGTAGATAATACCGGTGACTTGTAATCAAACCAGACTGGATTCTGTGAACGCCAATTTATTAATGATGGTGACTTGAGGTCAACCACTCGGCCGAATCAATAGATATCAGATGAATATCAACAATCTCATTGAGAAGTAAAAACTTGGTAAACAAAGCAAATAAAAACTTGTAGTCGAGGCTTTTTACGAGCTGCTAGGCTCCAAATTCGAGGCTTTTCATGGGCTGCCAGGCCGCTGAGTTAAACCATTTCAGAAAGCCTGTTAAGATGGTCCTCAATCATTAACCAATCATCGTTTTAACATTGACAAGTTCAGGGTCTGTTATAAGATTGACTTGTCAATCGTTCGACGGGTCATACCAGGTTTACCTAGGCGGAGTGACTTACTTGATGCAGGCAGGTTAACCCAAGGTTTTAGGTGTATACACCAGGCTTCCAAGCCATGGCTTGATAGCCTATTACAAGGACCTTAAAAGCTTTTTGCCGCTGTGCGACAGGAGCCCCCAAGTAACATTGTGAGCTGTGCTCATCGGGTGCCTATGTTTGAGTTGTGCTATGCATCAAACTCTCTTTTGCCCCTTACCATCATGTTGGCTTGATAGCCGGATTACCGAAGTAACCAGAGGTATGCTCCTATGATGATATTGGCTTGATAGCCGGTCTAAGAGGGCCATAGGAACTCCGTCTTACACACAGAAGCCCCATGTGACAAACTCTTATGAAAAAAACAGCAGATACCCCGCTTTAACAGGGATGCCGGTTTATTATATTGATCATAATATATACATTGCGAATATATGTACATAAAGCGGAGCCTATGGTTCAGGTGTAGTAAGGCTGAAGATGAGCGATGTTCCACGGCCGTCGGGTCTCCACCTCCGTGGTGCGTGAGTCCTTGTGTTCTCGAACGTTAATGAGGTAGTATGACCCATTGTGTAGATTCTTGCTGACCACAAAGGGTCCTTCCCAAGGTGGGGATAGCTTGTGAATATTTGTCTGGTCTTGGATGAGCCGGAGCACTAGATCGCCTTCTTGAAATGTTCTGGTTTTAACTCGGCGACTATGGTATCGACGCAGATCCTGCGGATAAATCACCGATCGAGCCGCTGCAATTTCACGCTCCTCATCTAGCCTGTCCAATGCGTCTTGCCGCGCCTTCTCATTATCAGCTTCAACGTAAGCCGCCACCCGAGGCTAATCATGACGGATGTCACTAGGGAGAACCGCTTCAGCTCCAATACCATGAAGAAAGGCGTTTAACCCGTGGACCAGTTGGGTGTGGTTTTGATGCTCCATAACACAGAGGGCAATTCCTCCACCCAACAACCCGGCGTCCTCTGCAAAGGAACCATGAGCCCGGGCTTGATGCCTCTCAAGATCTCTTGATTGGCTCTCTCAGCTTGACCATTGGACTGGGGGTGAGCTACTGAAGATACGTCAAGTCGGATGTGCTCTCGTTGACAAAACTCTTCCATAGCCCCCTTGGACAAATTGGTGCCATTATTAGTTATAATACTGTGTGGAAAGCCAAACCGGAAAATCACCTTTTTGATGAATTGAACCGCCGTTGCTGCATCACACTTGCTGACCGGCTCTGCCTCGACCCACTTGGTAAATTTTTCAACCGCCACCAGGAGGTGGGTCTTCTTATCTGGAGATCTCTTAAAGGGCCCAACCATATCTAGCCCCCAAGTTGCGAACGGCCAAGTAATTGGAATCATACTCAATTCTTGAGCCGGTATATGAGCACGCCGTGAGAACTTCTGGCAAGCATCACACTTTTTGACCAGGTCCTCTGCATTAGCATGAGCCGTCAGCCAGTAGAACCCATGACGAAAAGCTTTAGCTACCAAAGATTTTGAACTGGCGTGGTGACCACAATCTCCTTCGTGTATCTCTCGAAGAATCTCGCAGCCCTCCTCCGGTGACACACAACGTTGAAACGCCCCGGATACACTGCAATGATGCAGCTCTCCATTGACAATAGTCATCGATTTGGACCGCCGGATTATCTGCCTGGCCAAGACTTCATCCTTTGGTAACTCACCTCGGTTCCTATATGCGAGGTACGAGACTGTCCAATCCGGAATAACGTGAAGCGCCGCTACCAATTGAGCCTCCGGATCAGGAACAACAAACTCTTCTTCTGAAGGTAATTTCACAGATGGATTATGTAATACGTCGAGGAAGACATTAGGTGGAACCGGTTTACGTTGGGAGCCCAGACGACTTAATGCGTCTGCCGCTTCATTCTTTTGCCGGTCCACGTGGTCCACCTGATAACCCTTGAAGCGCCCAGCGACAGCGTCCACCTCTCGACGATACGCCGCCATCAGTGGGTCCTTGGAATTCCAAGTACCAGACACTTGTTGTGCCACCAAGTCCGAGTCACCGAAGCATTTAACCCGGCTTAAATTCATCTCCTTAGCCATTCGCAAACCGTGGAGGAGAGCCTCATATTCAGCTGCATTGTTAGTACAAGGGAACATTAAGCGGAGGACATAACAAAACTTATCACCTCGTGGGGAAGTTAATACGACTCCAGCCCCCGAGCCCTCCAATTGCCTGGATCCATCAAAGTGAATAGTCCAGTACGTGTGATCCGATTTCTCCTCCAGTGCTTGCAGCTCCGTCCAATCGTTGATGAAGTCTACTAGTACTTGAGATTTGATTGCAGTACAAGGCACATATTTTAGCCCGTGAGGACTAAGTTCAATGGCAACCCGACCAGTTGCTTCTCTGTTCTGGATTATATCTCCCAGAGGGGCAGAACTGACCACAGTGATTGGATGGCCTTGAAAATACTGCTTGAGCTTCTGGTTTGCCATGAAGACCCCATATACCAATTTCTGCCAATGTGGGTATCTCTGCTTTGACTCAATGAGCACCTCGCTGATATAGTAAACCGGTCTTTGAACCGGATATTCCTTCCCTGCCTCCTTGCGCTCCACTACAATGGCAACACTTACGGCTCGGGCATTAGCAGCCACGTATAACAGCAGCGGCTCATTATCAACTGGTGCGGCAAGGATAGGCGGCTCTGCCAATTCCTTCTTTAAGTCCTCAAATGCAGCATCAGCAGCATCACTCCAGACAAAACGATCCGTCTTTTTCATCATCTGGTAAAGCGGGATGGCCTTCTCTCCCAAATGGCTAATAAACCGGCTCAGTGCCGCAATGCGGCCTGCTATGCGCTGAACATCGTTGATGCACGCCGGTTTAGCCAAGGACGTAATAGCCTTGATCTTCTCCGGATTAGATTCAATTCTCCCGTTTGACACCAGGAACCCCAGAAGCTTGCCTGCCGGTACACCAATAACGCACTTGGCCGGATTAAGCATCATCTTTTAAACCCGAAGGTTGTCGAAAGTTTCCTTCAAGTCAGCTATCAATGTCTCTTCCTTCCTGGACTTTACCACGATATCATCCACGTACGCATGAACGTTTCGCCCAATTTGCTTATGAAGACAATTCTGTACGCAACACTGATATGTCGCCTGGGCACTCTTGAGCCCAAAAGGCATGGATACATAGCAGAAGGCTCCAAAGGGAGTTATAAAAGCCGTTTTCTCCTGGTCCTTAACTGCCATCTTGATCTGATGATAACCGGAATATGCATCCAGAAAGCTTAAGCGCTCACAACCCGCTGTAGCATCAATGATTTGATCAATACGGGGGAGGGCAAAGGGGTCAGCTGGGCATGCCTTGTTGGGATCTATGTAATCAACACACATTCACCAAGTGCCGTTCTTTTTGAGCACCAGCACTGGATTAGCCAACCACTCAGGATGGAACACTTCAACTATAAACCCTGCCGCCAAGAGCCTGGCTACCTTTTCACCAATAGCCTTGCGCCTTTCTTCATTGAAGCGGCGGAGAAACTGTTTATCTGATTTAAACTTGGGATCAATGTTAAGAGTGTGCTCAGCGAGTTCCCTCGGTACACCTGGCATGTCGGAAGGTTTCCATGCAAAGATGTCCCGATTCTCACGGATGAACTTGATGAGTGCGCTTTCCTATTTCAGATCCAGGTTAGCGCTGATGGTGAATTGCTTGGATGAATCGCCAGGAACAAAGTCGACCTGCTTGGTCTCATTAGCTGATTTAAATTTCAAGGCCGGATCATGCTCTGTAGTTGTCTTCTTCAACGGAGACATATCTACCAGATCAACATTGTCCTTATAAAATTTGAACTCCTCGGTTGCACAAACCGCCTCAGCATAGGCTGCGTCACCTTCCTCGCATTCCAAAGCAATCTTACGGCTCCCATGGACCGTAATAGTTCCTTTATGACCTGGCATCTTGAGCTGTAGATAAACGTAACAGGGCCTCGCCATGAACTTAGCATCAACCGGCCGTCCGAACAAGGCATGATACGAGCTCTTGATTTTTACCACCTCAAAGGTCAAAGTTTCCGACCTCGAGTCATGTTCATCTCCAAAGGTGACCTCCAGCTCTATCTTACCGACCGGATACGCCGATTTACCAGGCACCACGCAGTGGAAAATAGTGTTGGACTGCCTGAACTTCTTGTCTGTCAACCCCATGCGACGAAAGGTCTCGTAATACAGGATATTGATGCTGCTTCCTCCGTCCATGAGCACCTTGGTGAACTTATAACCCCCAACCCGAGGTGCCACCACTAGGGCCAGCTGACCCAGATTATCAACCCGGGGCGAATTATCCTCACGACTCCATACAATGGGCTGTTCCGACCAGCATAAATAACGAGGCACCGCCGGTTCAACAGAGTGCACTGCCCTCTTATAAACCTTCTGATCACGTTTACATAAGCTTGTGGTGAAGACGTGATATTGCCCACTACTCAGCTGCTTCGGGTTGTTCTGATAGCCAGATTGTTGTTGTTGCTGGTGATTGCCCTGATGATTATAACCACCCTGGCCGTTCTGCTGGTTATGCCCTTTTTGATTGCTGTGGCCGCCCTGATTACCTTGGAATCCTGGACCGGAACCACCACCTTGATAACCCGGCCCGTGGAAGCCAGGGCCTGAACCGCCGGACGATCCATGGTCGTATTGGAACCGGTTTCTGAACTCCCTCATAATAAAGCAGTCCTTCCAGAGGTGCGTGGCTGGCTTTTCCTTCGTGCCGTGCCTAGGGCAAGGCACATTCATTTGGAGCTCCAGATTAATGTTTGATCCTCCGCCCCGTGGGGGCGGTCTACCTTTGCGACGCTGGCCATCCTCCTGTGCACTAGTGTTAGCCACAAAATCTAAATTGCCATCTGCTTTACGCTTACCGCTGTATCCCTGATTCGCCGGATTATACTGCGGCGCTTTACCATTCTTCTTTCCTTTTCCTGACTTCTCATCGTCAGACTCTGGATATTTGGCACTATCCGAATCGACATACTTCACCAGGGCCCCCATAAGTGTTCCCATGTCATTACAGTGACGCTTGAGCCGTCCTAACTTCAGCTTCAGAGGTTCGAACCGGCAATTGCCTTCCAAGGTCACCACTGGTGTATCCGGATTGATGCGGTCTAAGGAATGCAGGATCTCTGACACTCGGCGCACCCAATGACTCGTCGATTCGTTCTCCCCTTGAACGCAAGCCGCTAAGTCTACAATGGACATGGGCTGCTTGCACGTATCCTTGAAGTTTTTGATAAACCGGCGTCGTAACTCGGCCCATGATCTGATGGAATTTTGCGGTAAGCCTTTTAACCAGGTACGAGCCGTGCCTTCCAACATCATGGTGAAGTATTTCACACACGCCGCATCATCCACATTCAGCATCTCCATTGCCATCTCGTAGCTTTCAACCCACGCTTCGGGGGACAGATCAGCGATATAGTTAGGCACCTTGCGCGGTCCTTTGAAATCCTTAGGCAGCCGTACATTGCGTAAAGCAGGCGTGAGAAACGGTACTCCCAAGGAGCTGGACGAAACTCCTGGCTCGACCATGGTAGATGGACGAACCGGCTTGACGTGCTTCATATTGCGCTGCTAATTCGGCCTCGCGGCGCTGTGTCGGGGGAAACTGTCCTCCCGCGAGCACCTATGGGACCGGAGCCCCTTCTACGTTGCGGTAAGGGAGCGGAGGGAGCACGAAGAGCAGATCGAGGGGCACCCGCGGGCAGTTTACCCAGGTTCGGGCCGCGCGGACGCGTAAAACCCTACTCCTGCCTTGGTTGTATTGAGCTCGGGAGCTTGAAGAGCTACAGTACTAGCTACGCCGAGCGAGAGGGTTGCTTAGGTTTCGAACCCTTTCTACGTTGTGCATGGGCCTCCTTTTATAGCTCAAAGGGGTCACCGACAGGTGTCAACGTAGAGGAGGGCAAAAATGTAATTTTGGTGGTAGTTGTAACAGTGCGGGAATAGTGCGTGAACAGTGGATGAGCAGTGGTCTTCACCTAACTTTGACAGTGGGGGACAAGGGCATTAAATGCCCGTCACCGTCGACCCCAAAAGTGTCCGTCCATGCTTCTCCGTTCGACACGGCGGTAACCTCGTCACCGTGGCTTGCCACCGTGTGCCCCAGGCTGCACAGCCTCCCGCCACGCGTCCCTAGAAGGGCCCCAGGGCGACGCGTGGGCAGATGAGCTGGAGCGCGGGCACACAGCATAAGTTCCCCCCGGCAAGCACCTTGCCGGGGCCGTGACCTTGCCGGGCCCGGAAGCTTGTCGCTCTCCGGGTCCTGCCGGGGCGCGCGATGCGCCGAGGCATTTCTTGAGGTGTGCATTCCTTGGCCTTCCTGGCAAGCTCCTCTTGCCAGGGTCTTGTGCTAACGTGATAATCTTGAGCCTGGTGCGGCCTTCCCGGCAAGCTCCTCTTGCCGGGGCCTTGATCTTCTGACTTGTATACTTTGTTCTTGAATGGCTTCATAGGGACCAGAAAGGTTTCCGGCAAGCACGTGGTAAACCCTGCCGCGGGAAGCTGCTACTGCCCGTGCACAAGTTGGGGTACTAAGGTACCCCTATCTTAGTACACCGACAGGAGCCCCCGGTCCTGGGCCACACACGGTGCCGAGCGCTGTTGGGCCAGGCCCAAAACAGTGCACGGGCACGCGCCGCCCACGGCAAGCCATATCCCCTTCCGCATCCGCCGCATCCCTCCCTAACGGCACGCGTCGATTGCAGCGTCGTGGGAGAGATCGTGGCCTGTTCTTTAATGGGAAATGCGGAACGTCCCCCACTTCCCCCTTAAAAGCAGAGGAAGCAGGGGCAGTTCCCTCCTTCGTCTTCATTGCGTCTTAACTTTCCAGAAACCCCCGCTGCTTCTCGCCTCCACCCCTCCTCCGCCGTCTTCCGCATCCGCGGCGCCGTCGAGCTCCTCGCCTCTTCCCTCGCCGCCTCCGCCATGGCTCCAAAGAGCGACAAGGCGAAAGCGGACAAGACCAAGAAGGAGAAGTCCGAGCAGGCGGCGAAGCTGGCCGCCCTGCGGAAGAGGAGCGTGGTCTTCGCGCCGAGGCTTGGCGCGAAGGAGCTGCGGAACAAGTATTATCTGTTCTGGTCGGGGGAAACCAAAGCTCACCCCCGCACCAGAGCCTTCCCCGCCGTCGCCAAAGATATGTTCCCCGGTGGGTACTTCTTCTTCGCTGCTTTCTTCCATTGTGGATTGTGCCCTCCGTTCTCGGAGTTCTTTTGTGATATTATGAACACATATGGCCTCCACCTTCTAGACTTTACTCCCAACGCCATCCTTACGATGGCTGTTTTCGTACACTTTTGCGAAAACTATGTTGGGATCCATCCGAACGTAGCCCTTTTCCGCCATTTCTTTATGCCTAGAGTAGAGGCTGGCGCTCCCCTCTCCGGCGGCATCTCCTGGATCTTCCGGCTGAATAAGAAGGATTCATACCTGAAGAGAGAACTCCGCGGCAAGTGGGAGGAGTGGCGTGCAGATTGGTGCTGGGTAGTGGAGGATAAGCCGGAGCCATTCACCGCGCCGCGCACAACTGCCATAGTGCGCGGCAGAGATTGGAGCGAATTGGCTCCAGAGGACAGCAAGCTCAATATTGCCCTCATCAGGATTATTCGTCTCCGGGTAGCCAATCTGACCATCGGAGAGGTTGGGGCAGATTTCCTCCGCCGCCGCATCGCCCCCTTACAAGAAAGGAAGAGGGCTGCCTGGGAATTCGGCAATGCGGCGGATATCATGAGGCTGCGCCCTGGATTAAACTTCAATTTCACTGCTTTGGAGCTGAAGGGGATGGTCCGAGAGCTCTTCAAGCATGACCCGGCCCACCCGGAGTGGTTCAAACCTTCCCGGGGAGTGGTGCCGCTGTGCAACAGCACCGCCCGGGATTCCTTGCGCGCGATGATGCCTGCGTGCGACTCCCATGGCGTCGTCCCCACTTGGATCGAGCCTCCGCCGGATACCGTGCTGAGCTTTTTCGACATCCTAGTCGAGACGCCCAAGAACACCGAGGAGAACAGGGGTCTCACCCGGGCCACTACGACTCGGGATATAGCTTACATCGCCTCCAGGATGGAGGAGGCCGCCGCAGCTGCGGCGGCGGGAGATTTTGGATACACCGTGGACGAGGCGCAGGCTGCGAACGAGGTGTGCCAAGCAGAGGAGGCAGAAATCCTCAAGCTGCTCAAGCTTCCGCCCGAAGAGTTTGCCGGAGTGCCTTCCCTGAGGTTTTCCGGGATAGCCGGGGTTGCCGGGGTGAGTGAGGCCGCCGGAGGAAGCGAGGTCGCCGGAGGGAGCGAGGCCGCTGGGCATGGTGCTGGGCCCAGCGGGCCTGCCGGGGAGGAGGAGGAGGACGTCGAGGCTGACGAAGACACCGGTGGATCTCTGGGACTTGGCGACGATGCATCCTCGTCCTCAGAGAGCTCCCCGCCTCCGGCAAGTCCTACGCAACCACCGAGGAAGCGCCTCCGCAAGGTGGCTACAGCGACGAGGCCGCAGGCGCCTCGACAGCAGCCTGCGCGCCGGGCGACGCGCGCCACCAGGGCGAGCAAAGTCGTGGAGGAGGCGCCCTGCGCGCCAGCGACAAGCGGAGGGGGATCCTCCCGGAGTGGAACGGCCGCTCCTCCTACTCCTCGGGCCTCGGCGTCAACGGAGGCTGGGTCTTCGCAGCCCACAGCCCCGGAGACCGCCAAGCACCCGAGGGAGCGTTCTCCTCCTGCTCCTCGCGCGGGAGCATCTCAGGTGGAGTTCGACTTCTCCGCCCTCAGCTCCGACGACGAGGAAGAGGAGTAAGTGCTTGCAACTTGTAATTTCTTTGACTTTGTCTTGATCTTTCTTGATGATTCTGATCTTGTTTTTGTTTTGCTTTTAGGACCCTGGCACAGCGTATGGCGAAGAGGGCCAAGATCCCTGTGGTTGAGGTTGAAGATGACTCGCCCGCCGCGGCGACCGAAGACGCGCCGGCGGCAAACTTGCCGGATCAACCCGCTGCTCCGAGGAGCAGCCCCCAGCGTAAGTCTGATTTTTATATTTCTGCTTGGCGGGCGCGCTTGAGGTTGTTGTCTGTACTGATGTTTTGTTGTCTCGTTTTGTCTTGTGCAGAAGTGGAGCCGCAGCCGCAGGAGCGCCCGGAGACTGCCCCCGACGAGCTACTTGCTCCACCATCCCCGCCAAGGGCGAATTCCCCGGCGAGGGAGGAGGCTCCGCCAAGGACGGGCACCCCGCCAAGGGCGGGCACCCCGCCAAGGGTGAGCAGCCCGACAAGGGTGAGCACCCCGCCAAGGGAGGGCGCGGGCGGCCCTCCGCCAGCAGGGGCCACTGCTCCGCCGCCAAGAGAGAACTCCCCGGCGAGGGAGCCTGTCGTCGAAGAAGTCCGCGAAGGTGAGTTTTGTAGCTTCTTCTTCTTGGACTTGTCTTTTTGGATATTTGCTTGACTCTTTCTTTCCTTTTTCTTCTGCTAGATCCTCCTGCACCGGAGCGGATGGAGACGGAGACCGCCGGCGAGGAGGGCGTGCACGGCCACGGCGGCAACGCCACGGCCACTGAAAGCATGGCTGGAGCCGACGAGCCTGCCGCTGAGGAGACCGCCCCGTCCGCAGACGCCGCGGCTGGAGAGGGGACCGGCGACCACACTGCTGGCCCGGAGGCAGCAGGAGCATCAAGCGCTGCACCGGCCGCCGACCCCTCCGCCTCCACGGAGCGGTCGGACGTCTATCTTGAGGCCCCCAACGGGGTCTTTATACAAGTCCCATGGGCGTCCTCATCGCGAGCCCCCGTGGAGGGAGAGACCTACGATGGAGAGGTCCTCGCCTCCGCGGGGTTGAAGGTTGTTGAAGTGCTTGGCGGGAGTGACGAGCCCGAAGAGGAGAAGCTTCTTCGCCAGCTCCTGGCCCTGTACCGGGCCAGGCAGGCGAAACTAGAGTCCCGGGAAGCTCTCACCGCCAAGGCTGGAGCTGATTTGGAGAAGCGCGCTGCGGAGCTCCGCGCCGCCAACCAGGCAGCCCTCCGCAACTTGGCGGAGGAGCGGGAAGAGCTTGCCGGGGAGCAGCAAGCCTTCCTCCTGGAGAAGGCTGAGGCAGAAGAGCGGCAGCGGCTGGCCGCCGAGGAGTTGTCTCGGCGGGAGGGGGCGCTCAACCAGCGGAAGGTTGAGCTCGACGCCCATGATGATGAACTTACCGCCCGGGAGCAGGCCATCGGCGGGGCCTTGAAGGAGGCAAAGGATGCTGCCGCCGCCGCGGAGACCGACAAGAGGGACCTGGAGCTTAAGGTGGATCAGCTGGAGCGGTACCTGAAGGCAAGCGAGGACAGAGTCACCGCGCTCAATGTGGAGCGGGAGAAAGATGCCCACACCAACTCTGACTTGCAGGTACGTCTCTCCAAGAAAGGCGACGAGCTCACTGCCGCCAAGGATTCAATCGCTGACTTAGAGTTGAAGGTCTCCACTTTGACTGATTCGCTCGACGCCGCCCGGGACCGCGAGACGAAGTTGAAGGACGAGCTCCGCAAGGAGCGGAACTTGGTGGAGAGCACCGCCGTCTCAACGAACAACTTCAGCCGGGCGGTGGAGCAATGGACCGACGAGCTGGTCACCTCCGCTGCCAGCATTGACAAGGAGATGATGGCGCTGAGGGCGGAGCACCTCTTGTACTCTCCCGACGGGGACCTCCCCCACAGCGCCAAGTTAAGTCTCTTCTTCAGGGGAATCGCGCCGGCGCTTGCACGGCTGCGGGAGAAGCTCCCCGCGCAGTTGGCCGACGAGTCGCGTCGGCTCTGCGCGGGCACCTTGGAGCGCGTCTTGACGAACATCGTCTACCGCAACCCTGGCATCAATCTTGTCAACGTCCTCCGCACTTTGCCGGACGACGCAGATCAGGAGGCGTTGAAGGCGCAGGTCGCCCACATCGTCGCCAAGGTGAACAAGGTCACGAGGCGTGAAAGCGACCGCGTAGATTAGGCTTCTTTCTTTCTGTTTCCTTTGCTGCTGCAAAGTATGTTATGGACATGAATCAATTAGTTATTGTGGCAAGTTATCTTTGTAATATACAATCTTATTTTGATCAATAAATGCGGTGTTATCTCCCTTGCTTTTGGTCCTCCACTTTGTATGCTTTTTGCCCTACGCTTTTAGGGGACTTGCCGGCAAGGGGCCCTCGCCGCGAGCGCTAAGTGCTGGACTCTTAGCAGCCTGCTGGCAAAGGACCTCGTCGGCAAGTAACCTTGCCGCAGCTAGTCGCAGCGCACTTAGCTTGCTGAGCGAACTCGAAAAAGAAGTAAGGGCGCGACACTTGTCGCAGCTCACTTAAGTCGTTGAGCGTGCTCGAAAACAAAGTAAGGGTGCGGCTAGCCACGGGTAGGTTCCTCCGCGCACAGGTTTTCCATACAAAGTGTGGTTGTTCAAGGAAGACAACTAAAATTTAAAAATTTAAATTACTCAAACTTTGGTAACTTAGCTTTCATAAATTGCTTGTTCCCCGACAAGGCTTGTCTTTCTTGAACAGCACTTGGTTCAATCTTTCTTGAACAGCACTTGGTTCATCCTCCACCTCCTTCCCCCCCTCCCCCCCGGCAAACTTGTGCGCGAGGAATACTCCTTCTGCTTAAGAGGGGAAGAAAAAGAGGAGGAAAAACAAGTATAGGGCCTCACGGCTTGCTTGTGCTTACCGGGGATGTGCATTGCACAAAGTGTCAGATAATGGATGTAAATAACAAAGAAAAGCATGGAAATGACAAATAGTGCGAGGCACAAAAGCTTTACTGATGCACGGGATCTGCGCCCGGCTTTGTACAAAGGTTTACATGCAACAGCGACAAGACTCGTACAAAAGGTGGTTGCCGGAGCGGATCACGGCAACCGCGCCTTATGGGTGAAACTTGCGAAGATGCTCTATGTTCCAGGAATTGCTCACCGGTAAGCCTTCTTCGGTCTCAAGGCGGACAGCTCCGGGCCTTGTGACTTGTCTCACCCGATAAGGGCCTTCCCACTTCGGCGTCAACTTGTTGGAATTCTTGGCGGACTGAACACGCCGAAAAACAAGGTCGCCTTCCTCGAGACTCCTGGCCTTGACCTTGCGGCTATGGTAGCGACGCAAGGCTTGCTGGTATCGAGCAGCTCGTACAGCAACCTGGAGACGTTCCTCCTCAAGGAGCAATGCATCATCTTGTCGCAGTTGCTCTTGCTCGAGCTCATCATAAGCGAGCACTCGAGGAGATCCGTATACGAGTTCCGTGGGGAGAACTGCCTCTGCTCCATAGACAAGAGCAAAGGGTGTCTGTCCGGTGGCTCGACTTGGTGTCGTCCTGATTGACCAAAGAGCCGCCGGCAACTCCTCTATCCAGTTTCTTCCGCACTTGCGTAGCCTGTCGAAGGTTCTTGTCTTGAGTCCGCGCAGCACTTCAGCATTGGCCCTCTCCGCTTGACCATTGCTCCTCGGGTGAGCAACAGAAGCGAAACAGACCTTGGCGCCAAGGTCTTGGACGTATCGCATGAAGGTGCGACTTGTGAATTGTGTGCCATTATCGGTGATGATCCTGTTAGGGATTCCGAAACGGCAAACAATCGACCTGAAGAACCTGACTGCTGACTGTGCTGTCACCTTTCTCACCGGTTCCACTTCCGGCCACTTTGTGAACTTGTCGATTGCAACGTACAAGTACTCAAAGCCCCCGACTGCGCGGGGGAAGGGGCCGAGGATGTCGAGCCCCCAGACCGAGAAGGGCCAGGACAAAGGGATCGTCTGGAGAGCTTGAGCTGGCTGATGAATTTGCTTGGCATGGAACTGGCACGCTTCACACTTGGTTACTTGTGCAGTTGCATCTTGGAGGGCTTCTGGCCAGAAGAACCCTTGCCGGAACGCCTTCCCAGCAAGTGCCCTTGCGCCAATGTGGTGGCCACATATGCCTCCATGTATTTCTGCCAACAGCTTCTGTCCATCTTCTCTGGAAATGCACTTCAACCTGACACCATTGAGTCTTCTTCTGTACAGTTCATTGCCAACGAACTGGTACATACTTGACTGCCTGGTTATTTTCTCTATCTCTTCTGGGTCGTCGGGAAGTTCTCCAGTTTGCAGAAAACGAACGATTGGCTGTGCCCATGCTGGAGCCTGAGGCTCAACAACAAGGACCAAAGGCATGAGGGCTGCTGCGGGAACCTCAGCTTCTACGGCAAGAACCTGCGGTTCTATCGGAGCTAACGGTCCCCCGGCAAGCCTGCCGGAGCCAGGCTTGTCGGGAACGCTTGCTTCAACTGTACAGACCCTTGGGTCTGCAGGAGCAAACTGTTCCTCAGCATCTTGGCTGGTGATCCCGGGGACCTTGGCGGCGGCCTCGGGAAGATCCACCGGTAAGTAGTCGCCGGAGACCAACTTTCTCTTCTTGTTTTGCCCAACTGATGGTGTAACGGATGGCTGAGTGAACTTGAGCAGGAAGGTCCCTGGTTCCATAGGTAACTTCATTGCAACACACTTTGAGAGGCCATCGGCAATATCATTCTCAGCTCTTGGGACGTGCTCCATTTGCAGACCTTCAAAGTGCTCTTCAAGCTTCCTCACTTCATCAACATAAGCTTCCATCAAAGGGCTCTGGTAACTTTTGTTCACTTGTTGGACCACCAATTGTGAATCTCCCCGCACAACCAACTTCTTGATCCCAAGTTCGGCCGCAATTCTGAGGCCGGCAAGCAAACCTTCATACTCAGCAGTATTGTTTGTCGCTTGTTCCTTGGGAAAGTGCATCTGGACAACATACTTGAGGTGCTCTCCGGTGGGCGCTATAAGTACTACGCCGGCACCGGCGCCTTGCAGTGAGAAAGCACCATCAAAGTACATTACCCATTCGCTGCTTGCTTCTTGGACGGGGACGCTTGTCTCTGGAACTTCTTCATCCGGCGTTGGGGTCCATTCAGCTATGAATTCTGCCAAAGCTCTGCTCTGTATGGTTGAAGTACTCTCGAACTTGAGACCAAAGCTTGACAGCTCCAGTGCCCACTCGACGATCCTGCCTGTTGCTTCAGGATTCTGCAATATCCTCTTCAACGGAAAACGAGTGACCACCGTTATTTCGTGTGCTTGGAAGTAATGGCGCAGCTTTCTCGAGGCCATGAGGAGGCCGAAAAGCAACTTCTGCACCCCAGAGTATCTTGATCTAGCTCCCTGCAGGAGGGAACTCACAAAATACACTGGGCGCTGCACCATCTTCCTTCGCACTTCTCCTTGTTCCTGCGCAGACTTGTCCTTGTCGAGGCCAGAGCTCGTCGGGGAAGCCCCCTGCTTGTCGCTGGATTCGCTTGCCGGTGGTGTAGATTCCTCATCCGCCTCCCTCTCCGCTACTAACGCAGCACTAACCACTTGATTGGTTGCCGCTAAGTATAGCAGCAACTTTTCTTGTGGCCTAGGTGCGACAAGTATTGGAGTGGAGGATAGGTATCCTTTCAAGTCTTGCAGCGCTGCCTCCACTTCCGGAGTCCACTTCATGGGACATGCCTTCTTCAAGATTTTGAAGAAAGGCAGGGCGCGTTCTGCAGACTTTGAAATGAACCTACTGAGGGCAGCTACACAACCAGCAAGTCTCCTTACGTCCTTGACGCGCTTCGGGGCTTCAATCTGCTCGATGGCTTTTATCTTGTCGGGATTGGCTTCAATCCCCCTCTGGGACACAAAGAACTCGAGAAGCTTGCCGGAGGGGACTCCGAAGATGCACTTGTCGGGGTTTAACTTGAGCTGGATCTTGCGCAGATTCTCAAAGGTTTCCTCTAAGTCTTGGATCAGGGTATCTTTGCTCTTGCTCTTGACCACTATGTCATCCATGTAAGCTTCTACATTTCTATGGATCTGTGGCTCAAAAGCAGTGTGCACCACCCTTGCAAATGTCGAGCCTGCATTCTTCAATCCAAAGGGCATGCGTATGAAGCAATATGTGCCGCATGGAGTGATAAATGTAGTCTTCTCTTCATCTTCCTTGGCCATGAAAATCTGGTGGTAACCTGAGTATGCATCAAGGAAGGAAAGCAGCTCACATCCAGCGGTGGAGTCAACAATCTGGTCAATACGCGGCAAGGGAAATGGATCCTTGGGACATGCTTTATTCACATCAGTGAAGTCTATACAAAGTCTCCACTTCCCATTGGCCTTGCGTACGACAACTGGATTGGCCAACCACGTAGGATGGATCACGCCTCTAACTAGGCCTGCTGCTTCCAACTTCTTTATCTCTTCCGCGATGAATTCTTGGCGCTCCACGGCTTGCTTCCTGACCTTCTGCTTGATGGGCCGCGCATGAGGACAAACAGCAAGCTTGTGCTCAATTACCTTCCTGGGAACGCCGGGGATGTCGGATGGTTGCCACGCAAACACATCGACATTCGCCCGCAGGAAGGCAACGAGCACGCTTTCCTATTTGTTGTCGAGCGTAGCACTGATGGTGAAGGTACCACCAGTGCCGTCCTCCTTGGTGGACACCTTCTTGGTTGCCGGTGGAGCGGCCATCCCCTTCTTGCACTTGCCGGTGGAGCTCGATGGTGCGTCCTCGACGGCAACGCAGCACTCCGAGGAGGTGCATTTGCCGGAGTGGGCCCCAGAGCTCTTGCCGGACTTGGTCTTGGTCTTCCCCCCGGGAGCTTCAGCGGCAAGTGTGTTGCTTTCTGCTGCGGCTGCTGCATCCCGGTATATCTTGTCGGCGCAGATAAGCGCGTCCTTCTTGTCGCCAGGGACGGAGATGACGCTTATCGGCCCCGGCATCTTGAGTACGTTGTAGGCATGGTGGGAAGCTGCCATGAACTTGGCGAGGGCAGGACGGCCAAGTATCCCATTGTATGGTAATGGAATATCGGCAACGTCGAAGGTTATCTTCTCCGTCCTGAAGTTGAGCTCCCCGCCAAAGGTCACGGGCAGCGTAATCTTCCCCTTCGGCTTGCTCCTTCCCGGGTTTATTCCTTGGAACGACCCGGTTTCTTCGAGCTCGCCGTCTGGGATCTGGAGTTTCTTGATCACAGCTGAGGAGATCAAGTTCAGGCCGGCCCCGCCGTCAACCAACATTTTGGTGACCTTGAGGTTGCGGATAGTTGGTGAGACCAACATCGGCAAGCACCCGACCGCCGTTGTGCGGTCAGGGTGGTCCTCAAGGTCAAAAATGATGGGCGTGTTGGACCACTTCAGCAGCCTGCGTGACTCGATGGGCGGCTCAGCTGCGTTTACCTCCCGCACCCACTGCTTGAGTTGGCGGTGGGAAGTGTGCAGAGAGGCGCCTCCGTCGACACACAGAACTTCTGTGGCCTTCTGGAACTCCTGCTCGCTGTTATCTCCTTCCTCCATGTCGTCGTCGTCGTCTTCTTCCTCATCTTTGTCGCGGCCCCGGGGAGGTCGATCACCTTGCCGCTGCTTGGCCTTGCCGCGGCGTCCTCCCCGGCCATTGAATGGCCGCTTCTTGCTGGGTTCTCCTCCACCTCCTTGGGCCTTCTCCTTGTCGCGACGCTCGTATTCAGCCTTCTGCTGCTCTACGAGGTACTCGACTCGCTTACAGTTCTGAAGGTCGTGGCCCTTGGTGCGGCGGATCTTGCAGTATTGCTTGTCGGAGCCGTCCTGCTTGTCGGCTGCCGCTACAGGGGCAGGCTCCTTGCCGGAACCGCCAGCCTGTGCCTTCTTGGTGGGAGCCTCCTTGCCGGACTGCTCTACGACTAGCACCTCCTTGCTCTTCTTTCTTCTGTTGTTCCGCCGCCGGCTCTTCTTTGCCGGGGCGGCGTCCTCACTGTCGCTTCCTCCTGCGCCAGTATCCTCTCCGGGGAGTCTCCTCCCCTCTTCGGCGCGCGCGCACTTGTCAGCCAGAGCGTAGAGCTCGCTGACATCCCGAATCTTGGTCATGGCCATCTCTTTCCTCATGCGGCGGTTACGCACGTTCTGGTGGAACGCGCTGATAACCGCGGCAGGGTGGACGTCGGGAATGTTGTGTTGCACGCGACTGAATCGTTGAATGAACTTGCGCAGGGATTCTCCTTCCTTCTGGGCTAGGATGTGGAGATCGCTCTCTTGGCCGTGTGGTTTGTGGCCGCCCGTGAAGGCGCCAACAAACTAGTGGCACAGATCCGCCCACGAAGAAATGGAGCTCTCCGGCAAGTGCATAAGCCAAGAACGGACGTTTGGCTTAAGCACTAGCGGGAAGTAGTTAGCTAGTATCTTCTCGTCGCGTCCCCCAGCAGCCTGCACCGTGATGGTGTAGATGCTGAGGAACTCCGAGGGGTGCGTCTTGCCGTCGTACTTCTCGGGTACGTCGGGCTTGAAGTTTTTCATGCTGGGCCACTAGACTCGCCGCAGCTCACGGGTGAACGCAGGGCAACCTGCCACGTACGGCAAGTCGCCTGGTTCACCGGGCGCGTACGTGTCGACAGCGGTCCCAGCGCGCTGATCCGATTGTCGCCGGGTTTCTCGTCGGCGCTCGATGCGCGTCCGAGCATCTTCTTGCCACCGATCGTCGAGGACTTGGCGCTGGTCCCGACGAGCCCGCGGATCCGACGACGCCGTGGAGTCGTCATCGACGTTAATCCGGCGGGGTGGCGTATTCTGCTTCCGCGGCGGGGAGTGCACGGTAGTTGCACCCCGGCGGTCTTGTCGCCATCGGCCTTCGTCTGGTCGACTTGCCGTGGCCGCGATGTCGCAGGCTGCTGCGGCGTGTCGTTGTTGGCGAAGGCGATGAGGCTCTGTATCGTCGCCCTCCAGTCTTCGGCCTTGTCTGCCGCTGGAGGGAAATCGAGGAGCAGTTGCACTCTTGCTAGAGCTTCTGCTGGAGAGGAGCGGAGCGGTGGCGAGCGGTGCGAGGAGCGGGATATGCTCGGACTTCTAACAGGGTTAGAAGGAGCAGTCTCTCGCCCCGGCGACCGCGCCTTGCTCGTGCCAGGACGATGGCCTTGAGCGTCCCGCGATCCTCCGGTTTGTCCTTGCCCCAGCAAGCGAATGGTACCTCCTGTACCACGGCGCTGCTGGCTTGGCACCTCCCGAGGGAGGCGTGGTGCGTCTACGGACACCGAGGCCTTGGAATTCGCCCGGTCGTCCGTCTTGTCCTTGGATTTGGTGGCGCCGTGAGTTTCCTCGCCGGCGACCACCCTTCCGCCGGCGTCTCCCCCACCGATCGTTGGTTCTGGTGGCGGTGGAATCGACGCAGACGGGCCTCCGACCTCCGAAGCCTTCTTCTTCGGAGGCATGCTGGTGCTGCTGATGAAGTTGATGAAGCTGGAGAAGTTGATGAAGAATGCGCCCGCGTGAGCGCCGGATCAGGTTCACGCAACCTCGATGCCCCCTACCTGGCGCGCCAAAGATGTCGGGGGAAACTGTCCTCCCGCGAGCACCTATGGGACCGGAGCCCCTTCTACGTTGCGGTAAGGGAGCGGAGGGAGCACGAAGAGCAGATCGAGGGGCACACGCGGGCAGTTTACCCAGGTTCGGGCCGCGCAGACGCGTAAAACCCTACTCCTGCCTTGGTTGTATTGAGCTCGGGAGCTTGAAGAGCTACAGTACTAGCTACGCCGAGCGAGAGGGTTGCTTAGGTTTCGAACCCTTTCTACGTTGTGCATGGGCCTCCTTTTATAGCTCAAAGGGGTCACCGACAGGTGTCAACGTAGAGGAGGGCAAAAATGTAATTTTGGTGGTAGTTGTAACAGTGCGGGAATAGTGCGTGAACAGTGGATGAGCAGTGGTCTTCACCTAACTTTGACAGTGGGGGACAAGGGCATTAAATGCCCGTCACCGTCGACCCCAAAAGTGTCCGTCCATGCTTCTCCGTTCGACACGGCGGTAGCCTCGTCACCGTGGCTTGCCACCGTGTGCCCCAGGCTGCACAGCCTCCCGTCACGCGTCCCTGGAAGGGCCCCAGGGCGACGCGTGGGCAGATGAGGTGGAGCGCGGGCACACAACATAAGTTCCCCCGGCAAGCACCTTGCCGGGGCCGTGACCTTGCCGGGCCCGGAAGCTTGTCGCTCTCCGGGTCCTGCCGGGGCGCGCGATGCGCCGAGGCATTTCTTGAGGTGTGCATTCCTTGGCCTTCCTGGCAAGCTCCTCTTGCCAGGGTCTTGTGCTAACGTGATAATCTTGAGCCTGGTGCGGCCTTCCCGGCAAGCTCCTCTTGCCGGGGCCTTGATCTTCTGACTTGTATACTTTGTTCTTGAATGGCTTCATAGGGACCAGAACGGTTTCCGACAAGCACGTGGTAAACCCTGCCGCGGGAAGCTGCTACTGCCCGTGCACAAGTTGGGGTACTAAGGTACCCCTATCTTAGTACACCGACACGCTGTCTGCCTTGATCCACTACCTCTTGAGCGTTTGTACCTCCACCCGCCGGGTTATCCCTCCGCGTCGGGTTATGATTCCGCGCACTACTTGACACAGCCGGTTCATCCATATGCCTACTGTAACTCCGGCTTGGGCGGGGAGTAGAATGAATCCTCTCGCGGCTCTGAGAATAAGCTTGTTGTTGAGTTAAAGCTGTCTCCAGGAACTCCCTAGCTCGCCGCGCCTCCACTGCTATAGGGGACCCCCTTCAATGGGAAGGGCTGCCAATCGTGAAGCGGCTGCAACTATGTGATCCAAAGGGTTGGAGTAGTGACCAGGAGGCGTTGGCGCATGCTGTGATGGAACGACCTGACGGACTGGATCCGCGGCCTGTGGCTAGACCGACGCCCCTGTGCCAGACACCTCTCCCTGGTTTACCCCCGGCTGATTGCTGGTTCCCGCTCCTGGCGTATTGAAGAGGTTCCTTGCCTCGTAAACCGGTGGCAGGCGAGACTGTCGCCTTCTCCTTATTACGTCATTTGATGCAGTCTGATCCAACAGGAGCCGATAAGCCTGAGCATCTAGCTCGGCCTGCCTTGCGATCATCCTAGTATTCTCAGCAGCCAGGTCTAACTTAGCTTGATCTATTTGGCCCCTCACTTTAGCAATTTCCGCATCATGTTGCACTTTCTCGGCCTGGCTGACCTCCGCAGTCAGCAGCGTTGTCAAGGTGTCGACTAAAGCGGACAGAACTTGAGCCGGCGGCTAAACAGGGCCTCCTGCCCCAGCTGTTGCTGCTGCCGCCAGGTCGGATGTTAACGCTGCTGCAGTTGAAGTTGTTTGCACAGATTGTGATCCGGCCATGAAGACTGCGACCTGGCTCGGCGGATCAAGGGTATCCGGAATACTGTCACCATCGGAACAGCCCCCAGACCGGCCATCCTACAACAGATATAAAGACTCGGTTTATCCAGTGGATGACTCGGAATAAACGACAGTCTCGCCACCAGATTCTGATCCATCCTCAGCTTGCGCTCCGTGAACCGCTCCCACGAAGACATGCTTCATGGCGGGCCGAATCCGGGCTGGTCTCGCACGATGAGCCGACTCGACAATGTTGGAGCAGATGTCCGGCTCAGGGCCCTATTCGCCGATCTTGCCAATGAAGACATGGATGCCACCAAAGGGGACCCGGTACCTGTACTCGATTGAATCGGCCTCGGGGCCCCAGCCTGCATCGTCGATGTAGATCTTGCCGCGATAACTCTTTGTCATCCGGCCCACTGCGTAGCCCTTGAGCCCTTCAAAGCTGCCCTTCAAGAACTCGAAACCATCGTGCGATAGCCCCACGGTGGGCGCCAACTGTCGTGGTTTTGTCACGGCAGATGTCCTAGCAAAAGGACTTAGTCGTCGAGCCATCGCTACGGGTTAGCTTAAAGGGGTTAAAGCGGACAAGGACACAAGGGATTTTATACTAGTTTGGCCCCTTTGATGAAGGTGCAGCAAGGTGGCCCAATCCTTTTTGTAGTAAAGGACAAGCCTGGACAAATTCTTATATAAAGGAAATCGCTCCCGAGGACACATGGGAATTATCGTCAAGCTAGTTTTCATCACGATCATCTGATTTGCGTTCGGTACTTTGATAATTTGGTATGTGGGTGGACCGGTGCTTGGGTGCTGCCCTTACTTGGACAAGCCTCCCACTTATGATTAACCTCTAATGCAAGCATCCACAACTACAAAAGAAGTATTACGGTAAACCTAACCATAGCCTGAAACATATGGATCCAAATCAGCCCCTTATGAAGCAACACATAAACTAGGGTTTAAGCTTCTGTCACTCTAGCAACCCATCATCTACTTATTACTTCCCAATGCCTTCCTCTAGGCCCAAATAATGGTGAAGTGTCATGTAGTCGACGTTCACATGACACCACTAGAGGAGAGACAACATACATCTCATCAAAATATCGAACGAAGACCAAATTCACATGACTACTAATAGCAAGACTTCTCCCATGTCCTCAGGAATGAAAGTAACTACTCACAAGACATAATATTGTTCATGATCAGAGGGGTATTAATATGCATAATGGATCTAAACATATGATCTTCCACCAAATAAACCAACTAACATCAACTACAAGGAGTAATCAACACTACTAGCAACCCACAGGTACCAATCTGAGGTTTGGGTACAAAGATTGGATACAAGAGATGAACTAGGGTTTGAGAGGAGATGGTGCTGGTGAAGATGTTGATGAAGATATCCCTCCACAAGATGGGAGAGTTTTTGGTGATGACGGCGGTGACGATTTCCCCCTCCCGGAGGGAAGTATCCCCGGCAGAACAGCTCTGCCGGAGCCCTAGATTGGTTTCCGCCTTGGTTCCGCCTCGAGACGGCGACGTCTGGTCCCGAAAGCCTCCCTGTGATTTTTTCCAGGTCAAAACACCTAATATAGGAGAAGATGGGCATCGGGGGCCTTCCGGCTGGCCCACGAGGGAGGGGGGCACGCCTTGGGAAGGGGGCGCGCCCCCACCCTCGTGGGCAGCCGGTGGCCCCCCTCGTGGACTTCTTTCGCCAGATATTTTTATATTTTCTGAAACAAAGTTCTGTTGAGTTTCGGGGCTTTTGGAGTTGTGTAGAATAGGCTTCCAGAGTTTGCTCCTTTTCCAGGCCAAAATTCCAGCTGCCGGCATTCTCCTTCTTCATGTAAACCTTGTAAAATAAGAGAGAAAAGGCATAAGTATTGTGACAAAACATGTAAGAACAGCCCATAATGCAATAAATATCAACATATAAGCATGATGCAAAATGGACGTATCAACTCCCCCAAGCTTAGACCTCGCATGTCCTCAAGCGAAAGCCGATATCGAAAAATATGTCCACATGTTTAGAGATAGAGGTGTCGATAAAAACAAAATACGGACATGAGGGCATCATGATCATTACCATAACAACAACTTATATAAATATAGTCATATGATTCTTATGCTAAAGTAACAATTCATCCACAATATCAAGTATGCATCATAAACTTCATTGGAAACTAACAAACTTTGGTCTCGGTCATTGAAGCAATTGCAATTTATCATAATATCGGAAAGAGTCAATAAGAGCTTTTCAGCAAGCCTACATACTCAACTATCATATAGTCTTTCACAATTGCTCACACTTACGCAATACTTATGTTTATGGAGTTTTAATCGGACACAAAGAAAGATAGGGGCTTAAGGTGTTGCCTCCCAACCTTTTACCTCAAGGGTAATGTCAACAGTAATAGATCATGAAAACTTACATCCAAGTGGGTATATATGTCAGGATCTTTCCAACACAATGTGCTTGCCAAAAGATAAAATGTAAAAAGGAAAGGTGGATTTCACCTTGACACTTATAAGACAGGAATAATAGATAGGCCCTTCGCAGAGGGAAGCAGAGGTTGTCATGTGGTTTTATGGTTGGATGCACAAAGTCTTAGCATAGAAGAACTTCGCTTTATATTGCCACTTCTGATAAGGACCTTTATTATGCAGTCCATCGCTTTTATTAATTCCATATCACAAGATCGTATAAAGCTAATTTCTCCCACACTAATAAATCATACATATTTTAGCGAGTTTGCAACATGACAACTTAATTGGAAGGATCTTTCTCAATCCATAGGTAGGTATGGTGGACTCTCATGGGAAAACTGGGTTTAAGGATATATGGAAGCACAAGTAGTATCTCTACTTAGTGCGAGGAGTTTTGGCTAGCATGAGGGGGAAAGGCAAGCTCAACATGTTGGATCATCCATGACAATATACTTTATTTCGGATATAAGAAGACATAACCCATTATGTTGTCTTCCTTGTCCAACATCAACTCTTTAGCATATCATACTTTAATGAGTTCTCACGATCATAAAAGATGTCCAAGATAGTGTATTTGTATGTGAAGCCTCTCTTCTTTTATTACTTCCTATTAATTGCAATGATGACCAAAACTATGTTTGTCACCTCCCAACAACTTTTATTTATCATACTTTTGTATGTGAAGTCATTACTTCCCATAAGATCGATATGATCTCTTTGATACTCTTTATGTTTTCTTTCTTTTTATCATGACCCAAGTGAGGAAATCAAGCCCTTGACTCAACACTAATCTTTATTATATAGCTCATGGACTCGATTACAAGGATAAAGCTCACAAAGCAAAAGCTCACAACTAGATCATGCTAACTTTATTCAACTAGATCAAGATACTACCAAAAGGATCTAACTAAGTAAAACGGTAAAGATAAGAGTGATGGTGATACGATACCGGGGTCACTCCCCCAAGCTTGGCAGTTGCCAAGGGGAGTGCCCTGATACGTCTCCAACGTATCTATAATTTTTTATTGTTCCATGCTATTATATTATCCTTCTAGGATGTTTTATGGGCTTTATTATACACTTTTATATTATTTTTGGGACTAACCTATTAACCCAGAGCCCAGTGCCAGTTTATGTTTTTCTCTTGTTTTAGGGTTTTACAGAAAAGGAATATCAAACGGAGCCCAATTGACCCGAAAATCAACGGAGGCTGTTTTTGGACCTAAAGAAGCCCAGGAAGTGCCGGAGGGGGACAAGAGGACCCACGGGCTGCCCACGAGGGTGGGGGGCGCGTGCCCCCCTCGTTGACAGCCCGTAGCCCCCCTTTGCTTGGCCCCGACTCCAACACCTCCTATATATACTGAAACCTCCAGAAAGAAACCTAGATCGGGAGTTCCACCATCGAAAGCCTCTGTAGCCACCAAAAACCAATCTAGACCCCGTTCCGGCACCCTGCCGGAGGGGGGAACCCTCACCGGTGGCCATCTTCATCATCCCGGCGCTCTCCATGACGAGGAGGGAGTAGTCCACCCTCGGGGCTGAGGGTATGTACTAGTAGCTATGTGTTTGATCTCTCTCTCTCTCTCTCTCTCTCTCTCTCTCTCTCTCTCTCTCTCGTGTCCTTGAGATGGCACGATCTTGATGTATCGTGAGCTTTGCTATTCTAGTTGGATCTTATGATGCTTCTCCCCCTCTACTCTCTTGTAATGGATTGAGTTTTCCCTTTGAAGTTATCTTATCGGATTGAGTCTTTAAGGATTTGAGAACACTTGATGTATATCTTGCACGTGTTTATCTATGGTGACAATGGGATATCATTTGATCCACTTGATGTACGTTTAGGTGATCAACTTGCGGGTTTCGTGACCTTGGGAATCTATGCATTGGGGTTGGCACACGTTTTCGTCTTGACTTTCCGGTAGAAACTTTGGGGCACTCTTTGAAGTTCTATGTGTTGGTTGAATAGATGTTTCTGAGATTGTGTGATGCATATTGTATAATCATGCCCACAGATACTTGAGGTGACAATGGAGTATCTAAGTGACATTATGGTTTTGGTTGATTTGTGTCTTAAGGTGTTATTCTAGTACGAACTCTATGATAGATTGAACGTTACTACGGACTCTTGAATAGATCGATCAAAAAGAATAGCTTTGAGGTGGTTTCATACCCTACCATAATCTCTTCGTTTGTTCTCCGCTATTAGTTACTTTGGAGTGACTCGTTGTTGCATGTTGAGGGCTAGTAATATGATCCAATTATGTTATCCTTGTTGAGAGATCTTGCACTAGTGAAAGTATGAACCCTAGGCCTTGTTTCCTATCATTGCAATACCGTTTATGCTCACGTTTACCACTTGCTACCTCGCTGTTTTTATATTTTCATTTTACAAAAACCAATATCTACCATCCATATTGCACTTGTATCACCATGTCTTCGCCGAACTAGTGCACCTATACAATTTACCATTGTATTGGGTGTGTTGGGGACACAAGAGACTCTTTGTTATTTGGTTGCAGGGTTGCTTGAGAGAGACCATCTTCATCCTACGCCTCCCACGGATTGATAAAGCTACTAAGAAAGATCATTACCCCTTGCCATTTATTGGTCAAATGCTAGAAAGGTTATCCAAACATACTCATTTCTGCTTTCTAGATGGTTATTCTGGTTTCTCTCAAATACCTGTGTCAAAAGGGGATCAAGAAAAGACACTTTTACTTGTCCTTTCGGTACCTTTGCTTATAGACGTATGCCTTTTGGTTTATGTAATGCACCTGCTACCTTTCAAAGATGCATGATGGCTATATTCTCTGATTTTTTTGAAAAGATTGTTGAGGTTTTCATGGATGATTTCTCTGTTTACGGAACTTCTTTTGATGATTGCTTAAGCAACCTTGATCGAGTTTTGCAGAGATGTGAAGACACTAACCTTGTCTTGAATTGGGAGAAGTGCCACTTTTGGTTAATGAAGGCATTGTCGTGGGACATAAAATTTCTGAAAGAGGTATTGAAGTTGACAATGCTAAAGTTGATGCTATTGAAAAGATGCCATGCCGTAAGGACATCAAAGGCATACGAAGTTTCCTTGGTCATGCCGGGGTTTATAGGAGGTTCATTAAGGACTTCTCCAAAATCTCCAGGCCTCTGACTAATCTCTTACAAAAAGATATTCCTTTTGTCTTTGATGATGATTGTCTAGAAGCATTTGAAATTCTTAAGAAAGCATTGATCTATGCACCTATTGTCCAGCCTCCCGACTGGAATTTACCTTTTGAGATTATGTGCGATGCTAGTGATTATGCTGTAGGAGCTGTTCTAGGGCAAAGAGTTGATAAGAAATTGAATGTTATCCAGTATGCTAGTAAAACTCTAGATAGTGCCCAAAGAAATTATGATACCACTGAGAAAGAATTTTTAGCAGTTGTGTTTGCTTGTGATAAGTTTAGACCCTATATTGTTGATTCTAAGGTAACTATTCACACTGATCATGCTGCTATGAAATACCTTATGGAAAAGAAAGATGCTAAGCCTATACTTATTAGATGGGTTCTCTTGCTACAAGAATTTGACTTGCATATTATTGATAGAAAAGGAGCTGAGAACCCCATAGCAGATAACTTGTCTAGGTTAGAGAATATACTTGATGACCCACAACCTATTGATGATAGCTTTCCTGATGAAAAATTAGCTGTCATATGTACTTCTCGTACTGCCCCTTGGTATGCTGATTATGCTAATTATATTGTTGCTAAGTTTATACCTCCTAGCTTCACATACCAGCAAAAGAAAAAGTTCTTCTATGATTTGAGACATTACTTCTGGGATGACCCACATCTTTATAAAGAAGGAGTAGATGGTATTATTAGATGTTGTGTACCTGAGCATGAACATGAACAAATCCGACGCAAGTGCCACTCCGAAGCTTATGGAGGACACCATGCGGGTGATAGAACTGCACACAAGGTTTTGCAATCCGGTTTTTATTGGCCTACTCTCTTCAAGGATGCCCGTAAGTTTGTCTTATCTTGTGATGAATGTCAAAGAATTGGTAATATTAGTAGACGTCAAGAAATGCCCATGAATTATTCACTTGTTATTGAACCATTTGATGTTTGGGGCTTTGATTATATGGGACCTTTTCCTGCCTCTAATGGGTACACACAAATTTTAGTCGCTGTTGATTACGTTACTAAGTGGGTAGAAGCTATTCCAACTAGTAGTGCTGATCATAACACTTCTATTAAGATGCTTAAAGAAGTTATATTTCCTAGGTTTGGAGTCCCTAGATATCTAATGACTGATGGTGGTTCACACTTTATTCATGGAGCTTTCCGTAAGATGCTTGCTAAGTATGATGTCAACCATAGAATTGCATCCCCCTATCACCCACAGACTAGTGGTCAAGTAGAACTAAGTAATAGGGAGTTGAAACTAATCTTGCAAAAGACAGTTAATAGGTCTAGGAAGAATTGGTCCAAGAAACTAGATGATGCATTATGGGCCTATAGAACTGCATACAAAAATCCTATGGGTATGTCTCCATATAAGATGGTATATGGAAAAGCTTGTCACTTACCTCTTGAGCTAGAACATAAGGCATATTGGGCTATTAAAGAGCTCAACTATGATTTCAAATTTTCTGGTGAGAAGAGGCTATTTGACATTAGCTGTCTCGATGAATGAAGAACCCAGGCTTATGAGAATGCCAAACTGTTTAAAGAAAAAGTTAAAAGATGGCATGACAAAGAATACAAAAGCGTGAGTTTAACGTAGGTGATTATGTCTTGCTATACAACTCTCATTTAAGATTTTTTGGAGGAAAACTTCTCTCCAAGTGGGAAGGACCTTACGTTATCGAGGAGGTCTATCGTTCCGGTGCCATAAAAATCAACAACTTCGAAGGCACAAATCCGAAGGTGATGAATGGTCAAAGAATCAAACATTATATCTCAAGTAATCCTATAAATGTTGAAACTAATGTTACTGAAACCGTAACCCCGGAGGAATACATAAAGGACACTTTCCAAAACGTTTCAGCCTCCGAAAAGGAAGAGGTACGTGATACGGTAAGTAAACCGACTCCAAAACAGTTCTAAAGGCAATTTTTCTCCGTTTTGGAATATCTAGAAAAATAGAAAAATAAACCGTAGTCCAGAAGAGACACGAGGCTTCCACGAGGGTGGAGGGCGCGCCCCCCTGCCTCGTGGACACCCCGTGTGTCTCCCGGACTCCGTTTTCTTGTGGGTTACTCCTTTTGGTCGGTAAAAATTCATTATATATACTCCCGAAGGTTTTGACCTCTGTATCACGCAAAAATTCTTTGTTTTCATTTCAAGTTGTTTCTGTCGCAGATAAAAGCAACATGTCGTCCCAGGATTTGGAGGGAGAAAGCTATGTGGCTGATTCCCTTGCTGATCCTAAGGTCTATGGTGATTTGGAGCATTATGGTTGGACCACGGAGGAAGAAGAGGACCATGATCCAAAAGGGAAAGATTGGACCAGCTCAGATGAAGATGAATTCCCAATACCTCAACCGGAAGACATGCATGAGGAGTTCAAAAAGTCAAGCCTTCCCGACAGAGTAAAGAAACCTAAGATCGAATTTATCCCTTTTAACCTCTTGCAGGAAAACAAGCAGGCATTATGCAAGAAGATATTAAACCTTGAGCAAGAGATCAATGATCTAAATGAGCAACATTCTACCCTTAAGCGTAAGCTGAGGAAGAAGTCATCATCACCACCCCCGAAGAAGAAGACATAATCATATGGGTATGGGCATGATGTCTACTACGCACCCTTCTTCTTGTAGACGTTGTTGGGCCTCCAAGTGCAGAGGTTTGTAGGACAGTAGCAAATTTCCCTCAAGTGGATGACCTAAGGTTTATCAATCCGTGGGAGGCGTAGGATGAAGATGGTCTCTCTCAAACAACCCTGCAACCAAATAACAAAGAGTCTCTTTTGTCCCCAACACACCCAATACAATGGTAAATTGTATAGGTGCACTAGTTCGGCGAAGACATGGTGATACAAGTGCAATATGGATGGTAGATATTGGTTTTTGTAAACTAAAAATATAAAAACAGCGAGGTAGCAAGTGGTAAACGTGAGCATAAACGGTATTGCAATGATAGGAAACAAGGCCTAGGGTTCATACTTTCACTAGTGCAAGATCTCTCAACAAGGATAACATAATTGGATCATATTACTAGCCCTCAACATGCAACAAAGATTCACTCCAAAGTAACTAATAGCGGAGAACAAACGAAGAGATTATGGTAGGGTACGAAACCTCCTCAAAGCTATTCTTTCTAATCGATCTATTCAAGAGTCCGTAGTAATGTTCAATCTGTCATAGAGTTCGTACTAGAATAACACCTTAAGACACAAATCAACCAAAACCCTAATGTCACCTAGATACTCCATTGTCACCTCAAGTATCCGTGGGCATGATTATACGATATGCATCACACAATCTCAGAAACATCTATTCAACCAACACATAGAACTTCAAAGAGTGCCCCAAAGTTTCTACCGGAAAGTCAAGACGAAAACGTGTGCCAACCCCTATGCATAGATTCCCAAGGTCACGGAACCCGCAAGTTGATCATCACAACGTACATCAAGTGGATCACATGATATCCCATTGTCACCACAGATAACACGTGCAAGACATACATCAAGTGTTCTCAAATCCTTAAAGACTCAATCCGATAAGATAACTTCAAAGGGAAAACTCAATCCATTACAAGAGAGTAGAGGGGGAGAAGCATCATAAGATCCAACTAGAATAGCAAAGCTCGCGATACATCAAGATCGTGCCATCTCAAGAACACGAGAGAGAGAGAGATAGAGAGAGAGAGAGAGAGAGA
>LR738713.1:822910753-822995489 GCA_902687465.1 Secale cereale | reverse complement strand
GCCCCCAACCCTCGTGGGCAGCCCGTGGGTCCTCTCATCCCCCTCCGACACTTCCCGGGCTTCTTTAGGTCCAAAGACAGCCTCCGTTGATTTTCAGGTCAATTGGGTTCCGTTTGATATTCCTTTTCTGTAAAACCCTAAAACATGAGAAAAACAGAAACTGGCACTAGGGTCTGGGTTAATAGGTTAGTCCCAAAAATAATATAAAAGTGTATAATAAAGCCCATAAAACATCCTAGAAGGATAATATAATAGCTTGGAACAATAAAAAATTATAGATACGTTGGAGACGTATCAGCATCCCCAAGCTTAATTCCTGCTCGTCCTCGAGTAGGTAAATGATAAAAACATAATTTTTGATGTGGAATGCTAACCAACATAGTTTTTCAATGTAATTCTCTTAATTGTGGCATGAATGTTCAGATTTGAAAGATTCAAGACAAAAGTCTATATTTACATAAGAAATAATAATACTTCAAGCATACTAATAAAGCAATCATGTCTTCTCAAAATACCATGGCTAAAGAAAGTTATCCCTACAAAATCATATAGTCTGGCTATGCTCTCTCTTCATCACACAAAATATTCATATCATGCACAACCCCGGTTTCAGCCAAGCACTTGTTTTCATACTCTATTCTTTCAAACCTTTCAACTTTCACGCAATACATGAGCGTGAGCCATGGACATAGCACTATGTGGAATAGAGAGGTGGTTGTGGAGAAGACAAAAAGGAGGGAGATAGTCTCACATCGACTAGGCGTATCAACGGGCTATGGAGATGCCCATCAATAGATATCAATATGAGTGAGTAGGGATTGCCATGCAACGGATGCACTAGAGCTAAATATGTATGAAAGCTCAAGAAAAGAAACTAGTGGGTGTGCATCCAACTTGCTTGTTCACGAAGACCTAGGGCATTTGAGGAAGCCCATCGTTGGAATATACAAGCCAAGTTCTATAATGAAAATTCCCACTAGTATATGAAAGTGACTAAACATGAGACTCTCTATCATGAAGAACATGGTGCTACTTTGAAGCACAAGTGTGGAAAAAGATAGTAGCAATTGTCCCTTTTTCTTTTATTTTCTTTTATTTTGGCCTTTTTTTCTTTGGCCTTTCTCTTCTCTTTTTTTCTTCTTTTTTTTGGAGGGGCTTTCTTGATTTAGCCTTTCCTCACATGGGACAATGCTCTAATAATGATGATCATCACACTTTCATTGAATTACAACTCGATATTACAACTCGATACTAGAACAAAGTATGACCTATATGAATGCCTCCGGCGGTGTACCGGGATGTGCAATGAATCAAGAGTGACATGTATGAAAAATTAAGCATGGAGGCCTAGCCACAAATACGATGTCAACTACATGATCATGCATGGCAATATGACAATATGAAGCGTGTCATATGATCGGAACGGTGGAAAGTTGCATGGCAATATATCTCGGAATGGCTATGGAAATGCCATGATAGGTAGGTATGGTGGCTGTTTTGAGGAATATATATGGTGGCTATTTTGAGGAAGGATATATAGTGGGTGTATGGTATCGGCGAAAGTTGCGCGATACAAGAGAGGCTAGCAATGGTGGAAGGGTGAGAGTGCGTAATATCCATGGACTCAACATTAGTCATAAGAACTCATATACTTATTGCAAAAATTTACGAGCCATCAAAACAAAGCAATCAATGCATGCTCCTAGGGGGGAGGTTGGTATGAGTTAATCATCGTGCGCCCCCGACCTCCACACAAAGGTTGACACTTTACAAATACCTCATGCTCTAACTTCGTCACATAGCGGTTCACCATACGTGCATGCGACGGGAATCACTAACCTTAACACAAGCATTTCTCAATTTCATAATAACCCCACTAGCATGACTCTAATATCACTATCCTCTTATCTCAAAACAATTATCAAGCATCCAACTTCTCATCATATTCAATGCACTTAGTGTGGGAGTTTTTACTACATTGATCTTGGATGCCTACCATTTGAAGGCTAGTTTTATAGCCAAAGCACATTACCATGTTGTTCTAATAGACTCTCAAATGGATATAAGTGAAGCATGAGAGTTCAACAATTTCTACAAAATATAATCACCGCTGTGCTCTAAAAGATATAAGTGAAGCACTAGAGCAATAACAAACTACTCCGAAAGATATAAGTGAAGATCAAGGAGTAGTTGAATAATTATGTAACTATGTGAAGACTCTCTAACATTTAAGAACTTCAGATCTTGGGATATTATTCCAACAGCAAGAAAAACAAAATAAACTAAATTGACGCTCCAAGCAAAACACATATCATGTGGTGAATAAAAATATAGCCCCGAGTATAGTTACCGATAGATGAAGACGAAAGAGGGGATGCCTTCCCGGGGCATCCCCAAGCTTAGGCTTTTGGTTGTCCTTGAATTTTACCTTGGGGTGCCATGAGCATCCCCAAGCTTAGGCTCTTGCCACTCTTTGTTCCATAGTCCATCAAAGTAATACTCAAAACTTGAAAACTTCACAACACAAAACTTAGAAAATAATATCGTGAGCTCCGTTAGTATAAGAAAGCAAACCACTACTCAAAGGTACTGTAATGAATTCATTCTTTGTTTATATTGGTGTTAAACCTACTGTATTCCAACTTCTCTATGGTTCATACCTCCCAATACTACTCATAGATGCATTGAAATAAGCACACACGAAAAACAGAACAGTCTGTAGTAATCTATAGTTTTCGCATACTTCTGTAACTCCAAAAAATTGAAATAAATCGGTAAACGTGAGGAATTTGTCTATTAATCATCTGCAAAAAGAATCAACTAAATAGCACACTCCAGTAAAATCTGATGACCATTCTAGCGAGCGCTAACGATTCTGTTTTTCACAGCAAGATCACATAAACTTCACACAAGTCTTCCCAAAGGTTCTACTTGGCACAAACACTAATTAAAACAAAAAACCACATCTAAATAGAAGCTAGATGCAATGTTTATTCCTAAACAGAAGCAAAAGCAAAGAAAACAAAATAAAGTTGGGTTGCCTCCCAACAAGCGCTATCGTTTAACGCCCCTAGCTAGGCATAATGATGCTCACATAAAAGATAAGAATTGAAACATAAAGAGAGCATTATGAAGAATATGACTAGCACATTTAAGTCTAACCCACTTCCTATGCATAAGGTTTTTATAAGCAAACAACTTATGGGAACGAGAATCAATTAGCATAGTAAGGCAAAACAACCATAACTTCAAAATTTTAAGCACATAGAGAGGAAACTTGATATTATTGGAATATGTAGAGGCATCATGCATGAATTCAACAATATAACCATCACATAAAGCATTCTTGTCATGATCTACTTGCATAGAAATTTTACTACTCCCATCATAAGCAAAATTCTTCTCGTTCATAGTAGTGGGAGGAGCAAATTCAACAAAATAACTATCATGTGAAGCATAATCCAATTGAAAACTAAAATCACGATGACAAGTTTCATGGTTATCATTATTCTTAATAGCATACAAGTCATCACAATAATCATCATAGATAGCAACTTTGTTCTCATAATCAATTCGAACCTCTTCCGAAATAGTGGATTCATCACTAAATAAAGTCATGACCTCTCCAAATCCACTTTCATCAATATAATCATCATAAATAGGAGGCATGCTTTCATCATAATAAATTTGCTCATCAAAACTTGGGGGACTAAAAATATCATCTTCATCAAACATAGCTTCCCCAAGCTTGTGGCTTTGCATATCATTAGCATCATGGGTATTCAAAGAATTCATACTAACAACATTGCAATCAAGCTCGTCATGCACATATTTTATGCCAAGCATTCTATGTAATTCTTCCTCTAGCACTTGAGCACAATTTTCCTTCCCATCATTTTCACGAAAGATATTAAAAAGATGAAGCATAAGAGGTAACCTTAATTCCATTTTTTTGTAGTTTTCTTTTATAAACTAAACTAGTGATAAAACAAGAAACTAAAAGATTCGATTGCAAGATCTAAAGATATACCTTCAAGCACTAACCTCCCCGGCAACGGCGCCAGAAAAGAGTCTTGATGGCCCAGAAGTGCAGGGGATCTACCGTAGCCCATTCGATAAGTAAGAGTGTCGAACCCAACGAGGAGTAGAAGGAAATGATAGGTAGTTTTCGGTAAGGTATTTTCTGCAAGCACTGAAATTATAGGTAATAGATAGTTTTGTGATAAAGTAATTGGTAGCAAGTGATAAAAGGTAAAAGTAAATAAGGTGCAGCAAGGTGTCCCAATCCTTTTTGTAGTAAAGGACAAGCCTGGACAAACTCTTATACAAAGGAAAGCGCTCCCGAGGACACATGGGAATTATCGTCAAGCTAGTTTTCATCACGATCATCTGATTTGCGTTCGGTACTTTGATAATTTGGTATGTGGGTGGACCGGTGCTTGGGTGCTGCCCTTACTTGGACCAGCCTCCCACTTATGATTAACCTCTAATGCAAGCATCCGCAACTACAAAAGAAGTATTAAGGTAAACCTAACCATAGCCTAAAACATATGGATCCAAATCAGCCCCTTACGAAGCAACGCATAAACTAGGGTTTAAGCTTCTGTCACTCTAGCAACCCATCATCTACTTATTACTTCCCAATGCCTTCCTCTAGGCCCAAATAATGGTGAAGTGTCATGTAGTCGACGTTCACATGACACCACTAGAGGAGAGACAACATACATCTCATCAAAATATCGAACGAAGACCAAATTCACATGACTACTAATAGCAAGACTTCTCCCATGTCCTTAGTAACAAAAGTAACTACTCACAAGACATAATATTGTTCATGATCAGAGGGGTATTAATATGCATAATGGATCTGAACATATGATCTTCCACCAAATAAACCAACTAGCATCAACTACAAGGAGTAATCAACACTACTAGCAACCCACAGGTACCAATCTGAGGTTTGGGTACAAAGATTGGATACAAGAGATGAACTAGGGTTTGAGAGTAGATGGTGCTGGTGAAGATGTTGATGAAGATAGCCCTCCCCAAGATGGGAGAGTTGTTTGTGATGACGGCGGTGACGATTTCCCCCTCCCGGAGGAAAGTATCCCCGGCAGAACAGCTCTGCCGGAGCCCTAGATTGGTTTCTGCCTCGGTTCCGCCTGGAGACGGCGGCGTCTGGTCCCGAAAGCCTCCTTATGATTTTTTCTAGGTCAAAACACCTCATATAGGAGAAGATGGGCATCGGGGGCCTTCCGGCTGGCCCACGAGGCAGGGGGCGTGCCCACCACCCTCGTGGGCAGCCGGTGGCCCCCCTCGTGGACTTCTTTCGCCAGATATTTTTTTATATTTTCCGAAACGAAGTTCTGTTGAATTTCAGGGCTTCTGGAGTTGTGCAGAATAGGTTTCCAGAGTTTGCTCCTTTTCCAACCCAGAATTCCAGCTGCCGGCATTCTCCCTCTTCATGTAAACCTTCTAAAATAAGAGAGAAAAGGCATAAATATTGTGACAAAACATGTAAGAACAACCCATAATGCAATAAATATCAACATATAAGCATGATGCAAAATGGACGTATCAGGACCTTTCCTCCCGGCCAGCTTTTTGTGTTTGGCGGCTTCATGCTCCGCGCCTACACATAAGGCCACCTCGAGCAGGTTGAGAGCCACGCCCCTGGTCATCAGGTCAGGTTTGGAAGCTTGAACTATGTTGCTAATATCCGTGGAGACTTGTTCTTCAACGTATTCAAGCCCACGGCGATCGCTCCCTGCCACCACGATGAACATGACCTAAATCTGTCATCGGACCACCTCCAGGGGATAACACTTGTAATCGCTCTGGCCTTAGATCCGGAGCAGATCGCGTCATCCAAAGACAGGAAGCTTAACCCCGCCACGGAAGCCGCAGACGCAGCGGCCCTGGAGCCGCACACACACCCAACCCTAAGCTGATGAGGGAGAATTTCGCTTCCAACCCACCACCCACTTGGTAGCCATGGTCGAAGATCTAACCGATCTACTTGATTACGCCTCCGAAGACTTCGAATGGATGGACCTCGAAGCTGAAGCAGATCTAGACCCAAACCCGCCCATAACCGGGCGATGGAAAGCTACGTCCTCATACGACATGTATATGGTGGACACACCTAAGGAGAAGGAGGGAGACGGTGAAAACGATCCCACAAAGGATAAGCCTGTCGATGAACCTCCCAAGCGTCGACGTCCGTAGCGCCGAACTAAACCCTATAAAGGGAAAGATAGCAACACTGTCACTAATGACGGTGACACTCCGGAGCAAGCCGAAGACCCCGCACAGCCAGCGATGGAGCAGGACGAGTGAGAGGATGGCGAATATAGTCCGAGACCGCTGTCCGATCACAACGATGCCGAAGACAACAATTACGAACCTGTCTCCGAAGAGGATGTTAGCCTGGGCGACGACGAATATGTCATCCCGGAAGAACCCTTAGAACAACAGTGCTCCCATCGGAGACTTATTGCCACCGCAAGGAGCCTGAAAAGCAGCGGCGGCTTTGAGCTGCACAGGATATGCTCAATGATAGATGGAACGAAGTGCTAGACGCTGAGCAAAAATATGGCTGTAATCGCAAGACAAAAGGTTATCCTAAGCGTAAACTGCTGCCCGAATTCGACGACGAGGCCACTGCGCCTATACCTCCAAAGAACAACACCGCCGACAAGCCGGACCGACCACCTCGTGGACGGGACAGAGTTGCTAGCAACGGCGTACACAAGCCCGCACCCCCTCCCCGTAAAGGAAAGGAGGATGCGGCTCAGGCCCGGAAACACGATCTACGTGTGGACCTAAACAAAAAGGCTGGCAAGACCAGATCAATCTACGGATCCAGGGATCGTGCTCCTGCACGGGACGGCGGCTATCAAGCCAAATATGCCGGTCATATACTAGCTCGGGGTCAATACCGATAATCGCAACCGTCACACATACGCCTTGACATAGCAAAATACAGGGGTGTCGCTCACCCTCTGTGCTTCATCGATGAGGTGCTGGATCATGAGTTTCCATAAGGGTTTAAACCCGTAAATATAGAGGCGTATGATGGAACAATGGATCCTGCTGTTTGGATACAAGATTTTATTCTTCACTTCCACATGGCTCGCGGAGATGATTTCCACGCTATCAAATACTTAGCCCTCAAGCTAAAAGGACCAGCTCGGCACTGGCTGAACAGCCTCCCATAAAATTCAATTAGAAGTTGGGAAGAGCTTGAGGATTATTTTCGCTCCAACTTTCAAGGGACCTATGTCCGGCCCCCGGATGCTGAGGATCTAAGTCACATAATTCAGCAACCTGGGGAGTCAGCCCGTAAGCTTTGGAATCGGTTTCTCACCAAGAAGAACCAAATCGTCAACTGTCCGGACGCCGAAGCCTTAGCGGCATTGAAGCACAGCGTCCGGGACGAATGGCTAGCTAGAAACCTCGGCCACGAAAAGCCGAGGACAATGGCAGCCCTAACTATACTCATGACCCGCCTTTGCGCGGGCGAGGACAGCTGGTTAGCTCGTAGCAGCACTAGCGACCCTGGCACATCTGAGGCCAGGGATGGCAATAGAAAGCCACGATGTAACCAAAAAAAATGTCAAAATAATGCGGGAAGCCTAGATGACACAACGGTAAACGCCGGATTCAGTGGCTCCAGACCCGATCAACGGAAGAAGCAATTTAAAAGCAACAAAGATGGTCCATCTAGCCTGGACAAAATATTGGATAGGCCCTGCCAGATCCATGGCATCCCAGATAAGCCTATGAACCATACCAACCGTAATTGTTGGGTCTTCAAGCAGGCCAGCAAGCTCAACGCCGAACACAAGGGAAAGGGACCTGGGAGCGAAAACAAGGATGAACCTTGCCAGTCGAACACAGGGGGATAGAAGAAATTTCCATCGGAGATCAAAACAGTGAACATGATCTATGCCACTCATATCCCAAAGAGGGAGCGCAAGCGCGCACTCCGAGATGTCTATGCCGTTGAGCCCGTTGCTCCCAAATTGAACCCATGGTCAGCTTGTCCGATCACCTTTCATCGCAGGGATCATCTGACTAGTATCCGTCACAGGGGTTCGGCTGCCCTAGTGCTCGATCTGATAATTGATGGATACCATCTCACTCGAGTCCTGATGGACGGCGGCAGCAGTCTCTATCTGATATATCAGGACATCGTCCGCAAAATGGAGATAGACCCATCAAGAATCAAGCCAAGCAGCACAACCTTTAAAGGAGTGATACCGGGCGTAGAAGCCCGCTGCACGGGCTCTTTAACATTGGAGGTCGTATTCGGCTCTCCTCATAACTTTCGAAGCGAAGAGCTAATCTTCGACATAGCTCCGTTCCAAAGTGGCTATCATGCACTACTCGGAAGAACGGCCTTCGCCCGCTTTAATGCAGTCCCACATTATGCTTATTTAAAGCTCAAAATGCTTGGACCACAAGGCGTCATCACAATCAATGAAAATATGGAGCTCTCTCTCCGTACGGAGGAGGACACCACGGCCCTAGCAGCCGAAGTCCAAAATGGCCTATTTAAGCCGAACAGCTCATCGGTCGTCAAGACCGCAGACACAGCTATACGTGCCCGACATACGCCTGAGTGTGGTAGCTCGGATGAACCCAAGCTCGATTAGCAGCTACGCCCCCATCGACTACTTCATAAGGTGGCAGCATACGTACCTCGTGTACACAATTATGCCCTTAAAATTCCTTGGGCGGCGCTGGGGCACACTGCATTCAAATAGTCCATAGTTTGGCTCGACCCTATTCGGACTCTAATAATTATCTTTCAAGGTTCACTGAATGAACCAACTTTATTTACAACCACACTGGATTTCCCTTTCCCAGGTTTTTCTGTTCCTTTTTCTTATTTTATAGATGGCCATCGCACTTCCCCATTCAAGGACACATTACAAAGGAGAAAACGGCGCAGATGTGCAGTAGGGACCCGCACTAAAGGTTTCTTTTTAGATTAAGACCCTGTGTAAACCTTTTTATCTCTTTTTGTTTTATACTTTTTTGGCATGTAAAATGTCCAAGGAAGTTATTGGCATTATCTGTAAACATACGGCTCGCTGTAATATAACGGGATATTATAGAAACAGCTTGGCTTATATTGTGTTCGGAGTTTTATTCCCTCACCAACTGTGTTCTCTCCCCATGTCAGATTGCCGCACGTGCCTTGATAACAGAGTCAATTACTAGGGGCTGTATTCAGCCCGGTATATATTGAAAATTCCGAACACCTATAGGGAGTGTTCGGCGTCCTGGATACTTGCTTCATATGCATCAATTCTGAATCATGTCTTGGGTCAATAGTTGGGTTGCCCGGCTCCTGTGCTTACCCCTACATTCCCGATTGTTCGGCTAGGGTGTAAAGGGAGAACTACTGCGATTGTACTTCTGGCTCGTCCGATCAAGTACCTCAGTAGAGAAGGCCGAAAACTGACTATCATGATATGCGAGAATCTGGTCCACGATCCGGTGACTTGGTGTCATACTACGATCGATGGAGATCTACCCCGTGTTATACGAAGGGTTGGTTTTTTGCCCAGCCGCGTACAAATGGATACCTTAATTTGGAAACACCATATATGCACCAGGGGCTAGAACCTAGCCCCACTTGTCAAACTCCTATGACTAAGTGAAAGAAATAACACCGCATAGTCTGATTGCCTGGTTCGCTCCGCATACACCTCCTACAAGGACCAAGACGTTGGATAAAGAGTGTATATGCATATGACCGAACACCCCAGTAATATTTGGGGGCTGAAGCCGATGACTGGAAACTTTCAAAGTCAAATAAACGGCCGCACAGGAGGTAAAAGTCGCTCGTATTTTAATAGCGCAAAAGTTATTTACATCGGTTCATAAGCTTAAGTCTTTATAGCCGGATACAACTACTTAAAGATAATATCTTTCGAGCACTAGCCTTCTACAAGGCGGGCGCCTTCTATGACGTCCTTGAAGTATCTCTCCGGCTTGCGGTGCTCCTTGCCTTCGGGCAGGCCAGCAGTGGCTATCTCCTGCGCCTTCATCTTCGCCCAATGCACTTTCACACGGGCAAAGGCCATCCGAGCACCCTCTATGTAGGCCGAACGCTTCAACGCGTCGACCTGCGGACTTGCTTCGACGAGCCGCTTCACCAATCCGAAGTAGCTACTTGGGATTGGCTCAGCGGGCCACAACTGGACTATCATGTCCTTCATGGCCAAACCCGCCATGTTGTGTAGCTTGACCAGCTGCTTCAGCTGGTCATTAAGGGGCACATGATGTTTTGGCGCATAGAACTGCGACCAGAACAACTTCTCCGTGTCCTTCCCCTCCTGGGCTCGGAAGTATTGGGTGGCGTCAGCACTGCTCCTCGGGAGATCGGCAAACACGCCTGGAGAACTCCATAACCGTGTCAGCCCAAGGTACTTCCACCCTCCGATGATGCTCTATAGGAGAAAAGTATTACCAGATGCTATCTCCCACGCCTGCTTGATTTCCTCGCAGACGCTGCGCGACTCGCTTCGCGTATCCTGGGCAGCCTTGACTGCCGTAGTAAGCTCGGATGCTTGTTCCGAAGTCTTCTCTTCCAATGCCTCGCAGTTGCGAATATCATCTTGGAGTGATCTTTGACTTCGGACACGCGAGCCTCGTGCTTTTGGCATGCGGACTTTTCGGCCTCTAGATCGGTAACCGCTTTGTCAGCGATTGCCTTGCTCGCTTCGGCCTCCTTCTTGGCCTTCGTGAGTTCGCCCTTGAGGGCCTCGAGATCAGTAGCGCCAACTGTTCAAAATAGAATATCATAAAGAGTTTATACTCATACTCAATTAAAATTATTAGTCTTCTTGACATCTCAAATTTTCAAATCCGCATACCTTGCGTTTCATCTAAACGCTGGTTGACGCGGTCGAGGTACGCGTTGGCCAACAAAAGCTTCCGATTTAGTTCGGCAACTTCTGCATCTCGTGCAGTTGCTGCAACTAGTGAAGCCTATACAAATGCGAAAGCATATAGTTCAGCTCTATAATATGCTATACTATGGATACTTCGTTCAATTATGTTCAGAATCACACAAAGCATCAGGGGCTACTGTCTATATATATGCGTATAAAGCAAATAAAGTTCCATAAAGAACATCACATTGCTTACCTCAAAGCCTGTTAGTAGGCTGTTGAAGGCTTCATTCAGTCCGCCTTTGACGGACTGAATCTTCTTCATCACCGCACCCATCACGGTGCGGTGGTCCTCCACAAAGGAAGCACTTTGTAGTGCTCCCTCCAGAGGGTCCGGTGCCTCCAGATTGACCCCGGGCACCATCGTATCCTCCCCCGCCTTGGGGGTCTGGTCTTCGGACCCCGAAGCTGTGCTAGGATCCGGATCAGTATTCGGCGGGGCCCCAGACTGTTTGGGACCCCCGTCTTCGGTCTCCATGAGGATTGTTTCCCCATGGTCAGCGGCAGCTGAGGTGTTACCCTCGGTCGCCCTATCACTTGCCCCGCCCTCATCTCCTTGAGCAGAAGACGCACGCTGGGAAGACACTTCGGTGTCCCCGCGGGCCATGGGCGATGGATCTCGGACAGGCGGGTCACTCTCCGTCTCTCCAGGCGCCAGAGAGTTCCCGTCCGATAAGGAGGCAACGGGGTGTGTTCGGGGAGGGCTGTAGGTCAGCAGGCGAGAAATACTTAAAACCATTGATATACTTAATAAACATAGTGCAGCAATTGACATATTCGAAGAACTTACGTTTCGGTCAGAGGTTTCTCCCTGGGCTTCACCACAAAACTGTGTTCGGACGGTGAGTCCAAACTGGCGGGGAGGTTTAGCTTCCTTCGAGGCGCGGCCTTGCCTGCGTCAGCAGCGGCCGCCCTCTTCTTCCCCTGCCCTAGGCAGGGGACTCTTCTTCTTCATTATCCTCCTCCTTTTTGGAGGAGAGGATGTTGATCTCCTCGGACTTCACGTCCACAGGGCGGGGGCCGCTCTCGGCCTCCTTGCTCTTCTTCTTGGACTTCTTGTCCGGCGCCCTGTACGGTGCCGGAACCAGCATCACCGTCAGTTGAGGCATGTCTGGGTCTTCTGGCAAAGGCGTCGGACACTTAATCCGGATTGCCTTCTTTGACCAGCCCTGTATATCACGTAAAAACTCCAATTCCTATTATCATTAAAATAAGGAGGGGATATATGTTCGGCATAATTTTTGATTACCTCTTGCGTGGTAAATGCAGTGCTGTAGCCTGCGTCCTCTGTTTCCTTCGGCCACTCCTTCTGGCTCTTGAAGAGAAATTTCCAGATCTCTTTGTGCGTAGAGCCGAAGAGATGCTTCAGGGGCCGGTCTCCTGCCGGATCAAACTCCCATAGGGAGGAGTCCCGGCATTGGCAAGGAAGGACAAGTCGGGCCAGCATTACCAGAACCACGGTTGTGAGTTGGTAGCCCTTGGTGATCATGCCGGACACGCGGCCTTGGAGTGCCGTCACCTCAACCGAAGACCTCCAGTTTGGACTCTTATCAGTCCAGGAGGTTAGCCTCTTCGGGGGTCCAGATCTGAAAGCAGGTGCTGCCGCCCAGTTGGCGTCGCGAGGCTCAGTGATATAGAACCACTCCTGCTACCACACCTTGTTCGTTTCCACGAACGACCCGTTTGGCCAAATTGCATTCGGGAGCTTGCTTATCGTAGCGCCCCCGCATTCCGCGTGTTGCCCGTCCACCACCTTCGGTTTCATGTTGAAGGTCTTGAGCCATAGGCCGAAGTGTGGGGGAATGCGGAGGAAAGCGCTTGACACACCACTATAAAAGCGGATATGTGGAGGATTGAGTTCGGGGCTAGATCATGGAAATCTAGCCCGTAGAAAAATAGCAAACCTCGAACAAAGGGGTGAAGAGGGAATCCTAGCCCCCTAACGAAGTGCGAGAGGAACACGACTCTCTCACCCGCCTCTGGGACAGGAATCACCTGGTCCTGGGCGGGGACTCAGTGCGCGATGTTAGCGGCGAGATAGCCCGCGCTCCGGAGATCCCCCACGACCTTCTCAGTAACCGTGGAGGCCTCCCACTTGCCCTTGGCGCCAGATCTAGCCATTACTAGGGAAGGAGGTGGTGGTTGAGGGACGGAGAACTGCGGGCGCAAGAGATGAGGATGCCGGGGCTAGGAAGATTGGAGAGCTCGAGCTTGAGGAAAGCGTGGGGCTGATCGAAGGGATTGGTATCCTTTTATAACGCTGTGAATATAGAATGTCTCCCCACTTGAGCCGCAAACCTCGCCAGTTCCCAAAGCGATCATGCGTAATGCGCGGTTTGGGTGCTCACATCACATTGATAAGGATCCCCTAATAAGCGGGCACGATCTCTGTATTGATAGGACGTGCCAAGGGGGGTGCTACTTTTCGAGCTTGCGTTGTATTCCCTCGAAGAGGAAACAGTGATGCAGCACAGTAGCGTAAGTATTTCCCTCAGTTTTTAGAACCAAGGTATCAATCCAGTAGGAGACCATGCGCGAGTCCCTCACACCTGCACAAACAAATAAGAACTTCGCAGCCAACGCGATAAGGGGTTGTCAATCCCTTTACGGTCACTGACGAAAGTGAGATCTGATAGATAGGATAGTATAATATTTTTGGTATTTTTAGTTTAAGAACAGAAAGTAAATAAAGCAAATAAGAAACGGCAGCAGAAATTGAAGGGAAAGTAATATGATAAACATAGACCCGGGGACCATAGGTTTCACTAGTGGCTTCTCTCATGATAGCAGAATTCTACGGTGGGTGAACAAACTACTGTCGAGCAATTGATAGAAAAGCGCATAGTTAGGAGAATATCTAGGCATGATCATTATATATAGGCATCACATCCGTGACAACTAGACCAAAACGATTCTGCATCTACTACTATTACTCCACACATCGACCGCTATCCAGCATGCATCTAGAGTATTAAGTTCATAAGAACAGAGTAATGCTTTAAGCAAGATGACATGATGTAGAGGGATAAACTCAAGCAATATGATATAAACCCCATATTTTTATCCTCGATGGCAACAATACAATACGTGCCTTGCTGCCCCTGCTGTCATTGGGAAAGGACACCGCAAGATTGAACCCAAAGCCAAGCACTTCTCCCATTGCAAGAACTATAGATCTAGTTGGCCAAACCAAACCAATAATTCAAACAGACTTGCAAGGATATTATAATCATACATAAAAGATTTCAGAAAAGAATCAAATATTGTTCATAGATAATCTTGATCATAAACCCACAATTCATCAGATCTCGATAAACACACCACAAAAACATTACATCAAATAGATCTCCTCAAAGATCGAGGAGAACTTTGTATTGAGATCCAGAAAGAGAGAAGAAGCCATCTAGCTAATAACTATGGACCCGAAGGTCTGTGGTAAAATACTCACAACTCATTGGTGAGGCTATGGCGTTGATGTAGAAGCACTCCGTGGTAAATCCCCCCTCCAGCGGAGCTCCTTAATAGGCCCGAAGATGGGATCTCACGGGAACAGAAGGTTGCGGTGGTGGAATTAGGGGTTTCTTTGTTGCCTCGATGTTTTCAGGGTATATGGATATATATAGGAGGAAGGAGGGCATCGGGGGAGACAGAGAGGGGCCACGAGGGTGGGGCGCGCCCTGGACCCTCGTGGCCGCCTCTTTCGTTCCCTCGCGTGTACTCCAATTCTTCTGGGTAGATACGGTTCCAAAAATAACTCTCTCGAAGGTTTCATTCAGTTTGAACTCCGTTTGATATTCCTTTTCTGCGAAACTCTGAAATTGGCAAAAAACAACAATTTGCTCTGGGCCTTGGGTTAGTAGGTTAGTCCCAAAAACAATATAAAAGTGTATAATAAAGCCCATTAAACATCCAAAACAGAATATATAATAGCATGGAACAATAAAAAATTATAGATACGTTGGAGACGTATCAAGCATCCCCAAGCTTAATCCTCGAGTAGGTAAATGATAAAAACAGAATTTGTGATGTGGAATGCTAACTAACATAATCCTCAATGCAATTCTCTTTGTTGTGCATGAATGTTCAGATCCGAAAGATTCAAGATAAAAGTTCATATTGACATAAGAATAATAATACGTCAAGCATACTAACAAAGTAATCATGTCTTCTCAAAATAACATGGCCAAAGAAAGTTCATCCCTACAAAACCATATAGTTATGCTATGCTCCATCTTCGTCACACACAAAATTCCAATCATGCACAACCCCGGTTTCAGCCAAGCACTTGTTTCATACTTTACTTTTTTCAAACTCCTTCAACTTTCACGCAATATATGAGCGTGAGCCATGGACATAGCACTATGTGGAATAGAGTGGTGGTTGTGGAGAAGACAAAAAGGAGGAAGATGGTATCACATCAACTAGGCATATCAATGGGCTATGGAGATGCCCATCAATAGATATCAATGTGAGTGAGTAGGGATTGCTATGCAACAGATGCACTAGAGCTAAACTATCTAGCTCAAAAGATATAAGTGAAGCACATAGAGTATTCTAATAAATTCTAAACCATATTTATCTCTCTCAAAAGGTGTGTCCAGAAAGGATGATTGTGGCAAACTAACAAGAAAGACTCAAATCATACATGACGTTCCAAGCAAAACACATATCATGTGGTGAATAAAAATATAGTCACAAGTATAGTTACCGATAGATGAAGACGAAAGAGGGGATGCCTTCCCGGGGCATCCCCAAGCTTAGGCTTTTGGTTGTCCTTGAATTTTACCTTGGGGGTGCCTTGGGCATCCCCAAGCTTAGGCTCTTGCCACTCTTTGTTCCATAGTCCATCAAAGCCATACTCAAAACTTGAAAACTTCACAACACAAAACTTAGCCAAAAATCTCGTGAGCTCCGTTAGTATAAGAAAACAAACCACCACTCAAAGGTACTGTAATGAACTCATTCTTTGTTTATATTGGTGTTAAACCTACTGTATTCCAACTTCTCTATGATTCATGCTCCCCAATACTACTCATAGATTCATCAAAATAAGCAAACAACACACGAAAAAAAGAATCTGTCAAAAACAGAACAGTCTGTAATAATCTGTAACTTTCGAATACTTCTGTAACTCCATTTTTTTGAAATAGATTGGTAAACGTGAGGAATTTGTCTATTAATCATCTGCAAAAAGAATCAACTAAATAGCACTCTCCAGTAAAAATTTACAGCCAATCTCGTGAGCGCTAAAGTTTCGGTTTTTCACAGCATGATCATATAAACTTCACACAAGTCTTCCCAAAGGTTCTACTTGGCACAAACACTAATTAAAACACAAACCCACATCTAAACAGAAGCTAGATGCAATATTTATTCCTAAACAGAAGCAAAAACAAACAAAATAAAATTGGGTTGCCTCCCAACAAGCGCCATCGTTTAACGCCCCTAGCTAGGCACGATACAAGAATAGATCTAGGTATTGCCATCTTTGGTAGGCAATCAATAAGTGGCTCTCATAATAGACAAATAAGGTAATTTGATTTTCTTTCTAGGAAAGTGTTCCATGCCTTTCCTTAACGGAAAATGGAATCTAATATTTCCTTCCTTCATATCAATAATTGCACCAATCGTTCTAAGGAAAGGTCTACCAAGAATAATAGGACATGAAGGATTGCAATCTATATCAAGAACAATGAAATCTACGGGCACATAATTTCTATTCGCAACAATAAGAACATCATTAATCCTTCCCATAGGTTTCTTAATGGTAGAATCCGCAAGATGCAAATTTGAAGAACAATCATCAAGCTCATGAAACCCTAAAAAATCACACAAAGTTTTTGGGATTGTCTAAACACTTGCACCCAAATCACACAAAGAAAAGCAAATTTTAATAGTAGTTTCCCACTCATCATAAAGCTTTCTAGGGATAGAAACTTCTAATTCAAGTTTTTCTTCATAAGATTGCATTAAAGCATCAACTATGAGTTTGGTAAAAGCCTTATTTTGACTATAAGCATGCGGAGAATTTAGTACGGATTGCAACAAGGAAATACAATCTATCAAAGAGAAATTATCATAATTGAATCCCTTGAAATCCAAAATAGTGGGTACATCACTATGCAAAGTTTTAATCTCTTCAATCCTACTTTTAACAATTTTAGCATCAAGATCTAAAAACTTCGAATCATTGGGACGCCTTTTAGCTAAAGTAGACTCATCTCCAGTCCCATCTTTATCAAGATTCATACTAGAAAACAAGGATCTAATAGGAGAGACATCAATAACTTTCAGATCTTCATCTTTATTTTCATGTTCTTTCGATTTACCAGCCATCTTATTAACTAAGGTCGATTGCTTGTCCAAAATTTGGGCTATTAAGTTCGCAAGATGAGCAAACTGAGATTTCAAACCATAAAATTCCTTAGACATATCATCAAGCTCTTTATTCACGTACTCCATAAAACTTTTCTATTCTTTAAGCTTGTTTCTAAAGAAATCATTGTGTTCAAATTGCACAAACATAAAATTTCTAACATTGTTTTCAATCTCCTCCAACCTCTTAAGGTGAGGGTCAATACTGATAGGGGAAGCGATAGTGACAAGCAAGCAAGCGAACGATAAACACACGGAAAAAGAAGGGCGAATAAAACGGCAAGAGTGAAGTGGGGGAGAGGAAAACAAGAGGCAAAAATGTATGCGAAGGATAAGGGTTTGTGATAGGTACTTGGTATATGACTTTTGCGTAAGCCTCTCCGGCAACGGCGCCAGAAATTCTTCTTGCTACTTCTCGAGCTTGTGTTGTATTCCCTCGAAGAGGAAAGGGTTAAGCAGCAGAGTAGCGTAAGTATTTCCCTCCGTTTTTGAGAAGCAAGGTTTCAATCCAGTAGGAGACCACGCGCTAGTCCCTCGCACCTGCACAAACAAATAAGAACTTCGCAGCCAACGCGATAAGGGGTTATCAATCCCTTTACGGTCTCTTACGAAACTGAGATCTGATAGATAGGATAGTATAATATTTTTGGTATTTTTAGTATAAGAGCAGAAAGTAAATAAAGGAAATAAGCAACGACCGCAGAAATTGAAGGGAAAGTAATATGATAAAGATAGACCCGGGGGCCATAGGTTTCACTAGTGGCTTCTCTCATGATAGCAGAATTCTATGGTGGGTGAAGAAATTACTGTCGAGCAATTGATAGAAAAGCGCATAGTTATGAGAATATCTAGGCATGATCATTATATATAGGCATCACGTCCGTGACAAGTAGACCGAAATGATTCTGCATCTACTACTATTACTCCACACATCGACCGCCATCTAGCATGCATCTAGAGTATTATGTTCATAAGAACAGAGTAATGCTTTAACCAAGATGACATGATGTAGAGGGATAAACTCAAGCAATATGATATAAACCCTATCTTTTTATCTTCGATGTCAACAATACAATACGTGCCTTGCTGCCCCTGTTGTCACTGGGATAGGACACCGCAAGTTTGAACCCAAAGCCAAGCACTTCTCCCATTGCAAGAACTATAGATCTAGTAAGCCAAACCAAACCAATAATTCGAAGAGACTTGCAAGGATATTATAATCATACATAAAAGATTTCAGAAAAGAATCAAATATTGTTCTTAGATAATCTTGATCATAAACCCGCAATTCATCGGATCTCGACAAACACACTGCAAAAAGATTACATCAAATATATCTCCTCGAAGATCGAGGAGAACTTTGTATTGAGATCCGAAAAGAGAGAAGAAGCCATCTAGCTAATAACTATGGACCCGAAGGTCTGTGATAAACTACTCACAACTCATTGGTGAGGCTATGGTGTTGATGTAGAAGTACTCCGTTGTAGATCCCCCCTCCGGCGGAGCTCCGGAACAGGCCCCAAGATGGGATCTCACGGGAACCGAAGGTTGCGGCGGTGGAATTAGGGTTTTCTCTGTTGCCTCGATGTTTTCAAGGTATATGGATATATATAGGGGGAAGGAGGGCATCGGGGGAGCCAGAGGGGGCCCACGAGGGTGGGGTGCGTGCCCTGGACCCTCGTGGCCGCCTCTTTCGTTCCCTCGCGTGTACTCCAAGTCTTCTGGGTAGATACGGTTCCAAAAATAACTCTCCCGAAGGTTTCATTCCGTTTGGACTCCGTTTGATATTCCTTTTCTGCGAAACTTTGAAATAGGCAAAAAACAGCAATTTGCACTGGGCCTTGGGTTAGTAGGTTAGTCCCAAAAATAATATAAAAGTCTATAATAAAGCCCATTAAACATCCAAAACAGAATATATAATAGCATATAACAATAAAAAATTATAGATACGTTGGAGACGTATCGGGGGGTGTTGGGGAACGTAGTATTTCAAAATTTTCCTACGATCACGCAAGATCTATCTACTAGACGCATAGTAACGAGAGGGGAGAGTGTGTCTACGTACCCTCGCAGACTGAAAGCGGAGGCGCCTAGTGACGCGGTTGATGTAGTCGAACGTCATCACGATCCAACCGATCCAAGCACCAAACGTACAGCACCTCTGCGTTCAGCACACGTTCAGCTCGATGACGTTCCACGAGCTCTTGATCCAGTTGAGCTTCACGGGAGAGTTTCGTCAGCACGACGACGTGGTGACAGAGATGATGAAGCTACCGACGCAGGGTTTCGACTAAGCACTGCTATGATATGACCGAGGTGTGTTTCGGTGGAGGGGGGCACCACACACGGCTAAAACAATGTTTCTTGTGTGTTCTTAGGTGCCCCCCTGCCCCCATATATAAGGGAGCAAGGGGGAGGGCCGGTCGGCCCTATAGGGCGCGCCAAGAGTAGGATTCCTACTCCTAGTAGGAGTAGGAATCCCCTTTCCTATTCCTACTAGGAGTAGGAAAGGAAGAAGAAGGGGGAGAAGGAAGGAGAAGGGCGCCTCCCCCCACTCCTAGTCCAACTAGGATTCCCTAGGGGGGCGTGGCCAGCCCTAGTGGGCTGCCTCTCTCTTTCCCTCATGGCCCACTATGGCCCATACTCCCCCGGGGGGGGTTCTGGTAACCCCTCCGGCACTCCGGTTTTATCCAGTAACACCCGGAACACTTCCGTTGTCTGAATAAAGTCGTCCAATATATCAGTCTTTATGTCTCAGACATTCCGAGACTCTTCGTCATGTCCGTGATCTCATCCGGGACTCCGACTACCTTCGGTACATCAAAACTCATAAACTCATAATACCGATCGTCATCGAACGTTAAGCGTGCAGACCCTACGGGTTCGAGAAATATGTAGACATGACCGAGACTCATCTCCGGTCAATAAACAATAGCGGAACCTGGATTCTCATATTGGTTCCTACATATTCTACGAAGATCTTTATCGGTCAAACCGCATAACAACATACGGTGTTCCCTTAGTCATCGGTATGTTACTTGCCCGAGATTCGATAATCGATATCACTATACCTAGTTAATCTCATTACCGACAAGTCTCTTTACTCGTTCCGTAATACATCATCTCGTGACTAACTCATTAGTCATTTGCTTGCAAGGCTTATTATGATGTGTATTACCGAGAGGGCCCAAAGATATCTCTCCGACACTCGGAGTGACAAATCCAATTCGTGATCTATGCCAACACCACAAACACCTTTTGGAGACACCTATAGAGCATCTTAATAATCACCCAGTTACATTGTGACATTTGATAGCACAGAAGGTGTTCCTCCGGTATTTGGGAGTTGCACAATCTCATAGTCATAGGAAAATGTATAAGTTATGAAGAAAGCAATAGCAGTAAAACTAAACGATCAAGTTGCTAAGCTAATGGATGGGTCTTGTCCATCACATCCTTCTCCTAATGATGTGATCCCATTGATCAAATGACTACTCATGTCTATGGCTAGGAAACACAACCATCTTTGATCAATGAGCTAGTCAAGTAGAGGCATACTAGGGACACTCTGTTTTGTCTATGTATTCACACATGTACTAAGTTTCCGATTAATACAATTCTAGCATGAATAATAAACATTTATCATGATATAAGGAAATACAAATAACAACTTTATTATTGCCTCTAGGGCATATTTCCTTCAGTCTCCCACTTGAACTAGAGTCAATAATCTAGATTACATAGTAATGATTCTAACACCCATGGAGTCTTGGTGCTGATCATGTTTTGCTCGTGGAAGAGGCTTAGTCAACGGGTCTGCGACATTCAGATATGTATTTATCTTGCAAATTTCTATGTCTCCCTCCTTTACTTGATCGCGGATGAAATTGAAGTGTCTCTTGATGTGCTTTTTCTCTTGTGAAACCTAGATTCCTTCGCCAAGGCTATTGCTCCAGTGTTGTCACAAAAGATTTTCATTGGACCCGATGCACTAGGTATAACACCTTAATCGGATATGAACTCCTTCATCCAGAGTCCTTCATTTGCTGCTTGTGAAGCAGCTATGTACTTTACTTCACATGTAGATCCCGCCACGACGCTATGCTTGGAACTGCACCAACTGACAGCTCCACCTTCAATAAAAATACATATCCAGTTTCTGACTTAGAGTCATCCGGATCAGTGTCAAAGCTTGAATCGACGTAACCGTTTACGATGAGCTCTTTGTCACCTCCATAAATGAGAAACATATCCTTTGTCCTTTTCAGGTACTTCATGATGTTCTTGACCGCTGTCCAGTGACCCACTCCTGGATTACTTTGGTACCTCCCTGCCAAACTTATAGCAAGGCACACATCAGGTCTGGTACACAGCATTGCGTACATGATAGATCCTATGGCTGAGGCATAGGGAATGACTTTCATTTTCTCTCTATCTTCTGCAGTGGTCAGGCATTGAGTCTTACTCAACTTCACACCTTGTAACACAGGCAAGAACCCTTTCTTTGACTGATCCATTTTGAACTTCTTCAAAACTTTATCAAGGTATGTGCTTTGTGAAAGTCCAATTAAGCGTCTTGATCTATCTCTATAGATCTTGATGCCAAATATATAAGCAGCTTCACCGAGGTCTTTCATTGAAAAATTCTTATTCAAGTATCCTTTTATGCCATCCAGAAATTTTATATCATTTCTAATCAACAATATGTCATCCACATATAATATCAGAAATGCTACAAAGCTCCCACTCACTTTCTTGTAAATACAGGCTTCTCCAAAAGTGTGTATAATACCATATGCTTTGATCACCTCATCAAAGCGTATATTCCAACTCTGAGATGCTTGCACCAGTCCATTGATGGATCGCTGGAGCTTGCACACTTTGTTAGCACCTTTAGGATCGACAAAACCTTCTGGTTGCATCATATACAACTCCTCTTTGAGGTATCCATTTAGGAATGTAGTTTTGACATCCATTTGCCATATCTCATATTCATAAAATGCGGCAATTGCTAACATGATTCGGACATACTTAAGCATCGCTACGGGTGAGAAAGTCTCATCGTAGTCAACTCCTTGAACTTGTCGAAAACCTTTTGCAACAAGTCGAGTTTTGTAGACAGTAACATTACCATCAACGTCGGTCTTCCTCTTGAAGATCCATTTATTTTTGATGGCTTGCCGATCATCGGGCAATTCAACCAAAGTCCATACTTTGTTCTCATACATGGATCCCATCTCAGATTTCATGGCCTCAAGCCATTTTGCGGAATCTGGGCTCATCATCGCTTCCTCATAGTTCGTAGGTTCATCATGGTCTAGTAACATGACTTCCAGAACTGGATTGCCGTACCACTCTGGTGTGGAACGTACTCTGATTGACCTACGAGGTTCAGTAGTAACTTGATCCGAAGTTTCATGATCATCATCATTAACTTCCTCACTAATTGGTGTAGGTATCACTGGAACTAGGTTCTGTGAGGTGCTACTTTCCAATTCGGCAGATGGTACAATTACCTCATCAAGTTCTACTTTCCTCCCACTCACTTCTTTCGATAGAAACTCCTTCTCTAGAAAGGATCCATTCTTAGCAACGAATATCTTGCCTTCGGATCTGTGATAGAAGGTGTACCCAACACTCTCCTTTGGGTATCCTATGAAGACACATTTCTTCGATTTGGGTTCGAGCTTATCAGGTTGAAGCTTTTTCACATAAGCATCGCAGCCCCAAACTTTAAGAAACGACAAGTTTGGTTTCTTGCCAGACCATAGTTCATAAGGCATTGTCTCAATGGATTTAGATGGTGCCCTCTTTAACATGAATGCAGCTGTCTCTAAAGCATAACCCCAAAACGATAGTGGTAAATCGGCAAGAGACATCATAGATCGCACCATATCTAATAAAGTACGGTTATGACGTTCGGATACACCATTACGCTGTGGTGTTTCGGGTGGCGTGAGTTGTGAAACTATTCCACATTGTTTCAAATGAAGACCAAACTCGTAACTCAAATATTCGCCTCCATGATCAGATCGTAGAAACTTTATTTTCTTGTTACGATGATTCTCTACTTCACTCTGAATTTTTTTGAAGTTTTCAAATGTTTCAGACTTGTGTTTCATCAAGTAGATATACCCATATCTGCTCAAATCATCCGTGAAGGTCATAAAATAACGATACCCGTCGCGAGCCTCAACACTCATTGGTCCACATACATCAGTATGTATGATTCAACAAATCAGTTGCTTGCTCCATTGTTCCGGAGAACGGAGTCTTTGTCATCTTGCCCATGAGGCATGATTCGCAAGCACCAAGTGATTCATAATCAAGCGATTCCAAGAGTCCATCAGTATGGAGTTTCTTCATGTGCTTTACACCAATATGACCTAAACGGCAGTGCCACAAATAAGTTGCACTATCATTATTAACCTTGCACCTTTTGGCTTCAATATTATGAATATGTGTATCACTACAATCGAGATCCAACAAGAATAGACCACTCTTCAAGGGTGCATGACTATAAAAGATATTACTCATATAAATAGAACAACCATTATTCTCAGATTTAAATGAATAACCATCTCGTAATAAACAAGATCCAGATATAATGTTCATGCTTAACGCTGGTACCAAATAACAATTATTCGGGTCTAAAACTAATCCCGAAGGTAGATGTAGAGGTAGCGTGCCGACGGCGATCACGTCGACTTTGGAACAATTTCCCACGCGCATCGTCACCTCGTCCTTAGCTAATCTTTGTTTAATCTGTAGCCCCTGTTTCGAGTTACAAATATTAGCAACCAAACCAGTATCAAATACCCAGGTGCTACTATGAGCATTAGTAAGGTACACATCAATAACATGTATATCACATATACCTTTGTTTACTTTGCCCTCATTCTTATCCGCCAAATACTTGGGGCAGTTCCGCTTCCAGTGTCCAGTCCCTTTGCAGTAGAAGCACTCATTTTCAAGCTTGGCTCCAGACTTGGGTTTCTTCGTAGGAGTAGCAACTGTCTTGCTATTCTTCTTGAAGTTCCCCTTCTTTCCTTTGCCCTTTTTCTTGAAACTAGTGGTCTTGTTAACCATCAACACTTCATGCTCCATTTTGATTTCTACCTCCGCAACTTTGAGCATAGCGAAGAGCTCGGGAATTGTCTTCTGCATCCCTTGCATGTTATAGTTCATCACAAAGCCTTTATATCTTGGTGGCAGTGATTGAAGAACTCTATCAATAACACTATCTTCGTCAACTTTGCAACCAAGTTGAGTCATATGATTGTAGTACCCAGACATTCTGAGCAAGTGTTCACTGATAGAACTGTTCTCCTCCATCTTGTAGCTGTAGAACTTATTGGAGACTTCAGATCTCTCAATCCGGGCATTTGCTTGAAATATTAACTTCAACTCCTGGAACATCTCATATGCTCCATGGCATTCAAAACATCGTTGAAGTTCCGGTTCTAAGCCGTAAAGCATGGCACACTGAACTATCGAGTAGTCATTAGACCGCATCTGCCAGACGTTCAAAGCGTCTACATTAGCGGGAGGGGGCTTGGCACCTAGCGGTGCTTCAAGGACATAATTCTTCTGTGCAGCAATGAGGATAATCCTCAAGTTACGGACCCAGTCCGTGTAATTGCTACCATCATCTTTCAATTTAGCTTTCTCTAGGAACACATTAAAATTCAAGGGAACGGTAGCACGGGCCATTGATCTACAACAACATAGATATGCAAAAAACTATCAAGACTAAGTTCATGATAAATTAAAGTTCAATTAATCATATTACTAAAGAACACCCACTTAGATAGACATCCCTCTAGTCATCTAAATGATCACGTGATCCAAATCAACTAAACCATGTCTGATCATCACGTGAGATGGAGTAGTTTTCAATGGTGAACATCTTATGTTGATCATATCTACTATATGATTCACGCTCGACCTTTTGGTCTCCAGTGTCCCGAGGCCATGTCTGTACATGCTAGGCTTGTCAAGCTTAACCCGAGTATTCTGCATGTGCAAAACTGTCTTACACCTGTTGTGTTTGAATGTAGAGCTTATCACACCCGATCATCACGTGGTGTCTCGGCACGACGAACTTTCGCAATGGTGCATACTTAGGGAGAACACTTGTACCTTGAAATTTTATGAGGGGTCACCTTATAATGCCACCGCCGTACTAAGCAAAATAAGAAGCATAATAAGAGAGACATCACATGCAATCAAAATATGTCACATGATATGGCCATCATCATCTTGTGCTTTTGATCTCTATCTCCAAAGCATCGTCATGATCTCCATCGTCACCGGCTGGACACCATGATCTTCTTCGTAGCGTCGTGTTCGTCTCGCCAACTATTGCTACTACTACTATCGTTAACTCATAGTGATAAAGTAAAGCAATTACATTGCCTTCGCAATTCATACAATAAAGAGACAACCATAAGGCTCCTGCCGGTTCCCGATAACTTTACAAAACATGATCATCTCATACAATAACGTATAACTCATCACGTCTTGACCATATCACATCGCAACATGCCCTGCAAAAACAAGTTAGACGTCCTCTACTTTGTTGTTGCAAGTTTTACGTGGCTGCTACGGGCTTAGCAAGAACCGTTCTTACCTACGCATACAAAAACCACAACGATTTTTCGTCAAGTATGTGTTGTTTTAACCTTCACAAGGACCGGGCGTAGCCATACTCAATTCAACTAAAGTGAGAGAGACAGACACCCGTCAGTCACCTTTAAGCAACGAGTGCTCGTAACGGTGAAACCAGTCTCGCTTAAGCGTACGCGTAATGTCGGTCTGGGCCGCTTCATCTCACAATACCGCCGAATCAAAGTATGAAATGCTGGAAAACAGTATGACTATTATCGCTCACAACTCATTGTGTTCTACTCATGCATATCATCTATGCATAGACCTGGCTCATGATGCCACTGTTGGGGAACATAGTATTTCATAATTTTCCTACGATCACGCAAGATCTATCTACTAGATGCATAGTAACGAGAGGGGAGAGTGTGTCTACGTACCCTCGTAGACCGAAAGCGGAAGCGTCTAGTGATGCGGTTGATGTAGTCGAACGTCTTCGCGATCCAACCGATCCAAGCACCGAACGTATGGCACCTCTGCGTTCAGCACACGTTCAGCTCAATGACATCCCACGAGCTCTTGATCCAGTTGAGCTTCACGGGAGAGTTTCGTTAGCACAACGACGTGGTGACAGAGATGATGAAGCTACCGACGGAGGGCTTCGCCTAAGCACTGCTACGATATGACCGAGGTGTATTTCTGTGGAGGGGGGCACCGCACACGGCTAAAACAATGTTTCTTGTGTGTTCTTAGGTGCCCCCTGCTGATACGTCCAAAACGTATCTATAATTTCTGCTTGCTCCATGCCACTTTTGGGTGATATTGCTATGATATTCATACACTTCCATACACTTTTGATCATATTTGGACTAACTTACTAATCCAGTGCACCCCAGTGCCAGTTTCTATTTTCGGCTGTTTTTGTATTTCAGGTTTTCACGTTACGAGAACTGCCAGGAAAAATCCAGAAAAATTATATAAAAAATCAGCGTTTCGGAAACTACCGGGCGTCCGAAGGGCAGCCGGGGGGGGGGGACCAGGGCTCCAGGCGCCCTGGCGGCGCGCCCCCCCTGGGCCGCGCCGGGGGGGGGCGCCTGGGCCCCCCGAAGCTCCCCCGATGCCCCCCTTTGGCATATATTTAAAGCGTCCTCCGAAACCCTCAAAACAGGAACTCTTTTCGCGATCCCATCTCTGTTCCGCCGCCGCCGTCGCTTCCAAGATCGGGAGCACCAGGAGAACTCTTCCCGGCACCCAGCCGGAGGGGAGGATCACCACCGAGAGCTTCTCCACCACCATGGACGCCTCCCGGATGACTCGTGAGTAGTCTCCCTTGGACCATGAGTCCATGACCAGTAGCTATGTGATGTTCTCCTCCCGTTCTTGTGCTTCACTAATTAGTCCTCGTGAGCTGCCCTACATGATCGAGGCACATATGTAATCCTTATGTTGTTGCTATGTTGAGTTTGCTGGGATCCGATGGATTATGAGATTATGTTCAGATTGATCTTGAGTAATATATTTGATTCACCTCTTTTATATTTATGTTCATAAGTAATTCTTGCATGTTCTCCGTTGTTATTTATTGCTTTGGCCAAGTAGTAGGTAGTGACTCCAAGAGGGAATGTTATGCTTGATTGTGGGTTCATGCCCCTCGATGACTAGCTTGAGTGACAGAAACATGAGTCTAGGGGATGTGCTGTTGCCACATGGGGGAAAACAACGGTGCTTGTGCCCGCGGGTGCAAGGATTGTTTACTTTACGCAAAGTTCTTTTAATGCAGTTGTCTGTTGCATTGAGTTTACACTATGGGTGGGACTCGCAACTTAATACCAGCGAGATGTTCTGGATAGATATCTCAAGGTGGATGATTAGTAGTAGGCATTGATGGATTTCGATCTACTTACTTTGGCGTACCGCCCATGCTTTGAACCTCAACCTTTCTTGCAATGTAGCCAGCATTGGTTTGCGTTCGTTCAACCTTTATTGCAATGTAGTCAGCATTGGTTTGCGTTCGTGGTCCTGTCAATTGCCCAGCTGTAATTTGTTTACCTCATAGAGCTGTTTTATCGTCTTTTGGGAGAGAGACATCACTAGTGAACATCATGAGACTCCGGTCCATATTACCATCATTGATCACATCCGCTATTTACTTTTCGTTATTATTTACTATTGCAAACACTATCTATCACTACTATCATTTGCTTTTAACCCTTTGTGAACTACAAGGCCGGAGGGATTGACAACCTCTCTGTACTCGTTGGGAGCAAAGTTATTTGTATCTGTGTGCAGGTCCACGTTGATTGCTAATCCGCGCCGTTAGCAGTTGACACCTACTTGTTGAACCTAGGAGTCTCTGGGGATTCGATCCTTGGCATCTGTGCTAAGGGAAAACACTTCCACAACACTGCATCTTTCACCTTCCACTTGGGGTAACCAACGAGGGGTTAGAGGCCCATCAAGGAGTATTTTCTGGCGCCGTTGCCGGGGACTCCACTCTTCAGGATAGGGGAGTTGCACGCTATCTTTTACCTTTGCTTTTTAGTCTTGTTAGTTTACCTTTCAGTTTTTTAGTACCTTTTTATCGAAAATCACAAAAATAGTTATCTTGCTTGCTTGCTATTATGGGTTCTACCAAAAACACTAAATGGGAGGAGTACACCCCTTCTTCCATTTCCCCAATTACCACTGTCGGGATCTACAAAAGTAATAAACCTTGTGATTATATTAGTCTTGACGGAGGGTTATGCCCATGGCATGGTCTTCCAGGAAAAGAGTATGAGCCTTAGTTTAAAATTGCTCCTAAGCTTCCCCAAACTTGGGAAGATGTTCAAACTCTTATAATAGAGAGCGAATTAAACAAAGAGGATGACACTACAATTCTGCCCACTAATGATAAAATTGATTTTGATAATTGTAGTATTTCAGAAGTTGTCACCTTTTTACAAGGAATGGCCAAAGATCCCCACACTAGCACGCTTAATCTTGCCTTCACAGAGCATGTCACTAATGCTCTTATCAAAGCTAGGGAGGAGAAACTTAGAGTAGAAGCCTCCATACCTAGAAAGCTAGAAGATGGTTGGGATCCTATGATTAAAATTAAGATAAACAACTTCTCATGCTATGCTTTATGTGATATTGTAGCTAGTACTTCTATTATGCCCAAAAGACTATATGATATGCTTAAATTAAAACCTTTTGATTCTTGTTCTTTTGGTGTTCGTCTCGTTGATTCTTCCATAAAGAAACCTTTGGGGAGGATCGACGATGTTCTTATTGTTGTCAATGATAATTATGTTCCCGTTGATTTCACTATTATGGATATTGAATGTGATCCTTCTTGTCCAATTATTTTGGGACGTCCCTTTTTGCGCACCGTTGGTGCTATCATTGACATGAAAGAGGGTAATATAAAATTTCAGTTTCCTCTCAAGAAAGGGATGGAACACTTCCCTCAAAAGAAGATCAAGTTACCTTTTGAGTCCGTTGTACGGGCTAGCTATTCTTTTACTCTTGATAAAACTTGATCTATATGCATTATGCCTAGCTTAAAGGCATAAAAGAAAGCGCTTTTGGGAGGCAGCCCACATGAATCTTTTTTTTGCTTTTGTTGTGTCTTGATGTTGTTTACTGCTGTAGCATCATCATTGTATCTTTGCTTTTCATATTTGTGCCAAGTATAGCCTCTGATTGCTAGAAAGTTCAAAAGTTGTGAGGTGCTGTCCAGGAAACAGATTCTGTCCTTGGATAGAAAAATTCGTATAAAATCACCAGATCATCTTTTTGGTCTGAATTTTTTCTACAGCATTCTCTATATAATTGTCTTTCGTGCGTCTGTTCTGAGTTTTTTGATTTTAGTTGCAGAAGTATCCCGAACAGATCAATTACTACCTGCTGTTCTGTTTTTCACAGATTCTGTCTTGTTTTGCCTTTCCTTCACTTTGCAAATCAAGAGCTTGCTTTTTCTTTGCAAAAGACCTTTTGGCAATCTTGAGAAACAGTAGAACTTCAAGAATATCTTTATTTCCAGCAAGGTATAATTATTTTATTAAGGGTACTAACCTCGCTAACCAGATTATGATGAGTTATATATGAAGGGAGTTTTCAAGTGTGCGAGGGAAGATGATAAAAAAGATTCAGGAGTGTCAAGCGCTCAAGCTTGGGGATGCCCCCGTGCACCCCCAAGAAATATTCAAGGAGACTCAAGTGTCTAAGCTTGGGGATGCCCCCGTGCATCCCCTTCTCCATCAACATTATCAGTTCGTCTTTCGTTCCGCTATATTTTTATCACTTCATGTGTTATGTGCTATGCTTGGAGCGTCTTGCTTTTAGTTTTCTTGTTAGTTTTTCATAACGAGTCGGAACTCAGCATTCTTTATGTGGGAGAGAAACACGCTCCACTTTTACCTAGAACATAACATAGAATTTTTCATGTCTACCTATGCTATGTGTGTTCTTTGTCTTTTAATAGCTACTAGCATGCTCTGCTCTTAGTATTCATGCTTATCTTTTCAAAGAGCTTTTGTTTAGTTGGTTGCTTGAACTCTCTTTAATCACCATGCTTATCTCATTAAGAGAGTTTGCTTCCGTTGCATTGATTAATGTGTCTATGATAAAGATGCTACTTGCATGATGGCGCTTAGTAGTTCAGGTTTTCTTATGGTTAATCTCAAATAGCTGGGGGGTTCCCAATGTGTTATTGGAGTACCAACTTGATTTGTTTGCCTATGATGTGGTATGGTTTAGTAATATCTTCCTTCGAGAATTTATTTTGATTGACTTGGCGTATGCTCACGCATATTTAAGACTGTAAAGAAAGTCTGTCAAGCCTTGATGATCTTTTATTTCTGAGTAACGATATAACTACCATGTCTGATTCAATGTTGCTTTGTCTCTCTGCATGATTATGACCGTCATTGCTCTCTTAGTTGGTCGCTCCCAGTCTTTTTGCTAACCTCCACCTGTACTAAGCAAACTAACTTTGCAATATATAGCTCATGGGAAAGTAGCTTAAAAACTATTGTGGTAAAGAATATGTTGCTTATGTATCTTATTTCTTATAAGTTGCTTGCTGAACGGTAACCATGTTTCTGGGGACGCCATCAACTGTCACACTTTTGTTGAACATCATGTGAGTTGCTATGCATGTTCGTCTTGTCTGAAGTAAGGGTGATTTGCCGTGGGTTGAATGAATATGCATATTGTTAGATAAGAACATTGGGCCGCCAACCAAAGCCATGTATCATGGTGGAAGTTTTAGCTTGGACGTTGATCCTCAATCTCTTATGAGTATATGCTTATGCATTAAAGAGGAGTCCATCATCTATTTTCTATGTTGTCCCGGTATGGATGTCCTCAAGTTGAGATCTATCAAAAACGAGAAATCAAATGCGATTTATCTCCTTGGACCTTTGTACAGGTGGCATAGAGGTACCCCTTTGTGACACTTGGTTGAAACATATGTAATGTAATGATAACCCATGGAAATCCGAGCTAATTAGGACAAGGTGCGAGCACTATTGGTATTCGATGCATGAGGCTTGCAACTTATAGGATGTCTTATGCATGACACATATGAAGTACTACTACCGTTGACAAAATTGCTTCTATGTTTTCAAAATAAAAAGCTCTAGCACTTAACAGGTCTTTTACTTTTTTGTTGAGTCTCCACCTTCTTTTTCAAGCACCAACTACTGAGAGCATGATTGTCATTCTGAGTGTAATGTGCATTGTCCCAAAGTAGCATTTTCTTTTGCATGATTATGAAATCGTTTATTCTGAAATCATTGTATCTAGTCATCACTTAAACCTTGAAGGTGCCCCTGCATTTATGTTTTGGTTCACTAAAGGGGGCAAGCTAGATATCACTTTATCATATTTGCACATCATGTTCATTGCAAATCTTTTTGATGTTTCAGTTTCATGTTGAAAAACTTTCAGTCATTTGTGATTTTCTCATGAGGCAACTTAATTACTATAGATTCATTGTCTCAGAAAGCTTCTGTCATATGACTATGAATAAGTCCTATATGGTTAATAGCATGTCACCACAGAAATTATTCTTGTTATCATTTACCTACTCGAGGACGAGCAGGAATTAAGCTTGGGGATGTTGATACGTCCAAAACGTATCTATAATTTCTGCTTGCTCCATGCCACTTTTGGGTGATATTGCTATGATATTCATACACTTCCATACACTTTTGATCATATTTGGACTAACTTACTAATCCAGTGCACCCCAGTGCCAGTTTCTGTTTTCGGCTGTTTTTGTATTTCAGGTTTTCACGTTACGAGAACTGCCAGGAAAAATCCAGAAAAATTATATAAAAAATCAGCGTTTTGGAAACTACCGGGCGTCCGAAGGGCAGCCGGGGGGGCGCCTGGGCCCCCCGAAGCTCCCCCGATGCCCCCCTTTGGCATATATTTAAAGCGTCCTCCGAAACCCTCAGAACAGGAACTCTTTTCGCGATCCCATCTCTATTCCGCCGCCGCCGCCGCTTCCAAGATCGGGAGCACCAGGAGAACTCTTCCCGGCACCCTGCCGGAGGGGAGGATCACCACCGGGAGCTTCTCCACCACCATGGACGCCTCCCGGATGACTCGTGAGTAGTCTCCCTTGGACCATGAGTCCATGACCAGTAGCTATGTGATGTTCTCCTCCCGTTCTTGTGCTTCACTAATTAGTCCTCGTGAGCTGCCCTACATGATCGAGGCACATATGTAATCCTTATGTTGTTGCTATGTTGAGTTTGCTGGGATCCGATGGATTATGAGATTATGTTCAGATTGATCTTGAGTAATATATTTGATTCACCTCTTTTATATTTATGTTCATAAGTAATTCTTGCATGTTCTCCGTTGTTATTTATCGCTTTGGCCAAGTAGTAGGTAGTGACTCCAAGAGGGAATGTTATGCTTGATTGTGGGTTCATGCCCCTCGATGACTAGCTTGAGTGACAGAAACATGAGTCTAGGGGATGTGCTGTTGCCACAAGGGGAAAACAACGGTGCTTGTGCCCGCGGGTGCAAGGATTGTTTACTTTACGCAAAGTTCTTTTAATGCAGTTGTCTGTTGCATTGAGTTTACACTATGGGTGGGACTCGCAACTTAATACCAGCGAGATGTTCTGGATAGATATCTCAAGGTGGATGATTAGTAGTAGGCATTGATGGATTTCGGTCTACTTACTTTGGCGTACCGCCCATGCTTTGAACCTCAACCTTTCTTGCAATGTAGTAAGCATTGGTTTGCGTTCGTGGTCCTGTCAATTGCCCAGCTGTAATTTGTTTACCTCACATAGCTGTTTTATCGTCTTTTGGGAGAGAGACATCACTAGTGAACATCATGAGACTCCGGTCCATATTACCATCATTGATCACATCCGCTATTTACTTTTCGTTATTATTTACTATTGCAAACACTATCTATCACTACTATCATTTGCTTTTAACCCTTTGTGAACTACAAGGCCGGAGGGATTGACAACCTCTCTGTACTCGTTGGGAGCAAAGTTATTTGTATATGTGTGCAGGTCCACGTTGATTGCTAATCCGCGCCGTTAGCAGTTGACACCTACTTGTTGAACCTAGGAGTCTCTGGGGATTCGATCCTTGGCATCTGTGCTAAGGGAAAACACTTCCACAACACTGCATCTTTCACCTTCCACTTGGGGTAACCAACGAGGGGTTAGAGGCCCATCACCTGCCCCCGTATATAAAGGAGCAAGGGGGGAGGGCCGGCCGGCCCTATAGGGCGCGCCAGGAGTAGGATTCCCCTTTCCTATTCCTACTAGGAGTAGGAAAGGAAGAAGAAGGGGGAGAAGGAAGGAGAGGGGCGCCTCCCCCCCTCCACTCCTAGTCCAACTAGGATTCCCTAGGGGGGGCGGGGCCAGCCCTAGTGGGCTGCCTCTCTCTTTCCCTCATGGCCCACTATGGCCCATACTCCCTCGGGGGGGTTCCGGTAACCCCTCTGGCACTCTGATTTTATCCGATAACACCCGGAACACTTTCGGTGTCCGAATATAGTCATACAATATATCAATCTTTATGTCTTGGACATTCCGAGACTCCTCGTCATGTCTGTGATCTCATCCGGGACTCCAAACTACCTTCCGTACATCAAAACTCATAAACTCATAATACCGATCGTCATCAAACGTTAAGCGTGCGGACCCTACGGGGTCGAGAACTATGTAGACATGACCGAGACTCATCTCCGGTCTATAATCAATAGCGGAACCTGGATGCTCATATTGGTTCCTACATAATCTACGAAGAGCTTTATCGGTCAAACTGCATAATAACATACGTTGTTCCCTTTGTCATCGGTATGTTACTTGCCCGAGATTCGATCGTCGGTATGACTATACCTAGTTAATCTCGTTACCGGCAAGTCTCTTTACTCGTTCCGTAATACATCATCTCGTGACTAACTCATTAGTCATTTTCTTGCAAGGCTTATTATGATGTGTATTACCGAGAGGGCCCTGAGATACCTCTCTGACACTCGGAGTGACAAATCCTATTCTTGATCTATGCGAACACCACAAACACCTTTCGGAGACACCTGTAGAACATCTTTATAATCACCCAATTACGTTGTGATGTTTGATAGCACACAAGGTGTTCCTCCGGTATTCGGGAGTTGCACAATCTCATAGTCATAGGAACATGTATAAGTTATGAAGAAAGCAATAGCAGTAAAACTAAACGATCAAGTTGCTAAGCTAACGGATGGGTCTTGTCCATCACATCATTTTCCTAATGATGTGATCCCGTTGATCAAATGAAAACTCATGTCTATGTCTAGGAAACACAACCATCTTTGATCAATGAGCTAGTCAAGTAGAGGCATACTAGGGACTCTCTGTTTTGTCTATGTATTCACACATGTACTAAGTTTCCGATTAATACAATTCTAGCATGAATAATAAGCATTTACCATGATATAAGGAAATACAAATAACAACTTTATTATTGCCTCTAGGGCATATTTCCTTCAGGGGGGTTATGCCTTGAAACGCGAAACTAGGACCAAGTAAAATGGTCTGATATGTTAAAATCGACGGGACGCTTCACCAAAAAGTTGCCAGTAAAGACATATTATTCATTTTCTTTCAATGCCTTGCCTTCTAGGCTAAGGGTTGTACTAACCTTGCAGAGCCGGACACAGTACACTTTTTTTACAGAAGATAATGCCTTAATATGTTCGGAAGAAGGAACCCGTCTTGCAATGCCAAAGACAATACGGAAGCCGAACTCGTCGTCATCGAAGACAGGTTCAGTGGCTACTGAGGGAGTCCTGAATTGAGGGGTCCTCATGTAGCCGGATAACTCGTGGTGGGCCGGACTGGTGGGCCCTGAAGATCATTGCAGAAGATCGTCTCTCGTATCCGGATAGGACTCTGTATATGTATAATGGCAGGTTTTAGGTTCGGGTGTAATCTTTCCTTCCTCTGCAAGTTGGTTTTTTACAAACCCTAGGCCCCTCTGGTGCATATATAAACCGGAGGGTTTAGTCTGTAGAGGCTAGAGAACAACCGAATCATGGGCTAGGCTTTTAGGGTTTAGCCATTACGATCTCGAGGTAGTTCAACTCTTGTAATCATATTCATCAAGATCAATATAGCAGGAAGTAGGGTATTACCTCGATCGATAGGGCCTGAACCTGGGTAAACATCGTGTCCCCAGTCTCCTGTTACCATCGATCCTTAGACGCATAGTTTGGGACCCCCTACCCGAGATACGCCGGTTTTGACACCGACACCTATCCTTTGTCCTTTTCAGGTACTTCAGGATGTTCTTGACCGTTGTCCAGTGGTCCACTCCAGGATTACTTTGGTACCTCCCTGCCAGACTTATAGCAAGGCACACATCAGGTATGGTACTGTAATGCCCAGTATGTGACTATGTCCCCCCACGTGTCGAGGCACGACTTAAGGACATAATCACATACTAGAGTGATCTCAAGTATGGTATATTTGCACGACTCATGTAAAAGAGGGGATGAAAATGTAAAAGAGTAGTTGGCTTACACTCACCACGTCACTCAATGTAATACATTAACATACATCATCCAAACAACATCAGAGTCCGACTACGGACGAAGATCCAAATGAAAGATACCATAAATAAAGCAACACAAGGTCCCGATCATCCTAGTAAGAGCCCTACTGATCCTCTGGATAAGACACGTAGTATCATCCACGCTCTTAATCGAACTCCCAAAACAGCTCTGAACCACCACCTGTGTAGTTCTCTACGGTACCTGCATCTGGTGTTGTGTAGAATCTGTGAGCCACGGAGGACTCAGCAATCCCGTTCTGGGGTAGCAATACTATCAAAGCCGTAGGTGTGGAAAAGGCTTAAAACAAGGTTGCAGCAGCACTAGCACTAACTTACTGGTTTAGAACGAGAAGAGAACAAGTGCCAACGATCGTCAAAGTGATCACGAAGTGATCCTAACTATTCACGGTCAAACATAACCCCACCATGTTCACTTCCCGAACCCCTTCGGAAAGAGACCGTCACGGTTACTCGCACTGGTAGTGTATTATGAACATGGTGTCAAGTTATCTACAACCGGATATTAACAAATTTGCATCTGCCACATAACCGCCGGCACGGCTTTCGAAAGATCAAACCCTGCAAGGGTGTCCCAACTTAGCCCATCACAAGCTCACGATCTGCGGAGTCGCAACTCCAAAGTGGGAAGACCCGATTATTCTCGGAATCCCGTGCTCAAGATATTCCGACAAAGTTAAAACTAATCCAGCAAGACCTCCTGGCGTGCCGACACCCTGACAGTAGCCGCGCGTATCTAGTCTCAGGCCACGACCGGATGAGCAGTACGTACAGTAACCGAAGATCCCAGCGAACTGGGTGGCACCGCAAGTGGCTCTAGTTTGGACCAATACTCATGAGGAGCACTGGCCCGGGGTTGTTAATTAAGTCCTCGAGATAGCTATTCCCTATGCAAGTTTTAGTTATTAGGCAAATGTAAAACCAATGTTGGGCCTTGCTGGAAAAGCTTTAGCGCTAAGCGGGTTATCGAGGGGGGCCCATAAACCCCAACCGTGTTAGGGACGCAAAAATGAAGGAACATGACACCGGTTTAACGGTTCCTAGGGTGGCATGAGTGGAACAAAACACCAAGCAAGAGGCTTAGCCTTCCACCCATTACCAATATATAGATGATTTAGTTTAACAGATTATATATTGTGATATCCCAACAATAACTTCATCATGAAGCAAGAATCTTCAAATCTTCACCTGCAACTAACAACGCTATAAGAGGGGCTGAGCGATGCTTACGTAGCCAAACAACGTTTGCTAGGTGGGTGGTTAGAGAGTTTCATGGCAACAATAGGAGGGCTGACAAACAGACATGGGCATCGAGGCAATATTTAAAGAGCGAGACATCTAACATAGGCAAAGATAGTAGTGATATCTGGGCAAGGTCATCTTGCGTGTTGATTCCACAGAGGGATCGTAACCTTGCTCCTCAAACTCAACCTCGGTAGGAACCTCGTACTCCATATCGTCACCGGGCTCTAACCAAACACAACAATGCAACACCGGAACACAATCAATCATAATGCAATGCTCAAACACATGATGCATGAACATGATGAACAAGGACAAGAATAGACATGATGCATGGCCTAGGGTCACAAGAGTGTAACACCATCAAAGCAACAAGATCAGCCACAATAATGAAACAAGCAAAAGAACAACTAACAAGTTTATGTAGGTTATTCAAACAAGCACCCAAGAAGTTTAAAGGGGTTGGTTATCATGGCAAGGGTGCAACTAATATTACAGCAACATGCTAGCACATTTAAATGGGCTGGAAATAAATAACAACAATATCCAGAAACTCCCAATATTAATTAAATGCATTTGTGACAGATCTGAAAAACTTCTGTTATGAAGTTGTTAAATATGCTAAACAACATCACCAAAATATTCTACACATTTTTCCACCCCAAATGCATATAAAGTTTGTTAAATTTGGAGTTGTAGATATTTAGTTATGAATTTTACAAGTTTAGGCATATTTAAACAAGAATAAATTCAAATAGCATTTTAAATGTTTTTAAAATGGCAACAAACAACATATTCATAATCAACATGAAATTCTAAGCACTTTTCATATACAACTAGTTTTCATCAGAGGAATATATCCACAGATAATAATTTAACAAGAAAAAGGCAGCAAGAAGAAAAGAAAAAGAAAACAGAAAAAGAAAAACAGGCGCGGGGTCAAAGTATACCCACGCCCACGCTAGCCCAAGCCACTGACAAGGGGGGCCCGGCTTCGCTGAGGTGGCACCGCGGGTGCGCGAGGGGGCTGGAGATGCACAGTGGGCTGACAGGTGGAGCCTGCCTGTCAGCCACTCAAGAAAAACAAAAAGGGGGCGAAATGCCCACTGCCCCACACGGATTCGAACCCACAACCTGCTGCTAAACTGACGGAGACACAGCCACTGCGCTAGCATTCGAACCTTGACAGTATACACAAGCGATAACTGAAGAGGTAACTGAAAACGCTGGCGACTGAAGAAAGACAGAGGCTCGTCGGAGCTACTCTGGCGACCTAAAGGGACGGCGGCGTGGTGCGGTGTGCTCCTGGGGGAGTGCCGCACTCACTCGAAGCACGCACTGCACCTAACAATCACTACGACGACGGCGGCGAGCACATGCCAGATCTGCGGCGGCGGAGATCTACGTGACGCAAGGGCCTAGGCAGGGTCGAGGACGAGCGGCGGACGACACGCGAGCAAGAAAGCGAGCGAGCGGAGCACTACTAGGAGAAAACAGAGTGCGCGGACGCGCGGGCGCGGGCTACAAGCACTTCTGATAGACGAAAACGATAGACAGTCGCCGGAGCACCGGGAGCACGGCTACGGCAAGGCTACGGCGACGCGTACAGAGGGCTAACGGCGACAAGTAGGAGCTGGGGAGGAGCTGGGTATACCTCCTTACCATTGGACCGGACGAAGCTGACGGAGACGAGCTGGAGACGACGACGGCGAGCTCTGAACCTAGACGTGGTCACGGTGGTCGACGACGGAGAGGATGCAGACGGCGCTGCGACGGCGAGTGGGCGCCCGATACGTGCAGTAGGGGAAGTAGTTGACGACGGGGACAAAGGGGAAGCCGGAGGACTCAACGGTGGCGGCTGGAGGTGACCGGAGGACGGCGGCGACGGCGACGTGCTCTCAGTTGCGCTCGATCGTTCGTGCGGAAGGAGAAAGAGGGAAGGGGAATAGTCCCTCGGAGGCGGCGGCGAAGGGGAAACCTAGAGGAGGCTCTGCGGGTTGAATAGGGGGGCGGCGACCCAGCCTCGACATCCGTGAGTTCACGGCACGACGGCGCGGGTGCGCTCTGCCTCTGGATGTGGCAGACGGAGGAAGATGGAGCTGGCTGCAGAGCGAGGAGGAGTTGTTGGCAGGTGGGCCCGGGCGAGAGGGGGGTCACGGCGCGACTGCGCGTGAGGAGAAGCTAGCTGGGCCGCGGCTGCTGCTCCTCGGCCTGATGGTTGTGCTGCTGGGCTGCTGCTGCTGGACTACTGCTTTTTCCTTTTTCATTTAACTTCAGACAAAAAAGAAAAAGAAAAGCACAGGCTTAAGGAAAAGAGTTAGGGGAAAAAGAAAATATCCCCATGCTCCTTGAATTATGCCCTATTTAATAAAATTAACTTGGACATTTCTAGAGGCAGAAAAATAAAAGGAGTTTGAATATGGTTCAAACTCTTGTCATTTTTGAACCCAACCAAATCAATTCCAAATGGGGTGGTATTTGGCAGAGAGGGTGTAGGCATGGTGCAAGATTTTTAGGAAAAGAAAGAACAATAATGAACTTGGCTAGGTGACTTGCACAATAGAGTAAAGAAAGGAAAGAAAAGAAAAAGGAAGAAGAAGAAGAGGGACACAAAGGAGGGGGGGGGTCTAGGGTTTAGCAAGTCATGGCTAGGCACCACACTCACACATGCACAAGGTGCCTCACACACACAACAGAAGTAAACTAAGATGCCATGATGCCATGATGATGAAGCAATGCAAGGATGCAAAATAAAGTAAATGACATGGCAATGCAAAAAAAATGAGCTAAAAAGATAAGAACCCCCAAGGATAAGGACAAGGATCAAAATGAGAAAGCTTTATTGCCAATATTGGAAAGTATCACATATGGGGTGTTAAAAACTCTCCTACACTACAAAAAGATCTCGTCCCGAGATCTAGGACTGGAAGAAGGAAGGTTACTCAGAACAAAGGTGATCTTCTCGTTCCCACGTAGCTTCTCGGTCGGTATGGTGTGACCACTTTACTTTCAAGAACTTGAAGGACTTGTTGCGGGTCTTGCGCTCAGTTTCTTCAAGGATAGCAACAGGGTGCTCATGATAAGACAAGTCTTGTTGAAGATCAATCTACTCGAACGGAATGGTGCGTTCAGGTGTCTTGAAGCACTTGCGGAGTTGAGACACGTGAAACACATCATGAACATTTGCAAAGTTGGATGGAAGCTCGAGTTGGTAGGCTAGATCGCCTCTTTTGCCAAGAATCTTGAAAGGGCCCACGTATCTCGGAGCAAGCTTGCCTTTGATACCGAATCTTTGGGTTCCTTTCATAGGAGAAACACGGAGATAGACATGATCTCCAATGTCGAAAGCCAAATAACGATGCTTGCCGTCATAGTAGCTCTTTTGACGCGATTGTGCGGCTTTCAGATTCTCACGTATGACTTTGCACATTTCTTCGGCTTCTAAGGTCAAATCATTGCCAAGAAGTTGACGTTCACCAGTCTTGGACCAGTTGAGCGGGGTACGTCACTTTCTGCCATAGAGGGTTTCGAAAGAAACTTTGCCGGCACTTGCTTGGAAGCTGTTGTTGTATGAGAATTCGGCAAACGGGAGACAATCTTCCCACTTCAAACCGAAAGAGATGACACAAGCTCTCAGCATGTCTTCGAGGATCTGGTTCACTCTTTCGACTTGACCACTAGTCTGAGGGTGAAACGCAGTGCTGAAGTGAATCTTAGTGCCCATGGCTGACTGAAAGGAGTCCCAGAACTTGGATGTGAACAAACTTCCACGGTCTGAGGAGATGACTTGAGGAATGCCATGCAAAGAAACAATTCTAGAGGTGTACAACTCTGCCAGCTGAGCTGCTTTGATGGATTCTTTGACGGGAAGGAAATGAGCTACTTTAGTTAGCTTGTCAATCACTACAAAGATAGCATCATTCCCCTTCTTGGGCTTAGGAAACCCAGTGCCGAAATCCATTTCAATGTGATCGAATTTCCACTCGGGAATAGGTAGAGGTTGAAGGAGACCGGCTGGACGTTGATGCTCTGCCTTCACTCTTCTGCAGACATCACATTCATTCACGAATTGGGCAATCTCCCTTTTCATTCGAGTCCACCAGTATGATTGCTTGAGGTCTTGGTACATCTTAGAACTTCCGGGATGAATCGAGAGGAGGGAGTCATGTGCTTCGTTCATTATAAGCTTTCTGAGATCACCCTTGGGAACTACAATTCTGTCCTCAATGAAGAAGGTGTCTTTCTCATCAACGCGATAGCACTTGTATTTGGGAGTACCCTTAGCAATACCATGTTTCACTTTCTGCACCATAGCATCACTGAGCTGGGCCTCACGGATCTGATCTTCTAATGTAGGAGCGACTTGAAGGTTTGCAAGAAAGCCCTGCGGAACAACTTGGAGGTTGAGCTTCCTGAATGATTCACAAAGTTCAGGCTGGAACGGTTTGAGAAGGAGACTGTTCCAATATGCCTTTCTGCTCAAGGCATCTGCAATGACATTGGCCTTGCCAGGTGTATACTCAATGCTTGGATCATACTCTTGGATCATCTCAACCTAACGAGTCTGGCGAAGGTTAAGGTTTGGCTGTGTGAAGATCTACTTCAAGCTCTTGTGATCGGTGAAGATGTCCACTTTTCTGCCCAACGAAAGGTGTCTCCACGTGATCAAGGCATGTACAACTGCTGCTAGCTCGAGATCATGTTTGGGGTAATTCTTCTTATTTGGTTTCAACTGACAAGAAGTGTATGCCACAATCTTCTTGTCTTGCATGAGAATGCCGCCAAGACCTTGCAAAGAAGCATCACAAAAGACTTCATAGGGCTTGGACTCATCCGGAGGAGTAAGAACCGGAGCAGAAATGAGATTCTCTTTAGTGTTTTGAATGCCACATCACAATCAGGAGTCCAGGAGTACTTGACATTCTTCTGCAACAGGTTGGAAAGAGGCTTGGCAATCTTGGAGAAGTTCTCAACGAACCTTCTGCAATAGCTAGCGAGACCAAGGAAGATTCGGAGTTGCTTGACATTCTGCGGGGGTTCCGAGTTGACAATAGCTTCAACTTTCTCGGGGTTCACAGAAATGCCCTCGGCAGAGATAATATGGCCAAGATATAAGACCTTATCTAGCCAGAATTCACATTTGGAGAACTTCGCATAGAACTTGTGTTCACGAAGCCTGTCCAGGACCAAACGGAGGTGCTTGGCATGGTCTTCTTCATTCTTGGAGAATACCAAGATGTCATCCAGATAGACGAGAACAAATTCATTGGTGTAGGGGTTGAATATGAAGTGCATCATCCTCGAGAAGGTGGGTGGAGCATTTGCGAGGCCAAAATACATGACCGTGTATTCATAGGAGCCATAGCTTGTTCTGAATGCGGTCTTGTAAATATCCTCTTCACGGATACGGATCTGATGGTAACCCATCCGGAGATCGAGCTTTGAGAACACCTTTGCTCCTTTGAGCTGCTCGAACAATTCATTGATATTGGGGAGCGGATACTTGTTCTTTATTGTCTTCTTGTTCAATGGCCGGTAATCAACGCAAAGGCGTTCCGTGCCATCCTTCTTCTTGACAAATAGAACACCACAGCCCCAAGGAGAAGTACTAGGCTTGATTAGACCCATACGTTCTTGCTCATCGAGTTGTTTCTTCAGCTCCTTCAACTCATCAGGGAAAGTTTGTACGGATGCCGACATGCTGGCTCGGTACCGGGCTCGAGTTCAATGACGAATTCAACTTGACGATGGGGAGGCATGCCTGGAAGCTCTTCAGGGAAAACATCTTCATATTCATTGACCACCGGAATCTGAGCAATGGCATTAATCTCGCCCTTGTCCTTGAGAGAGAATAGCCTGATTGTGTTATCTCGAGAGGCGAAGATAATCACGTCTTCGTTAGGATGAGCAAGCTTGACTTCCTTATTTGCACAATCAATGTTTGCATCATGCTTAGAAAGCCAATCCATCCCAAGAATAAGATCAATGTCGGAGTTGCCGAGAACAATCGGAGAAACCAGAAAACGGTAATCACCCATGTGAATAGATACATCCGGAACATGCACCCGAGAGGACATTTGCAAACCCGGAGAAATAATGTTCAAAGGCTTTGGCAAAACTTGAGTGACGAATTCATGTTTGGCAACAAATGGTCTTGAAATGAAAGAAAGTGTTGCACCCGAATCAAACAATACTTTTGCAGGAATAGAGTTAACTGGAAGATTACCAAGTATCACATCTGAAGAATTCTCCACTTCAGCTACATTCATCAGATTCACTCTTGCTGTCTTGGGGTTGTGCTTGACAATAGAAGTGCTGACAGGTGGAGGAGGCGGAAGGCGCCTTGGGTTGGGACACTTGTTAGCATAGTGACCCTTCTGGCCACACTTGTTGCAAGTCACTTCTGAGAGAGGCCGGTGATAAGGACCACTTGATCTTGAAGCTTGAAACTGAGGCTTGGACTGATTGCTTGGGTTGGGTGGGCGGGAGAAACCACGGCCACCTGAGTGCTTGTTGTTGTTTGGATGACGGAGCACTGGAGGAGGCGGTAGCCAGAACTTCTGTTGCTTGGCAACCACTTGGGAAGAAGAGGAGGAGTGAACAGCATCTCTGATCCTCTTTTTGGAAGCTCCAATCTTGAGCTCGGATGCCTCTTGTTTAAGAGCCATATTGTGGAATTGATCAAATTCATCCGGTTCGAACAAGGTGAGAGCTAGCTGGAGTTCATCCTTCAGACCACCATGTAACTGATAAATCTTGCACTTGGCATCTGGGATGTCTTGCTTGGCATAGCGGGTAAGATTCTGGAACTTGACATTGTATTGATAGACGAACATGGTGCCTTGCTTCAGGTTGCAGAATTGCTCACGCATGCCTGATACGTCTCAAACGTATCTACTTTTCCAAACACTTTTGATATTGTTTTGACCTCATTCTTGCATGATTTGGACTAAACTAACCCGGACTAACGCTGTTTTCAGCAGAGCTGCCTGTATGGTTTATTTGTGTGCAGGAAAACGGATTTTTAAGCATCTTAGAAAAATCCACGAAAAATCACGAAAAATCCACGCACCCGAAGAAACAAAATGCCAGAAGTGGGGCCAGAGGGGGGCCAGGGGGTGCCCAGGCGCCCTGTGGGCGCGCCCCCCCGGGCCGCACCGGGGGGGCGCCTGGGTGGGCCCCACACCCCCTGGTGCCCTACTTTAGCCCGTATTTTTCCTCCCGATGCAAAAAACCCCAGATCGGAAGTTCTTTCGCTGTTTTTCGTCGCGGAGCCGCCGCCACCCTCTGTTCTTCTTCGGGAGGGCTAATCTGGAGGCTGATTTGGCCTCCGGAGAGGGGAGATCGTCGCCATCGTCATCATCATCACCACTCCATCATCCCTCCATGACTTCCCCCTTCATGTGTGAGTAATTCCCCTGCTGTAGGCGAAGGGGGTGGTAGGGATTGGATGAGTTAGATCATGTAATAGTTCGTCAAATTGTTGGGGGCATGTTGCCTATCATCTAGTATGGTGTTTATCATCTTTGCTACAACTTGTTATTCTTAATGCTTGACACTTAGGGCCCGAGTGCCATGATTTCAGATTTGAACCATATGTGTTTGCATGAATATATTTGTGTTCTTGATCCTATCTATGAGTTGTATGCACCTGTTACGGTTCGGAACCGGCGATCCCAAAAGTGACAGCTTGGGACACCAAAGGGGATGGTCCGTAGTTTGAGGATTACATGTATCCATTGATTTCATTGCTTTGTTCCGATGCTCTTTGACAGGAGCACCTTAATATCCATTAGTTCCTTTTGGCCCCGTTCGTAGCGGGATGGTAGGACAAAAGATGTTGTGCAAGTTCTTATTGCAAGCACGTACAACTACATACGGGATACATGCCTACTGTTTGATATTTGCCTAGATGATCATTACTTTTCCGTGTGCCGTGCCCCAAGTTAGAATCTATCTCATCCATGCAGCGCCCAACCATCCATCTCCCTAGCCTACAGTATTTTAAACCTTGCCTGTCACTAGTTGCTACTTCTGCCATTTACTACTGCTATTTACTTTTGCTGTTTACTTTTACTATTACTATCATCACTATCATATCACTGTTACCACTTATCTTTTGTTGCAAGTTAGTATATTTCAGGTGCGGTTGAATTGACAACTGAACTGTTAAAGCTTATAAATACTCTTTGGCTCCCCGTGTGTCGAATCAATAAATTGGGTTATTCTTACCCGCGAAGACTATCTCGATCCCTTACGGTTGAGGGTTATCAAGTACCGTTTTCTGGCGCCGTTGCCGGGGAGCATAGCAATATTTACAAGTCTACTTGAGGTATCCTACCTGTTGCACTTTATTCACTATGGGTAAGAAAGGTGACCCCAAGGTTCCGATCTTACTATCCACTACAAGAAGAGGTACTGCTCTGAGCACTAGTGCTACTCTTGATTCACCTTCTGTTATGAGTAAGTTTGCCTCACCACCACCACATGATGCTCCTACTGAATCTGTTACTATGTCTGATACTCTTGATGATGCTTCTACTACTTTTGATGATGATATTAGTTCGCTTGGTTATGCTCTTGAGAAACAATTTACTGTTGCTGCTGAAAAATATGGAATTGAACTTCCTGTTACTCGCTACCCTATTGGTGAAACTTATGATTATCCTGATTTGAGTAAACTCCAGGAGAGGCTCCTTGATGATGACTACTATATACTTGATGAAGATTTATGCAGCTCTGACCCTGAAACTATTAAGAAAATATTTGAAAAACACTCTTTGAAAAACAAAACCGTTCCTAATCATGAGTTTGCTACATCTCCTATATGCATTGATGATCCTGATTTTGATTTCTCTGTTGATCTTTCACTTATACCTATGGTTGAAGCTGACCCCTTTTATGGCAGAGAAAATGATGATGCTATTGCACACCTAACTAAACTTGGTGAGCTAGGTAGCCTGTTTACCACAGATGAGAAGATACGCTACTTTTATGTGACCAAGCTTCTTCCTTTCTCCTTGAAGGAAGGCGCTAAAGCATGGTATGATTCACTTCCATGCGGATCCATTAAGAGTCCTCAGGACTTAGCTCACTCTTTTGCTGATAAGTACTTTCCTGCTCATATGCAACATGCTGCTTTACAAAGAATTTATAATTTTAAACAGTTGCAGGATGAGTCCCTCCCTAAATCTTGGGGGAGGTACTGCGGTTTGATTCGGGCTAGACCAGGACATGAAATTCCTAAGAATGAATTAATTGATATATTCTATGCTGGTCTAACTGATGAATCTAGGTCCTATTTGGACAGTTGTGCTGGTTGTGTTTTCAGGAAAAGAACACCGGACGATGCGGAAGATCTAATGGGCAGGATTGCCAAAAACCATGAAGATTGGTCCGTCCCTGAACCACCTCCACCAACAAAGAAGAGGGGCATGTTTGTTCTAAGCCCCGAGGATATGCGAGAAGCAAAGAAGTCTATTAAAGAGAAAGGTATTAAAGTTGAAGACGTGAAGAATCTACCCCCTATTGAGAAGCTGTGTGAGCCTACCACTCACCCTCCTATGGTAGAGGTACACTCTCTTTTAGATTTCAACGCAAGTGACATCCCTCATGGTAAGCCTCCTGATCAATGTTTAGATGAGTTTGATAATTTTATTATGAAACAGAATCATTTTAATGAGAGGATAGAAAGTCAGTTGCATGATAATTCCCTTGCTATCAAAAGGTTGCTTGGTGTTTTAGATAGAACAGTTAATGATGTTCAATGTCTTGTGAAGCATTTTCATATGGTTCAAACTCAGCTTGATCAAATTTCTAATGTGCAAAGAGATTTGCTTGCTAACAATGCCAAACAAGATAAATTGCAGGCTTTTGGGATTAAGACCCGAGGAGGAACTAGTACTCAAGATCCTCTTTATCCAGAGGGACATCCGAAGAGAATCGAGCAAGATTCTCAAATGCAGGAAGAAGAAATTGTTGTCTCTCCAAATAAGAAGAAGAAACATAAAGAGACTGAAAATTCTAATGATCCTATTGCAAATGAAGAGCCAGCTATTGATCCCAACAGTGTATCTATCTCCGATGCTGAGACTGAAGACGGTGCTGAACCTGAAGGTAATGATAATGAGAAGAATGATCCGCCTGAAGTTCGAGAAGAAGAAGCACCTGACAAACGTAAGAGGTACACTAAAGAAGACTTCATCGCAAGATAACATGGGAAGGAGAAAGAACCATGGGTACAGAAACCCATGCCCTTTCCAGGTAAGTCCATCAAATCTAAAGAAGAAGAGCATAAGTTTTGTGAATGGATTAAACCTCTTTTTCTTCAAATCCCTTTGACTGATGCTATTAAGTTACTTCCTTATTCAAAATATATGAAAGATATTGTCACTAACAAAAGGAAAGTTCCTAATGATGCAATATCTACTATGCTTGCTAACTATTCTTTCAGTGGAAAGATTCCTGAGAAGCTCGGTGATCCAGGTATACCCACCATCCCTTGCTCCATAAAGAATAATAATGTCAAAACTGCTTTATGTGATCTTGGAGCGGGAGTGAGTGTTATGCCTCTCTCTCTTTACGAGAGGCTCTGTTTAGAGAAACTAATTCCTACAGATATCTCCCTTCAGATGGCTGACAAGTCAACCGCTGTTCCGATAGGTATTTGTGAGGATGTTCCAGTTGAAGTTGCTAATTGTTTAATTCTTACTGATTTTGTTGTGCTTGACATGCCCGAGGATGGGAGCATGTCCATTATTCTTGGTAGACCTTTTCTTAACACCGCTGGTGCTGTTATTGATTGCAACAAAGGGAAGGTTACCTTTCATGTGAATGATAAAGAACACACGGTATATTTTCCGAAGAAGACCGACAGGAGGCATGCCCTCAACTCTATAGAGAATATCGAGACCGTGAAAATTGGAGAATGGGACTGTCCACTACATGTGACTCACAAATACAAAACTATCATGGTAGGGACAATGTCCATCAAGGTAAAAGTTCAGTGATTACTTCGTAGGAGGTGAGACTTTTTGTTCTATATACCGCTTGTTTGTTGGTAAGACTTGATCAACCTTACTAGTGAACGTGTTTTATATGGATAAAAAGTTGAGCTTTCTATGTTTTTATTTGTTTTTAGTGTTGTCATACTTGCTGTACCAAGTATCTATGTTTTTGAAGCTTCACAATACTACTAACTGCTTCAAGTTTTCAGAGAGTTTCGCAGCTTTTTGAACTTCGAAAAAATTTCAACAGTGAAGTTTTCAGAAAAATTCCAGAAAAATTATATTAAAATTTTCCACAACGGGAGAGACCCGGAAAGTCCTGGGGCCAGCCAGGGGGGGCCACCAGTGGCCCAGGCGGCCAGCTGGCGCGGCCCAGCCCCTGGCCGCGCCCACAGGGCGCCTGGGGCCCACGGGACCCCCCTCCAGGTAATTCTTCTTCCCCTCTCTCTCTCTTTTTCCAGAAACCCGAGTTCTGGTCTTGTTCTTGCTGTTCTTGCTGTTCTTGGGGGCGATTCTTCGATCTCTCTCTACAGCCCATCATTTGAGCTGAAATTTTGAGCAAATACTCCCTGGTATGTGACTCCTCCACCCCTCCAATTAGATTTTTGATTGGTGGCCTCATTTGTGAGTATTTAGTAGTTCTTGGTGCTGTAGAGATGAGCTTGCATGCATGTGTAGAAAGTTGTTTTCCAAGTTTTGATGCAAGTTTATGCCTTGGGCAAGTGAGTTGAGTAGTTTGCTTTAGCTCAGTTTGTTTTAATCCTCGTTTTTGTAAATTGTAAAAAAATTCAGAAATGAGTTTGTTAGGAAGGGCAAAAGGATGGCTTGAGAAGAGGAGGCCCGCACACTCCGATCGAGTCACTAGAGCCGCAGCTTCACCATCGACTGCTAGGGTGAGCTATAATGAAGATCATGTGCCCCTGGAGTTGTTGGAAGACACAAGTCCAGCACGTGCGATGACATCCATGTGATGAATTCATGGAAGCTGCGGGAATCAAGGATGAGTTTTATAATCTTTGTGCTAATGTAGGTTTGACACGACTCGTCACGAGCCGTGTTACTCAGTATCAGAAACTCACCTCCGGTTTCATTAACAGTTTTAGATATAATCCTGATTCAGGTGCTATTGAGTTTAAAATTTATAATGATCTTATCACCATGACTCTGGGAAATTTTTGTGAAGTAATAGGTGTGCCGAACGTTGGGAGGACGGCAAGGATGGCCACTAAGCCCTCCGAGCTGAAAACCGTCATCAACCCTCTCTGCAGCATGGGTACGAGGGATATTCATCGGTCGAAGATCTCCAGTATCTTGTTTCCTCACCTCAGGTATTTTGCATATTATATTGCTAGAGGGGTGTTAGCTCGTGACAACACGAGCAGCATTTCTGCTCCGGATATTGCTATCCTGGCAGCAGCCCTCTCAGGGAGGTCTGATTATAATATTGGTACCTTAATTGCTCGACTCCTTGCTATGAACGGTAACAAGGGGGACTTATATGGTGGCATTTATGCCACGCTTATCTTAGAGCATCTTGGAGGCACCCCACACCCTGATGATACTCCTTTTACTTATTTAAGCTTTGATCTTGCTGCTATGAAAAGGCATAAGTTTGTTACCATGGGTTCTGAGCTTGATAACCTTGTTTATATCTTGCGTTTCGGAACTACCGCGGAACGCGAGATCCGTCTACCTGCACCTCTTTTGTTTGATTTTTCTCGCAGGAACGGATGGTCCTTTGATGTTGTCCAGTTCGATGAGTTCATGGTCCAGCATCAGTTCCATAACCCCATGGAGGGGGTTGTACCCGACGAGGAGAGGCACGGTGAGATACCACATTTTCAGGAAGAGACCGCCACCAAGTTTGGTGAAGGGTCTTCCTCTGTTTGGCGTTTGGAACCTTCCTCGTGGGAGATTCCGAGGAGTTCGGTGTACGCGCCAGCATCCTTCTACGACCTGTGGACTCACCACCATACCCCTGGAGCAGGAGGCTCCTGGGGGCAGTAGCTGCTACCAACTTAGGCCAAAAGCCTAAGCTTGGGGGAGTACGTGCCCTTCTCACTTTTTCATTGTATTATCCGTTTTATTCGCTTTGATCTTTTCGAAGTTTTTGCCCATTCTTCTTTATTCCTCTATTTGCAAAAACAACAGAAAGATTTTTCTCTTTCTTTTGCTTTTTATTCAACTTTTGAAAAACTCAAAAAGATTTCCTTTCTCTTTTCAGAGATCAGCTCGAGTCCGTGATGGCATTTGATTATATTTCCTATGTTCGATCGTGCAAGTGACAAGCAGTAATGACGAAGTTCGACTGAAAGGAAGCAACAAGGAAGACCGGAATGAACTCTTTCTGTTTCTACTTTTTTACATATGCCTGTACTTATGATCTAGAGACCAGCTTGTAGCGACATAGTGCTATGTTTACAATGCTCTTTCAGTGGTTCATGCTTTCCTTGTGGCTAGTCCCGAATAACTAGAGTACATAATGTGTTATTGAAATGATCTACATGCATCGCACTGTTTATAGTCTGGCATACTAAGGTGGTATTTCCCTTTAGAGAATTTTTGGATTGACTTGGCACATGCTTACACATGTTTAAGACTAAAAAGTCTACTTTGCCTTGATGATCTTTGAGTTTTAGAATAGTTATATCACTTTCATGCCCGATTCAATGTTGCTTTGTCGCTCTGCATGATTATGACCGTTATTGCTCTCTAGTTGGTCGCTTCCCAGTCTTTTGCTAAACCTCCACCCGTACTAAGCGGAATGACTGCTTGTGCATCTAAAACCTCTAAACCTGTTATGCCATATGAGTCCACTATACCTTCCTATACATGGTATTTACCTGCCATTCCTAACGAATACTTTCATGTACCATCTCGAAATTAATCAAAAGCATTTCTCTTTTTGTGCCTATGTTTTAGCTCATGAGGAAGTAGTAGTTAATTCATGATCTCTTTAAGTTGGACAAGTTTCACCCCTGGATTGCATGTATAATGTGCGAACCCCTAATATGAAAAGGAACTGGCATTGAGTGTGCCCGGCTCACAAAGATAATATAACAAACGAACCCTCCTTCACGCTTTGTTCATGAGAAATCAGAAAACTTTGGCAGTGATAAACAAAGGAGATTAAGAGGATGTGATCGTCCTCATTCGGGAGCCGTTCCTCGAAACTTGTCCAGCTCGAGAAGTAATTGTTTAGTTTTTGTTTCCGATCATGGGTTTTCAACTTTGCCAATAAAAGCCACGGTTCGAGAGTCGCATCTTCTTTCTTCAAAGCACTGACTAGGAGAGCATAATTGTCGTTCTGAGTGTAATGTGCATTGTCCCAAAGTATTACATTGTCTTCTGCATACTTGTGATATGATTTATTCTGAAATTCTTAGTTCTAGTCTCCTTTAAAACTCTGGAGGAGTCTCTGCATTTATGTTTTGCTTCACTCATGGAGGTTAGCGAGATACCACCTTAATATGCTCAAGCTATGTGCAATGTGATCTTGTCTTGATTTTCGGTAATATATTGTTTACTCTCGATTATTTGTGACTGGTCACTTGAAAGAAGGATTGCTCCTTGCATTGTTCTCATAAGTACTGTTTTAATACTTGCTGAACTCTTTTCGTAGTACATGCTTATATACATCTAATGAAGCAAAAGAGTTTGTCAAAGTTTTCTTTGTCGCGTCCAGTTCGTTGAACTGAATTGCTTGAGGACAAGCAATATGCTAAGCTTGGGGGAGTTGATACGTCTCAAACGTATCTACTTTTCCAAACACTTTTGATATTGTTTTGACCTCATTCTTGCATGATTTGGACTAAACTAACCCGGACTAACGCTGTTTTCAGCAGAGCTGCCTGTATGGTTTATTTGTGTGCAGGAAAACGGATTTTTAAGCATCTCAGAAAAATCCACGAAAAATCCACGCACCCGAAGAAACAAAATGCCAGAAGTGGGGCCAGAGGGGGGCCAGGGGGTGCCCAGGCGCCCTGTGGGCGCCCCCCCTGGGCCGCGCTGGGGGGGCGCCTGGGTGGGCCCCACACCCCCTGGTGCCCTACTTTAGCCCGTATTTTTCCTCCCGACGCAAAAAACCCCAGATCGGAAGTTCTTTCGCTGTTTTTCGTCGCGGAGCCGCCGCCACCCTCTGTTCTTCTTCGGGGGGGCTAATCTGGAGGCTGATTTGGCCTCCGGAGAGGGGAGATCGTCGCCATCGTCATCATCATCACCACTCCATCATCCCTCCATGACTTCCCCCTTCATGTGTGAGTAATTCCCCTGCTGTAGGCGAAGGGGGTGGTAGGGATTGGATGAGTTAGATCATGTAATAGTTCGTCAGATTGTTGGGGGCATGTTGCCTATCATCTAGTATGGTGTTTATCATCTTTGCTACAACTTGTTATTCTTAATGCTTGACACTTAGGGCCCGAGTGCCATGATTTCAGATCTGAACCATATGTGTTTGCATGAATATATTTGTGTTCTTGATCCTATCTATGAGTTGTATGCACCTGTTACGGTTCGGAACCGGCGATCCCAAAAGTGACAGCTTGGGACACTAAAGGGGATGGTCCGTAGTTTGAGGATTACATGTATCCATTGAGTTCATTGCTTTGTTCCGGTGCTCTTTGACAGGAGCACCTTAATATCCATTAGTTCCTTTTGGCCCCGTTCGTAGCGGGATGGTAGGACAAAAGATGTTGTGCAAGTTCTTATTGCAAGCACGTACAACTACATACGGGATACATGCCTACTGTTTGATATTTGCCTAGATGATCATTACTTTTTCGTGTGCCGTGCCCCAAGTTAGAATCTATCTCATCCATGCAGCGCCCAACCATCCATCTCCCTAGCCTACAATATTTTAAACCTTGCCTGTCACTAGTTGCTACTTCTGCCATTTACTACTGCTATTTACTTTTGCTGTTTACTTTTACTATTACTATCATCACTATCATATCACTGTTACCACTTATCTTTTGTTGCAAGTTAGTATATTTCAGGTGCGGTTGAATTGACAACTCAACTGTTAAAGCTTATAAATACTCTTTGGCTCCCCGTGTGTCGAATCAATAAATTGGGTTATTCTTACCCGCGAAGACTATCTCGATCCCTTACGGTTGAGGGTTATCAATGCCTTCAATGACACTGGTTGGAATGTGGTGAGAGCGGAAATCCTTGCAGAGGTCAGTCCACGAGATCTCACATCCACCTCTGGAATCTTTGTACTGTTGCCACCAATCAGCAGCTTGATCTTTGAGTTGGAAAGTGGCAAACTTGACATAATCCTCAGGTCTCACGTTACTGCATTCAAAGTGCTTTTTGATGTCTGTGATCTAGTCTTCAGCATCTAGCGGATCCACACAGTAACTGAACGACTTCGGTTGGTTTGCCAGGAATTGGTTGAGGGTTGCAAAGTGAGGTTATTTGAACAGATTGCCTTGGCCTTGGTTCCCATGACCACCTTGATTTGCTTGGTTCGCTTGAATGTTCTGCATCATTTGCATAAGCATATGGGTGCTCTGGTTGGTCGCTTGCATAATTGCTCTCCATGCCTCAGACAGAGGAGGAGGGGAAGGAGGACGTTCAGGAACACGCTCTTCTTCTCCCTCTGGGTTTGCGTTGGGAACCTTCTTAGGAGCCATCCTGAATGAGATGACAACTATTAGCCATTGATTGAAAAATATATAAGCTGAATCAACGGCTAGAAATTGGAACATAAGTTTTCACAAGAACATTCGAACAAATTGAAGGAATGTATTCCATAGTTTAATGGTACAACAATCTTCTTGAGAAGCCACTTGGGAGAACAAAAGGTAAATAAAAACAATGAGGAGCAGATAGAACAAATACGAGATAGAAGCTTCGTTCCACATGTTCGTGCTGAAGCTCATGGAACATGTTACAAAAGGGTTTTGCAATCCACGGATCAACATAGCCAAGGACCCTTTAAGATGCAACTCCCGATCAGAAAAACGCCCATAAAACCTCTTCACTCGATGTTGAACCCCGAACTCCATATCATGCACTCGTTGGAAGAATGCCTACGAGCTACTAGAAGAACCCACCTATTAATTTCCGAAGGTTTCCGGTTATGCAATCGGGTGTTGGGGATACAGGGGAAGCACCGCGCACTCAACTCTAATCCTACATCCAGTTGTATCCATCCTTCAACACATAACCAGTCATCCTCAGAAACTATTTACCTCGGACCTTCGAAACACATCTGCTATACAAGTTGTGGCAATACTCCCGAACTACCTCCCCAGTACTGGGTGATGTCGGGGTTATCTCACCACTAACCGCATGGAAGAGTTTTCGATGTCGGCCGTCTTAAGCATTCTAGAACCGCTGCGATACATTTGTGATGACAACACCTCGGAGCTCAACTCCCCGGGACACTGCCACAACCCCTAAATGACAGGAGTCATCGAGAACAATGTTATCGTCATAAAGATATAGGAACAATCCAAACAATACTCGCGTGATCCTAAAAAATAATTTAGTGAATTTTTGAGAGTAGAAGAGATAGAACATCGTCAGGAGTCCTCACCAGAGCGGTGAAGGGATGAGGAGTAAAAATAAATCCTACTCTCCGATATATATAGGACTCAAAGCATTTTTATGTGTGTGCCTAGACTCAACCGTCAACGATTCGATCAATCAGGGGGGCTCCTAGGTCGGAGAAGGCTCTGATACCAACTTGTAATGCCCAATATGTGACTATGTCCCCCCACGTGTCGAGGCACGACTTAAGGACATAATCACATACTAGAATGGTCTCAAGTATGGTATCTTTGCACGACTCATGTAAAAGAGGGGATGAAAATGTAAAAGAGTAGTTGGCTTACACTCGCCACGTCACTCAATGTAATACATTAACATACATCATCCAAATAACATCATAGTCCAACTACGGACGAATATCCAAATGAAAGATACCATAAATAAAGCAACACAAGGTCTCGATCATCCTAGTAAGATCCCTACTGATCCTCGGGATAAGACACGTAGTATCGTTCACGCTCTTCATCGAACTCCCAAAATAGCTCTGAACCACCACCTGTGTAGTTCTCTACGGTACCTGCATCTGGTGTTGTGTAGAATCTGTGAGCCACAGAGGACTCAGCAATCCCGTTCCCGGGTAGCAGTACTATCAAAGCCGTAGGTGTGGAAAAGGCTTAAAACAAGGTTGCAGCAGCACTAGCACTAACTTACGTGTTTAGAGCGAGAAGAGAACAAGTGCCAACGATCGTCAAAGTGATCACGAACAGATCCTAACTACTCACGGTCAAACATAATCCCACCGTGTTCACTTCCCGAACTCCTTTGGAAAGAGACCGTCACGGTTACTCACGCTGGTAGTGTATTATGAACATGGTGTCAAGTTATCTACAACCGGATATTAACAAATTCACATCTGCCACATAACCGCGGGCACGGCTTTCGAAAGATCAAACCCTGTAGGGGTGTCCCAACTTAGCCCATCACAAGCTCACGATCTGCGGAGTCATAACTCCAAAGTGGGAAGACCCGATTATTCTCGGAATCCCGTGCTCAAGATATTCCGACAAAGGTGAAACTAATCCCGCAAGATGTGGGGACCCCAACTCATAAGTCGTGATCACCGAATGCACGTGTACAGTGATCCCAGTGATCAATACTCACTGAACACACAGAAGCTGAATAACAAGAGTCTTACATCCATACATACCGTATTAAACAAATAGGACCATTATGGTCAAGTCTTGAGTATATCATTGCAGCGGAAATCTTCAATAACAACTTGGACCCATGCCGTCTGCCTTAACCCTACAGGCATTCTGACTGGGAAGCGTCCTAGCTCGCATGTTCGTCACCCAGAAATCTTCATCATATCATGTTCTTTCATGCCTGGCCAATAAAATAACCAATGGCAAGCCAATGAGTACTTTGAATGTACTTGCAAGCAACCCAAGTGTGATGACAGAATAATTATGCAAGGCTCTACTGCTATATTGGCAGTTTTGCGGAAAGCTAGTTTTTCATATGCAAGTATGATCAACATATAACAAGGGCATGCACGCGTCTACAACAAGTATCAGGAGGTTACAGACATCATCATCGTGAAAGAGTCATGAACAACTCTTGCTCACGCTCATCGTGACTTTCTTACAATAACATCAACAGATTTACCCAAACCGTGTTGTTTTCCAGAAACTTATGGACATAGTCTAAGCAGCACCACCCAACTGTCCTTGACCGTGGACACGGCTATTCGAATAGTTTGACACTCTGCAGAGGTTGCACACTTTACCCACAAGATCCGGGGAACTTCCGTGTCATCCACGACCCGCGGTACCTCAAGTACCCGGGGTAAGCACCCGATCACTATCTTTCCCTAGACAACACTAACACAGAGTCCACATGATTGGTAGTAACCCCCGTGCCCAAAATTTCACATTTTAAATAATGTGGAGACTCGCTCCCATATTCATCACATACCACTGACACGGGGTACCAACGATGTGTTCGGTGCCCTGTAAAAACAGTCATGGCCGCCTATCCAAGCACGACCCTGTCCCGAGAGTGACCTCATGTCACCCCCGTCACTAGTAATGCGGGCACCATGCTAGTATCGACCTAGGTAATCAATAATGCCCTTTCCCATATAAGGGTAGAGTGGTTGTGCATGTTTGGTTGGGACGGTAATCACACATAAATCTAATCCATCTCTGTAAACAACACTTTCATCAAGCCTCGGTACACTACTTCTCCACCAAGTAGTGCCCTAGTTCATCATCATCACCCAGGGGCATTAGTGGCACCCACTGGGTTATTTGCAAGTATGTCAAACCACACTTGTTTCTTTCCATGCATAACCCTGACCCATTTGAGTAGCCAACTACCATAGCATATATCTATCTACTCCCACCGGCATAACCCTCATAAGAAGGTAGGGTCATGCACAATGCAAGTATCAACGAGGAAGTATAGTGGCAAACCCTCAAAGTGGTTACCACCTCATCATGATTTCGTTGCAACAACAATATGGTGTTATATGACATGCATAAAAAGGTTTTTCGAACATGGTCAAAGGGTTGCATGCCTTGTCCTTCCGAGTCTTCAAATATTCTGGTCCATCTCCAAGTACTCCGTTTATTTCGTCAACTAACGATGGAAACTATCATAATAAGCAACACAACAAAGCAAAAATAAAAGTGCTCTAAAAATAGGAGTTGGACTTTTCTAGGATACCACTGGTCATATGAAAAATGACCAAGGTGGTTTCATTGGAGTATGATCAATGGATGGTTTGGAACATTTCAATATGAGGCAATCAGGGGATTTGTGGATTTGCAAGAAGTGTACAGAAGAATTATTTTGAAAAATGGTCAGAGGCACCTATCTAACATGGAATGATTTTAGAAGCAGCTAGGAGTTGGTTTCACTTGATTTGAAGTTCAAATGAATTTCCTAGGATTTTGCAAAGTTAACAATTATGAAGAAATGGCTCATTATTTTGTGGGGTACAGAAAGTATTAGGAAAAATGTTCCAAAACTAAGTTTTTATATTACAAGTATTTAGGAGTTTGAACCATTGCATTTGGATCAAATTTTAGCTCTCTGTGATTTTCTAAAGTTTATCACAGAAATAGAAAAGTGGCATTTGATAAATATTTGTGAAGAAAAAGTCTCTGGAAAATGTGCATGTTGCACCATGTGATAGAGCTTGATTTTATGAACTACTAGAAATTTGAATCATCAAATTTGGAGTTCATTTGAATTATTTAGGGATTTTTGAAGTTGACTAGGGAAAAGAAAAAGAAAAGGAAAAGGGTTTATACCCTTATACTGCGCACATGGCGACAGATAGACCGTGGGCCGGCCCAGCGGCTCGGCTGTGCGGGGAGAGGTGGTGACGCCGAAGGTGTATTCCGTTGAACCTGTTTTCGCCGCGGGGACATGGGAATTGCCGGACCCGCCTCCACTTAAAACGCTAGGCCCGCCCTGCTAGGTAACCGACGAGCGGGTCCCACCAGCTGGTCTTCTCCTTCCTCCCGCCCGCGACAGAGGTGGCAGTGGCCTCATCGGCGGGAGGTTGCTGGCTCCCACCCCCGGCGGCACATGCCACCTCCGGCCAAGCGGTGGCCACCAGAGGGACCACCGGGGAGCAGCTCATCGGGGGGAGGTCGGCAGGGTCAGCAGAAGACGGTCGTGGTGTGCTCGGCACGGGCTCGGCGGATGCCCATTCGGGCGACAAGGAGCTGGGGGGCAAGTTGCCCCGGCGGACTGGGAGAAGTAGGGGAAAGGGTCGTCGGACCCTCGCACCTCTTCTGGCGGGGAGAGGAGGAATAGGGAAGCCCGCCCTTGCCTGAATCGAAGCAGAGGTCGACGGCGACCATGTGGCCATGGAGAGGGAAGGAGAGCACCAGGGGGAGAGGGGGCTTGTCCGGGAGGTTCACGGGAGAGAGAGGGTTCGATTAGAGGCGAGAGAGAGAGTTGGGGATAGCTTAAATAGGCATGGCCGCGGTGCACCGTGGGTGCGGTCCAGGTCATGCTCAGGCGAGCTCTGCGGAGAGGTGAGAAGAGAGGATAAGGAGGGGCCCGACAGCGAGGCGTGTCATGGACGTCGAGGCGACCTCGACGGGCACGCTCGTTCTGCCCAATGCCGCCTGGGTGCCTCGGGAGGGCCGAGCTACAGTGCCTTGGCGCACTGTGGCGTGCTCCAGAGCGTGCCTTTGGCCGGCATGGGCGTGTCGTTGCGCCCTGGCCGTGTCCCCCAGTGTCCAACAGCCCTAGGGGGTAGTAAACAAGGTGGGCATGGCCTTGGATGCCCTGGTTACCCAATGGAAGAGGAGGGAGGTTGAGGAAGAGTGGAAATTGGGTTGTCCAGCAGAGTAAAAATGGGGTTTTCACCCCTCAATCATTGAGCTCTGGTCATGGGAGAGTTACTGGAGGTAGAAGGTGGCTAGGAGGAGCTGTGGTAAAAAGTTGAGCTCAAGGAGAATAGTAAAAGGGGGCAAAATAGTGGTTTTGGTAAAATGGCAGATGGTGTTTGATGCAAATTTGGGCAAACAAAATAACTCCACTTGGCATGAGACTTAACAGGATCAAATGGCATATAGAAATAGGGTATTGCACCAAGTTTGAGCTCATTTGAAGAAACTTGCCAATGTAACTTTGGTGAACCCTAGAAATCAACAGAAATGGATTTTCCAAGATTGGGTTAAGCAAATCATCCCTCCTTGATTCACCACTTGGTTTAGTGTCATCATTTGGGGTTGTGAGCATGTCCACAAAATTTGAGGCCCCAAGTAAAAAGTTGGCAATGTAGAGTTGTTCAAATTTGGATCTGGTCAGGAAGGGTTTTGGGGCACTTAGATCAAGTTATGCTTCTCCAATACTTGTGCCACTTGGCATAGGTGCATATTTACATCATTTGAGCATGTGCACCAAATTTGAGAGCATTTGGACAAGTTTGGCAATGTAAAGTTGCTCAAACTTCAAAATGGACAGAAATGGTTTTGAGGGGATTAGATGATGTTTTCTTGATCTTCAAGGCATGATGATTTGTGAGATCATCACATATGTCATATTTGACATGATAGAATTTCCCTGGAATTTTTAGAGAATATTTCCTTTGTAAATATTTCAAAAGCTTGAAATATCCAGAAAGGGTTTTTGAAGGATTTGCCCAATATTTTGAACATGACCATGTGTTGAAACTCTTATATATGGACAATATATGTCCTATGAGTTTCCCTGAATTTTGGCAAATATTTTTGAAATAGTTAAATAATTTTAACATATTAAAGACCATTTCTGGCCTAAAGAAAAAGCATTTAAATAAAATAGGAAAATAACTTTTAAAATTATAATTTTGTGGTTTATGGGAGTCCTATACCTAATAGGATTCAAATATACTTTTTGAAAGATTTTCACGCCCTGAATAAGGTACTTGCAGTACAAACCTCAATTCAGGGGGTTTTGGAAAACTAATTTTAGAAAATACTATTTGGCCAAAATATTTTTATAGGAAAATACTATACTGGTCTATACACATGGCATGATCATTGGGAGAAGGTTTGGGATCAAGGATATGAAGTATAAGAGTTGGGTGATTTATTTGATTTTTTGAGCACTAACAAACAGCAACCAGATAACCAATCAAGCAAGGTCAAAAACACTCAAAAGTTTTTGTCAAACCACATTTTAGCATGATTATTAGCTGAAGTGATGTGGCATGAAAATCAGGGTGTGACACAAGACCTCCCGGCGTGCCAACACCCTGACAGTAGCCGCGCGTATCTAGTCTCAGGCCACGACCGGATGAGCAGTAGGTACAGTAACCGAAGATCCCAGCGAACTGGGTGGCACCGCAAGTGGCTCTAGTTTGGACCAACACTCATGAGGAGCACTGGCCCAGGGGTTGTTAATTAAGTCGTCGGGATAGCTAGTCCCTATGCAAGTTTTAGTTATTAGGCAAATTGTAACACCCCAAAAATATTTATTTGGAGTTTCGAAAACTTTTTTCAAATTTTAGTTAGGATTTAAAAATTTTCTTGGAGGGTTCTGTTTGAAGGTGATAATTATTTGGGTTATTTTATTTTTGGAGGTTTTCAAAACTATTTCTTTCTAAAGAGTTTTTGGTTTTGGTTTTTATAATTCAAAGGCAAAAGCCTTTTTCCACCTCTTCTAGCACCCTACACCACTCCAAATATTTTTCTGCCACCTCAAGAATTATCTCTCAAGTCATGCACACCTTCTATGGCCTCATTTAACATCTTTCCACCCCACAAAAAAATATTCCTTCAATATATTCTAAATTCCTAAGATGGAATTTAAAATTATCATAGTTTCTTGTCATTACAAAGGAACTATATTTTCTATGACTCTTTTGCCACCACAAAAATTATCCCTACATATACATAGTACCCTAAACCCATTTCCTCAAAAACATTTGGTCCCACAGTTCAAAATTTACAAATTTCATTCAGTTTAATTTTGGTCCAGAAATCAAATTCTTGCCCCAAAACATTTCTAAACTTCACCAAAAATCCTGAGCTTCTGGCAACCCCAATCTTGAGCAACAACACACTACCACAGCAAGTCCCATGATCATCTAACATGCCTAGCACCCTTAATCATTTCATCAAACACGTTGCAAGCACACTGTTCATAACTGAATAAGTTCAGTTAACTGAACTTAGTTCAGCCGACAGGGGCCGGCGATGCCGTGCACTCCTCCCCTTCCCCTTCCGCACGGCGTCGTCGCCTGCTTTCAATGCCGCCACCCTCACTGGCCCACCGCCCAGCCTCTCCACGCCGGTGAGCTGGCAGCTGGCCGGTGCAGCCGCCCCCAAGCTCATCCACGGCGGAGGCCGATCGTGTCGCCACGGCCACCGGCCCTCTTCATTGCGCCGCAACTCCCCCACCTAATCCCCGCCCACGCGTCGCTCCCTCTCGCCTCTCCGCACACCAGACGCGCCGACCACGCCGCCCCGGGCCCGTGTGGCAGTCGCCGGAGCTGGCAACGCCGCCGCACCCGTACGGGACACCTCACCGCGGGTGAGGCCAACGAGCTCGGTTCCGTCCAAGCTAAAGCTTCCGGCGTACTCCACCGGCCTCATAACTCCCTCGCCGCCACTGACCACCGGCCACCGCCGACCACGGTGACCGAATTAACTCCGGCGCTATCCGCCCGTCTCGGCCAACCCCCGGTTCGCCTATAAAAGGGACCCCAGAGCACGGCGATCACCACCACTCACCTCCACCGCCACCCAGTACCTCTCCTAGCCACTCACCAGACCCCGAGAGGGTCTTCTTCTCCCTCTCCGGCCACCGTTCCGCCGCCTCTGTCCACGAACCAAACACCACCGATACTCCACCATAGCCACCCAAACTTCGCCAGTCCACCTATCTTCCACCACCACATCGAACACCCACCTTAATTCCATTCCCCGAGCCCTCTCCGACGATCCCCAAACACCACCGAAACGCCGTCCGCCGCCGCTGACCTCGTCGCCGTTCAGGTGAACGCCGGCGACCAACTCCACCACTCACCGATGCGGGAGTCCACGCTGGTCACGTTGCGACCAGCGCCGGGCTCTGAAACCCCGGCGATCGTCGCCGGCGATCGCCGCCTCCTCTCTGTACACGCGCGCGAGCGCTCGATTTAAACCCGACGGGTGGTCCCCACCCGTCAGCTCTCTCTCTCTTATTCCTGTTTACAGCGAAAGCGTATTTTGCGCTTTACGTCTTCTCCACTGGAAGGCGTACTCGCTGCCGTAAACGTTTTCTTTTAACTGCTCAGGGACTTCTGTTTTGCAAAAAGGCCCCTGGTTTTAAAAAGTTAATAACTTTTAAACTGTAGCTCCAAATGAATTGATTCTTTTTGCTAAATTTTTCTTTTTCTCTCTAGTTTTTTTTAAGAATTATTTAAAAATATTTTGAGAACATTTTTCTGTACTGTGTTGGAATTCTTATTCGAATTCAAATTTGAATTTTCAGAAAAAGAAGAAGGATCTTTTATTTCAGAGGGGTTTTCTCCTGACTATTTTGGACAAGGCAAGCATCTTGAACACTTGATATGGTGAATGCTTGACAATTGTTTGCTAGTATATTTTTAGCATGGTTTGATGCTTTTAATAGAATTTGCTTATGGGTAGTGATATAGCATACATGCATGGTCATGTTTTCTCTTGCATGCATATCATATAAGTTCTAAAATGCACAAGCTACAAGAACCAGGAGTGTGCTCCTGCTTTGGACGTGCCGGTGGGCACGGGCCATTTTTGACACGGTGGTGTCACGAGATATATGTGAAAGCAGGCAAGGGTTGTGGCCCTGTCCTGGTGATACTGTTGAAGGAATACTTGTTTGTGCTAACCACTGCAGGAAAACATAAGCCTCCTGAGTCGACCGTAGATCGAGTCTTGTTCCGGTAACCTCCATACTTGTTCCGTGCTGCCACGGGTCCTTCCGAAAGGAGGGTACGGCTTAGTAAGTTGATAACCCTTGTCCGGGTGCACACCACCCAGAGGACTACGATGAAGGTTGTAGCCGTCATCGGGTCAGGGGCATGGGTGTTTCCGGTTGTAGCCGAGAGGGGGGCACCCCTTGTAATCCGCGCGTTTAATAGTGATCCCATGCTTTCGGAGGTTGTAGCCTCCCTGACTTAAAGTTTCTGGAGCGATGCTTTGGGTGATTCCTGGCATCTGGACGGTGTGTGCGCGTCAGGCGTGTTTTCAACCCAAAGACCGTAATGGGAATTAGTCAGTGTCACGATACTGACTAAAGAAATCCTATACTTGTGGGTAAAGAGTACACCCTCTGCAGAGATTAAAAAAAACCTATTCGAATAGCCGTGTCCGCGGTTAAGGACTACAGTCTGGGTTGGTCAAGTGTCGGTCTTAGAGTCGGTCTCCGGAGGAAATAATTTAAAATTGAGCATGGTGTATTTTGCAGGTTAATTTTTACTGCTACTGGTGTTGTTATGAATATTATGGATGATATGATTATTATTGTGGACTAACCCGTTTCTCTTATTTTATTTCCAGAGTGTCTCAGGGGCTGGCTGGACTACCCCGGACACTCGTATTTATTTTCAAGACCTTTTGTGGCGTCCCTCGAGTTTCAGGCGGTTCTATCACGCCACTACTCTTGTGGACACCCGACTGGCATTTCTTTCAAGACCGACCGTGGTGTCACTTGACATCCGACCGGCATTTCTTTTATATTTTATTGATACTAATATTTATTTTCTGCACTAACTATTATTCACCATGCCATGTTCTAATTCCTGTCAGCATGCATTTAATATAAGTCCATCATGAGCATATGCATATAGTTTAATTCATCATGACCATATAATTGTTTGCTGCATTTGCTATATCATTTGTCCATGATGTTTGCGAGTACATTCAAACGTACTCACAGGCTTGTCCCTGGCTATTTACTTGGCCAGGTTAGGAGTTCTACGGGGAGAACCACAGCGACGTCCGTGCGAAGCCTAGGAGTACAGCCACGCGGGATAGGAGTTATCCGGGTCAGCTGTTCCTGTGGGAATGGAGCCCCATCAATGTGGAGATCCACAAGCCAATTCCTTCATCCACCACCGGAGTCATTGTTATATCAGTAGACCTTTATGGTCTTGTATCAAATTCTTGTAAATGCTTGGTAATCTGTAACAAGGATGTGTCCACCAGTAACAGTAATCCTGGGCTGGTGATGACACTAGGGGTTAATTTCTGGAATATTGTGTTCCCGAAATCCGGCCCCGACACAAATGTAAAACCAATGTTGGGCCTTGCTGGAAAAGCTTTAGCGATAAGCGGGTTATCGAGGGGGGCCCATAAAACCCAACCGTGTTAGGGACGCCAAAATCAAGGAACATAATACCGGTTTAACGGTTCCTAGGGTGGAATGAGTGGAACAAAACACCAAGCAAGAGGCTTAGCCTTCCACCCATTACCAATATATAGATGATTTAGTTTAACAGATTATATATTATGATACCCCAACAATAACTTCATCATGAAGCAAGAATCTTCAAATCTTCACCTGCAACTAACAACGCTATAAGAGGGGCTGAGCGATGCTTCCGTAGCCAAACAACGGTTTGCTAGGTGGGTGGTTAGAGAGTTTCATGGCCACAATAGGAGGGCTGACAAACAGACATAGGCATCGAGGCAATATTTAAAGAGCGAGACATCTAGCATAGGCAAAGATAGTAGTGATATCTGGGTAAGGTCATCTTGCATGTTGATTCCACGGAGGGATCGTAACCTTACTCCTCAAACTCAACCTCGTTAGGAACCTCGTACTCCATATCGTCACCGGGCTCTAACCAAACACAACAATGCAACACCGGAACATAATCAATCATAATGCAATGCTCAAACACATGATGCATGAACATGATGAACAAGGACAAGAGTAGACATGATGCATGGCCTAGGGTCACAAGAGTGTAACACCATCAAAGCAACAAGATCACCCACAATAATGAAACAAGCAAAAGAACAACTAACAAGTTTATGTAGGTTATTCAAACAAGCACCCAACAAGTTTAAAGGGGTTGGTTATCATGGCAAGGGTGCAACTAATATTACAGCAACATGCTAGCACATTTAAATGGGCTGGAAATAAATAACAACAATATCCAGAAACTCCCAATATTAATTAAATGCATTTGGGACAGATCTGAATAACTTCTGTTATGAAGTTGTTAAACATGCTAAACAACAACACCAAAATATTCTACACATTTTTCCACCCCAAATGCATATAAAGTTTGTTAAATTTGGAGTTGTAGATATTTAGTTATGAATTTTACAAGTTTAGGCATATTTAAACAAGAATAAACTCAAACATCATTTTAAATGTATTTAAACATGGCAACAAACAGCATATTCATAATCTACATGAAATTCTAAGCACTTTTCATATACAACTTGTTTTCATCGGAGGAATATATCCACAGATATTAATTTAACAAGAAAAATGCAGCAAAAAGAAAAGAAAAAGAAAACAGAAAAAGAAAAACAGGCGCGGGCTCAAAGTATACCCACGCCCACGCTAGCCCAAGCCACTGACAAGGGGGGCCTGGCTTCGCTGAGGTGGCACCGCGGGTGTGCGAGGGGCCTGGAGATGCACATTGGGGCTGACAGGTGGGGCCTGCCTGCCAGCCACTCAAGAAAAACAAAAAGGGGCGAAATGCCCACTGCCCCGCACGGATTTGAACCCACAACCTGCTGCTAAACTGACGGAGACACAGCCACTACGCTAGCATTCGAACCTTGACAATATACAGAAGCGATAACTGAAGACGCTGGCGACTGAAGAAAGACAGAGGCTCGTCAGATCTGCTCCGGCGACCTAAAGGGACGCCGGTGTGGTGCGGTGCGCTCCTGGGGGAGTGCCACACCCACTCAAAGCACGCACTGCACCTAACAATCATTACGACAACGACGGTGAGCACATGCCAGATCTGCGGCGGCGGAGCTCTACGCGACGCAAAGGCCTAGGCAGGGTCGGCGACGAGCGGCGGGCGACACTCGAGCAAGCAAGCGAGCGAGCGGAGCACTACTAGGAGAAAACAGAGCGCGCGGACGCGCGGGCGCGAGCTATAAGCACTTCTGATAGACGAACACAACAGACAGTCGTCAGAGCACCGGGAGCACGATGACAGCAAGGCTACGGCGACGCGTATAGAGGGCTAACGAGGACAAGTAGGAGATGGGGAGGAGCTGGGTATACCTCCTTACCCTTGGACAAGACGGAGCTGACGGAGACGAGCTGGAGACAACGACGGCGAGCTCTGAACCTAGACGTGGTCACGGTGGTTGACGACGGAGATGATGCAGACGGTGCTGCGATGGCGACTGGGCGCCCGATCCGTGCAGTAGGGGAAGTAGTCGACGACGGGGATGAAGGGGAAGCCGGAGGAATCAACGGTGGCGGCTGGAGGTGACCGAAGGACGGCGGGGACGGCGACGTGCTCTCAGTTGCGCTCGGTCGTTCGTGGGGAAGGAGAAAGAGGGAAGGGGAAGATTCCCTCGGAGGCGGCGGCGAAGGGGAAAACCTAGAGGAGGCTCTGCAGGTTAAATAGGGGGGGCGGCGACCCGGCCTCGACGTCCGTGAGTACATGGCACGATGACGCGGGCGCGCTCTGCCTCTGGATGCGGTAGACGAAGGAAGACGGAGCTGGCTACAGAGCGAGGAGGAGTCGCTGGCAGGTGGGCTCGGGCGAGAGGGGGGTCACGGCGCGACTTTGTAGCGACCATGATCTGAATGGACCGAAGTCTATGTGTTTCAGTGTCATCCCTGGATCGGTAATGCTGATACACACAGTACTTGAAGGATTTATAACAGAGTGGCAATCACACACTTATTACTTCGAATGTCTCCAAAGAGAACTTATACAAAAGTCTATGGCTTAAGGCCATCTTACAAAATAGCAGCGGAAGGCTTGGAAGATAAGTGAGTCCATCAACTTCAACGGCATAGCTGAGTACATGACAAATGACCTAGAACGTCTTACTCCTCGTCTGAAAAGTCTACAACGTCATATGTTGCAGCCCGAAATGGGTCAGCACATGGAATATGCTGGCAAGATAACACAGAAGATGCAAATAACAGAAGTAAGGCTATACTATATGCATATTTGGCTGGTAGAGGCTCTAAGGTTAAGGTTTTTGCGTAAAGCCAATTTTTCCCTACAACAAAGGAATAAATTTTTCTTTTAACTATCATGGTAGTTGAAACATCATTGAGAAGGTACCTCCAACTCAATCCCAAATTAAAGTAATCATTAACCCAACAAATTAATTTTAGAGTGATGAGATCAAACAATAATTCAAATACCAGATACTCAAGATGTCCATAACCAGGGACACGATTAATCATGATCAGTTTGTACACTCTGAAGAGGTTTGTGCACTTTTCCCACAAGACTCGATCTCCTCCGTTGGATTTCTCGCACTGCATGGTGTTTGAGAAATGGATGACTGAGACACAGTCTTTCAGAAGCATTTACTCTTTACCCCGGGTGAACTCATACACCTACTTTCCCCTACATCTGCTAGTCCACCACTGAAAGAGCTCACACAACCTACTCATACTATGCCAGAGCCCATATTTGCATTGTGGCTACACACGGAAGTTTCTAGCATGAATAGTTTTATCATCCCTTTGAGCCTGGGTGGTATTCCATAGGACAATCACACGGAACCCCGAGATTTCCTAGGACAACACTGGATTCTCCAGGTGCCCGGCAACCAATCCACCCAGATGTGTATTCAAGTAGCCACCTTAAGTTGAACCATTAATTAACAACTCACATCTGTCATGGATTTCACTCAAACCCAAACCACGTCTACGAGCATAGCATGGCAACCTAAGCATAGCGTAGAAGTAACTCCCAGGGGTTTGAAAAAAAATGCAGGTAATAGGTTCTACCTCAATCTACTTCCCAGTCCCACAAGTTAAGAGATCCTACTCATGCAATGTGTGAGGGTTCGATCTAATGCATAAAAACTGGGTAATAAAAGGGTATGATCAAAGTGTTACTTGCCTTGCTGACGATTCGCAAAACCTAGAGACTCGTAGTAGCACGCTTCACAGTCCGGGTATTATATCGCAAGCAAACAATAGCATACATAAGCAAACAAGCAATGATGCACAAAAAAAACTCCAAAAGATAAGATCTAACCAGAAAGTTCAACTTAAGAACTCCGGTTTGCAAAAAGAATCAAATCGAAAGAAGCAATGAAACTCAAACTGCGAAAGAAACGAGATTCGTTTACTATTTTTATCTAAAGTCAAATTTTACAGTAGCCAAAACATTGTTCAAGTTGGTTAAACGGGAAGAGGACGTCGAGACGAAGATCTGGGATTTTTAATCACCTGATTCCGACTCTCGAGCGAAAAGAAAAACGAAAAACAAGATCAGGGCAGAAATCGTGATCGAAAATAATCGCGGACAAATACCCCGAAAAAGAAAACTGATGAACAGACTAACGAATGAACGTTCGCTATCTGCGGCTAACGGGCGAACCACGTTCGTTAAAACGAATGTACGGACGAATGTCCGCTAAATAACTAAACCGGAGAAAAACCGATCTAATCTAAAAAACGGATCTAGGGTTTTCTAAAAAAACAATCGGTTCTTTAAGAAAAACCGACGGCGGCGGCTCCGGCGAAAATCTGGCGAACGGCGGCGGCGAGACCGGCGGGCGGGGCGGCGGGGTGCGGCGACGGGGCGGCGGCGGCGCGGGCGGCGGCTAGCGTCGGCGGCGCAGGGCGCGGCGGCTGCGGCGAGTGGCGGCTGCGGCGCTAGGGCAGAGGGGCGGGGCGGCTGGGCTACGGGGCTGGGCCCTCGGCGGCTTATAAAGGCCCTAGGCCATAGGTGTCCTGGCCGAACACGGCCCAAAGGCGGTTTCTTTTTTTATAAAGAATCCTGACGTACGAAAACTAACAAAAGAAATACTAAACGGACTCCAAAAATACCGAAATAAATTTTCACCATCCTCTAATAATATTTAGGACAAAGTAAACATTTTCCCGGACCTAAATGCAATTTTGAAAAACACGTATTTTTCCTATGCAAATAAAATCGCAAATAAATCCAGAAAAAAACCAAAAGTGATTTTAATATTTTTCCTCCAATATTTCTGTTATTTTGGAGAAGTCATATTATCTCCGCTCATATATTTTGTTTAGAAATATTTTTATGAGAGAAAAATAATTAAAACCAACACTATCCTCGCACCGGTATTCGAGTAAACTCAAATACAAAACAACAGAATTCCCAACTCTCTTCGTAGGTCCTTGAGTTGCTTAGAATTTCGAGAATCACCACAACAAATTGCAAAGAAATATGCAATGCAGTATGATCTATGTATAACATTCCAAATTAAAAAATTGGGATGTTACAAACCTACCCCCCTTAGAATGAATCTCGCCCTCGAGATTCGACTTGGCTAGAGAACAGGTGTGGGTGGTCCTTGCGTAGATCGTCTTCTCGTTCCCAGGTGGCTTCTTCCTCGGTGTGGTGGCTCCACTGAACTTTGCAAAACTTGATAACCTTACTGCGGGTGACTCTACTCGAAAATTCGAGAATCTTAACATGCTTCTCCTCATAAGTCAGATCACTATCCAGCTGCATGGCCTCTAGGGGTACTGTGTCTCTAAGCGGGATATCGGCCATCTCCGCTTGGCACTTCTTAAGCTGCGAAACGTGAAACACGTCGTGCACTCCTGACAGCCCTTCAGGCAATTCCAACTTATAGGCAACCTCTCCCATGCGTTCCAAAACACGGTAAGGTCCCACAAATCTCGGGGCTAGCTTTCTCTTAACTTCGAAACGTTTAACTCCTCGCAGAGGCGACACTCTCAAGTACGCTATGTCTCCGATGTCATAGGCTATCTCCTTGCGCTTCAAGTCTGCATAACTCTTTTGCCTGGACTGAGCTACCTTCAGTCTATCCCGAATTAACTTAACCTTCTCTTCAGACTCTTTGATCAGGTCTGGTCCAAACAACTATCGGTCTCCAACTTCATCCCACATTAACGGTGTTCGGCATCTCCTTCCATACAACGCTCCGAACGGTGCCATCTTCAAACTGGCATGGTAACTGTTGTTGTACGAGAACTCAGCGTTGGGAATATTATCATCACAACTAGATCCATAATCTAGCGCACACGCTCTCAACATATCCTCCAGATTCTGGTTGACTCTCTTGGTCTGTCCATCTGTCTGTGGGTGAAACGATGTGCTGAATTCCAGCCTTGTTCCCAAAGTTTGGTGTAGCTGATGCCAAAACTTTGAGGTGAACTGTGTTCCTCTATCTGATACAATGGTCCTCGGAACTCTGTGCAGACATACGATCCTGGTCATGTATATCTTGGCCAACTTCGCACTGGTATACGTGGTTTTCACGGGGATAAAGTGGGCTACTTTGGTCAAACAATCCACTACTACCCAGATTGAATCATATCCCGATTTGGTCCTGGGCAATCCGGTGATAAAGTCCATGCCAAGCTTCCCCACTTCCATTCGGGTATCGGCATAGGCTGTAGCAATCCTGCTGGCTTCTGATGCTCTGCTTTTACTCTCTGGCATACATCACATACGGCTACATGCATACTCGGCAATATCCTTCTTCTTTCCCGTCCACCAGAAACGTTCCTTCAAATCCAAATACATCTTGGTGTTTTCGTGGTGTATCGAGTATGGCGAATCATGTGCTTCCTGCAGTATCAACTTCCTGATCTCCGGGTTGTTGGGCACATAGATTCGATCCTCAAACCACAAGGTTCGTGCTCATCCTCACGAAATCCTTTGGCTTTTCCTTCACTCATCCTTTTCTTTATCTCGGCAATCTCTCTGTCCTCCTTCTGGGCTTCGCGTATCTTTCCCAGCAATGTCGACTGAACCTCCAACGTTGCAACGAAACCTCTAGGAACTATCTCCAAATGAAGCTCCCTGAGATGTTCTGCTAACTCATGTGGTAATCCCCCTTTTACTAAGGTATTGGCATAACTCTTCCGGCTCAAAGCGTCTACAACGACATTGGCCTTTCCGGGCTGATAGTGCAACTTCATATCATAATCCTTTATAAGCTCCAACCATCTCCTCTGTCTGAGTTCAGTTCCTTCTGAGTGAAAATGTACTTCAAATTCTTGTGATCCGTGTACACATCACAACGATTTCCAATAAGGAAATGTCTCCAGGTTTTGAGTGCGTGCACTACAGCTGCTAACTCCAAATCGTGTGTCGCATAATTCAACTCGTGCGGTCGCAGTTGATGAGATGCATAAGAAACAACTCTTCCATCCTGCATAAGTACTCCTCCAAGTCCTATGCGTGAAGCATCGCAGTACACTTGGAAATCCTTACGTATATCTGGCAAGATCAGCACTGGGGTTGTCGTCAACTGTTTCTTCAACTCCTGGAAACTCTCTTCGCACTCCTCAGTCCAATCGAACTTTGTCTCCTTCTTCAACAATGTCGTCATTGGCTTAGCAATCTTGGAGAAATTTTCGGTGAATCTCCGGTAATATCCCGCGAGTCCAGGAAAACTGCAAATCTCTCCAACTGAAGTGGGTGCCAACCATTCAGTGACTGCCTGCACTTTGACGGGGTCCACTGCTATACCTTCTCCCGATATAACATGCCCTAGGGATCCAACTTCCTTCAACCAAAACTCGCATTTGCTAAACTTGGCATACAACTGATGTTCTCTGAGCTTCTCCAATACCAAACGCAAATGCTCTGCATGTTTCTCTTCATCCTTCGAGTACACCAAAATATCATCAATGAATACCACGACGAACTTATCCAAGAACTCCATGAACACCTTGTTCATCATACTCATGAAATAGGCAGGGGCGTTAGTCAATCCAAGTGACATGACCGTATACTCATATAGCTCGTACCTTGTGGTGAAGGCTGTCTTAGGTATATCCTTCTCTCGGATCTTCAACTGGTAGTATCCAGATTGTAGATCCATCTTGGAGAATACTTTCGCTCCCTGGAGTTGGTCGAACAAATCATTGATCATCGGCAGCGGGTACTTATTCTTGATAGTCACTTCATTCAGTGCACGATAATCAACGACCATTCTTAAAGATTCATCCTTCTTCATGACCAAAAGAACTTGGGCTCCCCAAGGTGATGAACTTCGGCGAATAAATCCTTTCTCCAATAACTCCTTAATCTGCTTCTTGATCTCCTCCAGATCATTCGCTGGCATCTTATACGATCTCTTAGATATTGGCCCGGTGCCAGGCAACAGCTCAATCAAAAACTCAATATCTCTATCTGGTGGCAGGCCAGGTAGCTCCTATGGAAACACATCCGGGTAATCCTTTACTACAGGCACTTCCTCCTGAACTACTCCCGTGAGAGAATGTACTTGTGTCCGTATAGGCGAATGCCTAGATACATACTTAATCCTTTTTCCCTCCAGGGTGGTAAGCAAAATAGACTTGCTGGCACAATCTATGTTACCTCCATACTTTGATAGCCAATCCATACATAATATCACATCCAATCCTTGCGACTCCAAAACTATTAGGTTTGAGGGGAAAACATGTCGTCCAATGGTCAATGGCATCTGAAAACATCCTTGATTTGCCATATATTCCGCTCCGGGTGAAGTTACTATCATGGGGGCCATGAGGACTCTAGTGGACAACTTATGTCTATTTACGAATCCCCTTGAAATGTATGAATGCGATGCACCAGTATCGAAAAGAACTACGGCGGTAAATGACTTAACCAAAAACTTACCAATCACCGCATCTGGTTGCTCTTCAACCTCTTCCACGGTCACGTGGTTCACTTGTCCTTTGTTGAACGAGTTGGGCTTCTTCCCGGTGCTTCCATTGACATTCCCATTCTTAGCTTCAGGGCACTCCGTGGCATAGTGTCCATTCTTCCCGCACTTGAATCCCTCTTGGCGGGTGTGGATGGAGTAGTGCGGTTCTGATTATTGTTTGCTCCATTCCCATTCCCATTCTTGGAGCCATTGTGGTTGTGGAAACTTCCTCCAGTGTGGTTGTGGATTCCATGGTTATGGGTATATCCTCCCGAATTCGAAGTGAATCGGGGCTTCTGGTGGGCTCCAGAATTATTCCTTCCTTGTCCATACTTCCTCTTGCGGCTTTCAATCTGCTGCTGCTTCCCTTCAATCATAAGAGGTTTATCTACCAACTCCTGGTAGTTGTTGAAAGTTGCCACCATCAACTGTACGCTCATCTCGTCATTCAACCCTTCCATAAATCTCTCCTGCTTAGCGGCATATATGGCCACGTCATCTGGGGCATACCGAGATAGGGTACTAAACTCATCTACGTACTGAGCCACAGTATGATTTTCTTGGCGCAGGTTGCGAAACTCCCGCTTCTTCATGCTCATAGCTCCAGTTGAGACATGGGCAGTACGGAAAGCTTGCTGAAACTGCTCCCAAGTGACATTGGCTATAGGGAAGGTGGCTGTGTAATTCTCCCACCATCCTGCGGCTGGTCCAGACAATTGGTGTGCGGCAAATCGCACTTTCTCCGCATCCGAGCAATTGGCGGTGGTCAAATCCCTTCCAATTTTGCGTAGCCAGTCATCAGCAACTATTGGTTCAATGCTGCTAGCAAACACCGGTGGTTGCAACCTTAAAAAACGTGTCAGGTTGTCCACGGGTGGTGGTGGTGGAGGGTTGTTGTTGTTGTTCTGGTTGTTCTGAGTGTTCTGGACAAGAAGTTGCATCAAAGTGTTCTGCTGCTGGATCAACTGAGTGAGCTCAGGGGGAAACTCAAATCCGGGCTCACGTCTTGGAGGCATCTGATGGGTGTAGAGGGAAGATATTAGAATAGAATTGAGGTCTAGGGGGAAATCACTACCCATATGCACATGAGAAAAACACAATCATATCACGCCAATCAATTTCAAACAAGGTCTTACAAGATCCAACTAACGTTACAAAAGTGCTCTAAGACTACTTTATGGGGGAAAACTACTAGTCATAGGGAGGTCATCTAAAAAAATTGATCAGCGGATGACTCCATGATATATGCTCCAGCTTCATCTTCATAGTCTTCGTCTTCACTATCATCGGGGTCTGAATCCGTGTCGTCGATGATGATGTAATCTTCAGAACGAATCTCCTTGGGTTCTTCTTCCTCTTCTTCTCCTCCTGGTGTTGGATCTCCCATGAATACTCCTAGCTTCCTTGTCAAATCATCATTCTTCTCCACTAGTATTAACTTCTCCTCCTCGTATCCGTCACGAGTAGACTTGAGTTCTTCTTCTAGCTCCAAATTCCTGGTTAGTGCCTTCTTCAAATCTATCATCCCAGCGCACATCTGATGCTCCTATCGTCGAATGTGCTAATTTAACTCCTGGATGAACGCTGCAATGGACCTATCCTTCCGGGTGCTGATCATGTCCCAACGCTCATCTCGGCGTACACAAATCTGGTAGATAGTGTCCTTCAGCTCCTGTTTGTAGACTTATCCGATCCTTCCCATAGTGATGTGGGCTACCATACTCTTGCCTAGGCTCCAGGTTGGTGCATCAAAAGAAAACTCTATTGGCTCAGTGGATGGTGTGAACGTTCTCCCTGGGATTTGAACTTGAATGCTCCATCGCTCCTCTTCTGGTAAAGTGGCGGTGTAAGTCCCGGTAAAGCTTGGTATTCCTATGTTTAGGTACCTAGTGACTTCCTTCAAGTGTCATCCAAAAGGTGTGTCTTCATCCGGTTGAGTGAACTTGTTCCTTGGGTCCACCATCCTAAAGAAGTAGAAAATGGAGAGAAGTCAGAAATGAGTAGAGAAGAGTGACCTATGGTTTATCGTAGTGGTCGTGTCCTACATTCAGCGTGTGCTATGATACCATCTTGTAGCGACCACGATCCGAATGGACCAAAGTCTCTGTGTTTCAGTGTCATCCCTGGATCGGTAATGCTGACACACACAGTACTTGAAGGATTTATAACAGAGTGGCAATCACACACTTATTACATCGAATGTCTCCAAAGAGAACTTATTACAAAAGTCTATGGCTTAAGGCCATCTAACAAAATAACAGTGGAAGGCCTGGAAGATAAGTGAGTCCATCAACTCCAATGGCATAGCTGAGTGCATGACAAACGACCTAGAACGTCTTACTCCTCGTCTAAAAAGTCTGCAACGTAATATGTTGCAGCCCGAAACAGGTCAGCACATGGAATATGCTGGCAAGATAACACAGAAGATGCAAATAACAGAAGTAAGGCTATACTATATGCATATTTGGCTGGTGGAGGCTCTAAGGTTAAGGTTTTTGCGTAAAGCCAATTTTTCCCTACAACAAAGGAATAAATTTTTCTTTTAACTATCATGGAAGTTGAAACATCATTGAGAAGGTACCTCCAACTCAATCCCAAATTAAAGTAATCATTAACCCACAAATTAATTTTAGAGTGATGAGATCAACCAATAATTCAAATACCAGATACTCAAGATGTCCATAACAGGGGACACGGCTAATCATGATTAGTTTGTACACTCTGCAGAGGTTTGTGCACTTTTCCCACAAGACTCGATCTCCTCCGTTGGATTTCTCGCACTGCATGGTGTTTGAGAAACGGATGACCGAGACACAGTCTTTCAGAAGCATTTACTCTTTACCCCGGGTGAACTCGTACACCTACTTTCCACTACATCTACTAGTCCACCACTGAAAGAGCTCACACAACCTACTCATACTATGCCAGAGCCCATATTGGCATTGTGGCTGCACACGGAAGTTTCTAGCATGAATAGTTTTATTATCCCTTTGAGCCTGGGTGGCATTCCATAGGACAATCACACGAAACCCCGAGATTTCCTAGGACAACACTGGATTCTCCAGGTGCCCTGCAACCAATCCACCCAGATGTGTATTCAAGTAGCCACCTTAAGTTGAACCATTAATTAACAACTCACATATGTCATGGATTTCACTCAAACCCAAACCACGTCTACGAGCATAGCATGGCAACCTAAGCATAACGTAGAAGTAACTCCCAGGGGTTTGAAAAAAAATGCAGGTAATAGGTTCTACCTCAATCTACTTCCCAGTCCCACAAGTTAAGAGATCCTACTCATGCAATATGTGAGGGTTCGATCTAATGCATAAAAACTAGGTAATAAAAGGGTATTATCAAAGTGTTACTTGCCTTGCTGACGATTCGCAAAACCTAGAGACTCATAGTAGCACGCTTCACATTCCGGGTATTCTATCGCAAACAAACAATAGCATACATAAGCAAACAAGCAATGATGCACAAATAAAACTCCAAAAGATAAGATGTAACCAGAAAGTTCAACTTAAGAACTCCGGTTTGCAAAAAGAATCAAATCGAAAGAAGCAACGAAACTCAAACTGCGAAAGAAACGAGATTCGCTTATATTTTGATCTAAAGTCAAATTTTACAGTAGCCAAAACTTTGTTCAAGTTGGTTAAACAGAAAGAGGGTGTCGAGACGAAGATCTGGGATTTTGAATCACCTGATTCCGACTCTCGAGCGAAAAGAAAAACGAAAAACAAGATCAGGGCAGAAATCACGATCGAAAATAATCGCGGACAAATACCCCGAAAAAGAAAACTGACGTACAGACAAACGAATGAACGTTCGCTGTCTGCGGCTAACGGGTGAACCACGTTCGTTAAAATGAACGTACGGACGAACGTCCGCTAAATAACTAAACCGGAGAAAAACCGATCTAATCTAAGAAAACGGATATAGGGTTTTCTAAAAAAACGATCGGTTCTTTAAGAAAAACCGACAGCGACGGCTACCTCGGAAAAGACGGCGACGGCTCCGGCGAAAGTCCGGCGAACGGAGGCGGCGAGTCCGGCGGGCGGGGCGGAGGGGCGGCGGAGTGCGACGGCGGGGCGGCGGCGAAACGCGGCGGGGCGCGGCAGCGGCGGCGAGTGGCGGCGGCGGTGCTAGGGCAGAGGGGCGGGGCGGCTGGGCTGCGGGGCTGGGCCCTCGGCGGCTTATAAAGGCCCTAGGCCAGAGGTGTCCTGGCCGAACACGGCCCAAAGGCGGTTTCCTTTTTTTTATAAAGAATCCTGACGTACGAAAACTAACAAAAGAAATACTAAACGGACTTCAAAAATCCCGAAATAAATTTTCAGCGTCCTCTAATAATATTTAGGACAAAGTGAACATTTTTTCCCGGACCTAAATGCAATTTTGAAAAACACGTATTTTTCCTATACAAATAAAATCGCTAATAAATCCGGAAAAAAAAACAAAAGTGATTTTAATATTTTTCCTCCAATATTTCTTTTATTTTGGAGAAGTCATATTATCTCCGCTCATATATTTTGTTTAGAAATGTTTTTAGGAGAGAAAAATAATTAAAACCAACACTATCCTCGCGCCGGTATTCGAGTAAACTGAAATACAAAACGGTAGAATTCCCAACTCTCTCCGTAGGTCCTTGAGTTGCTTAGAATTTCGAGAATCGCCACAACAAAATGCAAAGAAATATGCAATGCAGCATGATCTATGTATAACATTCCAAATTAAAAATTTGGGATGTTACAGACTGCGCGCGAGGAGAAGCTAGCTGGGCCGCGGCTGCTGCTGCTGGGCCTGATGGCTGTGCTGCTGGGCTACTGCCGCTGGACTGCTGCTTTTTCCTTTTTCATTTAACTTCAGATAGAAAAGAAAAAGAAAAGCACAGGCTTAAGGAAAAGAGTTAGGGGAAAAAGAAAATATCCCCGTGCTCCTTGAATTATACCCTATTTAATAAAATTGACTTGGACATTTTTAGAGGCGGAAAAATAAAAGGAGTTTGAATATGGTTCAAACTCTTGTCATTTTTGAACCCAACCAAATCAATTCCAAATGGGGTGGTATTTGGCAGAGAGGGTGTAGGCATGGTGCAAGATTTTTAGGAAAAGAAAGAACAATAATGAACTTGGCTAGGTGACTTGCACAATAGAGTAAAGAAAAGAAAGAAAAAAAAGGAAGAAGAAGAAGAGGGAAACAAAGGAGGGGGGTCTAGGGTTTAGCAAGTCATGGCTAGGCACCACACTCACACATGCACAAGGTGCCTCACACACACACACACACACACACAACAAAAGTAAACTAAGATGCCATGATGCCATGATGATGAAGCAATGCAAGGATGCAAAATAAAGTAAATGACATGGCAATGCAAAAAAAAGTGCTAAAAAGAAAAGAACCCCCAAGGATAAGGACAAGGATCAAAATGAGAAAGCTTTATTGCCATTATCGGAAAGTATCACATATGGGGTGTTACAGGTACACAACATTGCATACATGATAGAACCTATGACTGAAGCACAGGGAATGACTTTCATTTTCTCTCTATCTTCTGTATTGGTCGGACATTGATTCTTACTCAACTTCACACCTTGTAACACATGCAAGAACCCTTTCTTTGACTGATCCATTTCGAACTTCTTCAAAAATTTATCAAGGTATGTGCTTTGTGAAAGTCCAATTAAGCGTCTTGATCTATCTCTATAGATCTTGATGCCCAATATATAAGCAGCTTCACCGAGGTCTTTCATTGAAAAATTCTTATTCAAGTATCCTTTTATGCCATCCAAAAATTCTACATCATTTCCAATCAACAATATGTCATTCACATATAATATCAGAAATGCTACAGAGCTCCCACTAACTTTCTTGTAAATACAGGCTTCTCCAAAAGTCTGTATAAACCATATGCCTTGATCACCTCATCAAAGTGTATATTCCAACTCCGAGATGCTTGCACCAGTCCATAGATGGATCTCTAGAGCTTGCACACTTTGTTAGCTCCTTTAGGATCGACAAAACCTTCTGGTTGTATCATATACAACTCTGCTTTGAGATATCCATTTAGGAATGCAGTTTTGACATCCATTTGCCAGCTTTAATAATCATAAAATGCGACAATTGCTAACATGATTCAGACAGACTTAAGCATCGCTATGGGTGAGAAAGTCTCATTGTAGTCAACTCCTTGAACTTGTTGAAAACCTTTCGCAACAAGTCGAGCTTTGTAGACAGTAACATTACCATCGGCGTCAGTCTTCCTCTTAAAAATCCATTTATTTTCAATTGCTTGCTGATCATCGGGCAAGTCAACCAAAGTACACACTTTGTTGTCATACATGGATCCCATCTTAGATTTCATGGCCTTAAGCCATTTTGCGGAATTTAAGCTCATCATCGCTTCCTCATAGTTCGTAGGTTCATCATGGTCTAGTAACATGACTTCCAGAACAGGGTTACGGTACCACTCCGGTGCGGAACGTACTCTAGTTGACCTACGAGGTTCAGTAGTAACTTGATCTGAAGTTTCATTATCATCATCATTAGTTTCCTCACTAATTGGTGTAGGAAACACTGGAACTGATTTCTGTGATGAAATACTTTCCAATTCAGGAGAAGGTTCAATTACCTCATCAAGTTCTAATTTCCTCCCACTCACTTCTTTCAAGAGAAACTCCTTCTCTAGAAAGGATCCATTCTTAGCAACGAAAATCTTGCCTTCGGATCTATGATAGAAGGTGTACCCAATAGTCTCCTTTGGGTATCCTATGAAGACACATTTCTCCGACTTTGGTTCGAGCTTATCAGGTTGAAGCTTTTTCACATAAGCATCGCACCCCCAAACTTTAAGAAATGACAACTTGGGTTTCTTGCCAAACCACAGTTCATAAGGTGTCGTATCAACGGATTTAGATGGTGCCCTATTTAACGTGAATGCAGTTGTCTCTAAAGCATAACCCCAAAATGATAGTGGTAAATCGGTAAGAGACATCATAGATCGCACCATATCTAATAAATTACGGTTACGACGTTCGAACACATCATTACGCTGCGGTGTTCCAGGTGGCGTGAGTTGTGAAACTATCCCACATTGTTTTAAATGAAGACCAAACTCATAACTCAAATATTCGCCTCCGGGATCAGATCATAGAAACTTTATTTTCTTGTTACGATGATTCTCTACTTCACTCTAAAATTCTTTGAACTTTTCAAAAGCTTCAAACTTGTGTTTCATCAAGTAGATATACCCATATCTGCTCAAATCATTTGTGAAGGTCAGAAAATAACGATACCCGCCGCGAGCCTCAACACTCATTGGACCGCATACATCAGTATGTATGATTTCCAATAAGTCATTTGCTTGCTCCATTATTCCGGAGAACAGAGTTTTATTCATCTTGCCCATGAGGCATGGTTCGCAAGCACCAAGTTATTCATAATCAAGTGATTTCAATAGTCCATCAGCGTGGAATTTCTTCATGCGCTTTACACCAATATGATCTAAACGGCAGTGCCACAAATAAGTTGCACTATCATTATCAACTTTACATCTTTTGGCTTCAATATTATGAATATGTGTATCACTACGATCAAGATCCAACAAAAATAGACCATTTATCAAGGGTGCATGACCATAGAAGATATTATTCATATAAATAGAACAACCATTACTCTGATTTAAATGAATAAAAGTCTCGCAACAAACAAGATCCAGATATAATGTTCATGCTCAACACTAGCACCAAATAACAATAATTTAGGTCTAAAACTAATCCCGATGGTAGATGTAGAGGTAGCGTGCCGACGGCGATCACATCGACTTTGGAACCATTTCCCACGTGCATCGTCACCTCGTCCTTAGGTAATCTTCGTTTAATCCGTAGCCCCTATTTCGAGTTACAAATATTAGCAACTGAACCAGTATCCAACACCCAGGTGCTACTACGAGCATTAGTAAGGTACACATCAATAACATGTATATCAAATATACCTTTTTTCACTTTGCCATCCTACTTATCCACCAAATACATGGGGCAGTTCCGCTTCCAGTGACCAGTCCCTTTAAAGTAGAAGCACTCAATTTCAGGCTTGGCTCCAGACTTGGGTTTCTTCGTGGGAGTAGCAACTGGCTTGCTATTATTCTTGAAGTTCCCCTTCTTTCCCTTGCCCTTCTTCTTGAAACTAGTTGTCTTGTTAACCATCAACACTTGATTCTCCTTTTTGATTTCTACCTCTACGGCCTTGAGCATAGCGAAGAGCTCCGGAATTGTCTTCTGCATCCCTTGCATATTACAGTTCATCATGAAGCCTTTATAGCTTGGTGGAAGTGATTGAAGAACTCTATCAATAACACTATCTTCATCAACTTTGCATCCAAGTTGAGTCATGTGATTGTAGTACTCAGACATTCTGAGGAAGTGTTCCCTGATTGAACCGTTCTCCTCCATCTTGCAGCTATAGAACTTATTGGAGACTTCATATCTCTCAATTCGGGCATTTGCTTGAAATATCAACTTCAACTCTTGGAACATCTCATATGCTCCATGACATTCAAAACATCTTTGAAGTCCCGATTCTAAGCCGTAAAGCATGGCACACTGAACTATCGAGTAGTCATCTGATCGAACTTGCCAGACGTTCATAATGACAGGAGTTGCTCCTGCAGTAGGCCTGTCACCTAGCGATGCTTCTAGGACATAATTCTTCTGTGCGGCAATGAGGATAATCATCAAGTTACGGACCCAGTCCGTGTAGTTGCTACCATCATCTTTCAACTTAGCTTTCTCTAGGAATGCATTAAAATTCAAGGGAACGGTAGCACGGGCAATTGATCTACTATAACATAGATATGCAAAAACTATCAGGACTAAGTTCATGATAAATTAAAGTTCAATTAATCATATTACTAAAGAACTCCCACTTAGATAGACATCCCTCCAGTCATCTATATGATCACGTGATCCAAATCAACTAAACCATGTCTGATCATCATGTGAGATGGAGTAGTTTTCAATGGTGAACATCTTATGTTGATCATATCTACTATATGATTCACGCTCGACCTTTCGGTCTCCAGTGTTCCGAGGCCATGTCTGTACATGCTAGGCTCGTCAAGTTTAACCCGAGTATTCTGCATGTGCAAAACTATCTTACACCCGTTGTATTTGAACGTAGAGCTCATCAACCCGATCATCACATGGTGTCTCGGCACGACGAACTGTCGCAACGGTGCATACTCAGGGAGAACACTTGTACCTTGAAATTTTGTAAGGGATCATCTTATAATGCTACCGCCGTACTAAGCAAAATAAGAAGCATAATAAGATAAACATCACATGCAATCAAAATATGTGACATGATATGGCCATCATCATCTTGTGGTTTTGATCTCCATCTCCACAGCATCATCATGATCTCCATCGTCACCGGCTCGACACCATGATCTTCATCATCGCGTTGTGGTCGTCCCGCCAACTATTGTTACTACTACTACTATAGCTAACTCATAGTGATAAAGTAAAACAATTACATGGCTTTTGCAATTCATACAATAAAGAGACAACCATAAGGCTCCTGCCGACTGTCGATAATTTACAAAATATGACCATCTCATACAATAACGTATAACTCATCACGTCTTGACCATATCACATCACAACATGCCCTGCAAAAACAAGTTTGACGTCCTCTAGTTTGTTGTTGCAAGTTTACGTGGCTAGTACGGGCTTAGCAAGAGCCGTTCTTACCTACGCAAAACCACAACGATATTCGTCAAGTGTGCTGTTTTAACCTTCAACAAGGACCGGGCGTAGTCACACTCGATTTAACTAAAGTTGGACAAACTGACACCCGCGAGCCACCTATGTGCAAAGCATGTCGGTAGAACCAGTCTCATGAACACGGTCATGTAATGTCGGTCCGGGCCGCTTCATCTAGCAATACCGCCGAATCAAAGTATGACATGCTGGTAAGCAGTATGATTATTATCACCCACAACTCTTTGTGTTCTACTCGTGCATATCATCTAAGCATAGACCTGGCTCATGATGCCACTGTTGGGGAACATAGTATTTTAAAATTTTCCCTACGATCACGCAAGATCTATCTAGGAGAAGCATAGCAACGAGCGGGGAGAGTGTGTCCACGTACCCTCGTAGACCGAAAGCGGAAGTGTTTTATCAACACGGTTGATGTAGTTGTACGTCTTCACGATCCGACCGATCCTAGCACCGAACGTACGGCACCTTCGTGTTCAGCACACATTAAGCACGATGACGTCCTTCGAGCTCTTGATCCAGTTGAGGACGAGGGAGAGTTCTGTTAGCACGACGGCGTGGCAACAGTGTTGATGATGTGATCTGCACAGGGCTTCGTCTAAGCACTACGACAATATGACCTGAGGTGGAATCTGTGGAGGGGGGCAGTGCACACGGCTAAAACAACTATCAAATTGTGTGTTCTAGGGTGCCCCCTGCCCCCGTATATAAAGGAGCAAGGGGGAGGCCGACCGGCCCCTATAGGGCACGCCCAAGGGGGCAATCCTACTCCTACTAGGAGTAGGAACCCCCCCCTTTCCTAGTCCAACTAGGAGAAGAAGGAAGGGAGGGAGAAGAGAAGGAAGGAGGGGGCGCCGCCCCCCCCCCCCTCCCCTAGTCCAATTCGGACTAGGCTCATGGGGGGGCGCGCGGCCAGCCCTTGGCTGCCTTCCTATCTCTCTCGTAAGGCCCAATAAGGCCCATTACTTCCCCGGCGGTTCCGATAACCCTTCCGACACTCCAATATTTATCTCGTGACCCCCGGGACTCATCATGTGTCCGAATAACATCGTCCAATATATCATTCTTTATGTCTCGACCATTCCGAGACTCCTCGTCATGTCTGTGATCTCATCCGGGACTCCGAACAAACTTCGGTCATCAAAAACACAGAAATCATAATAAAAATCGTCATCGAACGTTAAGCGTGCGGACCCTACAGGTTCGAGAACTATGTAGACATGACCGAGACGCATCTCCGGTCAATAACCAATAGCGGAACCTGGATGCTCATATTGGCTCATACATATTCTACGAAGATCTTTATTGGTCAAACCGCATAACAACATACGTTGTTCCCTTTTGTCATCGGTATGTTACTTGCCCGAGATTCTATCGTCGGTATCATCATACCTAGTTCAATCTCATTACCGGCAAGTCTCTTTACACGTTCTATAATACATAATCTCAGGACTAACTCATTATTCATTTGCTTGCAAGGCTTATTATGATGTGTATTACCGAGAGGGCCTAGAGATACCTCTCCGACACTCGGAGTGACAAATCCTAATCTTGCACTAGTGCAGAACCAGGCAATAGCACCGGTTCGTAAGGCCCTTTAGTGCCAGTTCCATAACCGGCACTAAAGTGTGGTCACTAAAGGCCCCCCCCCCTTTAGTACCGGTTCAGCACAAACCGGTGCTAAAGGGCAACCACGTGGCACGAGCCAGCTCCGTGCGCCGGGAGCCCTTTAGTACCGGTTGGTAAAACCAACCGGTACTACAAGGTTTGGGGGGTTTTTGGTTTTGTGATTTCTTTTTTATTTAATTTTGTGTTTTCCATTTAATTTTTTTCGTTTGCTGGTATTTTACGATACTACACATTGTACACGTTATGCA
>LR738713.1:822876824-822901475 GCA_902687465.1 Secale cereale | reverse complement strand
ATTTAGCTCTCTCAAAACAAATCATCAGTAAATGAATGAAAAATACCAAATGAATTCAGAAAGGGCTGATAATTGATGATGTGGATTTGAATGGTGCATTTTGAACACACAAAATCTCTGGGGTTCAAAAGAATGCAATGCCTTTGTATCATATGAGTTTTCGTCCTAAACCCTGATACTTCGAAAGAGATTGTCCATTTTGTACAGGAAGTGCATCCAGTTTTTGCTGTGACCCTCTCTACTTTTTTGCACATGCCATGTGGGTGAAATGATGATACCATGCCAAGTTTAAACCTTTTCAGAGTTCAATTTGTAGTGTTTTTCAATTTCACGGTCATTTAGCTCTCTCAAAACAAATCAGTAAATGAATGAAAAATACCAAATGAATTCAAAAAGGGCTGATAATTGATGATGTGGATTTGAATGGTGCATTTTGAACACACAAAAAGTCTGGAGTGCAAAAAGAGGCGCAATGCTCGTTAATTAGCTTCAAGCCTTTCGGAGAAGTGTACAAAGCACTGCACATATATAGCTCCGTGAAGTCTACACTAATCCTCAAGGTTTGAAGCTAAGCAACGTGCAGGTGAACATTGCGCCTCTCCCACATTGCCTGTGCACTCAAGGCTTATAAACCGCTCCTAGTGCCTCTCTCTTGGCGAGGTGGGACTAAAAATCAGCTTACTAAGATACTTTAGTACCGGTTCATGCCATGAACCGGTACTAAAGGTGCCTAGCGTAAATGATGTTAAAAATGCATTGACCATCATTGATCTTTTTGTGTACAATTTAAATTGTCAATAGGAGTCCTCACCGGTTTAGGAACTGGTGATGACTCCTATTGCAGCCACAAATCCTACACATAGAGTTCAATGAAGGTGGTTATGATAGTTTAAGAAATAACATATTTAAGGTGGTAAAATCTCTGTTAGACGAGTGAGGTGGGACTAAAAAAGCGCTGTAGATCGAAGTGAGTAGAACCCTTTTGTACCGGTTCGTGGCACGAACCGGTACTAAAGGTTCTGGTGGGCCCCCAGCCTAACCACAACCTGCAACAGCCTCTTTAGTACCGGTTTGTGCCAAGAACCGGTACTAAATGTTCAGCACGAACCGGTACTAATGATCGCCGCCGGCCTAGCCTCTGGAACCGGCACTATTGGTCCCATTAGTGCCGGTCCATTTGCAAACCGGGACTAATTAGCTCTACATTTGACCCTTTTTGTACTAGTGTTGATCTATGCCAACACCACAAACACTTTCGAAAACACCTGTAGAGCATCTTCATAATCACCCAGTTACGTTGTGACGTTTGATAGCACACAAGGTGTTCCTCCGGTATTCGGGAGTTGCATAATCTCATAGTCACAGGAACATGTATAAGTCATGAAGAAAGCAATAACAATGAAACCAAACGATCATTGTGCTAAGCTAACAGATGGGTCTTGTCCATCACATCATTCTCCTAATGATGTGATCTCGTTGATCAAATGACAACACATGTCTATGGTTAGGAAACACAACCATCTTTGATTAACGAGCTAGTCTAGTAGAGGCATACCGGGGACACTTTGTTTTTGTCTATGTATTCACACATGTATCAAGTTTCCGGTTAATACAATTTTAGCATGAGCAAAAGATATTTATCATGTTATATAAGGAAATATAAATAACAATTTTATTATTGCCTCTAGGGCAAATTTCCTTCACTATCAAATGTCACAACGTAACTAGGTGATTATAAAGATGCTCTACAGGTATCTCCGAAGGTGTTTGTTGAGTTCGCATAAAACGAGATTAGGATTTGTCACTCCGAGTATCGGAGAGGTATCTCTGGGCCGTCTCGGTAATACACACCATAAGCCTTGCAAGAAAATGACTAATGAGTTAGTTTCGGGATGATGTATTATGGAACGAGTAAAGAGACTTGCCGGTAATGAGATTGAACTAGGTATGAATATACCGATGATCGAATCTCGGGCAAGTAACATACCGATGGACAGAAGGAATAACATATGTTGTCATAACGGTTCGACCGATAAAGATCTTCGTAGAATATGTAGGAGAAATACGAGCATCCAGGTTCCGCTATTGGTTATTGACCGGAGAAGTGTCTCGATCATGTCTACATAGTTCTCGAACCTGTAGGGTGTTGGGGAACGTAGTATTTCAAAAATTTCCTACGAACACGCAAGATCTATCTACTAGATGCATAGCAACGAGAGGGGAGAGTGTGTCTACGTACCCTCGTAGACCGAAAACGGAAGAGTTTATCAACGCGGTTGATGTAGTCGTACACCTTCACGATCCGTCCCGATCTAGTACCGAACGTACGGCACCTCTGCGTTCAGCACACGTTCAGCTCGATGACGTCCTCGCATTCTTGATCCAGCAAGACAGGCGAAGTAGTAGATGAGTTCCGGCAGCACGATGGCGTGGTGCCGGTTGTTGATGAAGATCAATCTCTGCAGGGCTTTGCCAAGCACTACAAGAAACTAGACGGAGGATAAACTAGAGGGTCGAGGTTGCCGGCACACGGCTTGGTGTATCTTGATGTCTCTTGGGTGCTAGCCCTACCCCTCTATTTATATGTTGAGCCTTGGGGTCGAAACTTGGAGTAAAAGCCTTCACAAGGTCGGTTTCACCCGAAAGGCAAGAGTCCTTCTAGGACTCCAGGGCCAGACGCTAGGGTCCCTGGACCCTGGCGTCTGGCCCCTGGACTCCGCGAAACTTCCTTTTGCGCTTTCCAAAAACCTTGTGTGCTTTCCCTTTTGGCCCAAATAAAGTGTTCTTGTACCCCAAACACATCTGGAAACATCCAGAACCCCTTCCGGTGAATTCCGGAACCCTTCCGGAGGTCAAACACTATCATCCCATATATTAATCTTTATCTCTGGACCATTCCGGAGTTTCTCGTCATGTCCGTGAACACATCCAGGACTCCGAATAACATTCGGTCACCAACATACATAACTCATTAAATACTATATCGTCAATGAACGTTTAAGCGTGCGGACCCTATGGGTTCGAGAACTATGTAGACATGACCGAGACATCTCTCCGGTCAATAACCAATAGCGGAACCCTGATGCCCATATTGGCTCCTACATATTCTACGAAGATCTTTATTGGTCGAACCGCATAATAACATACGTTGTTCGCTTTGTCATTGGTATGTTACTTGCCCGAGATTGGATCGTCAGTATCTCAATACCTAGTTCAATCTCGTTACCGGCAAGTCTCTTTACTCGTTCCGTAATACATCATCTCGTGACTAACTCATTAGTCGTTCGCTTGCAAGGCTTATTATGATGTGCATTACCGAGAGGGCCCAGAGATACCTCTCCGACACTCGGAGTGACAAATCATATTCTTGATCTATGCCAACACCACGAACACCTTCGGAGACACCTGTAGATCATCTTTATAATCACCCAGTTACATTGTGACGTTTGATAGCACACAAGGTGTTCCTCCGGTATTCGGGAGTTGCATAATCTCATAGTCATAGGAACATGTATAAGTCATGAAGAAAGCAATAGCAGTAAAACTAAACGATCATGGTGCTAAGCTAACGGATGGGTCTTGTCCATCACATCATTCTCCTAATGATGTGACCCCGTTGATCAAATGACAACTGATGTCTATGGCTAGGAAACATAACCATCTTTGATCAATGGGCTAGTCTAGTAGAGGCATACTAGGGACACTCTATTTTGTCTATGTATTCACACATGTACTAAGTTTCCAGTTAATACAGTTCTAGCATGAATAATAAACATTTATCATCATATAAGGAAATAAATAATAACTTTATTATTGCCTCTAGGGCATATTTCCTTCAGTCTCCCACTTGCACTAGAGTCAATAATCTAGATCACATCACCATGTGATTAACACCAATGGTTCACATCACCATGTGACTAACACCCATAGTTCCCATCGCCATGCGACCAATACCCAAAGGGTTTACTAGAGTCAACAATCTAGTTCACATCGCCATGTGATTAACACCCAAAGAGTAGTAAGGTGTGATCATGTTTTGCGTCATGAGAGAAGTTTAGTCAGCGGGTCTGTTACATTCAGATCCGTATGTATTTTGCAAATTTCTATGTCTACAATGCTCTGCATGGAACTACTCTAGCTAATTGCTCCCACTTTTAATACGCATCCAGACTGATACTTATAGTCATCTGGATTAGTGTCAAAGTTTGCATCGGCGTAACTCTTTACGACGAACTCTTTATCACCTCCATAATCGAGAAACATTTCCTTAGTCATCCAGTTACTAAGGATAATTTTGACCGCTATCCAGTGATCTACTCCTAGATCACTATTGTACCTCCTTGCCAAACACATGGCAAGGTACACAATAGGTTTGGTACACAGCATGGCATACTTTATAGAACCTATGGCTGAGGCATAGGGAATGACTTTCATTCATTCTCTATCTTCTGCCGAGGTCGGGTTTTGAGTCTTACTCAACTTCATACCTTTTAACTCAGGCAAGAACTCCTTCTCTGACTGATCCATTTTGAACTACTTCAAAATTTGTCAAGGTATCTACTCTTTGAAAAAACTTATCAAGCGTCTCGATCTATCTCTATAGATCTTGATGCTCAATATGTAAGCAGCTTCACCGAGGTCTTTCTTTGAAAAACTCCTTTCAAACACTCCTTTATACTTTCCAGAAAATTCTACATAATTTCCGATCGACAATATGTCATTCACATATACTCATCAGAAAGGTTGTAGTGCTCCCACTCACTTTCTTGTAAATACAGGCTTCACCGCAAGTCTGTAAAAATCTATATGCTTTGATCAACTTATCAAAGCGTATATTCCAACTCCGAGATGCTTGCACCAGTCCATAGATGGATCACTGTAGCTTGCACCTTTTGTTAGCACCTTTAGGATTGACAAAACCTTCTGGTTGCATCATATACAATTCTTCTTTAATAAATCCATTAAAGAATGCAGTTTTGTTATCCATTTGCCAGATTTTATAAAATGCGGCAATTGCTAACATGATTTGGACAGACTTAAGCATCGCTACGGGTGAGAAAGTCTCATTGTAGTCAACTCCTTAAACTTGTCGAAAACCTTTCGCAACAAGTCGAGCTTTGTAAACATTAACATTACCGTCAGCGTTGGTCTTCCTCTTGAAGATCCATTTTTTTGATGGCTTGCCGATCATCGGGCAAGTCAACCAAAGTCCACACTTTGTTCTCATACATGGATCCCATCTCAGATTTCATGGCCTCAATCCATTTTGCGGAATCTGGGCTCATCATCGCTGCCTCATAGTTCGTACGTTCAACATGGTCCACTAACATGACTTCCAGAACCGGGTTGCCGTACCACTCTGGTGCGGAACGTACTCTGGTTGATCTACGAAGTTCAGCAGTAACTTGATCCGAAGTTTCATGATCATCATCATTAGCTTCCTTACTAATTGGTGTAGGAATCACTGGAACTAGTTTCTGTGATGTACTACTTTCCAATTCAGGAGAAGGTACAATTACCTCATCAAGTTCCACTTTCCTCCCACTCACTTCTTTCGAGAGAAAACTCCTTCTCTAGAAAGGATCCATTCTTAGCAACGAATAACTTGCCTTCGGATCTGTGATAGAAGGTGTACCAATAGTCTCCTTTGGGTATCCTATGAAGACACATTTCTCCGACTTGGGTTCGATCTTATCAGGTTGAAGCTTTTTCACATAAGCATCGCAGCCCCAAACTTTAAGAAACGACAACTTTCGTTTCTTGCCAAACCACATTTCATAAGGCGTCGTCTCAACGGATTTAGATGGTGCCCTTATTTAATCGTGAATGGAGCTGTCTCTAATGCATAACCCAAAACGATAGTGGTAAATCGGTAAGACACATCATAGATCGCACCATATCTAATAAAGTACGGTTACGACGTTCGAACACACCATTACACTGTGGTGTTCCCGGTGGCGTGAGTTGTGAAACTATTCCACATTGTTTCAAATGAAGACCAAACTCGTAACTCAAATATTCTCCTCCACGATCAGATCGTAGAAACTTTATTTTCTTGTTACGATGATTCTCTACTTCACTCTGAAATTCTTTGAACTTCTCAAATGTTTCAGACTTGCTTCATCAAGTAGATATACTCATATCTGCTCAAATCATCAGTGAAGGTCAGAAAATAACGATACCCGCCGCGAGCTTCAACACTCATCGGTCCATATACATCAGTATGTATGATTTCCAACAACTCTGTTGCTCGCTCCATTGATCCAGAGAACAAAGTTTTAGTCATCTTACCCATGAGGCATGGTTCGCAAGCACCAAGTGATTCATAATCAAGTGATTCCAAAAGTCCATCACTATGGAGTTTCTTCATACGCTTTACACCAATATGACCTAAACGGCACTGCCACAATTAAGTTGCACTATCATTATTAACCTTGCATCTTTTGGCTTCAATATTATGAATATGTGTATCACTACGATCGAGATCCAACAAACTATTTTCATTGCGTCTATGACCATCGAAGGCTTTATTCATGTAAACATAATAACAATTATTCTATGACTTTAAATGAATGAACGTATTGCAACAAACATGATCAAATCATATTCATGCTCAACGTAAATGCCAAATAACATTTATTTAGGTTCTACACTAATTCTGAAAGTATAGGGAGTGTGCGATGATGATGATATAAATCTTGGAACTACTTCCAACACACATAATCACTTCACCTTTAACTAGTCTATGTTCATTCTACAACTCTCGTTTCGAGTTACTAATTTTAGCAACTGAACCGGTATCAAATACCCAAGGGTTGCTATGAACACTAGTAAAGTACACATCAATAATCTGTATATCATATATGCCTTTGTTCACTTTGCCATCCTTCTTATCCGCCAAATATCTAGGGCAGTTCCACTTCTAGTAACTATTTCCTTTGTAGTAGAAGCACTTAGTTTCAGGCTTGAGTTTAGCTTTGGGTTTCTTCACACGAGTGACAACTTGCTTGTCATTCTTCTTGAAGTTCCCCTTCTATCCCTTTGCCCTTTACTTGAAACAAGTGGTCTTGTTAACCAGCAACACTTGATGCTCTTTCTTGATTTCTACCTTCGCCGATTTCAGCATCGCGAAGAGCTCGAGAATTACTTTCGTCATCCCTTGCATATTATAGTTCATCGCGAAGTTCTACTAACTTGGTGATAGTGACTAGAGAACTTTGTCAATTACTATCTTATCTGGAAGATTAACTCCCACTTGATTCAAGCAATTGTAGTACCCAGACAATCTGAGCACATGCTCACTGGTTTAGCTATTCTCCACCATCTTGTAGGCATAGTACTGTCAGAGGTCCCATACCTCTCGACACGGGTATGAGTATGAAATACTAATTTTAACTCTTGGAACATCTTATATGCTCCGTGGTGTTCAAAACGTTTTTGAAGTCCCGGCTCTAAGCCATAAAGCATGGTGCACTTAAACTATCAAGTAGTCATCATACCGAGCTTTTGTCAAAACGTTCATAACGTCTGCATCTGCTCCTGCAATAGGTCTCTCACCTAGCGGTGCATCAAGGACATAATTCTTCTGTGCAGCAATGAGGATAATCCTCAGATCATGGACCTAGTCTGCATCATTGCCACTAACATCTTTCAACTTAGTTTTCTCTAGGAACATATAAAAAATAAACGGGGAGCAACATCGCGAGCTATTGATCTACAGCATAGCTATGCTAATACTACCAGGACTAAGTTCATGATAAATTAAAGTTCAATTTAATCATATTACTTAAGAACTCCAACTTAGATAGACATCCCTCTAGTCATCTAAATGATCACGTGATCCAAATCAACTAAACCAAGTACGATCATCACGTGAGATGGAGTAGTTTTCAATGGTGAACAACTTATGTTGATCATATCTACTATATGATTCCCGCTCGACCTTTCGGTCTCCAGCGTTCCGAGGCCATATCTGCATATGCTAGGCTCGTCAAGTCTTACCCGAGTATTCTGCGTGTGCAAAACTGTCTTACACCCGTTGTATTTGAACGTAGAGTCTATCACACCCGATCATCACGTGGTGTCTCAGCACGAAGAACTTTCGCAACGGTGCATACTCAGGGAGAACACTTGTACCTTGAAATTTTGTAAGGGATCATCTTATAATGCTACCGTCGTACTAAGCAAAATAAGAAGCATAATAAGATAAACATCACATGCAATCAAAATTTGTGACATGATATGGCCATCATCATCTTGTGCTTCTGATCTCCATCTTCAAAGCACCGTCATGATCACCTTCGTCACCGGCGCGACACCTTGATTTCCATCGTAGCATCGTTGTTGTCTCGCCAACTATTGCTTCCACGACTATCGCTACCTCTTAGTGATAAAATAAAGCAATTACATGGCGATTGTATTTCATACAATAAAGCGACAACCATATGGCTCCTACCAGTTGTCGATAACTTTACAAAACATGATCATCTCATACAATAACGTATAACTCATCACGTCTTGACCATATCACATCACAACATGTCCTGCAAAAACAAGTTAGACGTCCTCTACTTTGTTGTTGCAAGTTTTACGTGGCTGCTACGGGCTTAGCAAGAATCGTTCTTACCTACGCATACAAAACCACAACGATGTTTCGTCAAGTATGTGTTGTTTTAACCTTCACAAGGACCGGGCGTAGTCACACTCGATTCAGCTAAAGTGAGAGAGACACACACCCGCCAGTCACCTTTAAGCAATGAGTGCTCATAATGGTGAAACCAGTCTCGCGTAAGCGTACGCGTAATGTCGGTCCGGGCTGTTGGGGAACGTAGTATTTCAAAATTTTCCTACGATCACGGAAGATCTATCTACTAGATGCATAGCAACGAGAGGGGAGAGTGTGTCTACGTACCCTCGTAGACCGAAAGCGGAAGCGTTTAACAACGCGGTTGATGTAGTCGTACACCTTCACGATCCGTCCCGATCTAGTACCGAACGTACGACACCTCCGTGTTCAGCACACGTTCAGCTCGATGACGTCCTCGCCTTCTTGATCCAGCAAGACGGGCGAAGTAGTAGATGAGTTTCGGCACCACGACGGCGTGGTGACGGTTGTTGATGAAGAACAATCTCTGCAAGGCTTCGCCAAGCACTACAGAAACTAGACGGAGGATAAACTAGAAGGTCGGGGTTGCCGGCACACGGCTTGGTGTATCTTTTATGTGTTTTGGGTGCTAGCCCTACCCCTCTATTTATATGTTGAGTCTTGGGGTCGAAACTTGGAGTAAAAGCCTTCGCGAGGTCGGTTTCACCCGAAAGGCAAGAGTCCTTCTCGGACTCCAGGGCCAGACGCCAGGGTTCCCGGCGTCTGGACCCAAACACCAGGGACCCTGGCGTCTGGCCCCTGGACTCCGCAAAACTTCCTTTTACGCTTTCCAAAAACCTTGTGTGCTTTCCCTTTTGGCCCAAATAAAGTGTTCTCGTACCCAAACACTTCGGGAAACATCCGGAACCCCTTCCTGTGAATTTCGGAACCCTTCCGAAGGTCAAACACTATTATCCCATATATTAATCTTTATCTCCGGACCATTCCGGAGTTCCTCGTCATGTCCGTGATCACATCCGGGACTCCGAATAATATTCGGTCACCAACATACATAACTCATTAAATACTATATCGTCAACGAACGTTTAAGCGTGCGGACCCTACGGGTTCGAGAACTATGTAGACATGACCGAGACATCTCTCCGGTCAATAACCAATAGCGGAACCTGGATGCCCATATTGGATCCTACATATTCTATGAAGATCTTTATCGGTCGAACCGCATAACAACATGCGTTGTTCCCTTTGTCATCGGTATGTTACTTGCCCGAGATTCGATCGTCGGTATCATCATACCTAGTTCAATCTCGTTACCGGCAAGTCTCTTTACTCGTTCCGTAATACATCATCTCCTGACTAACTCATTAGTCGTTTGCTTGCAAGGCTTATTACGATGTGCATTACCGAGAGGGCCCAGAGATACCTCTCCGACACTCGGAGTGACAAATACTAATCTTGATCTATGCCAACACCACAAACACCTTCGGAAACACCTGTAGAGCATCTTTGTAATCACCCAGTTACGTTATGACGTTTGATAGCACACAAGGTGTTCCTCTGGTATTCGGGAGTTGCATAATCTCATAGTCATAGGAACATGTATAAGTCATGAAGAAAGCAATAGCAGTAAAACTAAACGATCATAGTGCTAAGCTAACGAATGGGTCTTGTCCATCACATCATTCTCCTAATGATGTCATCTCGTTGATCAAATGACAACTCATGTCTATGGTTAGGAAACATAACCATCTTTGATCAATGAGCTAGTCTAGTAGAGGCATACTAGGGACACTTTGTTTTGTCTATGTATTCACACATGTACTAAGTTTCCGGTTAATACAATTCTAGCATGAATAATAAACATTTATCATGATATAAGGAAATAAATAATAACTTTATTATTGCCTCTAGGGCATATTTCCTTCAGTCTCCCACTTGCACTAGAGTCAATAATCTAGTTCACATCTCCATGTGATTTAATACTGATAGTTCACATCGTTATGTGAATAACACCCATTGTTCACATCGCCATGTGACCAACACCCGAAGGGTTTACTAGAGTCAATAATCTAGTTCACATCGCTATGTGATTAATAACCAAGAGTAATAAGGTGTGATCATGTTTTGCTTGTGAGGGAAGTTTAGTCAGCGGGTCTGTTACATTCAGATCCGTATGTATTTTGCAAATTTCTATGTCTACAATGCTCTGCATGGAGCTACTCTAGCTAATTGCTCCCACTTCCAATATGCATCCAGATTGATACTTAGAGTCATCTGGATTAGTGTAAATCTTGCATCGGTGTAACTCTTTACGACGAACTCTTTATCACCTCCATAATCGAGAAAACATTTCCTTAGTCATCCAGTAACTAAGGATAATTTTGACCGCTGTCCAGTGATCTACTCCTGGATCACTTTTGTACCTCCTTGCCAAACTCATGGTAAGGTACACAACAGGTTTGGTACACAGCATGGCATACTTTATAGAACCTATGGCTGAGGCATAGGGAATGACCTTCATTCTTTCTCTATCTTCTGCCGAGGTCAGGTTTTGAGTCTTACTCAACTTCATACCTTACAACTCAGGAAAGAACTCCTTCTCTGACTGGTCCATTTTGAACTACTTCAAAAACTTGTCAAGCTATGTACTCATTGAAAAAAGTTATCAAGCGTCTCGATCTATCTCTATAGATCTTGAGGCTCAATATGTAAGCAGCTTTACCGAGGTTTTTCTTTGAAAAAACTCCTTTCAAACACTCCTTTATGCTTTCGAGAAAATTCTACATCATTTCTGATCGACAATATGTCATTCACATATACTTATCAGAAAGGCTGAAGTGCTCCCACTCACTTTCTTGTAAATACAGGCTTCACCGCAAGTCTGTATAAAATTATATGCTTTGATCGCCTCATCAAAGTGTATATTCCAACTCCGAGATGCTTGCACCAGTCCATAGATGGATCGCTGGAGCTTGCACACTTTGTTAGCACCTTTTGGATCGACAAAACCTTCTGGTTGTATCACATACAACTCTTCTTTGAGATATCCATTCAGGAATGCAGTTTTGACATCCATTTGCCAGATTTCATAATCATAAAATGCGGCAATTGCTAACATGATTCGGACAGACTTAAGCATCGCTGCGGGTGAGAAAGCCTCATCGTAGTCAACTCCTTGAACTTGTCGAAACCCTTTCGCAACAAGTCGAGCTTTGTAAACAGTAACATTACCGTCTGCGTCGGTCTTCCTCTTGAAGATCCATTTATTTTTGATGGCTTGCCGATCATCGGGCAAGTCAACCAAAGTCCACACTTTGTTCTCATACATGGATCCCATCTCAGATTTCATGGCCTCAAGCCATTTTGCGGAATCTGGGCTCATCATCGCTTCCTCATAGTTCGTACGTTCATCATGGTCCAGTAACATGACTTCCAGAACCGGGTTGCCGTACCACTCTGGTGCGGAACGAACTCTGGTTGATCTACAAAGTTCAGCAAAAACTTGATCTGAAGTTTCATGATCATCATCATTAGCTTCCTCACTAATTGGTGTAGGAATCTCTTGAACTAGTTTCTGTGATGTACTACCTTCCAATTCAGGAGAAGGTACAATTACCTCATCAAGTTCTACTTTCCTCCCACTCACTTCTTTTGAGAGAAACTGCTTCTCTAGAAAGGATCCATTCTTAGCAGTGAATATCTTGCCTTCGGATCTGTGATAGAAGGTGTACCCAACAGTCTCCTTTGGGTATCCTATGAAGACACATTTCTCCGACTTGGGTTCGAGCTTATCAGGTTGAAGCTTTTTCACATAAGCATCGCAGCCCCAAACTTTAAGAAACGACAACTTTGGTTTCTTGCCAAACCACAGTTCATAAGGCGTCGTCTCAACGGATTGAGATGTTGCCCTATTTAGCGTGAATGCAGTTGTCTCTGATGCATAACCCAAAACGATAGTGGTAAATCGGTAAGAGACATCATAGAACGCACCATATCTAATAAAGTACGATTACGATGTTCGGACACACCATTACGCTGTGGTGTTCCGGGTGGCATGAGTTGTGAAACTATTCCACATTGTTTTAAATGAAGGCCAAACTCGTAACTTCAAATATTCGCCTCCGTGATCAGATCGTGGAAACTTTTATTTTCTTGTTACGATGATTCTCTACTTCACTCTGAAATTTCTTTGAACTTTTCAAATGTTTCAGATTTGTGTTTCATCAAGTAGATATACCCATATCTGCTCAAATCATCTGTGAAGGTCAGTAAATAATAATACCCGCCGCGAGCCTCAACACTCATTGGTCTGCATACATCAGTATGTATGATTTCCAACAAATCTGTTGCTTGCTCCATTCTTCCGAAGAACGGAGTTTTAGTCATCTTGCCCATGAGGCATGGTTCGCAAGCACCAAGTAATTCATAATCAAGTGATTCCAAAAGTCCATCACTATGGAGTTTCTTCATGCGCTTGACACCAATATGACCTAAACGGCAGTGCCACAAATAAGTTGCACTATCATTATTAACCTTGCATCTTTTGGCTTCAATATTATGAATATGTGTATCACTACAATCGAGATCCAACAAACTATTTTTCATTGGGTGTATGACCATCAAAGGCTTTATTCATGTAAACAGAATAACAATTATTCTATGACTTTAAATGAATAGCCGTATTACAACAAATATGATCAAATCATATTCATGCTCAACGCAAATGCCAAATAACATTTATTTAGGTTTTACACTAATCCCGAAAGTATAGGGAGCGTGCGATGATGATCATATCAATCTTGGAACCACTTCCAACACACATCGTCACTTCACCTTTAACTAGTCTCTGTTCATTCTGAAATTCTCGTTTCGAGTTAATAATTTTAGCAACTGAACCGGTATCAAATACCCAGGGGTTGCTATGAACACTAGTAAAGTACACATCAATAATCTGTATATCAAAATATACATTTGTTCACTTTGCCATCCTTCTTATCCGCCAAGTATCTAGGGCAGTTCCACTTCCAGTGACCATTTCCTTTGCAGTAGAAGCACTTAGTTTCAGGCTTGAGTTTAGCTTTGGGTTTCTTCATGGGAGTGACAACTTGCTTGTCATTCTTCTTGAAGTTCCCCTTCTATCCCTTTGCCCTTTACTTGAAACAAATGGTCTTATTAACCATCAACACTTGATGCTCTTTCTTGATTTCTACCTTCGCCGATTTCAGCATCGCGAAGAGCTCAGGAATTACCTTCGTCATCCCTTGCATATTATAGTTCATCACGAAGTTCTACTAACTTGGTGATAGTGACTAGAGAACTTTGTCAATTACTATCTTATCTGGAAGATTAACTCCCACTTGATTCAAGTAATTGTAGTACCCAGACAATCTGAGCACATGCTCACTGGTTGAGCTATTCTCCTCCATCTTGTAGGCAAAGTACTGTCAGAGGTCTTATACCTCTCGACACGAGCATGAGTATGAAATACTAATTTCAACTCTTGGAACATCTTATATGCTCCGTGGTGTTCAAAACGTTTTTGAAGTCCCGATTCTAAGCCGTAAAGCATGGTGCACTTAAACTATCAAGTAGTCATCATACCGAGCTTTTGTCAAAACATTCATAACGTCTGCATCTGCTCCTGCAATAGGTCTGTCACCTAGCGGTGCATCAAGGACATAATTCTTCTGTGCAGCAATGAGGATAATCCTCAGATCACGGAACAATTCCGCATCATTGCTACTAACATCTTTCAACTTAGTTTTCTCTAGGAACATACAAAAAATAAACGTGGAGCAACATCGCGAGCTATTGATCTACAACATAGATATGCTAATACTACCAGGACTAAGTTCATGATAAATTAAAGTTCAATTTAATCATATTACATAAGAACTCCCACTTAGATAGACATCCCTCTAGTCATATAAATGATCACGTGATCCAAATCAACTAAACCATGTCCGATCATCACATGAGATGGAGTAGTTTTCAATGGTGAACATCTTATGTTGATCATATCTACTATATGATTCGCGCTCGACCTTTCGGTCTCCAGTATTCCGAGGCCATATCTGCATATGCTAGGCTCGTCAAGTTTAACCCGAGTATTCTGTGTGTGCAAAACTGGCTTACACCCGTTGTATTTGAATGTAGAGCTTATCACACCCGATCATCACGTGGTGTCTCGGCACGATGAACTTTTGCAACGGTGCATACTCAGGGAGAACACTTATACCTTGAAATTTTGTAAGGGATCATCTTATAATGCTACCGTCGTTCTAAGAAAAATAAGAAGCATAATAAGATAAACATCACATGCAAATCAAAATATGTGACATGATATGGCCATCATCATCTTGTGCTTTTGATCTCCATCTCCAAACAACCGTCATGATCACCTTCGTCACCGGCGCGACACATTGATCTCCATCGTAGCATCGTTGTCGTCTCGCCAATTATTGCTTCTACGACTATCGCTACCGCTTAGTGATAAAGTAAAGCAATTACATGGCGATTGCATTTCATACAATAAAGCGACAACCATATGGCTCCTGCCAGTTGCCGATAACTTTACAAAACATGATCATCTCATACAAAAACGTATAACTCATCATGTCTTGACCATATCACATCACAACATGCCCTGCAAAAACAAGTTAGACGTCCTCTACTTTGTTGTTACAAGTTTTACGTGGCTGCTACGGGCTTTAGCAAGAACCGTTCTTACCTACGCATACAAAACCACAACGATGTTTCGTCAAGTATGTGTTGTTTTAACCTTCACAAGGACCGGGCGTAGGCACACTCGATTCAGCTAAAGTGAGAGAGAAAAACACCCGCCAGTCACCTTTAAGCAACGAGTGCTCATAACGGTGAAACCAGTCTCGCGTAACCGTACGCGTAATGTTGGTCCGGGCCGCTTCATCTCACAATACCGCCGAAGCAAAGTATGACATGCTGGTAAGCAGTATGAGCCACAACTCACTTGTGTTCTACTCGTGCAAATCATCTACGCATAGACCTGGCTCATGATGCCACTGTTGGGGAACGTAGTATTTCAAAATTTTCCTACGATCACGCAAGATCTATCTACTAGATGCATAGCAACGAGAGGGGAGAGTGTGTCTACGTACCCTCGTAGACCGAAAGCGGAAGCGTTTAACAACGCGGTTGATGTAGTCGTACACCTTCACGATCCGTCCCGATCTAGTACCGAACGTACGGCATCTCCGCGTTCAGCACACGTTCAGCTCGATGATGTCCTCGCCTTCTTGATCCAGCAAGACGAGCGAAGTAGTAGATGAGTTTCGGCAGCACGACGGCGTGGTGACGGTTGTTGATGAAGAACAATCTCTGCAGGGTTTCGCCAAGCACTACAAAAACTAGACGGAGGATAAACTAGAGGGTCGGGGTTGCCGGCACACGGCTTGGTGTATCTTTTATGTGTTTTGGGTGCTAGCCCTACCCCTCTATTTATATGTTGAGCCTTGGGGTCGAAACTTGGAGTAAAAGCCTTCACAAGGTCGGTTTCACCCGAAAGGCAAGAGTCCTTCTCGGACTCCAGGGCCAGACGCCAGGGTTCCCGGCGTTTGGACCCAAACACCAGGGACCCTGGCGTATGGCCCCTGGACTACGCAAAACTTCCTTTTGCGCTTTCCAAAAACCTTGTGTGCTTTCCCTTTTGGCCCAAATAAAGTGTTCTCGTACCCAAACACTTCGGGAAACATTCGGAACCCCTTCCGGTGAATTCCGGAACCCTTTCGGAGGTCAAACACTATTATCCCATATATTAATCTTTATCTCCGGACCATTTCGGAGTTCCTCGTCATGTCCGTGATCACATCCGGGACTCCGAATAACATTTGGTCACCAACATACATAACTCATTAAATACTATATCGCCAACGAACGTTTAAGCGTGCGGACCCTACGGGTTCGAGAACTATGTAGACATGACCGAGACATCTCTCCGGTCAATAACCAATAGCGGAACCTGGATGCCCATATTGGCTCCTACATATTCTACGAAGATCTTTATCGGTCGAACCGCATAACAACATACGTTGTTCCCTTTGTCATCGGTATGTTACTTGCCCGAGATTCGATCGTCGGTATCATCATACCTAGTTCAATCTCGTTACCGGCAAGTCTCTTTACTCGTTCCATAATACATCATCTCCTGACTAAATCATTAGTCATTTGCTTGCAAGGCTTATTACGATGTGCATTACCGAGAGGGCCTAGAGATACCTCTCCGACACTCGGAGTGACAAATCCTAATCTTGATCTATGCCAACACCACAAACACCTTCGGAAACACCTGTAGAGCATCTTTATAACCACCCAGTTACGTTGTGACGTTTGATAGCACACAAGGTGTTCCTCCGGTATTCGGGAGTTGCATAATCTCATAGTCATAGGAACATGTATAAGTCATGAAGAAAGCAATAGGAGTAAAACTAAACGATCATAGTGCTAAGCTAACGGATGGGTCTTGTCCATCACATCATTCTCCTAATGATGTGATCCCGTTGATCAAATGACAACTCATGTCTATGGTTAGGAAACATAACCATCTTTGATCGATGAGCTAGTCTAGTAGAGGCATACTAGGGACACTCTGTTTTGTCTATGTATTCACATATGTACTAAGTTTTCGGTTAATACAATTCTAGCATGAATAATAAACATTTATCATGATATAAGGAAATAAATAATAACTTTATTATTGCCTCTAGGGCATATTTCCTTCACGGTCCGCTTCATCTCACAATACCGCCGAAGCAAAGTATGACATGCTGGTAAGCAGTATGACTAGTATCGTCCACAACTCACTTGTGTTCTACTTGTGCATATCATCTACGCATAGACCTGTCTCATGATGCCACTATTGAGGAACGTAGTATTTCAAAATTTTCCTACGAACACGCAAGATCTATCTACTACATGCATAGCAACGAGAGGGGAGAGTGTGTCTACATACCCTCGTAGACCGAAAGCGGAAGCGTTTATCAACGCGGTTGATGTAGTCGTACAGCTCCACGATCTGTCCCGATCTAGCACCGAACGTACGGCACCTCCGCGTTCAGCACACGTTCAGCTCGATGATGTCCTCGCCTTCTTGATCTAGCAAGATGGGCGAAGTAGTAGATGAGTTCCGGCAGCACGACTGCGTGGTGACGGTTGTTGATGAAGATCAATCTCTGCAGGGCTTCGCCAAGCACTACAGAAACTAGACGGAGGATAAACTAGAGGGTCGGGGTTGCCGGCACAGGGCTTGGGGTATCTTGATGTCTCTTGGGTTCTAGCCCTACCCCTCTATTTATATGTTGAGCCTTGGGGTCGAAACTTGGAGTAAAAGCCTTCACAAGGTCGGTTTCACCCGAAAGGCAAGAGTCCTTCTCGGACTCCAGGGCCAGACGCCAGGGTCCCTGGACCCTGGCGTCTGGCCCCTGGACTCCGCAAAACTTCCTTTTGCACTTTCCAAAAACCTTGTGTGCTTTCCCTTTTGGCCCAAATAAAGTGTTCTCGTACCCAAACACTTCGGGAAACATCCGGAACCCCTTCCGGTGAATTCTGGAACCCTTCCGGGGGTCAAACACTATTATCCCATATGTTAATCTTTATCTGCGGACCATTCCGGAGTTCCTCGTCATGTCTGTGATCACATCCGGGACTCCGAATAACATTCGGTCACCAACATACATAACTCAATAAATACTATATCGTCAACGAACGTTTAAGCGTGTGGACCCTACGGGTTCGAGAACTATGTAGACATGACCGAGACATCTCTCCGGTCAATAACCAATAGCGGAAACTGGATGCCCATATTGGCTCCTACATATTCTACGAAGATCTTTATCGGTCGAACCGCATAACAACATACGTTGTTCCCTTTGTCATTGGTATGTTACTTGCCCGAGATTCGATTGTCGGTATCTCAATACCTAGTTCAATATCATTACCTGCAAGTATCTTTACTCGTTTCGTAATACATCATCTCGTGACTAACTCATGAGTCATTTGCTGTCAAGGCTTATTATGATGTGCATTACCGAGAGGGCCCAGAGATACCTCTCCGACACTCGGAGTGACAAATCCTATTCTTGATCTATGCCAACACCACGAACACCTTCGGAAACACCTGTAGAGCATCATTATAATCACCCAGTTATGTTGTGACGTTTGATAGCACACAAGGTGTTCCTCCGGTATTCAGGAGTTGCATAATCTCATAGTCATAGGAACATGTATAAGTCATGAAGAAAGCAATAGCAGTAAAACTAAACGATCATAGTGCTAAGCTAACGGATGGGTCTTTTCCATCACATCATTCTCCTAATGATGTGACCCCGTTGATCAAATGACAACTCATGTCTATGGCTAGGAAACATAACCATCTTTGATCAATGAGCTAGTCTAATAGAGGCATACTAGGGACACTCTGTTTTGTCTATGTATTCACACATGTACTAAGTTTCCATTTAATACAATTCTAGCATGAATAATAAACATTTATCATGATATAAGGAAATAAATAATAACTTTATTATTGCCTCTAGGGCATATTTCCTTCATAGGGTCCACACGCTTAACGTTCAATGACGATATTGTATTATATGAGTTATGTGATTTGGTAACCGAATGTTGTTTGGAGTCCCGGATTGAGATCACGGACATGACGAGGAGTCTCGAAATGGTCGAGAGGTAAAGATTGATATATAGGAAGATAGTATTCGAGCACCGGAAGTTTTCCGAAGTGTATCGGGTAATTATCGGAGTACCGGGGGGCGGGGGGGTTACCGAAACCCCCGGGGGTATATGGGCCATAAGAGGGAAGCACACCAGCCCACAAGGGATGACGCCCCCCTGGCATGTGCCCGAATTGGAGAAGGAAAAAGGGAGGTTCGCCCCCCTTCCTTTCTCTCTTCCCCCCTCCCTTTTCTCTCTGATGAAATAAGGCAGGGGGCGCCACTTGGGGAAACCCCAAGTAGGATTCGGATCCTACTTGGGTCTCATCCTGGCTGCCTCCCTCTCTCTCCCACCTATATATATGTGGGGGGCGCCCTAGAACACACAACATCGATTGTTAGCCGTGTGCGGCACTCCCCTCCACAGTTTACAACCCACGTCTCACAATGCTTAGGCGAAGCCCTGTGCGGATCACTTCACTGTCACCGTCACCACGCCGTCGTCCTGTCGGAACTCATCTACTTCCTCGACATCTTGCTGGATCAAGAGGACAAGGGACGTCATTGAGCTGATTATGTGCAGAACTCGGAGGTGTCGTACGTTCGGTGCTTGCTCGGTCGGAGCTAGAAGAAGTTCGACTGCATCAAACGCGTTGTCAAACGCTTCCGCTTTCGGTCTACGAGGGTACGTAGACACACTCTCCCCTCTCGTTGTTATGCATCTCCTAGATAGATCTTGCGTGAGCGTAGGAATTTTTTTGAAATTGCATTGCTGGGTTTGCAGCATATTGCATCGTCGAAGTATTTGCCAATGTGAGGGAGGGGGCGTCACTACGAAGTAGTTAGAGTTCCATCTGACGGTTACGCGTAATTCAATCGATCGGTTGGCGAGGCGGCAGATCCCGGGATCAGCCAGCTGGCGCCTAGCGCTCGCCCCGAATGATACGCAACACCTTGTCAAGCTAAAAAAACTTGAGTGAAGTCCATATTACAACCTCGAACTATCACCAAAGTCTAAAATACAACCCCGAACTACGAAACCGTCTAATTTACAACCCTGAACGTTGAAAATCGGACGAAAGATAACCCTTGGGTGGTGTTTGGCTGATGTTGACCGGTTATTGACTGTTTACCGTCCAGTCAGCGCCATCTAATACGCCATGTCACCATGTTTATGAATTTGCGCTCTATTTTTCTTTCTACTTGGCAAATTTGTTGAAACTTTCCAAAGTTGAATATAAAGGTTGTGTGGATTTTTGAGAATTTTTCTGGAAACATTTTTTTGTCAAACTTTGACCAAAAATTTATCTGAATTTGAATTTTCGCTTTAGTTTTCTCTTCTACTTAACAAAATTTGTTGAAACATTCCCAGATTGAATATAATGATTGTGTGGATTTTTGAGAATTTTTCTAATTTTTTGTGAAAACATTTTTTTGCTAGAAATGGCTAGGCTGTTTGACATGGCGTTGATTGGACAATCAACAGTGAAAAACCGGTCAACACTAGTCAAAAACCACCTCAGGGTTGTCTTTTCTCTGGTTTTCAAAATTCGGGGTTGTACATTAGACGGTTTCATAGTTCAGGGTTGTCTCTTAGACTTCGGTGATAGTTCGAGGTTATAATATGGACTTCTCTAAAAAAACATAAGATAATTAACAAACTATCTCTAGCGTTCATTGCACAATGAATAGCTCGGATTTGTTTGGAAAATTCAGAACCCCATCGCCTTATCCTCTCAACCAGACCCATCATCTTCCTCCTCCACACGCGCGCATCACTCACCGGCCACAAGCGGAAGCCTCCTCCCCGCCACAATGGAGGCCGTCCTGCGACATCCATCCCTTTCCCGCCTCAAAGCCCCGAACCCAGCTGCTCACAGAACCCAGTACCTCTCCACCACCGTCCCCTGCCGTCCTCGCGTCCCCAAGCGCCGCCTCGCCGCCGCCGCGCTGTTCCAGGACCAGACCAACCCAAGAACCGCGGCAGCAAGCAAGGGGGACGATGAAGAAGACGAGGAGGGGTACGGAGAGGTGGACCGCATCGTCTCCAGCCGAACCGTCAAGAACGCGGTGTTCGCGGAGGACGGCTCGGCCACCACCGTCACCGCCACGGAGTACCTCGTCGAGTGGAAAGACGGGCACGAGCCGACCTGGATCCCGGCGGAGGCGATAGCCGCGGACGTGGTGGCGGAGTACGAGACGCCGTGGTGGGATGCCGCCAAGAAGGCCGATGCGGATGCGCTGGGCGCGCTGCTGGCCGACGAGGCGCTGCGGCGGGACCCGGACGCCGAGGACGCGCAGGGGCGCACGGCGATGCACTTCGCGGCGGGGCTCGGGTCGGAGGAGTGCCTGCGCTTGCTCGCGGAGGCGGGGGCGGACGTGGGCCACGCGGAGCGCGCGGGCGGCGGGCTGACGCCGCTGCACATCGCGGCGGGGTACGGCCGCGCGACGGGCGTGCGCGCGCTGCTGGAGCTGGGCGCCGACGCGGAGGCCCCCGACGGGAAGGGCCGGACGCCGCTGGAGCTGGTGCAGGAGGTGCTGGCCGCGACGCCCAAGGGCGTCCCGGCGGCGTTCGAGCGGCGCCAGGCGCTCGAGGCGGCGGCGAAGGAGCTGGAGAAGGCCGTGTACGAGTGGGGCGAGGTGGAGAAGGTGGTGGACGGGCGCGGCGAGGGCAAGTGGCGGGAGTACCTGGTGGAGTGGCGCGACGGCGGCGACCGGGAGTGGGTGAAAGCGCCGTGGGTGGCGGAGGACCTGGTGAAGGACTTCGAGGCCGGGCTGGAGTACGGCGTCGCGGAGGCCGTCGTGGACAGGAGGCAGGCGGCGGACGGCGACGGCGACGGCAAGTGGGAGTACCTCGTCAAGTGGGTCGACACCGAGGAGGCGACGTGGGAGCCCGCGGAGAACGTGGACGCCGAGCTCGTGCAGGAGTTCGAGCGGCAGCAGCCGGGGAACGGTGGCGCCGCGCCGCCGGCGGAGACATTTTCCGGGTGACGGCGGCCGTCGATCGTGCTCGGTTAGCTCTCCGGTTTTGTCGTGTTGATGGAACGTCGCAGTATGTGTCATTAGCGATCAAAGAGATTTTTGTGTGATTATTAATTAAGAAAACATTCCATGAGATTTAGACATTGCGATTGTGAACTACTCCGTATTATGAGATTAGAGCATCTCCAACAGGCGCCCAAAAAGTGCTCCGCGCGCTAAAATGTGAGTTTTTTGGGCGTCGGGCAGCTCCAACAGAAGCTGTAAAATAGTGCGGACGCACAAAAGGATTGGGCGCGCGATGAAAAGCGCCATCAAAAGCTGCAAATTTGAGGCACTGGATTGCGTGCGCTTCACAGTTTAGAGCATCTCCAACAGGCGCGCGACGCGCCGCGCCCAAAAAAACCATATAGCGCGCGCGCTTAGGCTGTTTTTCCGCGCCGCGCAGCGCTGGCTCCAGCAGCAGCGCAAAAATGCAGCGCGCGCGCCGCTCCAGCGGTGCGCAAAAATGCAGCGCGCGCAAAGCACATATATAGTTCAACAAATAGAAGAAAAACGATTAAACAAACAAATAAATCAACAATAAATAGTTTACAACTGAAACAAATAGTTTTATCTCACAGTACAACAAATAATGCAATAAATAAACACAACCAATAGTTCATGAACAATACAATACAATACATAAAATGCAATGAAATCATGCTCGTTGTTGTCCATTCCATGCCCACCACTCTTCAATCAGATCCTTCTGAAGATCATTGTGCGTTGCGGGACGCCGAATGGCATGATAGGAGGCAACAAAACGGGCTACCCTTTCAGCCCTCCGTCGCACTCGCACGGGATGTCCCAAGAGCTCATACTGTGAGTAGTCTAAATCTTGGCCACGCTCATCCTCGATGATCATGTTGTGCATGATCACACAAGCGTGCATTATGTACCAAAGCATTTTTTGATCCCAAAATCTAGCCGGTCCTCTCACAATAGCAAATTGGGCTTGCAAAATCCCAAATGCTCTCTCGACATCTTTTCTAGCAGCTGCCTGAGCATTGTGGAAATCAAGATTTTTCTTACCTTCTGAACGGTCGCCGGCGGGCGCGGGAGGCGGGCGCCAGCGGAGGCAGACCAGGAAGCTCGAGTCGCCGGCGGGCGCGGGGGCGCGAGCGGCGGCGGCGGCGGCGCGAGCGGCGGCGGCGCGAGCGGCGGCGGCGGCGGCGGCGGCGCGAGCGGCGGCGGCGGCGCGGCCGGATGGGGGGAGAGAGCGGGGGAGCAACGAGCGCGGTAGAAGAAATGAGTGTTCGCGCGCGCGCGAGAGTGTGCCGCGCGCGGAAGTGAACGCTCCAAATCAACAGCGCGGGATGGGGCATTCACCAGCGCGCCCAACTCGTTTTAGCGCGCGCGCGTTTTTTGGGCGCCCGCTGGAGCGGTGCGACGCGTTGCGCGCGCGCTAAAATGACGTTTTTTCAGGCGCGGCGCTAGTATAGCGCGGCTGTTGGAGATGCTCCACTACGTGGTTTTTTGGGCGCGTGTTTTTGGCATCTGTTAAAGCAATGTTGGGTCCGGCGCGCTAAAAGTGCTACAGTGGCGCACTAAAACTTTTTTTGGGCGCTGATTTTTGTGCCGCTGTTGGAGATGCTCTTAACTAACAAAAATTAAACGATGGCAGCAGCGTGCATCGGCTTGCACGCGATCGTGCACGCCAACTTGAGGAAGACAGTGAGCGCTCGCCGGTCGACCGGCCCAAATTTCCCCCGGTCACCGAGTAGCCGTGCGATTCAACTATATGCAGCCGTGACCCATGGTGCGTCTCCTGAGAAGAAGTTTGGGCGATGTCATGTGGGGTGCGACCTTTTCACTTTCTTATACATGTACCAAGTACTGTTATTGGGTCAAACTAAACACAAGAATATAGAAGTAGTTGTACGTGCAGTTGCTGATTGAAATAATGAGTAAAATGGAATGGGCAGTGTCAGATAGGGCAACGACCCTTTCAGTTTGAGTACATGCAATTCTTGATAAATTTATTATATTGATGCACCACGTGAGAAAGAAGCTAAAATGCCATCACAGGCAACACACAAAAATATAATACTATGGACAGAATCATCTTGCTGTGTGGCAACATAAGATATAATAATAGAAATTGCCACACATGTCGGGCCCGGTGCCGGCGGCGGCGTGCCTCTGGTGCCTCCCTCCGACCTTGCAATGACTACGAGAGAAGCCCGCTGACTTCATCTGGTGTGTGCTTCATTGCCCGGTGCGTGTCGCCAATGACTCGTCACATCCTTGTGAGCCTATACATACAACACAACAAGAAACATCGATCAAACACACCAGGGTTCTTGTGTGTGTGTTGTGGGGTGGGGG
>LR738713.1:822854569-822876703 GCA_902687465.1 Secale cereale | reverse complement strand
CATTATAATAAATAAACATACATTCGGATGAGTCGTCGCGGACGGCAACGACCCTTCGGGACATGTCGTCAACGAAGGCGGCGGAGATGCTGAGCTTGGTCCAGAGGTCCCTGATGGCAGCCATGGTCCTCTGGATGGTGAACGACTCCGCACAGTTTGTGTTCCGGGTCCTCAGCTGTGCACACTTCTTCTCATACGAGATACGACAGCCGGACATGCTCCCCTACCTGCAAATGCATTGAGTTGATATCTTGGCTTGAATTAAGTGTGCGCATTACCCAAGAGACAACCATTTGATAAGCACATCCATTTGGAAAAATAGATAAGCACATCCATTTGGAAAAATAAAAACTGAGACGACAAAGATTTAACATCAATGATTATTAACAAAAATAAATATGATGGTGCCTTTAGGTGTATTTGACAACATATAGTAAGAAATTTGAAGTAGAAGTACTCGGTAACAAGTCATAAGCAGTTAAGAACTAATTCTAGAACTGTCATTGCCATATAGAAAGGATCGGGTGTATTTCCAATAAGAATTCACTTTTATTTGATTTGTCAAGAAGTTGAACCTAAGAGGAAAATATCTCTGATATTACATATTTCTTCACCAAAGCGTTCTAACATGCAATGCAAGCAAGATGTAGTTGATCTCCTTACACCAAAATTTTAACAAATCAATTTGCAAACAAAAAAGCTGAGATAGAGTTCTAAATATCATTGTATAACCTTTTCTTAATTAACACAAGAATATAAAAGAAGGGACATCATCATGAACAGCAGCAGGGAAGGCCTAAATGTCTTCTCGAAACTAATGACCAAAGTACTTTAGTAACATTTAAAATTCTTCTTGGACAACTCAACCGTCATATCTTTTAACCGCAAAAAGAAAAACGACAAGTTCAGACTATACCTTGACTACAATATGCTATCAAATATGGCTAGGACCATACAAAATTACCAACATTAAAATCTTGGAGTGGTCACCCTCATGATATTTGCTGCACAACACAAAACTGATTTTAATCTCATTGCTTGAGGCAAAAAAATGGTATATATGAAATATCAAAACTACATAACTGATTTATCTGGACATCAGTATGTACAGAAGTTGTCATATATAAAACATTCAGAATAAAAATAATAGTTATTGGTCCCAAAACTGAATTGGCAAACACAAACACGGTAATGCTAGCTAGTAGCCTAGTACTTTTGAAATGCAGAGAGGGGTATTCAAGATGGGATGGGATTCATCTTCAAATGGATCTATAAATGCATCATGGATGACCAACCTCGCTTTTCTTATTCAATGAATTGCAAGTTCGGAGTCTGAAACTGCATGAGCACTTGTTCAGTTCAATGCAAGACAAAAGTCACAATCCATTCAGCAAAAGCCAATCAGAGGTAGTACACGTTATCTATCTATATCCTAGTTTTACTCGCACACTAAATCTCTCTATTGCCTTTTTCTTTCGAGTGAATCCTATTTCTGACAGGTTGATTGACACAGCACCACTGTCTACACGTACAGACTGGACCTCAACCACTTCCCCAATCTCACCAGGGAGGAGATGGTGCTAGAAGCATGAGCTATATCTGTTATTTTACATTGATCTAGACGCTATCTCGCTAAAACGTTGCATGGTTCTTTTCTGCAATTGGTTCTGAACCCACCTGATTGTTGCTAGGGGTTAGTAGTTAGTACATTATTTCAGGTAGTTCTCCCTTCTTGCAACTCTTTGGACCTGGTTTGTGTGGCTTAGGAAAAGAAATAAGTTTAGATCCACATGCTGAGAATTTTTCAGACAATTATTCTCTGGTAGATTTTTGGAACTCTCACCAAAATACTGGGAATCATATGTCAGTTTTGCACTAAACTCTCTTCTAACGCAAAAAAAAAAAAATCTCGGTATCTTCAATTAACGATCAAACATTATTTATACTAATAAAGCATTTTCATTCGAAAATAGACCATTGTTATGCTGAAGCATAGTCTAATCAGACTGATGTTAGTCAGCTGGAAAAGTGTGGCAAGCTACCACACTTTTCCTTAGTCAGCAAAAAAATTGGGTGATCAATTGGAACAACTGCCTTAAGTGTAGAGGTTCATTACTTGTGATTCACGTGGCTGACTAAAGGAAGATCATATTTCTTTAGTCTCTTAACGGTAGTCTTATAGAACGGGCTAAGAACTTCTCCAACCGGAGGGATTCTCGTATGCTCAAATATGTGATCAATTTTTGTAAACCAGCGCTCCAGTTCTTCAGGTCCCAACTTAAACTCTAAAACAAATAGAGGGACTTTCAATGCTCGGTATGAACAAACAGCTAATGGGAATAGTATTATTGCATAGGTATATATACTCCCTCCGTCCCAAAATAAGTGTCTTAACCTTAGTACAACTTTGTACTAAAGTTAGTACAAAGCTGAGACACTTATTTAGAGACGGAGGGAGTATAATTTACCATGGCCCCCTTTGCCATCAAACCCTACAAAGATCAAGTTGACATGGACGGAAAGATATATTTATTCAACTTCCGACAGGCTCATATAGTTTGCAACATTACCTGCATACGACAGAAGAATAAGAAAGATATAAGCACGGTAGTAAAGAGAAATAATTTTCTGATAAGAAATTGAGCACACAATCTTAAGTCCTATACTGTCCATATCTCGTGTGCAATCGATTGCTTCAGATGTGCATATATTAGTCCTGACATCACTGTAATCACCTCTCCACGCAGATATGAAGCCAAACCTTCAATATGTGATACTTACCCTTCAAAAAAAAAATGGTTGCCAAGACAATGGCCACATGGCAATAACACTATCTGTAAAAAGTACACATGACGGGTTTGTTCATATTGAAGTTGCATCTGCCGGTTGCTCTGATCATTAATTCTCAACTATATACAAACCCTAAATTCCCTTCAAATCTATTAGTTCTTTATTGTAGATCTTAGCCAGCAAGTTCTACAAGATACTGACTGTTGTTACTGGCTAATGATTACAGTGGTATAAACAGTTATAGCACTCCTGCTAAAAGAATGGCGATAGGCCCATGGGCCGAAGTTTATCATAAGCTTTGATCCTACAGTTCCAATTCAGAATATAATGCAGTGGCGATAACATCCAAACATTGGTTTAAAAGAAGTATCTATCACAGAGGGGCTATGCTGAAGCTACTAAAAAATAAGCTTCTGACGAAGCTTCGATGTGGTTTGACTGAGACATGACATTGAAGAAAATTGATGAGCCAACACAAGAAGCCACCAGCTCTCGTGAAGTTCAGAAGCCCCGTGTTGCTGGAGTGAGTCCCTTGACTTCGAGCCCTCCAAGTCATCGAACTCTGCAAAATCAAGAAACGCATAAGCACCCCCGACCACATCATAATGCCACAGACAAGCAGGAACACCAGGGGAAACCAAACCTGTCCGCATGACCGATTCCGTCCAGAACTTGCTCTGGGGCTTCATGTTGAAGAGCGAGAACACCGAGGAAGAGGCGCCGCGGCCGAGTTTTCGCGTACGGGTTCAGCGTGGTGGGTTCGGCCGCCTCCGGGGACGGGACCTGCAGCCCACGATCAACAAAACCAGCCAATCATACAGAAACTGGGTAGGGTTATGTAGCAATCTCCTAAGAAATTCTGCTCACCAAATACTGAGGCTAATTCAGTAACGAGAGGCAGACCTGGAATTAGGTAGTTGCTACGCCTCGTTGTCGGAGCCGAACAAATCACTTGCCTCCTCTTCCTCCTCGTCCCTGTACCCGGCGCCGGGCCTGACGGGCACGACGCCGAACGAGTTGTACTCCCTGCCGTCCCCGTCGTCGGCGCCGTCCTCGTCCTCGCCACCACCGGCGGGGCTGCTGTTGCGGCCGCTGGAGGGCGCTGGAGGAGGAGGAGGCGGCGGAGGACGAGGAGGATGAGGACGGGGAGGAGGAGCCGGACAAGGCGCCGTCGCCGCCCTCGGCTTCGGCGCCATTGGATCTGGAGGGATGGGAGGAAGGAGCGGGGCGTGGGGAGGTCGTTGATCTGCCACCCGCCGCCGGTACTCGCCGGAATCGGTCGTCGTGAGTGGTGGCGGCGGCGGCGAGCCGCGGTGGGGGAGAAGAGAGGAGACTTGCGTTTGCGTGTGAGAGGAGGGATCGACGAGACGAGCCGCGTTTATTATTTTTCCCTTCAGTACAGTAAAATCTACGTGGCATAGGTGAGGAGGCGCCCTTAGCGCCACCGTTAATGGGTTTAATGCAGCCATGCGATTTGGCATATCTCATCGCCTTCCTCCCCCATCTCGATACTAGACAACACATTGCTCGAGAGCACGCCGTCCGTGCCATAGTTTGTTGCAGGAACAACTCGACGTTCATGGTGCCGCTCGCTTCCCCCGTTGCTGCATCGATACTAGCTCCCTGCCCCGACTTGAATCGTCGTCGAGGCTGCTCGCAGCGCTGCTTGAACTGCCGGGGGAGAAAGCCCCTCGCAGCACATCCGACGCGGTGCCTAGATCCACATCCGGCTAGCGGTAGGGTCACGCCTCACAACAAACTCATCGGACGCGGCTGCTGGCAAAAGGCAAGACCGCGCACATCTCCGAGCCGGTTGTAGCACCCCGTGCCCCTCCTCTCGTCTCCAACATCTGCAGGGGCAGTCCTAACAATAGTCGATGTCGGGTCTAGCAAAACACCACCCATCATGGATCCTAACGAAAATCGGTTGCCGTGCCAGTAGCAGCATCCACGACCACGATTGCAGCAAAAAAGGTCGACACTGCCGCCACCACAACATGGTTGTCGCTGGTGGTAGTTGTCGCGCGGTTGCAGCAAAAAAGGTCGACACTGCCGCCATCACAACACGATTGTCACTGGTGGTAGTTGTCGTGCGGCTGCAGCAAAAAAAGGTCGACACTACTGCCATCACAACACGGCTCGCTGGTGGTAGTTGTCGCTGTCGCTGGTTGCAGCATTGGTTTTGCCCGTTCCAGCCCTAGGATGTCCGGTTGCAACAAAATAGCTGATGTTGTCGTCGGTGCTAGCTGCCACTATCACTGGTTTGGCCGGTTCCAGCCCTAGGCTGGCTGGTTGCAGCAAAACGGGCGATGTCGTCGCCAGTTCCAGCAATGTCTGCACGGTTGCAGCAAAACTAGTTGTTGGTTGCAGCATCGCCGTCCGCAGCAACGCGCGTTGTTGGTTGTGTCCATCTCCGGGGCGAGAGGGTCATCGGGGAGCAGGAAGTGGAGAGGGACGACGACTTGGAACGATAGAGAAAAAAAGGAGGAGTAGCTTCTCAGAGAATAAGAACAAAGGAGAAGGAGGAGTAGCTTCTTGGTGGTGGGGCTTGCCGGAGAAGTCGTGGTGCGCTAGGTGGAGCTAGGAACAGAGAGAGATGGCAGAGCGGAGATGGGATGGATATGAATCAAGGGTGGAATAGGTGAAGGCAGGGATAAATGATGTGTGCGTGGGTATCTGAATGTGGGCCCCTATGGATGCCTGGCTACCTTGCGAGGGTGGTGCTATGGGATTTGGCACCAATCAAGGGTGTGTGCGCGACCAGCCCGAGACTCGGCTGGTCGGTTTACCTTTAATATTGTGTTCCATTTTCTCTTCCACGTTTTAACAACATTTTTAGTCAATCAAGAATTTCTTCTCCCTCACTCAATTTTACTCTACTAAATTGTTCATATAAACCTAAAAAAATATGTTCATCATGGCGTAAATCCAGGGCCGATAAGGTTAGTGGGCCAAATTCACTATCCAAAATTATATACATGTTACTATTCACATATAATTTTGTCTTTTTGTTTGTTTGATGAAGATTTGTGTTACAGATTTGTGATTGGATTTTTATGACATGATTGATATATGTCGTGCCTGTGTCATCCAATGTCCACATTTTTTTCCGTAACTTTAAGAATGATTGTTTTTGGGACGAGAGGAGTACCAAGAATGCGCCCATATGTACTAGATCGGTATCGCACCTTGGCGCGAGGATGTCGTCCCCAAAGTTTTAGTCTTTCAGTTTCTCCCCAATCAGGCGCTCTCCTCACCTTTACGCCCAACCGAGCCACCCACAGCACGCCACGCACGGGCCAGCATGCGAAATTCCGTGATTGCCCTCTGCGGGATCTCAAAATTACTGGCCGTGGCATGATTTTTCTACCGCGGGAGGCCAACACCAGGTGCTTTCCAAGCCACTGTCGCTGATAGGCATGGCCCGCGGTTGACGGACCCCACAATTCATAGAGATATGCTTAGAATCTCGAAGTTATCTGGTTTTCTACTATTCATTGCTTCGAACCCAATTTTTATCTAACGGCTAGGAATCACTGGAGGCCAAATCGGACGGGTAGAATCGCATCAAGCTCGAGATCGGACGGCCCAGAACGCCAAATCGCTAAGTAGCCTCAGGTTTCGATCGGTATCGTCTTTCTGGATGGATGTTGCAGTCCAGTTGCCAACCCATCCGGAAATTACAAAAGCAAGTCAGGCAGGAAAATAGGTAACCAAATTCATCTCTGAACCTGGGCTCATCTACTCTGGTGAGCAGTAAAATCATTAAAAACAACAAAAATGTCAAAAGAATTCTGGTTTTCTTTTGTGGTGCAAGATGCTTGAGTGTGTGATGCCCGTATTATTGGAAATACGTCCTAGAGGCAATAATGAAAGTATTATTATTATATTTCCTTGTTCATAATAATTGTCTATTATTCATGCTTGAATTGTATTGTACGGAAACAGCGATACATGTGTGAATATATAGACCACAATGAGTCCCTGGTAGGCCTCTAGTTACCAGCTCGTTGATCAACAGATGGTCACGGTTTCCTGACCATGGACATAGGATGTCAGTGATAACGGGATCACATCATTAGGAGAATGATGTGATGGACAAGACCCAATCCTAAGCATAGCACGAGATCGTATAGTTCGTAATGCATAAGCTTTTCGGTGTCAAGTATTTATTCCTTAGACCATGAGGTTGTACAACTCCCGGATACCGTAGGAATGCTTTGGGTGTGCCAAACGTCACAACGTAACTGGGTGGCTATAAAGGTACGCATCAGGTATCACCGAAAGTGTCTGTTGAGTTGGTACGAACCAAGACTGGGATGTTGTCACTCCGTATGACGGAGAGGTACCTTTGGGCCCACTCGGTAAGACATCATCATAATGAGCTCAAGGTGACTAAGGAGTTAGTCATGGGATGATGGATTACGGAACGAGTAAAGAGACTTGCCATGACGAGATTGAACAAGGTATCGGGAATACCGACGATCGAATCTCGGGCAAGTACCGTACCGATGGACAAAGGGAATAACATACGGGATTGAGTGAATCCTTGACACGGTGGTTCATCCGATGAAGATCATCGAGGAACACGTGGGAACCAACCTGGGTGTCCAGATCCCGCTGTTGGTTATTGACCGGAGAGTGGTCTCGGTCATGTCTACGTGTCTCCCGAACCCGTAGGGTCTACACACTTAAGGTTCGGTAACGCTAGGGTCGTAGAGATACATGCACGTGGAAACCCAAAAGTTGTTAGGAGTCCCGGATGAGATCCCGGACGTTATGAGGAGTTCCGGAATGGTCTGTAGGTAAAGAATGATATATAGGAAGTCCAGTTTCGGCCATCGGGTGATCTCCGGGGGTCACCGGGAGTGTCCCGGGACCACCGGAGGGGTCCCGGGGGTCCACCGGGTGGGGCCACCCATCCCGGTGGGGCCCCTAGGCCGCAAGGGGGAAGTGGCCAGCCCTGGTGGGCTGGCGCACCACATGGGCCCTCCTCCCCATGCGCCTAGGGTTGAAACCCTAGGGGGAGGGGGCGCCACCTTGCCTTGGGGGGCAAGAATCCCCCTGGCCGCCGCCCCACCCTGCAGATGGCATATGCAGGGCCGACGCACCCCCTGCCCCCCTATATATATGTGGGGGGGGAGAGGGCAGCCGCACCCTTGCCCCTGGCGCCTCTCCCCCTCCCGTCACACCTCATACTCCCTCCGCGGGGCACCGACGAAGCCCTGCAGGATTCTCCACTGCATCCACCACCACGCCGTCGTGCTGCTGGATCTTCGACGGCCTCTCCTCCCCCCTTGCTGGATCAAGAAGGAGGTGACGTTGCTGTACCGGACGTGTGTTGAACGCGGAGGTGCCGTCCGTTCGGCGCTAGATCATCGGTGACGAAGAACGAGAAGAGTACGACTACTTCATCCACGCTTCTTCGAAAGCTTCCGCTCGCGATCTACATAACGATATGTAGATGCACTCTTATTTGCTCGTTGCTAGATGTCTCCTTAGTTGGATCTTGGTGAAAGCGTAGAATATTTTTGAATTCTGCTACGTTCCCCAACAGTGGAATCTGAGCTAGGTCTTATGCGTAGCATCTTGCACGAGTAGAACACAAAGCAGTTGTGGGCGTTTGAGTTTGTTCAACTTTCTTTCCGTTACTAGTCAATCTTGATTCAGCGGTATTGTGGGATGAAGCGGCCCGGACCGACTTTACACGTACGCTTACGTGAGTCTGGTTCCACCGACAGACATGCACTAGATGCATAAGGTGGCTGGCGGGTGTCTGTCTCTCCTACTTTAGTCGGATCGGATTCGATGAACAGGGTCCTTGTGAAGGGTAAATAGAAATTGACAAATCACGTTGTGGTTTTGGCGTAGGTAAGAAATGTTCTTGCTAGAAAACCTATAGAAGCCACGTAAAACTTGCAACAACAATTAGAGGACGTCTAACTTGTTTTTGCAGCATGTGCTATGTGACGTGGTATGGCCAAAGAAGATGTGATGAATGATATATGTGATGTATGAGATTGATCATGTTCTTGTAATAGGGAATCACGACTTGCATGTCGATGAACTTGACAACCGGCAGGAGCCATAGGGGTTGTCTTAATTATTGTATGACCTGCGTGTCACTGAATAAACGCTATGTAATTACTTTACTTTATTGCTAAATGTTAGCCATAGTAGTAGAAGTAATAGTTGGCGTGACGACTTCTTCAAGACACGATGATGGAGATCATGATGATGAAGATCATGGTGTCGAGCTGGTGACAAGATGATCATGGTGCCCCGAAGATGGAGATCCAAGGAGCAAGATGATATTGGCCATATCATGTCACTTTAATTGATTGCATGTGATGTTTATCATGTTTATGCATCTTGTTTACTTAGAACGACGGTAGTAAATAAGATGATCTCTCACTAAAATTTCAAGAATTTTGTTCCCCCTAACTGTGCACCGTTGCTAAAGTTCGTTGTTCTGAAGCACCACGTGATGATCGGGTGTGATAGGTTCTAACGTTCGCATACAACGGGTGTAAGACAGATTTACACACGCAATACACTTAGGGTTCACTTGACGAGCCTAGCATGTATAGACATGGCCTCGGAACACGGAAGACCGAAAGGTCGAACACGAGTCGTATAGAAGATGCGATCAACATGAAGATGTTCACCGTTGATGACTAGTCCGTCTCACGTGATGATCGGACACGGGCTAGTCGATTCGGATCGTGTATCACTTAGATGACTAGAGAGATGTCATTCTGAGTGGGAGTTCATTAAAATTTGATTAAGATGAACTTAATTATCATGAACTTAGTCTAAATTCTTTGCAATATCTCTTGTAGATCAAATGGCCCACGCTCAAGTTTCCCTCAACTTCAACGCGTTCCTAGAGAAAACCAAGCTGAAAGACGATGGTAGCAACTATACGGATTGGGTCCGTAACCTGAGCATTATCCTCATAGCTGCCAAGAGATCATATGTCCTTGAAGCACCGCTAGGTGATGCACCCGCTCCCGATGCGAACCAAGACGTTTTGAACGCTTGGCAGTCGCGTAGTGATGATTACTCCCTGGTTCAGTGTGGCATGCTTTACAGCTTAGAGTCGGGGCTCCAAAAACGTTTTGAGCACCACGGAGCATATGAGATGTTCGAAGAGCTGAAAATGGTTTTCCAAGCTCATGCCCGAGTCGAGAGTTATGATGTCTCCGACGCATTCTACAGCTGTAAGATGGAGGAAAACAGTTTTGTCAGTGAGCACATCCTCAAGATTTCTGGATTGCACAACCGCTTGTCTCAGCTGGGAATGAATCTCCCAGATGAAGCGGTCGTTGACAGAATCCTCCAGTTGCTCCCACCAAGCTTCAAGAGCTTCGTGTTAAACTTCAATATGCAGGGGATGGAGAAGTCCATTCCCGAGGTGTATTCGATGCTGAAATCAGCGGAGGTGGACATCAAGAAAGAACATCAAGTGTTGATGGTCAATAAAACCACTAAGTTCAAGAAAGGCAAGGGTAAGAAGAACTTAAAGAAGGACGGCAAGGGAGTTCCGCGCCCGGTAAGCCTGTTACCGGGAAGAAGCCAAAGTATGGATCCAAGCCTGAGACAGAGTGCTTTTATTGCAAGGGAAAGGGTCACTGGAAGCGGAACTGCCCCAAATACTTAGCAGACAAGAAGGCCGGCAACGTCAAAGGTATATATGATATACATGTTATTGATGTGTACCTTACGAGCACTCGTAGTAGCTCCTGGGTATTTGATACCGGTGCAGTTGCTCACATTTGTAACTCAAAACAGGAGCTGCGGAATAAGCGGAGACTGGCGAAGGATGAGGTGACGATGCGCGTCGGGAATGGTTCCAAGGTCGATGTGATCGCCGTCGGCACGCTGCCTCTACATCTACCCTCGGGATTAGTTTTAAACCTTAATAATTGTTATTTAGTACCAGCTTTGAGCATGAACATTGTATCTGGGTCTCGTCTTATGCGAGATGGCTACTCTTTCAAATCAGAGAATAATGGTTGTTCTATTTATTTGAGAGATATGTTTTATGGTCATGCCCCGCTGGTCAATGGTTTATTTTTGATGAATCTCGAACGTGATGATACACATATTCATAGTGTAGATGCCAAAAGATGTAAAGTTGATAATGATAGTCCCACATACTTGTGGCATTGCCGCCTTGGTCATATTGGTGTCAAACGTATAAAGAAGCTCCATTCAGATGGACTTCTAGAGTCTCTTGATTATGAATCATTTGACACGTGCGAACCATGCCTCTTGGGGAAGATGACCAAGACTCCGTTCTCCGAAACAATGGAGCGAGCAACAAACTTGTTGGAAATCATACATACCGATGTGTGCGGTCCAATGAGTGTTGAGGCTCGCGGAGGCTATCGTTATGTTCTCACCCTCACAGATGACTTGAGTAGATACGGGTATATCTATTTGATGAAACACAAGTCTGAGACATTTGAAAAGTTCAAGGAATTTCAGAATGAGGTTGAGAATCAACGTGACAGAAAAATAAAGTTCTTACGATTAGATCGTGGGGGTGAATATTTAAGTCATGAATTTGGCACACACCTTAGGAACTGTGGAATTGTTTCACAATTGACACCGCCCGGAACACCTCAACGTAACGGTGTGTCCGAACATCGAAATCGTACTCTGTTGGACATGGTGCGATCTATGATGTCCCTCACCGATTTACCACTATCTTTTTGGGGTTATGCTTTAGAGACTGCCGCATTCACTTTAAATAGGGCTCCGTCGAAATCCGTTGAGACGACTCCGTATGAACTTTGGTTTGGCAAGAAACCGAAGCTGTCATTTCTAAAAGTTTGGGGTTGGGATGCTTATGTCAAGAAACTTCAACCTGAAAAGCTCGAACCCAAATCAGAAAAATGCGTCTTCATAGGATACCCAAAGGAAACAATTGGGTACACCTTCTACCACAGATCCGAAGGCAAAGTCTTTGTTGCCAAGAATGGATGCTTTCTGGAGAAAGAGTTTCTCTCGAAAGAAGTGAGTGGGAGGAAAGTAGAACTTGATGAGGTGACAGTCACCCCTCCTGATAGTAGCGCAGCGCAAGAAATTGTTCCTGAGGTGCCTGCACCGACAAGGGAGGAAGTTGATGATAATGATCATGAAGAAACAGATCAAGTTACTACTGAACTTCGAAGGTCCACAAGGGCACGTTCCGCACCAGAGTGGTACGGCAACCCTGTCCTGGAAATCATGTTGTTAGACAACGGTGAACCTTCGAACTATGAAGAAGCGATGGCGGGCCCGGATTCCAATAAATGGCTTGGAGCCATGAAATCCGAGATAGAATCCATGTATGAAAACAAAGTATGGAATTTGGTGGACTTGCCTGATGATAGGCACGCCATAGAAAACAAATGGATATTTAAGAAGAAGACAGACGCGGATGGTAATGTGACCATCTATAAGGCTCGGCTTGTCGCTAAGGGTTATCGACAAGTTCAATGGATTGACTACGACGAGACTTTCTCCCCGTAGCGATGCTGAAGTCAGTCAGAATCATGTTAGCTATTGCCGCATTCTATGATTATGAGATATGGCAAATGGATGTCAAAATAGCATTCCTTAATGGCTTCCTCAAGGAAGAGTTGTATATGATGCAGCCGGAAGGTTTTGTCGATCCAGAGAACGCTAACAAGGTATGCAAGCTCCAACGCTCGATTTACGGGCTGGTGCAAGCATCTCGGAGTTGGAATATTCGCTTTAATGATGTGATCAAAGCGTTTGGCTTTATACAGACTTATGGAGAAGCCTATATTTACAAGAAAGTGAGTGGGAGCTCTGTGGCATTTCTTATATTATATGTGGATGACATATTGCTGATGGGAAATGATATAGAATTCTTGGAAAATGTAAAGGCCTACTTGAATAAAAGTTTTTCAATGAAGGACCTTGGAGAAGCTGCTTACATATTAGGCATCAAAATCTATAGAGATAGATCAAGATGCCTCATTGGTCTTTCACAAAGTACATACCTTGACAAAATATTGAAGAAGTTCAATATGGATCAGTCCAAGAAAGGGTTCTTGCCTGTTTTGCAAGGTATGAGATTGAGCAAGGCTCAGTCGCCGACCACGGCAGAAGATAGAGAAAAGATGAGTGTCATTCCCTATGCCTCGGCCATAGGTTCTATCATGTATGCCATGCTGTGTACCAGACCTGATGTGAACCTTGCCATAAGTTTGGTAGGGAGGTACCAAAGTGATCCCGGTGTGGAACACTGGACAGCGGTCAAGAACATCGTGAAGTACCTGAAAAGGACTAAGGATATGTTTCTCGTTTATGGAGGTGACGAAGAGCTCGTCGTAAAGGGTTACGTCGATGCTAGCTTCGACACAGATCTAGATGACTCTAAGTCTCAAACCGGATACGTGTATATTTTGAACGGAGGGGCAGTCAGCTGGTGCAGTTGCAAGCAGAGCGTCGTGGCGGCATCTACATGTGAAGCGGAGTACATAGCTGCTTCCGAAGCAGCGCAGGAAGGAGTCTGGATGAAGGAGTTCATCACCGACCTACGAGTCATTCCAAGCGCGTCAAGCCCGATGACTCTCTTCTGTGACAACACTGGAGCTATTGCCATTACCAAGGAGCCCAGGTTTCATAAGAAGACCAAGCACATCAAGCGCCGTTTCAACTCCATCCGGAATTATGTTCAGGATGGAGACATAGATATTTGTAAAGTGCATACGGATCTGAATGTCGCAGACCCGTTGACTAAACCTCTTCCACGGGCAAAACATGATCAACACCAGAACTCTATGGGTGTTCGATTCATCACAATGTAACTAGATTATTGACTCCAGTGCAAGTGGGATACTGTTGGAAATATGCCCTAGAGGCAATAATGAAAGTATTATTATTATATTTCCTTGTTCATGATAATTGTCTATTATTCATGCTTGAATTGTATTGTACGGAAACAGCGATACATGTGTGAATATATAGACCACAATGAGTCCCTGGTAGGCCTCTAGTTACCAGCTCGTTGATCAACAGATGGTCACGGTTTCCTGACCATGGACATAGGATGTCAGTGATAACGGGATCACATCATTAGGAGAATGATGTGATGGACAAGACCCAATCCTAAGCATAGCACGAGATCGTATAGTTCGTAATGCATAAGCTTTTCGGTGTCAAGTATTTATTCCTTAGACCATGAGGTTGTACAACTCCCGGATACCGTAGGAATGCTTTGGGTGTGCCAAACGTCACAACGTAACTGGGTGGCTAGAAAGGTACGCATCAGGTATCACCGAAAGTGTCTGTTGAGTTGGTACGAACCAAGACTGGGATGTTGTCACTCCGTATGACGGAGAGGTACCTCTGGGCCCACTCGGTAATACATCATCATAATGAGCTCAAGGTGACTAAGGAGTTAGTCATGGGATGATGGATTACGGAACGAGTAAAGAGACTTGCCATGACGAGATTGAACAAGGTATCGGGAATACCGACGGTCGAATCTCGGGCAAGTACCGTACCGGTGGACAAAGGGAATAACATACGGGATTGAGTGAATCCTTGACACGGTGGTTCATCCGATGAAGATCATCGAGGAACGCGTGGGAACCAACATGGGTATCCAGATCCCGTTGTTGGTTATTGACCGGAGAGTGGTCTCGGTCATGTCTACGTGTCTCCCGAACCCGTAGGGTCTACACACTTAAGGTTCGGTAACGCTAGGGTCGTAGAGATACATGCACGTGGAAACCCGAAATTTGTTCGGAGTCCCGGATGAGATCCCGGACGTCACGAGGAGTTCCGGAATGGTCTGGAGGTAAAGAATGATATATAGGATGTCCAGTTTCGGCCATCGGGTGATCTCCGGGGGTCACCGGGAGTGTCCCGGGACCACCGGAGGGGTCCCGGGGGTCCACCGGGTGGGGCCACCCATCCCGGTGGGGCCCCTAGGCCGCAAGGGGGAAGTGGCCAGCCCTGGTGGGCTGGCACACCACATGGGCCCTCCTCCCCATGTGCCTAGGGTTGAAACCCTAGGGGGGAGGGGGCGCCACCTTGCCTTGGGGGGCAAGAATCCCCCTCTGGCCGCCGCCCCACCCTGCAGATGGCATCTGTAGGGCCGGCGCACCCCCCTGGCCCCCTATATATATGTGGGGGGGAGGGCAGCCGCACCCTTGCCCCTGGCGCCTCTCCCCCTCCCGTCACACCTCATACTCCCTCCGCAGGGCACCGGCGAAGCCCTGCAGGATTCTCCACTGCATCCACCACCACGCCGTCGTGCTGCTGGATCTCCGACGACCTCTCCTCCCCCCTTGCTGGATCAAGAAGGAGGTGACGTTGCTGTACCGGACGTGTGTTGAACGCGGAGGTGACGTCCGTTCGGCGCTAGATCATCGGTGACGAAGAACGAGAAGAGTACGACTACTTCATCCACGCTTCTTCGAAAGCTTCCGCTCGCGATCTACATAACGGTATGTAGATGCACTCTTATTTGCTCGTTGCTAGATGTCTCCTTAGTTGGATCTTGGTGAAAGCGTAGAAATTTTTTGAATTCTGCTACGTTCCCCAACACGTATCAAATTTGTTGAAGTTTGGACACTAGAGGAGCCCATGCAAAAAAGACAAAATGACCTCCCATAATGCGGAATTTCAAACTTTCTCACAGGTTTGAACTTTTCTTCTTTTTCTGAGAGCTTCTCAAATGTCCAAATTTCACCAAATTTGACACGGATATCACACACTCAAGCTTCTTTCACAAAAAAACATCTTGTTTTGTTGCTATTTTTAATGAATTTACTGTTCACACGGGGCTCTTCTGAACCCGGGAGGCAAAACGCCGCTCCCTAACCTGAAGGGCACGCCTAACCTAAACGACACTCTTCAACCTTGAGTATTCAACTAGATAGCTTGGAATACTACTGTTGTTGCCTTGTCCACACCAAAAAAATCAAAAAAAAAAAACTAGATAGCTTGGGCAAGAGGGCCACCAGACATACATCAATTTCATCCCTAAAGTCTCATTGTATGGTCAATTGATCATTGCCAATAAACAATATAATGTTGTATCATATAAAATAGTTGGAAACCTGTCGGCCCCTTATTGACATAAACTTTGCAATTATTTCTTCGCTAATTTGTGCAACAAAAATTGGTCGATTTTTCAGATCGTCAGATCAACCTTGGATGATCCGTAGACCTTCTCGTGCCTTATAAATATCTCTCGTCACCTACTTGCTGCAACATTAATACCCGCGGGCCGCAACACTAGAACCTTTGCAACACGCCGCCACCACCGATGCTATTTTTTCGAAAAGGGGCGCTTTATTACTGAAAAGGTTTAAGCATTACACCCGGCCTCTGCATAACTAACATGCACACAACCAACAAAGTCCTCACAACAAGCCAATATAAAAAGAAGAAGGCGAAATACAAGATGAGATCTGTATGACGCCTAAAGCATAGGTGGCTCAATCCTAAGATCATGGGTAAAAGTAACCCTCGCCGCAGCCTTCAATCGTGTACACACCTCCGTAAACAGCTCTCTATTCTCCACTCGTTGTAGAGAGGACCATAAACGAAGCGTCCCGGTACATCTGTAGATAACCTGCATAAGAGAAGTACTTTTATCATTAAAAACCTTATCATTTCTACATAGCCAAAGTGACCAAATCACGGCAAGCGCTCCCACCATGAGAAGAAATCTAAACCTGTGATCAATCCCATGTAACCAGTTGCCAAATATATTAGCAACACTACACGGAGGATATAGGCCAGAAGCTATCTGGATGACTGCCATATAGAACGAGCCAATTTACAATGGAAGAACAAATGTTTTATTGTCTCATCATGCGGACAAAATACACATTGCGTACTTCCATGCCAATTCCTCTTAATAAGGTTATCCTTAGTAAGAATGACTCAGCGACGAAGATACCATGCAAATATTTTATTCTTAAGAGGTATCTTCATCTTCCAGATTTTCTTATTATTATCAACTGGCACGTATGACTGGATCAAAGCTCTATACATCGAATCCACTGAGAATTGTCCATTCCCATATAGGTTCCAACGAAAGACATCGGATCCTTGTGACAACTGTACCGTGGTTAACCGCTGGAGAAGTATGTTCCACGATTGGAGTCTAGGTCCAATTAAATCCCTTCTGGACGTCACATTTGGTGGAATTGATTCCAAAACCTTGGCAATAGTATCACCCTTGTGACGCACAATATTGTATAGATCTGGATATTGTTCTCGGAGAGTAGCATTACCTAACCACTTATCCTCACAGAATCTAATTTCCGAACCGTCCTTAATTGAGAAGGAACCATAGCAGAAGAAATATTTCTTCGTTGCCATTAGTCCGGCCCAAAAATGAGAGTCCCCAAGCTTCCAGTATACTTGGGATACCGCCTTAGAATCCACATATTTTCTCCTTACGAGGGTTTGCCATACACCATCTTCCGTCAACAACTTAAACAACCATTTGCCGAGGAGGGCTCTATTCTTAACCTCAAGGTCATGAATGCCCAAACCACCTTGGTCCTTGGGACGGCAAGCCACACTCCATTTAGCCAGTTGATATTTCTTTCTCTCACAATCTCCTTGCCAAAAGAATCTCGATCGGAAGTAATCCAATCTATGTAATACTCCTTTCGGCAATTGGAAGAAGGAAATCATATATAGTACCATGTTACTTAGTACTGAATGTATGAGAACCAACCTTCCTCCCAGAGATAGCAATTTACCTTTCCAACTACTAAGTCTTTTTTGTAGTCTCTCATCGACGTGTTTCCATTCAACATTTGTGAGTCTCCGATAATGTATCAGTATCCCCAAATAAGTGATCGGAAACTGGCCCAATCCGCATCCGAACAGGTTAGCATACAGATGGGCCTCGTCTTGAGCCTCGCCGAAACAAAACAGTTCACTTTTCTGGAAATTGATCTTAAGCCCTGAGAGTTGCTCGAATGTTGATAAAATTAATTTTAGATTTCTTGGTTTCTCAAGGTCATGATCCATAAAGAGAATCGTATCGTCGGCATATTGGAGGATAGAGAGGCCACCATCCACTAGATGACTCACTACCCCATCAATTTGGCCATCAATCTTGGCACGCTCAATCATGACCACTAACATATCAGCCACTATATTGATTATTGAATAGCATGGGCGATATTGAGTCACCTTGTCGCAATCCTTTTTCGTTTGGAAATAGTTGCCAATGTCATCATTGACTTTAATGGCAACACTACCTACAGTCACGAAACTATGGATCATTGCGCGCCACTCTGCAAAAAACCCTTTCATTCTAAGAGTATGTTGAAGAAAAGACCACTTGACTTTGTCATAAGCTTTTTCAAAGTCGATTTTAAGAACCACCCCATTCAGTTTTTCCGATGCAATTCGTGAACTGTTTCATGAAGGACAACAACCCCATCTAGAATGTTTTTGCCTTGCATGAAAGCAGTTTGAGAAGGGTGAACCACATGTTCAGCAATCGAATTTAGTCTAATCATCGCTACTTTAGTGAATATTTTAAAACTAACATTAAGCAGGAAAATTGGACGATATTGTTGTATCCTTTGAGCCTCGCTAACCTTAGGTAATAAAATAAATTCACCAAAGTTTAAGCGAAACAACTCTAGTTGACCAGCGTGAAGGCATCCAAACAAGAGTAGGAGATCCTGTTTGATGATCTCCCAAAAGTTCTGGTAGAACTCAGCGGGAAAACCATCTGAACCCGGTGCTTTGTTATGCTCCATTAGGAAAACAGCCTTTCTAACTTCCTCCTCGGAAAATGGAGCTGTTAGAAAGCTATTTTCCGCATCAGAAACCTGGGGATATCATATGTTTGAGACTCATCCATTGAGAAGTTGCCTTCCTCAGGGGCTCCAAACAGATTTTTATAATAACTAGTGATATAAGACTTAAGTTGCTCATGCCCTACAATCGTGCCCTCCTCCTGTTGTAGGGAATGAATAAGTTTCTTCCGATGTCTACCATTGGCGACACCATGGAAAAATCTCGTATTCGAATCAACTTTCAGGATAAACTGAGAGTTTGAATGTTGGTACCACTTGAGTTCTTCCTCGCGCAACATGCAAGCTAACTGGGCATTCGATTGACTCTTGATCTCTATTTCAAGGTCAGAGAGAGGTCTAATCTCTGCCAGAGCTTCTAAATCATCAATAATAGATGAAAGACGAAGCTTCTCCTTTTTGAGGATACCTGCAGTGTGCCTAGCCCATCCACCAAGGAACTTACTTAATGCACGTATTTTGTTGTTTCATATATGTATTGGGGTAAGCCCGGAAACCGGTTTATCCCACACCTCCTTCACCATTTCATAGAATCCATCTCGATGTCTACCACCTATGCTATGCCCCACGGGGTCATAGGTGATCCTCCCACAGCTTGCCGCATCATCCCGGCGCACCTACCTTTTGTTCTCCGCGTCTATAAGCGCATCTGCGTTTGTACTTTTTTACAGGGTCATCTGCATTTGTACTTTGTTAATTAAAAAATAAATCTAACCGCTGCACTGCTAAGTGCGAACCTCCGCCCTCGTATCTGCTCCATGTTGCCGCTTGGTAAGCACGAATCACCAAGAAAATCACACGTGATATATGTGATAAGCAATCCAAACAATTAAGAAAAAAGATTTGCAAAATTTCTCGTGACCAGAGATTTACCAAATCCGGGTAATTACCATCGAACGTATCTGAAAGATATGATCTGAGCGTATCTCGAGGATACGCTTGCCAAGAGGAGCTTCAACTCTCACGCAAGGACTCTGTATAAGCACAACATTATCCGTGTGTTAAAAAATGTACCCTCAGATGAGCCGGGAAGGCAAAACGCCGCTCCCTAACCTGAAGGGCACACCTAACCTAAAGGGAACTCTCCAACCCTGAGTATTCGACTAGATAGCTTGGGCAAGAGGGCCACCGGACAAACATCAATTTCATCCCTAAAGTCTTTATTGTATGGTCAATTGATCATGGCCAATAAACAATGTAATGCTGTATTATAGTAGTAAATAGTTGGAAACCTGTTGACGCCTTATAGACATAGACTTTGTAATGACTTCTTCACTAATTTTTGCAACAAAAATCGGTCGATTCATCAGATCGTCAGATCTACATTGGACGATCCGCAGACCTTCTGATAGCTTATAAATATCTCTCGTCACCTACTTACTACAACCTTAATACCTGCAACACTCAAACCTTTGCAACGCGCCGCCACCACCTACCACCCATTTTGAACTTGTCGCCGTCACCACGGATGCTATGCTCCACGGGGTCATAGCCTCGTAGGTGATCCTTCCACAGCTCGCCGCATCGTCCTGGCGCACCTACTCTTTGATCTCTGCATGTATAAGAGCATCTGTGTTTGTACTTTTTTTTGGCGGGGTCATCTGCTCGTTTGTACTGTGTTAACTAAAAAAGAAATCAAACTGCTCTGCTTAATGCGAACCTCCGCTGTCGTATGTGCTCCATGCCGTCGCAGCCTACGGCTTGGTAAGCACGAATCACCAAGAAAACTACACGTCTGAAAAAAAAAACACTAAGATTTGCGACATTTCTAGTGGGACAAGATTTGTCTGCTCCCCGCGCGTGTGCCCATCCGTGCTCCCGCATACGTGGCTTAATTTGATTGGAATAAAATTAGGCCCGGCTCCACCCCCTTAAAATCAGGGGGGCGATGATTAAATTAGAAAGGAAAAAGAGAAAATGACAGCCGTAGGATGAAGTGGGAGCACGGATGGGAGCAAGATGAGGGAGCAGGCAAGCCGTATCCTTTCTAGTGGCCTCAGATTTACCGAATCCGGGTAATTACCATCGAACGTATCTGGAAGATATGATCTGATCATATCTCAAGGATACGCTTACCAAGGGAGCTTCAACTTTCACGCAAGGACTCTATATAAGCACATCATCGTCCGTCCTCCTGGACATACTCTGCCCGTCTCTGGTCCTAGCAAACGAAACCCAAAACTATCAATCCATCCTCGAGGTTTATAAACAAACTGTCACATACCATGGACGCCAGGCATGCCACCCTGTGTTTCCTCCTATTTCTCGTGTTGCACGGAAATCCTACTGCAGTGGCCGGTTCGTGTTTCTCTCTAATACTCCCTCCGTTTTAAAATAAGTGTCCTCGATTTAGTACAAAGTCGTACAACTTTTGTGGATTTCATGAACATTTTACGTGTGATGAGATATACTTATGTGTTGTTTACGTGCAGAGGATTGCAGATACAGGAACGATAAGCTGCCGCTATGCGAGGACGTTTTGTGCAAGACGCAGTGCTGGCTGGAGGGGGCGGTGGTGAACGCCGAAGTAAAAGAGTCGAGGTGCGTGGGATCGGGGCCAGACTCCACCTGCTACTGCCTCTTCTGCAAAAAAGATTGATGAACCTTCTCAAGGTTCCTGCCGAGCGTGAGGGCATCGCTAGAGACGAAATCCTACCGAGTTGAATTGAAGACGCCAAAGCATGGATGCTGTTAAAAATTCTTGTAGTAGCCAGTAGTGTTGTCCTTTTCTGGAAAACCAGTGAATCCTTTTTTTCTTCTATTTTTGTGGGGAAGGGAATTTTTTTCCATCAAACAGTGAATCAAAAAAAGGCCGCCCCCTTGGATATCTATATCCTTCTCTTGCATACATGATCCAATTAACTTTATTTATTCAAGGATTTTAAGTTTTTGTTGCGCATATGAACTATCTACGACGATAGTGTGCACCGTAATCTCCCATCCAGCGAATTCTGTAAGCCGGCGTGGGGGCTATGGGCTGCTCTAATTCACCTTGAGGATGTTTTGGTCTGTTTTCTAACTTATTATGCAAAAAGACGTCAAACTCCGGTCGTGTAACTGCCCGGACATCCAGGTTCAAAGGTAGTTGTCCGGCATTAAGCCGGATCTAATGATCCTCTGACTTTTTGTCCATCTTCCCTTCGTCCGGCTATCTTACCGCTGGTCATTGTCAGGTCTTGAAGTTTCGGCTGTAATTTTTGCATACGATCTTGAATTAAGATGATTCAAAAAAGCAAAATCATTCGTCTCCATGTGGCAAAAAATATATCATGTTAGAAATTTTCCATTGAAGTATCATCTTAATTGCATTTCTTCCATGCTATGATCTGATGTCAGTACATGCATCTCCGAAATTATCTTAACTTCTGCATCCAAACTCTGCTTAAACGATCTTTATATCTATTTTGATCATCTCGAAGATGCCATCCAACGATGACTTTCAATCATAGGTTTGACTTCATTTTGTGATAGCTACAAGCCACTCTTTAGGATCATGCCACTTTTGAGCGTCAAGCCC
>LR738713.1:822652391-822854480 GCA_902687465.1 Secale cereale | reverse complement strand
CCAAAAAAAAAAATTGGAAAAGCTTTTGGGCCAAAAAAACAATGTGTGTCATTATTGCTTAAAGACGATCTCAACTCTCCATCGGCCGTTTCATATGCTTAGGTGATAGGTATACATCGGTCATTGCTTGCTTCAACTTTTTTATGCAAACTTGGGTGGAACTTCCTCAGTTCCTTGCTTAGTTTTACCCGAGCACTTGAAAAGAATACCATCAACACTCGGCAATAAAATTTCATATACCAATGTGCATCACTAATCCATCCGCCTAACTATCATGCCCGCCCTTTCGCTAGATATTGCAAATAATCAACAATGAGGTTCCTATGTCAGTGAGGAATCATTAGTGGCTGAAGCGGTGGGCTCCGGTTCGGCCTTACCTATGTCAGTGAGGAATCTATTTTACCGTTTATTATTTCTCACATGCACATGGGTTTCCCCTAAGCTATTTGGATATACAGACTCGAGAACCATTGCAATTATAGCACATAACATAAACATAATTATGAATATTGAGGTAAATCATAACTATTATTATTGCCTCTAAGGCATATCTGCAACATCCTTCTGCTCCGGCGAAGGAAGGTCAGCATAGTACTTGAACCACGTGGCTCTCTATGGGGACCATGCGATCAGAGTGTACGACGACGGCAATCGGAAGTGTCGGTGGCGTGTGTGTAATGGAGACATGGAAGGATGTCGTTTTTAGGGAGGGAAAGATGGCATGTTAGGAAGGAGTGGACCACCATTTTATGGTTTGGAACCAGATCGCGGCCGTCTCCCAGGGATTAGTGATTGTGGAAAATTCAGTGTTCAGTCTTGTAAGTTGATCTTGAGTATTCTTTGCCATTGTGTGTGATCTATGTCACTTTGGCCTATAGAGATTGATTGTCGTCTTTTGATTGATTTGTTATTTCCATAAATTGATGATCAAATATATTTGGAGGTTACCTTCCTCTAATTGATTTCTTTCCATGAATATCAAATATTTATGTAGATTACCATCTTGCGGTTGATTTTATTTCCATGAAAAAACAGCAAGTTACTTTCTGCGCTTGATTTTTGTTTTGTGCGGCATCGATACAAATGAAAAAATCTAAACAAAACCAAAGAGATGGGGGCGTGAAGAAGAAAAAACCGAGGGATTCTCGTAATAAACATATCTCTTGCAATCCAGGAGAGCCCCTAGGTCATTTATTTTCTCTAGCCGACAGCCGGGCATCAACGCGAACGGCAGCAGTCCAGAACGTATGAAAGCTTTCTTTGTGAGGCGGCCGCCCAATCCTCTAACGCGGCAATGTGACCGTCCGGTGATAGATGGTAGCGTGGCCAACCATGAAAAAATCTAAACAAAACCAAAGAGATGGGGCGTGAAGAAGAAAAAACCGGCGAAGGAAGGCCAACCATGCAGTCCAGAAAGTATTTCAAATATATATCTCTATTCCTAATGAACGACTTGGTGAATAGTCTCCGCGATTTATTTTCGCTGGTTTTTTTTCGTCATCCTCCCATCTCCCAATTTCGTCGCGCTTTTTTCGTCGGTTTCTTATTCGCCCCCCTCCCACTGGCCGGACAAACCCAACATTTATTTGGTAACCCAACTAACGGATGGTAATCAATCTTCAAATATCAAAACCAAACGTACAGGACAACAATCAGTTCATTTTTTTCTGGCCGGTTATTTTTTGTCTCCTCTCCCACCTGCCTTTTCGCTTCACCGCCCACATAAACCCATCGGATTAGTTATCATATAAAAAAATTAATCACAATCAATCAAGCGTTGATGGGATATTTCCTTACATTAATGTGATTTTCATTTCTTATCATGAATCATACACGTCAAAAAAAGGTAGGGCGTGCGAGGATCGTGGGCACATGCCCTACAAATCCTAAAATGCCTATAAAAAATAAATCAAAATCAATCAAACATTGCTGATATATTTTACTTGCTTTGATGGGATTTTTTTTTACACAGTACCATTAACGCGACCCTCCCATCGCTACCCTCCTCACGAGCCTGGACGGCCGATCCTCTCGACTCCTGCCCTCATGTGTCCTCGCGCCGGCGCGCCGCCATCCTCTTCTTCTCTCCGATTTCCTTGACCAGGAGGACTCCTCTGTGCCCCAGGCCCTGGCCGACCTCGGCGACTCCTCGGTACTCCGTCCGCGCCGTCACATCCGACGCAGGCGAAACTCCAGTTCACCGTACTACCACGCCGCCGCCGCCACCAGCGCGGAACCCTAGGGCAGGGCACTAGGATTCCCAGAGCAGGGCGGGCAGCGAGGAGCGGCGCAAGGAGGCTGTGTCGGTCGTTCCCGCCACCAGCGCTAAACCCCAGGTATTTACGTTCCATGTCCTCCCCGCACTCTATGTTGATACATCAGCGAGGAGCTGACGGTGGAAATGCTACTCCTCCCCGAACTCTATGATGCTTGATTCGATCTCGTGGACTGGAGCCATGAAGGTGGGCAAGGCTATTGAGTTTGCTTCTAACGCCGGCTTGGGCGATGGGTGGGACGAATGCGAGCAGCGGCCAACGGTGGACATGGACTCAAGCCAGCACATGTCCACGGCGGAGCAGCGCCCTGCTGGTCTTCACTTGGTAGGCGACAGCAGTTTCCGCATCAAGGTATGTGCTCTTTTTTACATTCTTGTCATTTCTGATTGAGAATCGTTGTATTAGCTCATGGGCGCCCGTACCAGCAGTCCAGATTTGATTCCCGGTCAGCTCGGGTGTTGTGGAGCACAGGGAAGAAGGAGAAGGAGGGCAGGTGTTTACAATTCGGTGCCAAGGAAGATAATCGAGATGGTGGCCCGGAATTAGAGGATACCAGGTGACCAGCTAGAGGAGAGACACCACCCAACGCCCGTCGATGCAGTGAGGAGTGTGGTGTTCTAGAGTATGGTAATTGGTAAAAGTTTTTGGTCCTATAATATCAGAGTGTGTGCGTGTGTGTGTGTCAGTGTGTGTGAGAGAGAGTGTGTTTGTGTGTCTCAGAGAGAGAGAGAGAGAGAGAGAGAGAGAGAGAATTTAGATAAAGATAATGCATATTACATAAAAATAACGCTGAGAATTTAGATGTATTGTTTGCCATGGAGTTGTGGCTGGCCGATTTACATGAAATTAATTCCCTCGGTTGTGTGGCAAATATAATAGACATAATTCATATTGTTATGCACTAGCGTGTGTGTGTGTGAAATAGATGGATTATGGTCCCGTACCCAATAAGATGGATATGTGTGTGTGTGTTAGAGAGAGGGGGGGAGAGAGTGAGGAAGAGGGAGGGAGAGTGTGTGTGTGAGATGATTTGATGGTAAAAAAGTTCGTCAATGTCACTTGAAATGTATGAGAATATTAAATGTAATATTAACATGATTAATATTAAACTCTTGAAATTAAAGTGGCCCCGTTGTAACGCACGGACGTTCTTCTAGTAGATATATAACTATTGAATATGAACTAATTAATGATTTTTTCTCAAGAGCATGCAAAGACGACCCTATATATACACATATGGACGTACACACACTGTCACTTTAGTTCTCGAAGATCAGTAGTACTGGTTTTATCGGAGTTTATATCCCTTTGAGGTTCAGCAATAAAGAAACTATCATCACTCCATCCATGGATGCCCGGCTTGTTGTTCTCCGTTTCCTCCTCCTAGTACTTGTGCTACATCCAAATCCTACTGCCATGGCCAATCCGTGCCCCTCTCTCTCTCTCACTCTCCCTTTCATTTTTAGGTTTGTTAACTTGATGCAGAAGTTGTCTATGTTCTTGTTAGCTTCGTGGATATGCTCGTGTAGTGAGACTGTGACATGCCGAATGAATACTAACGTGTGGATATCCGTGATTGTTTATTTATATGCAGAGAACTGCGGGAAAGGAGTTTATAAGAAACTATTCTGTTTCGACGCTTGGTGCAAGGCGCTCTGCTGGACGAAGGGGGCTTTCATGGAGGGCGGCCATGTCAAAGATTCCTGGTGTAACAACAAACCAAAGGATGTAATTTGTGTTTGTACTTTCTGCAGTAATTGATTAATTAATCTCAACAAAAAAATATTTTCCTGCTAAATAAAGTACTTGCTATGTTTTTTCTCCGGAGATGAGGATCAACCACCCAAACAAATGCACACAATCATATATTATCGGTTCTTCAACTATCTCAATTGATGCCCAAGTACAACTCAATATCGACGCCGAATAAATATTGTTAAAAAAGAACAAGGCCATCCACAAAAGGATCTTCCTCACAACAATGTATCCACAAACTTAGCACAGACCCTATAATGTTTGACAAAGTAACCTCTACTCCTAAACAAAGCCTTCAAGAAAGGATCACTGCACCATGTTGATGTTGACCGGTCCAACCAAATATTACACTTAGAATTTTCATCCTCGAACCCCAAACTTCGAGCCAACACCTTCAATAAAGGCACAACGCACCAATGTGACAATGATGGATCAAGCTGAAGAGGCGAGAACATGAATTTTCACCCAACGTATGCCCATATTTGTCGTTGAAGCCACGCTAGATCATGCCGATGTCGGACCCAGGATACAACCCTCCTGCTCCTGGAAAATACATTGGGAGCGGTTAGAGGGCCTCGTTGCCCCGCATTCGGACATTGCCACACTACCTTCGGTCCCTGTCAATATGGTTTATTTCCCATGCACTGTAGCATTGTCCACAATTATTTCTTATAGATTTTTTATGTTTAAAACTGATAATAGTACTCGCATCTAAATTTTGTACTTTTGAAAAATTTCACACTTTTAAAAGCAAGTATAATAAGGTGACATAAGCAGACTATAAGGACAAATATTATATCTTCGTTTAGTCGGAGGAGACTGAAAAGGAGAGAGAAAAGGAGGGTTGTAAATTAGTATAAGCTGGGTCACATATTGATAAAGTAGTACGTATTTAAAACTTACTATTTTACATGCTGACTATTAGGTTAACTCTATATGACATGGCAACTTTTTATAGTTGTGTGTTGGCTAATAGTATTATTAACCATGCTCTCAATCTAAAAGAGCGTCAATCATCAAATTCCTTTTGATGTGGGAGCAAAATTCTCTAGATATTAATGACGTGTTTGTGTATTAATAGCAATATCAATACATACATGATGGATTAATTATATATTTATATTGATGGCCCGCAACCAGTGTGGCCATCCATTCATTCTTGGGGTACCGTTCAGCATATCTTTTTCTCTCAAAGATACTCCCTCCGTTCGAAAATACTTGTCATCAAAATGGATAAAAAGAGATATATCTAGAACTACAATACATCTAGATATATCATCTTTTATTTATTTTGATGACAAGTATTTCCGGATAAAGGGAGTATATAGTAAGCGTTCAGTGTATCTTAAAGATAGATATGATCAGTCCGACCTAAAATGTATATCAAGAACACGCAAAGACTATTGGTAGGATATTAATTCACTATAAAAAAAGGTAGGACGTTAATTGCATGTAGATATATGGTGAAATATAATTGGACGTTGATATTTGATAGAAATGAATTGCATGATGCTATTTGATAAAATATTAATTGCCCTGCAGATTTTAGGGCATGTTTGATTTGCAGGAATTCCAAAGGAATAGGTACAAAAATCAAAAACAGAGAAAATCTACCAAGAACCAGCATTTGGCACGCAGGGTTGTAACCCTCAGATTCCTCTGGAAAGGCTCCATAACCAGTACTTTTACGGGGAAAGTAAAAATTCACCAGAAGCTCATGTTCTGGCGAAAGTCCGAGCACCCAAACATTAACAATGTGGGGAGTCCGACAGTCGTATTGTACATCAAAATAAAATATACTTTTGTATACGCACTTGAGCTTGGGACAATGCAGCTAGTACTCTGCATGCCCAATAAACTACTCCCTCAGTTCGTAAATATAAGTCTTTTTAGACATTTTAAATAAAATATAACATACGGATGTATGTAGACATATTTTAAAATATAGATTCACTTATTTTGCTTCGTATGTAGTCACTTGGTGGGATCTCTAGAAAGATTTATATTTGAGAACGAAGGGGGTATGTTTTAATCTATATTCACACCTCATGCATAAGCTGCTTCATTTGTCTTTCCTGTAGCTATCCGAACTCGTTTTTTCTCATGCTTCCTATGTTTTTAGATCCCCTGTTTTGCTCTGCTTTTCCTTTCCCATTCTCACGGTTTCTCAAATTCATATGTTTTAATACCCTTCGTTTCAAACAGTGCCTCGTCAGATGACGTTGACTTGTTTATAACCGATGACAGATAGATGAATATCATTTTCTTGGAGACACTATTGGCCGCGTATTCCTTAGGTTTGATAAGAAAGAAACTATCACTTCCATCACCATGGATGCCCGGCATGTTTCCTCCTAATACTCTTGTTAAACGGAAATCCTACTGTTGTGCCGATTCATCTCCCTCTGTCTCTTGCTAACTTGTTTTTCGCTTCTTTGCACGACATTATACACGAGAGACTAAAGCAAATAACTAAGGCAACATTTGCACCCCGCTAAAAAAACTAATGCATGTGTTGTTTTAGTATGGTTTTTGATGTGATATTATTATTTTTAACCATTTTGTGTCGTGCTGTCGAACACCTCGCTTGAAGTGGAAGCAGCGCCGTTGAAGGGCATCGTCGGGGTACCTCTTGCCGAGGCGGAGGGAGAGGATGAAGTCGTCGGCCTTTTCGTAGGAGCCTTTTTGCGCTTCACGCCCGAAACCTTGCCCTTCTTCTTCCGTGGCGGCCGGGCAGATCGCACAATTGCGACGGCGCCGGGCGCGCGTGCCTTCCCGACGGGGCCAACTGGATTTTCGCCCTGCACAACAATGTTGCCCAGCCGCTTGCGGATAGGCGCGGTGGTGCCTTGAGCGACGGCGGAGGCGACATGACCGGCGACGAGATCTACTGGAGGGGATTGTGCGTGCGCGACATCCACGGTGACGGAGGACGGGTGGGAGGCTTCTATGGCGGCGAAGAATGGCCAGGGAAGACGGACCAGAAGCGAGTAGAGGCGGGGCAATGGCTGCGAAGGGGGTGGGAAGCGGGAACGGCCGCGCGGAAATTTACCTTGCGTCAAATCTCGCTGCGGATAGGGGGCGAGCTCGGGTCGGCCTCCCACCCCGTGAATCTAAAGGTTTAGGGAGAACTTTTGCCGCGCCCCGCAAAAAAAATTACAGGTCGCAGCCCAATATAGGGTCTGATCGGGCAGCTTTTTTCGCGTGGACCCATATTTTGACGGTTATTTTACGTTCGGGGCATTATACGGGGTCTGCAAGAGATGCTCTAATAATAGGCTAGGTGTTCAGTCATCTTGACCTATTTTCGCCGGTTGTGACAACTTCTATTATCAATTTATGGCTCTTCTGGTGAGCTTGTACCGAATCACAGACTATTTTGACCTTTTACGCAATAATATGGCTGCATTCATCACTCTAATGCAGAGGACGGGGTGACCATCCTTTTCAAAAAAAAATGTATATATACGCCTGCCCAACATGGACTAAAACATCCAAAATGATCGACGTGTATGTATTTGCATGTATTTGATGTTTTGATTATAGGGTTTGTGGTTGCAAGTGGCAAAATTTAAGGAATGTATGTTCACGGACGCGGCAGACGTATAGGGGCCTGGATTTTCCTATTGTGCCTATAGATGCTCTTAAACCTTTTACCTTGTACGTACCGCTTAGTAAAAAATCTAGCCTCTGCAATTCAAGAGAGCCTAGGTCATTTATTTTCTCTAGCCGGTAGTCAGGAACGTATAGAAACTTTCTTTATGAGGCGGCCGGCGAATCCTCTAACGACGCGGCTGTCCGGGAATAAATGGTGGTGTGGCCAACCATGCATTCATTTTGACTAGAGTAGTATCTCAAAGATACATAGATATATGGCTATTGAATATGAACAAAAGATTGTTTATCAAGAGCATGCAAATACGATCCTATATATACACATATGGACGTACAACACACCATCACTTTAGTTCTCGGAGATAGTACTGGTGCTATCGTTGTTTGCCCTTGAGGTTCGGCAATAAAGAAACTATCATCACTCCATCCATGGATGCCCGGCCTGCTGTTCTCTGTTTCCTCCTCCTAGTACTTGTGCTACATCCAAATCCTACTGCCATGGCCGGTCCGTCCCTCTCTCTTCACTCTCTCTTGTTTTAGGTTTGTTAACTTGATGCAGAAAACGTTGTTTTTATGCTCTTGTTAGCTTTGTGGATGCGCTCGCCTAGTGAGACCGTGGCAGACTTGAATACTAACATGTGGATATCCGTGATTGTTTATTTCCGTGCAGAGAATTGCGGGAGAGCCGCTTATAAGCAGCTATTCTGTTTCGACGCTTGGTGCAAGACGCTCTGCTGGACGAAGGCGGCTCTGATCGAGGGTGGCCGTGTGAAAGACGCCTGGTGCTACAAAACACCATTGGATGCCATTTGTGTTTGTACTTTCTGCGGAAAATGATTAAATAATGTCAACAAAAAAATAAAGGTTTCCGCTAAATAAAGTACCTGCTATTTTTTTCTCCAAAAATGAGGATCAGCCACCCAAACTGATGTGCATAGTCATATATTATTAATTATTCAACAATCTCTACTGTTTACCAAGTACAGCTCAATATCGATGCCGAATAAATGGGCTTAAAAAACCAAGAACATCTACAAAAGGATCTTCCTCACAACAATGTCTCCACAAACTTAGCACGGACCCTATAATGTTTGACAAAGCAACAAACAAAAACGCTACTCATAAACAAAGCTTTCAGGGAAGGATCACCACACCACGTCGATGTTAATTAACGGGTCCAATCAAATATTACACTTAGAGTTTTCATCCTCGGACTCAATATTGAAGCCAACACCTTCAATACAGGCACAACACACCCACGTGACAAAGCCGGATCAAGCTGAAGAGACGAGGACGTATGCCCATATTTATGGCTGAAGCCAAGCTAGACCATGCCGATGCCGGACCCTGGATACAACCCTCCGGCTCTTGGAAAGGACATCTGGAGCAGGTCAAGGGCCTCGTTATCCCGGACACTGCTGCACTGCCTTGTGTCCCTGTCAATATGGTTTATTTCCCATGTACTGTAGCATTGTCCACAATTATTTCTTACAGATTTTTTATGTTTAACACTAACAATAGTACTCACATCTCAATTTTGTACTTTTTAAAATTTCTACACTTTTAATGCATACAATCTAAAAGAGCGTCAAGTCATCAATTTCCTTTTGATGCAGGTGCAAAATTCTCCTGATATTAATGACGTGCTTGTGTATTAACAACAATATCAATACAGGCATGATGGATTAATTATATCGATGGCCAAGAACACGGAGATGCCCGCCACCAGTGTGGCCATCCATCCATTCTCGGGGTACCATCCAGGGTATCTCAAATCTCAAAGATATATAGTAAGCATTCATCGTATCTTAAAGATAGATATACAATCATTCCAAATTAAAATGTTTATCAAGAGTATGCAAAGATTCTCTATATAGGTAGGATATTAATTCACTATAAAATAGGCAGGATGTTAATTGCATGTAGATATATGGTGTAATATAATTAGACGTTGATATTTGATAGAAATTAGTTGCATGATGCTATTTGATAAATATTAATTACCCAGCAGATTTTATCGGATGGCGTCGACTTGTTTATAACCGGTGATAGATATATGCATATCATTTTCTTGGAGATACTATTGGCGACGTCTCCCTTAGGTTTGATAAGAAAGAAACTATCACTTCCATCATCATGAATGCCCGACATGTGGTTCTCTGTTTCCTCCTCCTTGTACTTGTGTTAAACGGAAATCCTACCGCCGTTGCCGGTTCGTCTCCCTTTCTCTCTCTTTAACTTGTTTTTCGCTTCTTTACGTGGCGTTATACACGAGAGACTGAAGCAAATAACTGAGGCAACATGTGTACCCTGCTAAAAAACTAATGCATGTATTGTTTTAGTATTGTTTTTTATGTGATTTTATTATTAATAATCATTTTGTGTCATGTTATATTTCCATTGTAATTATAGGATCTAAGATGCTCTCCAGCTGTGTTTTTCTTTTACAAAAACCTGGCTCGGTAAGTATGAATCACAAAAAATAAACCACAAACCCAGTAAGATTTGGGAAAATTATACTTAATCCTGATAATTATTACTACCATCCAACTAGTGTATTTGACATGCTCTCTATCCATTCCATCCCCGAGGTTTATAAGGAAACCATCACATCATATACTACTACATGGACGCCAGGCATGCTACCTTGGGCGTGTTTGGTTGCCCACATCCTCCCCAGCCAGATCCTGGGAAGGTAATTTTGGTCGTTTGGTTACACGCGTGTGCGGTTAGCTTGCATAGCACGCTACTCAAAGCAGCCCAGAGCCTGGCTTCGGAGTAATGGTCCAATTGACCGTTTCCAGCGAGTCAGGCACGAGCGAGCGCAAGGAGGCCATGCGGTTTCTCGAAGACGATGCATGGTTTCTTGAAGCCGCGCTATAAATCCCCGCATCCCTCTCTCACCGCTCACTCTACCCTGTCTATGCCATCACTCCCTCACAGGTAGCGTTGTGATTATCGGCGGTGGGAAGATCTGCACAGCGACCACTGGCGGCGACCTTCCGCGTGGCGTAAACCTTCCTTGCCGGATTTAGGGTTCGATTTAGCGTCCATTTTAGTGTTTTATAGGCCTCCATTTAGGGGTTGATAGGGCTCAATTTGGATGTCAATTTAGGGTTATATTTGTGGGAAGCTAAGTCTATTAGGGGGTACATCAATCTGAATTGGGGGAAGAACAATTTAACTTGGAGTGTCTTGAACAATGATCTTCACTGATGTGTGGTCCATCTATTAGGATGATCGCTGGTATGAGGGTTGGTTCTGCACATTGTAGTTCTGATCCTTGTACCAACTCTCTCGTTCTATATGACAGCAAGCAGTGAGGATCATGACCCTGAAGGAAATATGCCCTAGAGGCAATAATAAAGTTGTTATTTATATTTCCTTATATCATGATAAATGTTTATTATTCATGCTAGAATTGTATTAACCGGAAACTTAGTACATGTGTGAATACATAGACAAAACAGAGTGTCCCTAGTATGCCTCTACTAGACTAGCTCATTGATCAAAGATGGTTATGTTTCCTAACCATAGACATGAGTTGTCATTTGATCAACGGGATCACATCATTAGAGAATGATGTGATGGACTAGACCCATCCGTTAGCATAGCACTATGATCGTTTAGTTTTACTGCTATTGCTTTCTTCATGATTTATACATGTTCCTATGACTATGAGATTATGCAACTCCCGAAATCCGTAGGAACACCTTGTGTGCTATCAAACGTCACAACGTAACTGGGTGATCATAAAGATGCTCTACAGGTGTCTCCAAAAGTATTTGTGGTGTTGGCATAGATCAAGATTAGGATTTGTCACTCCGAGTGTCGGAGAGGTATCTCTGGGCCCTCTCGGTAATGCACATCATAATAAGCCTTGCAAGCAAATGACTAATGAGTTAGTCACGAGATGATGTATTACGGAACGAGTAAAGAAACTTGCCGGTAACGAGATTGAACTAGGTATAAAGATACCGACGATTGAATCTCGGGCAAGTAACATACCGATGACAAAAGGAACAACGTATGTTGTTATGCGGTTTGACCGATAAAGATCTTCGTAGAATATGTAGGAGCCAATATGAGCATCCAGGTTCCGCTATTGGTTATTGACCGGAGATGAGTCTCGGTCATGTCTACATAGTTCTCGAACCCGTAGGGTCCGCACACTTAACGTTTGATGACGATCGGTATTATGAGTTTATGAGTTTTGATGTACCGAAGGTAGTTCGGAGTCCCGGATGAGATCACGGACATGACGAGGAGTCTCGGAATGTCCGAGACATAAAGATTGATATATTGGATGACTATATTCGGACACCGGAAGTGTTCTGGAAAGTTTCGGAATTTACCGGAGTGCCTGGGGGGGTTACCGGAACCCCCCGGGGGAATGATGGGCCCTAGTGGGCCATAGGGGAGAGAGAGGGCAGCAGCCAGGAGGTGGCGCGCCCCCTCCCTAGGAGGAGTCCGAATAGGACTAGGGGAGGGGGGCGCGGCCCCTCTTTCCCTCTCCCTCTCCCTCTCTTTCCTTCCCCCCTTCTTCCTTCTTTGGTAGTTCCTACTAGGAATAGGATTGCAATCCTATTCCTAGTAGGATTGCAGCCCTAGCCGCACCATAGAGGGCCGGCCGGCCTCCCCCCCTTGCTCCTTTATATATGGGGACAGGGGGGCACCCAAAGACACACAAGTTGAATTGTTCTAGCCGTGTGCGGTGCCCCCCTCCACAGAAACACACCTCGGTCATACCGTCGCAGTGCTTAGGCGAAGCCCTACGCCGGTAGATACATCATATCCGTCACCACGCCTTCGTGCTGACGAAACTCTCCCGTGAAGCTCAACTGGATCAAGAGCTCGTGGGACGTCATCAAGCTGAACGTGTGCTGAACGCGGAGGTGCCGTACGTTCGGTGCTTGATCGGTTGGATCGCGAAGAAGTTCGACTACATCAACCGCGTCACTTGACGCTTCCGCTTCCGGTCTACGAGGGTACGTAGACACACTCTCCCCTCTCGTTGCTATGCATCTAGTAGATAGATCTTGCGTGATCGTAGGAAATTTTTAAAATACTACGTTCCCCAATAGTGGCATCATGAGCCAGGTCTATGCGCAGATGATATGCACGAGTAGAACACAATGAGTTGTGGGCGATACTAATCATACTGCTTACCAGCATATCATACTTTGCTTCGGCGGTATTGTGAGATGAAGCGGCCCGGACCGACATTACGCGTACGCTTACGCGAGACTGGTTTCACCGTTATGAGCACTCGTTGCTTAAAGGTGACTGGCGGGTGTCTGTCTCTCTCACTTTAGCTGAATCAAGTGTGGCTACGCCCGGTCCTTGTGAAGGTTAAAACAGCACATACTTGACGAAACATCATTGTGGTTTTGTATGCGTAGGTAAGAACGGTTCTTGCTAAGCCCATAGCAGCCACGTAAAACTTGCAACAACAAAGTAGAGGACGTCTAACTTGTTTTTGCAGGGCATGTTGTGATGTGATATGGTCAAGACATGATGAGTTATACGGCTATGTATGAGATGATCATGTTTTGTAAAGTTATCGGCAACTGGCAGGAGCCATATGGTTGTCGCTTTATTGTATGAAATGCAATCGCCATGTAATTGCTTTACTTTATCACTAAGCGGTAGCGATAGTCGTAGAAGCAATAGTTGGCGAGACGACAACGATGCTACGATGGAGATCAAGGTGTCGCGCCGGTGACGAAGGTGATCATGACGGTGCTTTGGAGATGGAGATCAAAAGTACAAGATGATGATGGCCTTATCATGTCACATATTTTGATTGCATGTGATGTTTATCTTGTTATGCTTCTTATTTTGCTTAGTTCGACGGTAGCATTATAAGATGATCCCTTACTAAATTTCAAGGTATAAGTGTTCTCCCTGAGTATGCACTATTGCGAAAGTTCGTCGTGCCGAGACACCACGTGATGATCGGGTGTGATAAGCTCTACGTTCAAATACAACGGGTGTAAGCCAGTTTTGCACACGCAGAATACTCGGGTTAAACTTGACGAGCCTAGCATATGCAGATATGGCCTCGGAACACTGGAGACCGAAAGGTCAAGCGTGAATCATATAGTAGATATGATCAACATAAGATGTTCACCATTGAAACTACTCCATCTCACGTGATGATCGGACATGGTTTAGTTGATTTGGATCACGTGATCATTTAGATGACTAGAGGGATGTCTATCTAAGTGGGAGTTCTTAAGTAATATGATTAAATTGAACTTTAATTTATCATGAACTTAGTCCTCATAGTATTAGCATATCTATGTTGTAGATCAATAGCTCACGATGTTGCTCCCCGTTTATTTTTTATATGTTCCTAGAGAAAACTAAGTTGAAAGATGTTAGTAGCAATGATGCGGAATTGTTCTGTGATCTGAGGATTATCCTCATTGCTGCACAGAGAATTATGTCCTTGATGCACCGCTAGGTGACAGACCTATTGCAGGAGCAGATGTAGACGTTATGAACGTTTTGACAAAAGCTCGGTATGATGACTACTTGATAGTTTAAGTGCACCATGCTTTACGGCTTAGAACCGGGACTTCAAAAACGTTTTGAACGCCACGGAGCATATAAGATGTTCCAAGAGTTGAAATTAGTATTTCATACTCATGCCCGTGTCGAGAGGTATAAGACTTCTGACAGTACTTTGCCTACAAGATGGAGGAGAATAGCTCAACCAGTGAGCATGTGCTCAGATTGTCTGGGTACTACAATTACTTGAATCAAGTGGGAGTTAATCTTCCAGATAAGATAGTAATTGACAAAGTTCTCTAGTCACTATCACCAAGTTAGTAGAACTTCGTGATGAACTATAATATGCAAGGGATGACGAAAGGAATTCCCGAGCTCTTCGCGATGCTGAAGTCGGCGAAGATAGAAATCATGAAAAAGCATCAAGTGTTGATGGTTAACAAGACCATTTGTTTCAAGTAAAGGGCAAAGGGATAGAAGGGGAACTTCAAGAAGAATGACAAGCACGTTGTCACTCCCGTGAAGAAACCCAAAGCTAAAACTCAAGCCTGAAACTAAGTGCTTCTACTGCAAAGGAAACGGTCACTGGAAGTGGAACTGCCCTAGATACTTGGCGGATAAGAAGGATGGCAAAGTGAACAAAGGTATATTTTGATATACAAATTATTGATGTGTACTTTACTAGTGTTCATAGCAACCCCTGGGTATTTGATACCGGTTCAGTTGCTAAAATTAGTAACTTGAAACGAGAATTGCAGAATGAACAGAGACTAGTTAAAGGTGAAGGGACGATGTGTGTTGGAAGTGGTTCCAAGATTGATATGATCATCATCGCACACTCCCTATACTTTCGAGATTAGTGTAAAACCTAAATAAATGTTATTTGGTATTTGCGTTGAGCATGAATATGATTTGATCATATTTGTTGCAATACGGTTATTCATTTAAAGTCATAGAATAATTGTTATTCTGTTTACATGAATAAAACCTTCGATAGTCATACACCCAATGAAAATAGTTTGTTGGATCTCGATCGTGGTGATACACATATTCATAATATTGAAGCCAAAAGATGCAAGGTTAATAATGATAGTGCAACTTATTTGTGGCACTGTCGTTTATGTCATAATGGTGTAAAGCGCATGAAGAAACTCTATAGTGATGGACTTTTGGAATCACTTGATTATGAATCACTTAGTGCTTGCAACTAAAACTCCGTTCTCCGGAACAATGGAGCGAGCAACAGATTTGTTGGAAATCATACATACTGATGTATGTGGGCCAATGAGTGTTGAGGCTTGCGGCGGGTATCGTTATTTTCTGACCTTCACTGATGATTTAAGCAGATATGGGTATATCTACTTAATGAAGCACAAGTCTGAAACATTTGAAAAGTTCAAAGAATTTCAGAGTGAAGTAGAGAATCATCGTAACAAGAAAATAAAGTTTCTACGATCTGATCGTGGAGGAGAATATTTGAGTTACGAGTTTGGTCTTCATTTGAAACAATGTGGAATAGTTTCACAACTCACGCCACCCGGAACACCACAGCGTAATGGTGTGTCCGAACGTCATAACCGTACTTTATTAGATATGGTGCGATCGATGATGTCTCTTACCGATCTACCACTATCGCTTTTGGGGTTATGCATTAGAGACAGCTACATTCACGTTAAATAGGGCACCATCTAAATCCGTGGAGATGACACCGTATGAACTGTGGTTTGACGAGAAACCTAAGTTGTCATTTCTTTAAGTTTGGGACTGCGATGCTTATGTGAAAAAGTTTCGACATGATAAGCTCGAACCCAAATCGGAGAAGTAAATCTTCATAGGATACCCAAAAGAAACTGTTGGGTACACCTTCTATCACAGATCCGAAGGCAAGGTCTTTGTTGCTAAGAGTGGATCCTTTCTAGAGAAGGAGTTTCTCTCGAAAAAGTGAGTGGGAGGAAAGTAGAACTTGATGAGGTAATTGTACCTTCTCCTGAATTGGAAAGTAGTACATCACAGAAAATTGTTCCAGTGATTCCTACACCAATCAGTGAGGAAGCTAATGATGATGATCATGAAACTTCGGATCAAGTTTCTGCTGAACTTCGTAGATCAACCAGAGTTCGTTCCGCACCAGAGTGGTACGGCAACCCAGTTCTGGAAGTCATGTTACTAGACCATGATGAACCTACGAACTATGAGGAAGCGATGATGAGCCCAGATTCCGCAAAATGGCTTGAGGCCATGAAATCTGAGATGGGATCCATGTATGAGAACAAAGTATGGACTTTGGTTGACTTGCCCGATGATCGGCAAGCCATCGAAAATAAATGGATTTTCAAGAGGAAGACCGACGCAGACGGTAATGTTACTGTTTACAAAGCTCGACTTGTTGCGAAAGGGTTTCGACAAGTTCAAGGAGTTGACTACGATGAGACTTTCTCACCTGTAGTGATGCTTAAGTCTGTCCGAATCATGTTAGCAATTGCCGCATTTTATGATTATGAAATCTGGCAAATGGATGTCAAAACTGCATTCCTAAATGGATATCTCAAAGAAGAGTTGTATATGATGCAACCAGAAGGTTTTGTCAATCCAAAAGGTGCTAACAAAGTATGCAAGCTCCAGCGATCCATCTATGGACTGGTGCAAGCATCTCGGAGTTGGAATATACGCTTTGATAAGTTGATCAAAGCATATACATTTATACAGACTTGCGGTGAAGCCTGTATTTACAAGAAGTGAGTGGGAGCACTACAACCTTTCTGATAAGTATATGTGAATGACATATTGTCGATCGGAAATGATGTAGAATTTTTTGGTAAGCATAAAGGAGTGTTTGAAAGGAGTTTTTCAAAGAAAGACCTTGGTGAAGCTGCTTACATATTGGGCATCAAGATCTATAGAGATAGATCAAGACGCTTGATAAGACTTTCGATGAGTACATACCTTGATAAGATTTTGAAGTAGTTCAAAATGGATCAGTCAAAGAAGGAGTTCTTGCCTGACTTGTAAGGTGTGAAGTTGAGTAAGACTCAAAGCCAGACCATGGCAGAAAAATATAGAGAGAATGAAAGTCATTCCCTATGCCTCAGCCATAGGTTCTATAAAGTATGTCATGTTGTGTACCAAACATGTTGTGTACCTTTGTCAAGGGGGTACAATAGTGATCCAGGAGTAGATCACTGTACAGCGGTCAAAATTATCCTTAGTAACAGGATGACTAAGGAAACGTTTCTTGATTATGGAGGTGATAAAGAGTTCGTCGTAAAGGGTTACGCCGATGCAAGCTTTGACACTAAATCCAGATGACTCTAAGTATCAATCTGGATGCGTATTGAAAGTGGGAGCAATTAGCTAGAGTAGCTCCATGCAGAGCATTGTAGACATAGAAATTTGCGAAATACATACGGATCTGAATGTGACAGACCCGTTGACTAAACTTCTCTCACAAGCAAAACATGATCACACCTTATTACAATTGGGTATTAATCACATAGCGATGTGAACTAGATTATTGACTCTAGTAAACCCTTTGGGTGTTTGTCACATGGCGATGTGAACTATGGGTGTTATTCACATAACGATGTGAACTATCGGTATTAAATCACATGGCGATGTGAGCTAGATTATTGACTCTAGTGCAAGTGGGAGACTGAAGGAAATATGCCCTAGAGGCAATAATAAAGTTGTTATTTATATTTCCTTATATCATGATAAATGTTTATTATTCATGCTAGAATTGTATTAACCGGAAACTTAGTACATGTGTGAATACATAGACAAAACAGAGTGTCCCTAGTATGCCTCTACTAGACTAGCTCATTGATCAAAGATGGTTATGTTTCCTAACCATAGACATGAGTTGTCATTTGATCAACGGGATCATATCATTAGAGAATGATGTGATGGACTAGACCCATCCGTTAGCATAGCACTATGATCGTTTAGTTTTACTGCTATTGCTTTCTTCATGATTTATACATGTTCCTATGACTATGAGATTATGCAACTCCCGAATACCGTAGGAACACCTTGTGTGCTATCAAACGTCACAACGTAACTGGGTGATCATAAAGATGCTCTACAGGTGTCTCCGAAAGTATTTGTGGTGTTGGCATAGATCAAGATTAGGATTTGTCACTCCGAGTGTCGGAGAGGTATCTCTGGGCCCTCTCGGTAATGCACATCATAATAAGCCTTGCAAGCAAATGACTAATGAGTTAGTCACGAGATGATGTATTACGGAACGAGTAAAGAGACTTGCCGGTAACGAGATTGAACTAGGTATAAAGATACCGACAATCGAATCTCGGGCAAGTAACATACCGATGACAAAAGGAACAACGTATGTTGTTATGCGGTTTGACCGATAAAGATCTTCGTAGAATATGTAGGAGCCAATATGAGCATCCAGGTTCCGCTATTGGTTATTGACCGGAGATGAGTCTCGGTCATGTCTACATAGTTCTCGAACCCGTAGGGTCCGCACGCTTAACGTTTGATGACGATCGGTATTATGAGTTTATGAGTTTTGATGTACCGAAGGTAGTTCGGAGTCCCGGATGAGATCATGGACATGACGAGGAGTCTCGGAATGTCCGAGACATAAAGATTGATATATTGGACGACTATATTCGGACACCGGAAATGTTCTGGAAAGTTTCGGAATTTACCGGAGTGCCGGGGGGGTTACCGGAACCCCCCGGGGGAATGATGGGCCCTAGTGGGCCATAGGGGAGAGAGAGGGCAGCAGCCAAGAGGTGGCGCGCCCCCTCCCTAGGAGGAGTCCGAATAGGACTAGGGGAGGGGGGCGCGGCCCCTCTTTCCCTCTCCCTCTCCCTCTCTTTCCTTCCCCCCTTCTTCCTTCTTTGGTAGTTCCTACTAGGAATAGGATTGCAATCCTATTCCTAGTAGGATTGCAGCCCTAGCCGCACCATAGAGGGCCGGCCGGCCTCCCCCCCCCCCCTTGCTCCTTTATATACGGGGGCATGGGGGGCACCCAAAGACACACAAGTTGAATTGTTCTAGTCGTGTGCGGTGCCCCCCTCCATAGAAACACACCTCGGTCATACCGTCGTAGTGCTTAGGCGAAGCCCTGCGCCGGTAGATACATCATATCCGTCACCACGCCGTCGTGCTGACGAAACTCTCCCGTGAAGCTCAACTGGATCAAGAGCTCGTGGGACGTCATCAAGCTGAACGTGTGCTGAACGCGGAGGTGTCGTACGTTCGGTGCTTGATCGGTTGGATCACGAAGAAGTTCGACTACATCAACCGCGTCACTTGACGCTTCCGCTTCCGGTCTACGAGGGTACGTAGACACACTCTCCCCTCTCGTTGCTATGCATCTAGTAGATAGATCTTGCGTGATCGTAGGAAATTTTTAAAATACTACGTTCCCCAACAGACCTGTGACATACACATTGTAGTTCGATGGTGTGTTGAGCCTAATGTTCTTCATTGCATTGCCCTTCTGACAAGTTGGTCATCGACAATGATGCTTCGGCAGTTGTTCCAAGGGCAAGGTTGTAGTAGAAGGCAACAGTTCAAAGAGGAGTCAAGGGAGGCCGACAAATATCGATCGCTTCCATGAGGACGTGGGTCCATCCCACTTTTGCAAGGTGCTAAAGCACCTGGGTTATATTTACTTCTAATCCATAATGCCTTCCATGAGCACATGGGCACCATCAGAAAATCGTTCTGAGGACGAACACCAGCTTCAACTGAAGGGTCAATCTCCGAGATGTCAATGGGAGGCATGCCATGGATCAAGGATGGGTTTGCTTTGCCATAGGTGCTTTTTTGCGGGAAATTTTTGATATATTCATCTTCAATCATGGCAGTACAACGAATACCAGAAATAATAAAAATTGCATCCAGATCCGTAGACCACCTAGCGACGACTATAAATATTGAAGCGAGCCGAAGGTGCGCCGCCATCATCATCCCTCCGTCGCCGGAGTCGGGTCCTGACTGAGGATAGTTTCAAGTTCATCGTGTTCGACATTTCAGACGCGGCGTGGTGGTCAAGTGCGGCCATCATGACCCAACTTGTCATGATCCAAGAGTTATAATATTTGTTCGTTAGTCTGTCGGTCCTGAACTATTATGCCTATGATTGTGTGGTTATGTGTATGTTTGCTTGTCACTATTATGTCTATGATTGTGTCGCTATATGTATGCTTGTTAATGAAGTCATGCGTACCCTTGTTGAAAGTGGTGTGCCTATGACCTTGTGTATGCTTGTTGAAAGTGGTGTGCCTATGACTGTGTGTGCTCATCACCTCACCACTCAAAAAAGATATAACTACATTGTATGTCTTACACATAACCAAACAACAGTAAGCTTTATCTGGTGAGCAAAGACTTGCGACCAAACGTCATACGTCTCATGCAACCTGGAGCTTTGTGGGCAACCAAACGCACCGCAGAACATGGTTTACTGTCTATATTTACTCGGCCAGACTCAACCAAACCACAGATGCAGGAGGCCCAAATTCATGCAGCGAACCAAACACGCCCCTTATGTTTCTTCCTCCCCACATCTAGGGTCTAGCATGTTTTTCTCTTCTTTGCTCGCGGTGTGAGGCTACAAGAAACCACACTAATAATTAACTGATGCGTGTGTATTTACACTTACACATGTAATGTAATAATGTGGTGTTTCCTTTTTCTTCTAATGTAACAATGTGTTGTGTTCATACAGAGGGTTGCAGATACCGGGTTTCGACAATGCCATTCTGTTTGGACGCCTTGTGCAAGGCGTTGTGCTGGACGCAGGCGCAAGTCATCGGCGCCCGTGTCAAGCAACAAACGTGCTGGAGATCAGAGGGTAGCACCAACTGTGTCTGTCTCTTCTGCAGAAAATAACCTTAATAAAGCCAGAAAAATAAAGGTTTCTGGCGTCACAGTGCATTTGTGCAATGATTTTCACAATCCTTCAAAGCTTTTCTATAAGTTTTCTCCGTTTTTAGAACCAGAGTGGCTATCGTCTATATATAGTTGTCTAAACAAAGTTTTTTTTTTCTGAAACCCCCAAGCATGTATTTCGTTTTTCTTATATAAAAAGAAAAAGGGCCTCCAAGCGCGCGCGCTCTCTCTCTCTATCTCTACATTTTCCGCAACCCGAAGTGCATACGTCGAATTTCTTAAGCTAAAAATAAAGATCATTTAGTCTTTATTTCTCCGTTTGCCAGACACATGAGTATGCACACTTACATGCTCACATATTTTTTTCCAGTGACACGAGTGAATTCGCATATCCATATGTTTTGAGGGTAGGGAGACGGCTTTAATTCAGTTGCTGCAAGAATTAGACCATTTCTGCAAGTATTAATGGCTCAATTGCCTACGCTGTGGAGCTCAGGAATTTCCATATGCTCCCAGACAGCAGAAACTCTTTTCCCAAAGGGTGGAGGGCACATACAGTGTACTTCCGAGGACTGCAAATGTCCAAGTGCAAAGTATTACTACGAAAACTGCGATTTCCCAGGACTACAAGTTTCACAGCACAAACTACAGGCTCTACAAAAAGATTGTACATTCGGCCCCGGGTTCGATGCTCTCCTTCTGTTTTTTACATAGAATTACAGTGGTTAGTAGTTGTATTTAGTAGTATAATCTAATTATGCACCATTGGAATGCACCTCATCAGAAGCTCGGACGAGATTTTTGTGGGATTGCTGTGAACTGCCACAGGCTTCAGGTTCTTGCCTCTAGAGAGCTCTCGATTTCTGCTATTTGATTCGGCGGGGTGTTTCTGCTCGTCGAGCTCCATGGCCTCAGGATTGCTCGGGGCTCTCGGAGACAAAACCAGATTCTTCTGCGAGGACCGAGAGTTCCTGGTCGCCGCTCAGGAGCTGAGTGGAAGGGATGTACATGGTCAGTTCGTGAACACATAGGAAGCATAGTGCTTTCATCATCTTAGGAAGCATGGGCAAGCCACGACGTAGTGTAGTGACGGACAACATCATATGTGGAAAACTAAAGCTATATGCATGCTACTGCGAAGTAAAACAGAGGATGTCATCTGAGGATAAGCTGCAGATTCGGTGTGTGCCCAATACTGATAGAAATGCAGATGTGCACCGAAAACTTAAATCGTGCCTCAACATAAAACACTGAATGCGTAACATCAGGGACTTGAACTTTAATGAAAACATCCAAGTTATGGGGAGTACCTTCCCGTTGATGACCCATGTTGGAAAACCTTCCAGACCAGTGGCTACACATTCGTTGGCCATTTTCTTCCCCTTACCGGCTCCATTAGGGAAGCATTCCACATAATCCAGAATTTCCATAGCTTCACGACCGAACAACTGCATGGCCATATGGTAAGAATTATAAAGTAGGTCTTAATTGATTTTGCTCTGCATCATTTTTCGAGATCTAGCACAGCAACAATGAGGTCCTGTGGTAGTAATAACTATTAAAAGCTGTTGATTCAAGGAAGATGAAAGAGCCCATACTTGTTTTTGGTCATTGCAGTGAGTACACCAGAATGCTCCATACATCTTAGCACCTATAGAATGTAGATGTCTTGCCAGTGAAATAGCAAAAGGGGTTGATTCTGATGTTACCTCTGTTTTGTATGGTTCTAATACGAAATCACCTGTACTGCATAAAATGAAGGAAAAAAGAAAGTCTATTAGTCACTTGCGACGATCTTAAAGAAAACGAACTATGCAGACTAAAATTCACATTGACCTCAAATCAAAATGGCTGGTTCCTACGTAAAAAGTCAAAGTAAAATGGTTGTCCGAAAGAGAAATTCACTATGGGATGTGAAACATACAACCATAATAGAGAGTAAAACGTAACGTTTTGCTGCACGTTCGATGAAACTTCAAGTAAATGGCAAAAAGGATGCCTTATAATTTGTATTTTCACTGAGCAATCCCATCATTCAACGTTAATAACCAATGTGAGAGGAAGTCTCACCCCTTTAACTGAGTAGTAGCCGAACTATATGAGTTTGTTAAAGCAAGAGCAACAATGACAGCTACAGCTAACTGAAGACCAACAAACTTCTGGATGCGTGCCAAGCCAATGTCCTGCAAGAATTCCTTCGGGCACAAGGTCAGTTCGATGGGCAACTTGATTACCAAAATATCTAAATGAAGAAGAGGAATGTGCTGATATGTTTAAGAAAAGCACACACCTTCAGTCTGATGAAAAATAACGTGAAGGAGATAAACGCTGACGATAGGCAGTATAAGCAAGACGTCCCGACAAATTTGGTGTTCAGGATGAAGAGAAAATAAGCGCTCGCAGTCGCCAGTGAAGTAGCAAGCAGAAGCAAGGTTAGGCGGATATCCAAGTCATCGAGTACAGGGAGCAACTCCTCTCGATTTTCTTGCAGAGAGAGTGCAGTCACCACACCATATGTCACCATACCAACTAATGGAAGAGGGATCCCTACAGAATTAAAGAGAGACCAATTGTGAGCATCCATAGCACCGTGTTATGTGTAAGTAAATATCAGGACACAACAGCGCGAGGTTCGGCCGAATCACTATCACTGAATGATAAAAGGGAAGATCATGCATATAGTTGTTATATAAATTCTGAATCTGCAACCATGATTTGGAATAGAATACACAGTGAATCTCGAAGGTGGCTAAGCTCTCAGTACAGAGGAAATTGACTATTTATCCTCCTCAATACACAACTGATAATGCAAGCACAACGGAAGCTGTAGAAATGTACAATTTCTACTTTTCTAGAAGTAGGCCTCAATCCCATGAGCAGTGGGGGAGGAAATTACCGAAGACGACGGAGTAGTCGCTGTCGAGCACGTCGCCGCAGCCTCCCCCGGCGACGGGGCAGAAGGCCTCGGAGCCCGTGAGCTTGAGGTAGCTGAGGTAGCCGGTCTCCAGGAGCCCCAGCCCCGCGACCCCCGCGGTCCAGGCGCTCGTGGAGACGCCCCACAGGGACGAAGCCAATTCCGGCGGAGAGGGCAGTGGCGCGGGGGTCTCCTGCTGCTCCGGGGAAGGAGGCTCTGCGCAGCACCTGAACCGCGCGGCTCTCTGCGGGGACCACGGAATCAGAGGGCGCGGCGGCGGCGGTCGGAGGTGCGGACGGTGTGTGTCTTACCTTGACGCGCGGCGGGGAGGAGGAAGTGGCGGTGGAGACGGCGCGGCGGGCCGCGGGCGGGAGGAGGGAGACGGAGAGAGCCGCGGAGATGGTCGCCATGGCCGGAGACGGAGGAGTGGTGGGAGCTCGCCTGACCTCTCTCAGCTCTCCGCACGCGACTGTTCTGTGGGCCACACTTCGCAGCTGAGCTTGCTTACTGGACCTTGCATTTGATCCATGCACTCATGGAAAGAAGCCTGGGCCCATCAAATAACACGATTTGTTTTTTTTTGTTTCTGAAGCCAGCAACCTTTGCTATGGGCGGGCTGATAGCAGGAATTCTCACTGCAGAAGAAAATGCTGAAATCCAGAAAAAAGAAAGTGGGAGAATAATCCAACCATGGTGTTTGTTAATATATAGTACTACTGCAGTACTCCCTCCGTTCATTTTTGTAAGACCTTTTAGACATTAAAGACAGCACTTACAACAGTTCAATTTCAGCTGTCCTAAAGGACTTACAAAAATGAACATATACAAATCCTACAGTCATGCACATGCACACGCACGTTCTCATTTTCTTTTCCTTTTTTTCTTGGCATTGACTCGTAATTTAGCATAGAGCGATACAGTCACAGTGAATACACACCCGGCCTCTGCATAACTAGGACACATGCAGGCACATCCACGAGAACCAAAAGATCATGACAATTGCATCTTGGCGAAGATCTTGTCGAGGTGGAACAGGTGCTTGCGCACGCGGTACACGTGCAGCGTGTACATGACCGCACTGCAGGTCACCAGCAAGAAGGAGAGCGCGATGAGCTGCCCGAAATCCTGTTACAATTTGGTTGCACGGGGAAATCATCACAGCCGTTTGGCAACAAACAAACTGAACGAAACAAAAGACCGTGCGTACCCTGGGGTCGGAGACGATGATGCCCATGACGTAGGTGAGCAGGTCGAACACGGACTGGAGCGAGCTCTGGACCCCGCCAAAGGCGCACCGGTCCGCGTCCGGCACGCCGTCCTGCATCAGCTGCATGACCGCCAGGTCGAACATCCAGAGGCCGAGCCGCGACGCGGCCACGCCGGCCATGAGCACCCACGCCGACGCCACGCGGCCGCCCACCCAGACGGAGCCCACGCAGAGCAGCAGGCAGCACCACTGCGTCCAGATGGCCCAGAGCCCCGTCCGGAGCGTCGACAGCCGCGCGTGCACCGCCGGGTACAGCACCGTCGCCCCGATGCCCACCATGGCGCTGAACCCCCTCGCCAGGCTAATCACGTACGCCGGGATGCCCTCCCAGTCCAGCGTCGCCGTCATCAGCGTGCCAAAGCTGCAGCAGCAACGGGAACGTACAAGACACCCAAAAAAGTTTAAGTCCTTGCTGAGTCCAAATCATGATGAATGAATTACCTGAGCACGGAGAAGTAGAGGATGGCGACAGCAACCCCGGGCAGCACCACCTCCTGCCTCGCGTACACGGCCCAGGACTCCCAGCAGGGCAGGACTGAGAGCCGCGCCGTCAGTCTCTCGCTCCAGTCCGACGACGCGTCCCGACCGTGCCCCTGCACCGCCTCGTCGACCTCCGGCGCCAAGGCCACGTCCCTCGCCAGGCCTTTGGCGCCGAGAGCGGGCACGCCGTTGTACACGGACACGAAGAGCCAGTACTCCACCCACACCGAGGCGACGTTCCACAGCGCCAGCGCCACCGCGGAGGCCTGCGTGGACACGAAACTGATCACGAACCCGGACAGCACCGGCGCCAGAAGCTTGCAGCTCAGGTCGATCCTCCGGATCGCCGAGTTGGTTCCGGTCAGCACCGCCGGCGGATGCCCGCTGCACATCACCACCACCCTGCATGCATCATCGCGGCCATCAAGTTCACACAACAACACGTACTCTCGATCAGTTGTGGGCTTCGAATTGTGTAGTACCATTGTCTCTCGATCAGTATGGTTCCAGCGAGAGTCGAGAGCGCCGCAAGCGCGCCCGACACGTTGGTGACCACGACTAGAGCCACGAACACCGGGAAGCTCGTCACTTTCAGGTCATCGTAGACAAACAGCGCGGTTACGGAGATTCCAGCAACGATGAAGGATATGCTTTGAACCAGCAGCCACAGGCCCAAAACCTGCATTGCATTTACCCATGTATATGAAGTAGGGTGAGATAGGGGTTGTTTCATATAGTTATCAAGCTGAGAGGGCTGCAAGGCTGTTTATTTAGGTCTTTGACCTAGCTCAGAAATAGATAGAGAGTTGAGCTCCTCTAAGGTTAGGGTGAGAAGTGAGGCCACTTGGTCTACAAATTCGCCCAAATCTTATTTTATTTTTAAAATTGAGGGTTTGAAGCCTCCCTTCCTAGTTGGCTCCCACCATGTAGTAGCATGTACTCCCTCCGTTCCTAAATATAAGTCTTTCTAGAGATTTCAAAAAGTGACTACATACAGAGCAAAATGAGTGAATCAACACTCTAAAATATGTCTACATACATCCGTATGTTGTAGTACATTTGAAATGTCTAAAAAGACTTATATTTAGGAACGGAGGGAGTACTTTTTTTGTGTGTGTGTGTGAGAGGATTCCACCATGTACTTGATTCATCTCTATAGTGGAAGATTGCTTGTTGTTGTCCGTGGTTCTTTCCCGCAAGGGGTTTCCACGTAATCCTTGTGTCTCCCTTTGATTTGATGTTTCTCTTGTCATAACGGTTGTTGCTCAAGTGTTTGCTTGCCATCGGTACCTATTGCTCATGTTTGGCATGGTTTGTTTGTGTTGGCATTGAAGGCATGACATATATATGGATTGTTTGATTGATATGTTGGGGTATTGATGTTGTAGTGCAAATATCTGTTGTGGTAAACATTGGATAGCAAGGTGCTTGTGGATTTCATGATATGGTTCCGGTTTCCTACACGCACAAAAGGTGTTTGCAGAAATGCATGTGAAGAGCTGCTCTGTTTCTAGTTAGTTATAGGTTGAATGAGCAAAGTTGTGGTGATCTGGATGGAAAGAAAACGTGGAAGAGAGCGTGGAGAGCAGACCTGAAGGTAGGTGAGGCTGTCGACGAGGGTGCCGACCATGGGCCCGAAGACGGCGACGGAGGCGGACTCGACGACGCCGTAGACAGCGGCCAAGAGCAGCGAGCCCGGCCAGACGCGGATCATGTACAGCCCCACCGAGAACTCCCACATCCTGCGATCCCATCAAATGAGGAGCGGGGTTCGTTCGTTGCTGAATCGAGGGAAAATGCAGTACTACGTACCGTGCGCCCCATCTGGCGAGGAAGTGGCCGGCGTAGAGGCGGCGGAGGAGGGACGCGTCCAGGCCGCCGCCGTCGAGGAGAGGCGCGAGATGTCCGCCGCCCCCCATCTATCTACCCAAGCACGGAGAAGGGAACGGGTGGGTGGGGAGCGAGCGGGGTTTTGTTTTGGGTTTGTTTTCCATTTTCCAAACTGCTCTTCAGACGACATGTATACACGCATGCATGCGTGGGTGGGTTTGTTTCACTGTCGTGCATGAATCGTCCCGTGTTTTGCCCTCCGTACGTATAGTAGCATAGCATTGCTCGTTTGTTTTTTTGCTGTGGGTGGGGTCGTTGTTGTGGGTGGGGTTGGGCGACAGTTTGACTTTGACACGATAGCCTGATGGCCTTTTGTACAATTGCTTCAGACAGAAGACGATGGCACTTAAAGAATTTATATGATGTCAGACATGCCTGCCTGCATATAAATATGGCTGGCTGCACCTGCAACTGCAAATTGAAAAAGGAGCAGAGGGTTTAAACAACGCCAACCCAACAAATATATCTTTAAAAAATCAAATCATCAATTTCAAGTGATCACATCATGGAGGAACCAACCCATGGTCAACTCTCCAACCCTGGAGTTCATGCAGGATAGGGGGGACAAGAAAGTGGGAGCATATTAGGCCTTGTACAATGCAAAGTGCTTAGAATAGATGCTTGGAGAAATAGACCAGGCTTTTCTTAAGCACCGGTGCTTATTTGTACAGGGCAGACGCTTAGTTAGGCATCTCTCCTGTAGAAATAGGCACTAGTGCTTCAGAAAAAATCCGGTTTATTTTTCTAAGCACCTGTCTAAGCACCTAGCATTGTACAAGGCCTAATAGTCCAAACATGTTGTTGCTCCCGGGTTTCCAGATGCAGAATTACAATGCATACTCATGCATAAACATGTCTCGTTTTCTTTGTGTATATACAGATCTGGATGGTCTTAAAATCACATAATATCTGAGCAACACCTGGAATATAAACCAGATGATGACTTGAAATTTGGACTTCCAAATGTATGTATGTATGTATGTATGTATGTGCCACCAAAGCCTTCTTTGGCAAAACAAGGAACGATGGATGAACAGTGCCATCTCCTTTCTGGTCTTCCATGTATAAGTTTCAGGTGATAGAGCTATATCCTGCAGTTCGCCGCTGTAGAGTGGCATGGAAAGTCGCAAGTTAGTGTGAGCAAGGGTGGTTTTATCTTGCAAGAGTAGTAAAACCTTTCTAGTCTGTCTTTGAGGAACACATAAGGTTGTCTGAACTCTGACGAGCATGAGAAATAAGCATCGACGTAGATAGAAGGGGGGAGGGGGACTCACTGCAGTAGACGAACTGGTTGAAATCCAAGGTCACTTTCCCTTGCTTGGTTGTATCGAATGAACTGAACAGGTTACTGGAAACCGAGAAAATATTTCATCAGTAATTCAGAATAGAATTTAGCACATGGGGCATGGTACTTTGAGAGGACGTAAATCACGTTACACATTTCGGCAAAATGTTCCCTGCTGTTCAAATATAAATCAAATAACCACAGACCACTCTACAATTAGGCTTTACTTGGAAAGTAGAACATGTCCAGCAGCTGTGTGTTGTAAAACATTGAATGGCACACGTTGGAAACATGCTGATACATACCGAGATGACTGCACAAAGATGCAGATCGATATGAACTCATCCAAACGAACCATTCCCTTCTTGCTCTTGTCGAAGCTCTGAGAATGGACAAGTATGAAATTAGCTAAACAAAAGGAAGTAAAGAATAAGAAGCACAAATGGAGCCACAGGTACTTACTTCATTATTACTCCCTCTGTAAAGAAATATAAGACTTTTTAGATCACTCCTTTAATGATGAAAAAGTTTTATACTCCCTCCGATCCAAATTAATCGACGCAGCTTTAGTACAACTTTGTACTAAAGTTGTACTAAAGCTGGGTCAATTAATTTGAATCGGAGGGAGTATTTCCTTACAGAGGGAGTACTAGCCAAGGGCTCTAATAATGCTACAGTGACATTTTCTCAAGTTCTGTCATACTGCAATTTCTTTTTTTACAGGGATATACTGCAAGTTCTCCATTTTATATTCACTGTTGACTTCAGTTGCCACCTATATTTTCTCAGTTGCATGACCCATTTCAAGCTCAAACAGGAAGACCCATGGTCAAATAACTCATCTTAGTACTTCACCGACCAACACTAGTTTTTTGAACAGCAACAGCGGGCGATCAACGAACACTAGTTTTACACCTAGATGCTCCAATTTTCAACAACAAAAAAACAGCTTAGGATAAATAACTTCTTCATCTCAAGCTTGAAATTTGGACAGGTTCATCCTTCAAATGTATCACTCCAATAGTTCCACACAAGCTCATGATGCCTTTTGGGAGAGCCTCTAAAGCTAGACGTGAATAATCCTAGGATGAACCATGCAGTAGAAATGAAAGTGAGGTACCTCACAGACAGTGTAGAAGGCAGGTGAATCCAAAGAGAAACCGAGTTTGATTAATGCCTGTATAGAACATGGAGGGAAACAAAATCCATGTAATGTTGCTCATATGGGATACAGTTGACAGTAGATCTGAAAACTAGAGAAATCAACATATCACACCTCATACACATCCTCAAGACTGAGAAATCCACGACCCCTGAAATTAAGGAGAGGATAAGAAAAATAGACAAGGATAATATCTCAAAACACACGCACACAAACACGCTGAACACCTAAAGTCGAGAAAAATACAAACTGTAGCAAAGTTTAGAGTGGCACTCGAGCAGTTTATGAATGTCACACATGGCTGCAAACTCATGAAACGGGATACCTTTCTAGGGTGGAGAAAACACTCTGCACCTGCAAATTAAAAAGGAGCAGAGCATATCAATCAAGTCAAACAGGAAGCAAGGAATTAAGAATGCATTACAATGAAGCTCACTCCCAAATGTAGTGTACCATATACTGCCTCCGTTCCTAAATATTAGCCTTTTGAGAGATTTCAATAGGGACTACATACAGATGTATATAGACATATTTTAGAGTGTAAATTCACTCGTTTTGCTCCGTATATAGTCTATATTGGAATCTCTAAAGAGGCTTATATTGGAGTGTACAGAATAGCGGGCCAATTTACTTGACAATTCATTTAACCAAACTTCAAATACCATGGCCACAAGACTATCAATTTTTCGGAAGGAAAGACAAATGTGCAGGCCAGTGACTAATCCTGAATGCCGAACAGAACGAAGCAGAGATCTCACATACCTTCTGAAGGAACTTGTTAAGAGCCAAGAACTCTGCAAATACAAAGGGATACAGCAAGCGAAACGAGGTCAAAATCAGATCATGTTTCCAAGCGATCACAGCATGAAGCCAATGGTCAACAATCCCTAAAGTACTAAAGTTCATGCAGAACCGGAGCGGCTAACCTTCGAAGCTCATGGTGCCGTTCCGATCGAAGTCGTACATCCTGCACAGTACAGTACAGACATCATCAGCCCCCAATCCCCAAATGAGCTAGAGTCGTCAGATAAGTTAGACAGAGCAGACAAGGCGAAAGCCCCGGCGGCCAGAGGAGGAGGACCTGATCATCTGCTGCACGACGGAGAGGGGGAAGTCGAGGTTGCCCACGGCCAGCGCGCTCTGGCGGGAGGAGAGCGGATTCACGGGTTATAGTGGTCGAATTCTGGTCGCAGGCACTTCGGGGGCCGAGGGGATAAGGAGAACCTGGAGCTGAGGAGCCGTGATGTTGCCGGTGCCGGCGGCGTCGACGCGGTCGAACCACTCCCGGAGCACCACCGCGTTCTCCATCTCCGCCTCTCCGCGACGGAGACTACCAGAGCGTTTCCGGTGGGTGGGGAGGACTGAGCTTCGGTGCCGTAAGGCAGGTGCCTTTGGGTGTATGACATGTGGGCTCAACAGGTGGCTGGCCCACATGTCACCCACACAAAGGCAGGTAACGTTACGGCACTGAAGCAGGCTCCGGGTGGGGACGGGGAGGGAGGTGGGAGTTGGCAGGTTTACGCCTTCGCTAACTCCCGCCTTCGAGCCTAGGATACGGAATACGCGTACACTAAGGACATGTACAATGCATAGCCCCAGGGTGATGCCTCACACGCCATGTAGGATCGGATAACAGATAAAGTAGGTTCGGATAGGGAAGCGGGATCCTCTTCAGGAGGCGGGTGCTTGGAGTGAAAAAGTATGGTCCGATGTCAAAAGCTGAAAAGGTTGGAGTAAAAAGTAGAGATGCATGTGTATTAGAGTATTTATTTTCTATTTCTTATTGAGGCCCACTAGAGGTAGCTTGCATTGGGAAGAAAAACTAAATGTAGATGCCTCAAACTACTTTTTATCATGGGGCATCTGTATCCATATGCCACCATTGTACATGCCCTAACACAAAAATGCGTCCACTTGCCACCCCTTTCCCGGCTGACGTTCGCCAGATAACATTATCGTAAATTCATTCAAACCAAATTTGCACGACCGAAACTATCGCGGGAACTAAATTGTTGAAGTGCCATCCTAAGCTTTCTTATTATCTATGTTTGGGTACTTGATTTTTTTTGCTGTTTTCTCGTCTTCTCTCTTTTTTTCCTCTTGTTTATTAACTGCACCTCTCCAACATTTACCCTTTATCTGTTTACAAGATCCACGAAAATAGTCAAAACATATCTCAGGCAAAACTAACCAATGGAATTCACCGCAACTGAAGATGAGAAATTAGTACTACCTCCGTTTCGGATTATAAGATGTTATGGATATTTCAATATAGACTACATAGAGACTGAAAATAAGTGGACAAGCACACTAAAACTCGTCCATATAGATCTGACTCAGAAAAAAGTTAGAACATCTTATAAATCGAAACGGAGGGAGTAGCATTTCACTTCACAACAATCATCACAACTGAAGCAGTAGGTAGCCTTTTCTTCCATTTTTTGCATGAACATTGAAGCAATTGATAAAAACAGAGAACTCCATTTTCCCTAAGCTCAGCTCACTTTCTTATTGAATCTAGCTCAAGTCACTTACATGCCTAGTAAATGGAAGAAATTGGACAAGATCAACCTTACATGTATCTTGTCTACAACCTACGCTCGATCTTCTGCACAACCAGGAGGGCATCCTCCCAAGGTAAGTTCAGTGAGCAACAGAATCGTAGCATTGTGTTCGTATTTGGCCATCCTGAACTTCACGCCATCAAATCTGAGGACTTCCATGTGCTTGCCAGCATTGATGAAAACAGATGGGGTGTTGCTGCTTCACTGTGATTTACCACTGAAATAACGTGGACAGTGGACGATGCTCTGCATCAGTAACATCCGCCGCTTGCCTTGGCAAAGCATCATCATCATCGGTGGATGCACACGGTGACTCAGCACTCATGGTGTCCATGATCACTTTTCCGAGGACAAATCGGACCTCGGCAGTAACTCCGTCTTCCAGCAACTTATAGTCAATCCCATGCATCCCTCTTCTCTCGTCGTATGAAGTTAGGTCATAATCAAGGCCGTTAAATATCCCCAATACTCTGCCCTTCTCCCTGGCTGATACAAAAACCTGGGAACAGACCCATGAGAAATCTTAGTATGCATGATGATTATCGACTGGCTTAAGAACAATTATATGAGGCAATTACCAATTTAACTAAACTATATAGCGACTGTTTTGTTACATCCATGCATATTCTCTTGTTAAAACTGGCAGCCATTCATCAGTGTACTGTGTGCTAACTTAAGTGGCTAGGCAATATTGATTCAAGTGACATCAATAAGAGCCCCAACCACTGTTTTCTTTTTCTATTTGCCCAGTAAAACAGAAACGTGTGGAAGTGATAATAAACTGATACCAATATTTGAGAGCATAGAAACAATGTAAACAACTATTTAAAGATTAAAGATGCAACTAAAAAGTGCTTCACAAAACGCACTGCTGATTCAGCCTGGAAACAGGAAAATAACATAAGTTGCTCCCACAGGAAAACAGAAAAATTAATAAAAATGTAAGAACTGCTGGTGTGAAGATGCACGGTTGGGAATTAGGATATGCTAAAGCGGTACTTACCAGTCCTGAAAATTGTGATGCCCCCGGATATCTGACCACTGATTGTTTGAGAGTATTTAAACATGTCAATGTATCAACTGAAGATTTGACTAGTGACGCTAGATGTGATGTCCGTTCCATAAGATTATCCACTTTGGCCCCAGAAGGCTCCAAAGCTTCTGGGGCATATGTAACTGGTGCTCCAACATCTTCGTTCAGGAACTCGGTGGCGCTGTCCCATGTTCCAAAATGCATCAGGGCAGCAAAAGCCTTGATTACCTGGGCATCTTGTGGAGAATTTACCAATGCATTGTGAAATGCCAACAGCGCTAGCCTGTGAAATATCCGGAGCATGACTCACAAAGAATATTCATACCGACTGAAAATTGGGTCAAGATATGCTACTCGGTTGCCAAATAAAGAAACAGAAAAAACAGTTTGCCTACTCAGAATAATGAGTGCTAGTATAGGCACAAAATAGGATTACATAAATGCACACTGACAGTGGTATGGAGTACTATGCAGATATTATAAAACTACATGAAGTATGTATGTTTCCATGCTGGCGTAAGTAAATCTAAGAAGATGCACTTTGTCTTCTCTACTCAGCCTGTCAGCCAGACTGAAAACTACTCCCTCCGTCCGGGTTTATTGGCCCTCCTTTTATCTAGCGTCGAACTTTGACCATAAAGTTAACTAATAAATATGAATATATGTCACAAAAATTATATGGCATCTTCTTTTAATACAAATCTGATGGAATACTTTTTGTAGCATATAAATCATATGTTGTGAGTTATATTTAGATGGTCAAAGTTTGATCCAAAATACTAGGGTCCTTAATGACTCTTACCACAAAGAGCAGTGGCATGGACGGTCAGCGGAGAAAAACTTGTCAAGATTAGCCAATAGATCCTGCACAGGTGAAATCAACAGCATGAGACAACATACTAAGCCATAATCTTAAAATCCAAATTTCACATGAACTAACAGGAAGGACAACCACATGGCAACAGCAATTCGAAAAGGGAATCAAGTACTGCTGAAATATTATACCAACTTAGAAAGCATCAGAAATAAGCAACATGATAAGTGGTAGTTCTAAAGTATAGAAAGATGTCAAAGTGACGGATACATCATCTAGTTATTGGCAACACTCTGCCAGTGCCATGACGTGCGTACAGGAAAACAGTTCTTTTCACCAAATAACCCAGCAATAAAGAAACTGGGGATGTAGAATAAGTCAATCTAATTAAAAAATAAACCCAGTTGATAGCCCCACAAGCCCGTAACTGCAAATGACTGGAGACCTAATATAGTGTTGATGGAAGCATCATTGGCCAACGTGAGGAATACCTCAGGACAACGAAGCCAGCCCCATCATTTTAACAGCTATTAATATGTACCCATACTAATAGCAAAATTAGAGTTAAGTGTGCGCTTAAATTTTTCACTACATTTAGCATCCAATTTTCCTCACAACATGGCACATTTCAGAGTTACTCACCATGAGCATCAGACCTCTGTCACTAGATTTGCCCTTCAACTGATCTGACAAATATGCTGCCTAAAATTCAAAGAGCATTCAATAATGAGTAAGCTGAAAGAGAAGTGGCCACGACCAGAAATCTACTTATCTAGCAACGAGACCTCATTGCTCAACTTACCTGAAAAGGCAGCAAAATATCGAGAAGTCCATATTTTCTAAGTAATCTAATCGAAGACTCTGCTGCCCCATAAGATAGCATATATTTCATTTCCATAGCCAACCTTGTCTGCAAAATAAATGAGGACATCAACGTAAAGAGAAAATACAAGAGAAAACATATATGTTTCCACATCGCTTTCAGGGAGATAAACCTTGTCGATATCTATGATGGATGGAGAAAGATCACGTATTGCAGTAGAAGTTTCGCTGGAAAACTGAAAGCCAAGGCGACCAGCAACTCTCAAGCCACGCAAAATCCTGGCTGAAAGAAATTAGATTCAAAATTCGTCTTGGATAGATAATGATAATTCAAATCAAGGACATTCTTGAACACCTACCAGGATCCTCCTTGAAAGAAACATGGGCAGGAATCACTGTACACACCTGATTGATGATTTTAAGGTGTTAAGCAGAAGGAAAAGGGTAAGTAGACGAGGACATGGTTGAATCTGCCTGAGAGGACTCACTGACTATTACCTTGTTTTTTCTTAGATCCTTTACTCCATTCACATAATCATAAACTCTGTGATTGAATGGATTAAAGAATAGGCTGCCATACAAGCATTAAAACAGTGTTAGTAATTTAGCTCCCATGATATTTCACAAAAACTGCATTTGATGAGCATTTGAAGTACAAGACTTCCTACAAAACATATTACCTGTTTACTGTAAAGTCTCTTCTCAATGAATCCTTCCAGCGAAGAATATCCCCCTCATCATGGCCATCTATCTCTTCTGAGCAGTTTACATTTTCATTTCCTTTCACTTGAGTCGGAATTGTTGTGAAGCTTGAAACCTGTAAGAACAAAAGACAACATAAGCAAACGAGGGTTAGAGAACAATGCTCTAAGAACCAATATTCAAAATGTCAATGTTCCTATGAATAACAAACCTCAAATGTTGAACCACGCCATCTAACAAGGCATATTGGAAAGCGTTTGCCAACGATGAAACACCGTGTGAAAACATGTTTTTTAATCTGGGAAGAATCATAAGCACGTCAATGGGATAATGGTATCATTATTTTTGGAAAAAAGAAACATGTGTGATCTTTGAATGAGCTGAAACCTGTTTGAGACTTGCAGTGGTGATCACATCAAAATCTTTAGGTGCCCTTTTGAGTAGCAAATCTCTCACACATCCCCCAACAAGATAAGCTTCAAATCCTGTAAAACAACTCTGTTCTTGAGTACCGCATACATTCTTATATGCCGTGGTTTATGCTTTAGCGCAGTGGTGTGTTAAGAAGCAAAAGCATGACATGAATGTGGTGTCAAAGCTCTTCGCTTTGAAACGAGGATAAATAACCAAGTGACATATATGCACCTTTTCGTTTCAGCATTTGTAGAACAGCCATACAATTGCGAGGTATAGCGCCCGCGGGGATTCCAACGGTTCTCGAGTCAAAATATTTCCACGACGAAGGATCGATAAACCCTGCACATGAATAACAGTTGATAAAGTCGATTTGCATAGACATGGCTTACATTTGTTTGACAGGATTTACTTGAACATCTTTACTCCAAACAAACAACTGGGTGCTTGCCGTACACCAAAAACCCAGTGCAGAGAGAATGTGATAATGAGTACAGGGGCTAAGCGAGAACAAGCTACCCGTGCAGCTTGCACAGCAGCTGCGGAAGGCGAGCTGCATAGATATGATTTACCTGGCCTTGAAGCGGAGCTGGACCGCCCGTTCCGCAGACCGCCGCCGTCTTCCTTCCTCGAGCCGTACTTCCTCATCTGAAGGTGGCAGGGCGATGGATGGGTTAGAGAAAGAGCAAAACTTTGCGTAAGTGCGCCGCCGGCGAGGTGCTCGACGAAATGCCAGACGGGCATGGGGGAGGAGGAGGCGGCGTGGCGACTGACCTGGAGGAGACGCGAGGCCGCGGAGCTGAGGCGGGAGAGGAGGGGAGCGGGGGAGGAGAGTGAGGAGAGGTCGGTGCACCGTCGGGCCGCCGTCATGACATGGCCTGGGGAGGCGGGCGGGCGGGCGGTGGCGGCGCGGAGGGCGTGCTGTGCGGCAGACGGCGGGGAGTCTTGGGCACGCACGGAGCGCACGGTTGTTGTTGTTGTACCTGGCAGCCCAGGCTGAAGCGGGCCGCTATGAAGAGGGGCCGGGCGCAGTCGGGCTGACGGCGATACGGCCCATTAAGGCCAGTGAGCCGACGAGATGAGCCCAAGCTCAACGCGAATGCTATTTCTCGCCCGTTGGTCAGTCGTAATAGATCTTGCCTGCAGCGGTATCTTGAGGAGTTTTTTTTTTGCGGGGTAGTATCTTGAGCAGTTTTTTTTAGCATCTCATATACACGCGCATACACTCACCCCTATGAACGCACACACGCACACCCTACCCCTATGAGCACCTTCGAGAGACTGAGCCGGCATATCATCTTGAGATTTACGAAGTCACCGTAGACGCCTCGTCGTCGACGGGAACGTCTCCTCCCACTGAAAGCGCATCGCCGAAAATCCTGAAATAAATTCAGGAATAATGCGAGCACCAGGATTTGAACCCTGGTGAGTTGGGGATACCATTGTCCACCTAACCATATCAACCACAGGTTGGTTCGCGTATCTTGAGGAGTTGGAACATGGGATCACATGGAAGTACGGCCAGGGAAACAGTGGGCGGGCAAGGGCATGTTCGGCCAGTTACTAAGTGGCAAGCGCTAGGGTTGGGAATGGCGAAGCTAAATGTGGACGACGCGATTGCTAAGCAGGCCAACCGAGGTGCAGTGGAAGTGCCAACATGATCAAGACCATTATTGGTGCTTCTGTAGTGGTGTTTGAGGGCGTTACGGATTTAGTTGCTCAAAGCTTTGGCATGCAAGGGGCAGTATCTCTAGCTCAAGACCTGGATGTAAATACTTATTGTAACACATTCGACTGTTTGAGAGTCGTTAATGAGTTGCAGGGGTCTATTCGTCTTGAGCCTATTTGCATGATTCTAAATGAGGCCGAAGATCAATATATAGAGTTTCAGGAGTGCACTTTTCGTCATGAACAACGCGGTTGTAATGGGGAACCGCATCGATTACCTAGGGAGCTACTAGCCTAGAGGCAGGACGCTATGTTTGGTTGCTTGAGTCCCCAGCTCATTTTCGTATTACCTGAAACATAGAAGTTTAAATAAAGTAGTGTTTTTTTACCTTATAAAATTCCCTAAAGCGCAGTGCTCATGGGCCGGCTCAATATTGTAGTTTGTGCGGGTTATTCTGGGAATTTTTTTATCGCTTTTTTACTGGTTTTTATCGCCTTTCCTTGGGGTTTGTTCCATATTTTTCTCTTTATTTTATTTCCTTTGTTTGTTTCTTTCATTTTTACCGGTTTCTTTGGATTTGTTTTTCTTTTTTACGACGCATGTGTATTTTTTTTATATTGTACATTTTTTTATGCACCAAGAAAAAAATGTATAAAAGTTTAACATTTTTCAAATACATGATTAATATTTTCCTGATATATGCTTTGATGTCTATTCTTTCATACACACTGTTGATTTTTCTTATATATCTAAAACATTTTTGTATATGTTTAACGTTGTTCAAACATTTTAAAATTTTAATATATGTTTTTACAAAACAAATGAGTGTTAAACATTTTTTCAAATACATGTTGAAACTTTTTTAAATATACGTAAACTTTTTAAAACTTTACAAGCATTTTTATATTGTATAAATATATTTTTACATGTCAGCAAAATATTTTTGAAAAACGTGAACCTTTTTAAAAATGTAACGTGCTTTTTTAAAATGGTATGAGGCAACTTTTTTGAATTACATGAACATTTTTTACATAGTATAGAAATTTTAAAAATTTCACCAACATTTTTTGGAAACAAGTGGAGATTTTTGAATGGCACGTGCATTTTTTAAATGTATAGATGTTTGTAAAAAGCTGTTCTACCATTTTCTACACTGCATGAACTTTTTTTAATGTGCGGCAAACAACTTAAAAGAGAAAACTAAATTACTTTTTAACAATACATGTATTTAATATTTTCCAAAATACAAGCAAAAGTAAAGAAATGTGTGTGACATCAGCATGGTGAAACCACGTGGCTAGTGGGTCAGCCCACACCCAGCTTTTTGTATGTGAGCTCGGCTTCTGTCTCGCTAAAGGCAAGCCTTCCCTGGTTTAATGGCTCTGCAAGACTTGGCTCGGACTCGAAGGTCCAGCGAGCTGAGTCCATGCCCCTAGGTAGGCTCGGCAAGCCAAATCAAGACGCGGTGTAAAAACAACACAATCTTTGCTAAAATAACTAATAATTCACAATCAATATTAACAATTCACAATCATATATACACTATATACCCATGCATAGAGTTGTGGCGTAGTTTATCGAGTTTATTAATTATGTCATTGATGGACTGCAAGACACACATGGTTATGTAGCGCATTCGTGTAAATATTCCAAAATAGTATCGATCTCCATGAAAAGCATATTGAAGTGTTGGTGCGGGTGATTATGTCAGCACACAAATTATCATGGGTCTTGTGTGAATTAATTGTTTTGATATCTGCAAAGATTAGCACGGTGTCGAAAAACAAGTAACTAGGGCTGAAACAAAGTAGCGAATGTATAAAGTAAATAACATAAAGGAAAAAGGATATAAAATGAAACACACGCCTCGCCGGGCTCCTCCTTGGCCCCCTCCCCCTTTAATGCACGTGTGTGTGTGTGTGTGTGTGTGTGTGTGTGTGTGTGTTATAGGGTGTAGTTGCAGTCACATGTCACGTGCAGTTGCAGCTCATTATGTGGACATATAACTTCCTCGCTCTCTCTAGTAGTTTGCAGGCGCGTTGCACCGCTTGCAGTTGCAGTCGACATGCCACATCTAGTTGCAGCTCGGGAGGGGGGGTATGCATTGTTAAAAGGGTCATTTTTTAAGAAAGAAAATGAGGCACACACCTCGTCGGGCATCTCCCCTCTGGTGCACATGTGTGTTGTAGAGCGCAGTTGAAGTCGGCATGCCGATGTGTTGTTGCAGCTCTGGGTAGTCACGGTGACATTTCTAGTTACGTGTGTGTGCAAACATGCAATTGCCCTTATTTCCTTTGACAAAATCACCATTTTTATCCACAAAGTTATAGTCATGTCGAAGACGTGTAGTTGATATTGAGGACGACACTTGTCGTGTGCCTAATGAAAAACGTGCAACTCCGCTCACCGCACAAAAACACCATTAAGTTGTATTTATGGCCGAGGATGACACTTACAGTTGCGTGCCTAGTGGCGGATATGCAACGGCCCATGCCTCCTCGGTGACTACAATAAAGGCACTTTAAAACACATTGCGGTTATGTTTTAAACTCAATCGATCGAGTCTCGGCAATCCCCAAAAAGAAAAAAAGAAGATGCCTTTGTCACCACCCTTCATCGCCAATGGCATAGAAATGAAAAGCCACGCAATTATTCACTGCCCCCTCCATTCTAAGTTGTGGACACTTTGTACCTCTGCAATTATGTGTACGTGTTACATAGTGCAGTTGGAGTCGAGATCAACAATTGCGGGTCAAGGATGGACGTGCAACTACCACAAGTGTGTGAGAAACCACTTAAATTGAGAAAATACCCCAGAAGTGTCAAAGGAGGGTCTCTACATGAACATAAAAAAAGTATACAAAAAGGGAAATGGAAAAGGAACAAGGGAAAAGGAAGAGTCATTGTCTTTTTTACAACTTACCATATGAATTAGAAGTAGGATAAGAATGATCAGTTCGATCTTGAGTGAAGCAACAATGAAATAGAAATGAACCACCAAACTGAAAAAAACAAAGTATAGCTTAGCAAACATGAGATTTCTCACACGCCAGAAGAAAGGGCCAATAGACAATGAGCCCCTCATCACTCCTAATCCACTGTGGATCCATGCCCAACACAAGGAAAAATCAAAAATGAAGAAAATGAACATGTCCTTCACACCATAGCGCCCGACATGACACGGGACAAGCAACGCTCACGGATCTTAAAGCAATATCGATCCACCGGCTCAAGTGTGTCGACTAAGACTCCGCTAAATATCAGTTGACTAATATTTAGCAAGTGAAAGATCATGGAGTGAATAGGCGCTTTTAAAATAATTACGATTTAGGCTTGAGCAAATGCGAAATAAACCTAGCAGTTAATTTGTCAAACACAAAACCTACGATAACTAGGCTCACTTGTATGCACCAACAACTTATGCTAAGCAAGATAAACAACTAAGTGATAGCAAGATATATAGCAAGAAATAATATGGCTATCACAAAGTAAAGTGCATAAGTAAAGGCCTCGGGTAAGAGATAACCGAGGCACGCGGAGACGACGATGTATCCCGAAGTTCACACCCTTACGGATGCTAATCTCCGTTTGGAGCGGTGTGGAGGCACAATGCTCCCCAAGAAGCCACTTGGGCCACTGTAATCTCCTCATGCCCTCGCATAATGCAAGATGCCGTGATTCCACTAAGGGACCCTTGAGGGCGGTCACCAAACCCGTACAAATGGAAACCCTTGGGGGCGGTCACCGAACCCGTACACATTGGCAACCCTTGGGGGCGGTCACCAGAACCCGTCAAATTGCTCAGGGCGATCTCCACAACCTAATTGAAGACCCTGATGCTTGCCCGGAGCTTTACACCACAATGATTGAGCTCCGAACACCACCAACCGTCTAGGGCACCAAGACACCCAAGATGAACAAGCTCAAGGGTACCAAGCACCCAAGAGTAATAAGCTTCTCAACTTGTAACTTCCACGTATCACCGTGGAGAACTCAAACCGATGCACCAAATGCAATGGCAAGGGCACACGGAGTGCCCAAGTCCTTCTCTCCCATATCCCACCAAAGAAACTAATGCTACGAAGGAGAATGAGAGGAAGAACGTAGAAGAGAACATGAAGAACTCCAAGATCTAGATCTAATGGGTTCCCCTCACATAGAGGAGAAAGTGATTGGTGAAAACATGAATCTAGATCTCCCCCCCAAAGTAGCAATAATCCATGAAGGGATTGAGAGATAGCAAGCTCGAAGAAGGTCAACAATGGGGGAAGAACACGAACTAGAAGGATAGGGTCCATTGGGGAAGAAGACCCCCTTTTATAGGACCCCACGAATCTGCCCGCTATGTGCAGAAAACAGCAGAAGCGGTATGAAAGGATCGATATGGTTGACTAGAGGGGGGTGAATAGGCAACTAACAATTTTTAGCTTTTCTTAACCAAATTAAAACTTAGCAACAAAGTAGGTTGTCTAGATGTGCAACTAGATGGACAACCTATATGATGCAACAACAGCAAGCACACAAGCAAGCAAGCTAGGATATACAATGAAAGCTTGCACAAGTAAAGGTGAGAAATAACCACAAGTGGAGCCGGTGAAGACGAGGATGTGTTACCGAAGTTCCTTCCCTTTGAGAGGAAGTACGTCTCCGTTGGAGCGGTGTGGAGGCACAATGCTCCCCAAGAAGCCACTAGGGCCACCGTATTCTCCTCACGCCCTCACACAATGCAAGGTGCCATGATTCCACTAGTGGTGCCCTTGAAGGTGGCAACCGAACCTTTACAAACAAGGTTGGGGCTATCTCCACAACCGAATTGGAGGCTCCTAACGACACCACGAAGCTTCACCACAATGGAATATGGCTCCGCGGTGACCTCAATCGTCTAGGGTGCTCAAACACCCAAGAGTAACAAGATCTGCAAGGGATTAGTTGGGGGAATCAAATTTCTCTTGGTGGAAGTGTAGATCGATGCCTTCTCAAGCAATCCCTAGGAAATCAACAAGTTTGATTGGCTAGGGAGAGAGATCGGGCGGAAATGGAGCTTTGAGCAACAACGGAGCTTGGGGAAGAAGATGTGAGTCTTCTTGAGGAAGAAGACGCACCTTATATAGTGGAAGAACAATTCCAACCGTTATCCACCAACTATGCCCGCAACATGCGGTACTACCGCACTTAACTTGCGGTACTATCGCACTGCCCTGCGGTACTACCACTCCAGGTGCGGTACTACCGCTGGCGCGGCATGAGCCAGATCTAGCCCCTGTTGCGTAAAGCAACGGACGGTAGTACTGCCGGAGCGGTACTACTGCACATCCTTGCGGTACTACCGCAAGGCAGGGTCAGACCGATCGGGGAAGAGCGCGGAAAAAATAAATTACATCCGCGGCTACTTCCGTAGAGTTTCGATCGATGCAAAAACATGACACGGTACTACCGCTTGCTCGGAGCGGTACTACCACGCAGGACGTGGAAGTAAAATTTTACTTCCGCTCCTACTTCCGTACTAGTTACGACGCTGGGGTCGGTCACACGGTACTACCGTGTCCTTTGTACGGTACTACCGGAAGGAGCGGTACTGCCGTAACCCTGGAGCGGTACTACCGTGAGGCCGTGCGGTACTACCGCTTTCCTTGAGTGGTACTACCGCATGCCTCAGAGTGAAAGTAGTAGAATGCCACTGTTTTTACAAAGACAAGAAAAACAGCCAGAGCTCCAATGAAGCGAAGGAAAGGTGGTGCAAAAGAATAGATGTGCATGTGTTGATTCCACCCTAACCTTTCCGAAGCGGACCCCCTCTTAATAGTACGACTTTCCTATGACTCAATTCCACCAAAAAGAAACAAAAGAAAACGATGTCTTCAATAGGTTTCGAGGGGCACTTAATCGTCTTGTGCCTAGGTATGAGATATCTGAAATGCTCAGTGCACACGATTAGTCCGCAAAAGCATTGTCATCAATCACCAAAACTACTTAGGGAGAAATATGCCCTTACAATCTCCCCCTTTTTGATGGATTGATTACAACACGGGATTTGCACATAAATATAAAAAGTAAGATAATAAGAAAACCCAACATGTATATAAAATATATGTAAGCTCCCCTAGATGTGTGCATACTTATGAAGATGCTTTGGACTGCACAGCGCACATACAAGGATCAACACTCCCCCTATATTTTATAAGCAACACACTCCTTGCAACTAAGAATATAACGCTACGCATGGATGCAAGGAGGATATCGTGAGCACAGAGTAACAGGGCAAGTGAAGCATAAGCTCACAACCTAGCAGATAGCATAGACATAATGATGAAATAAGGAGTAGAGTGCATATGTCTCACACCATATGATAGGTCTCACACACACGACACAAACCAACAGAAAGCAAGAGATAAACAAGGTTCAACCACACGAAAGCAACTGACACGACACAAGACACACGCAAATCATGCACTCTCTCCCTCTTTGGCATCGAGACACCAAAAGGGCAGAGAGGCCCCTATGACATAGGTGGCAGCTCAGGCGGAAGTGATCAGTCGTCACGTGCCTCGTCAGTCTCCTGCTGCTCCTCCTCGGAATCAGACCACTTGTATCCCTGCTTGGCAATCCACTCAGCCTCTGGAGTAATGTTCTTCTCATAACCACTAGACACATCCTCGCCAAAAGTCCTTAAGATCTTCTTGTCGCACCGGCGAACCTGCTTCTGAGCGACATGTGCCTTGTATTGCCCCTTGGCCTGCATACAGAACACAACCTTCATCTTGCTCTTCAGCCTTTTAGCCCACGATGGCTCAGACGATGAGGGAGCATACCCTCCAGAGATGTCCTCATCAGCTGCCTCCTCCTCAATTTCCTCCTCATCCACATTCAGTTGAGCCGCAACAGCCTCTGCACGGGTAGTGGTGTTAGCCCATAGGCTCTTGATGCAAAGTTTGATAGGCTCATGTCAAACCCAGTGAGGAGCCTCAAACTCTTCATCAGGATAGAGCTTCTCCCAAGTCTTGGTGATCAGCAAAAACAGATATGGACCATAGATAGGCACTTTGCGGGTGAACACCGCAAAGCGGAGCTCACACCACATGATATGTGAGATATCAAGTGATTTAGACTGAGTACGACGTGCCTCCTCACAAATGAGCATCATGTCCACGAGATATGCATGTACCTTGTCCTTGTCCCCAATGCGAGGAAACAGAGAGTTGTGGAAGATCCGATGCATAATATCCAAAAAAGGGTTCATAACCCAAGTCTTCTTACCACTTGCGAGCGTCTTCTCCACATAATAGGGCAGCAACAGGTTCTTGTTGGCAGACTCTTGATTGGCATGAGGGCAAACTCCAACAGGAATGTGGAGCCCCTCATCAGCAATTGATGTCTACTACGCAACCTTCTTCTTGTAGACGTTGTTGGGCCTCCAAGTGCAGAGGTTTGTAGGACAATAGCAAATTTCCCTCAAGTGGATGACCTAAGGTTTATCAATCCGTGGGAGGCGTAGGATGAAGATGGTCTCTCTCAAGCAACCCTGCAACCAAATAACAAAGAGTCTCTTGTGTCCCCAACACATCCAATACAATGGTAAATTGTATAGGTGCACTAGTTCGGCGAAGAGATGGTGATACAAGTGCAATATGGATGCTAGATATAGGTTTTTGTAATAGGAAAATATAAAAACAGCAAGGTAACTAAAGATAAAAAGTGAGCATAAACGGTGTTGCAATGCTAGGAAACAAGGCCTAGGGTTCCTACTTTCACTAGTGCAAGTTCTCTCAACAATAATAACATAACTGGATCGAATAACTATCCCTCAACATGCAACAAAGAGTCACTCCAAAGTAACTAATTGCGGAGAACAAACGAAGAGATTATGGTAGGGTACGAAACCACCTCAAAGTTATTCTTTCTGATCGATCTATTCAAGACTCCGTAGTAAAATAACACAAAGCTATTCTTTCCGTTCGATCTATCATAGAGTTCGTACTAGAATAACACCTTAAGATACAAATAAACCAAAACCCTAATGTCACCTAGATACTCCATTGTCACCTCAAGTATCCGTGGGCATGATTATACGATATGCATCACACAATCTCAGATTCATCTATTCAACCAACACAAAGTACTTCAAAGAGTGCCCCAAAGTTTCTACCGGAGAGTCAAGATGAAAATGTGCGCCAACCCCTATGCATAGATTCCCAAGGTCACGGAACCCGCAAGTTGATCACCAAAACATACATCAAGTGAATCACGTGATATCCCATTGTCACCACAGATAAGCACATGCAAGACATACATCAAGTGTTCTCAAATCCTTAAAGACTCAATCCGATAAGATAACTTCAAAGGGAAAACTCAATTCATCACAAGAGAGTAGAGGGGGAGAAACATCATAAGATCCAACTATAATAGCAAAGCTCGCGATACATCAAGATCGTGCCATCTCAAGAACACGAGAGAGAGAGAGAGAGAGAGAGAGAGAGAGAGAGAGAGAGATCAAACACGTAGCTACTGGTACATACCCTCAACCCCGAGGGTGGACTACTCCCTCCTCGTCATGGAGAGCGCCGGGATGATGAATATGGCCACCGGAGAGGGATTCCCCCTCTGGCAGGGTGCCGAAACGGGTCTAGATTGCTTTTCGGTGGCAACAGAGGCTTTCGGCGGTGGAACTCCCGATCTAGGTTACTTTCCGGAGGTTTCAGTATTTATAGGAGGTGTTGGAGTCGGGGGCAAGTAAAGGGGGTCTCCGGGCTGTCCACGAGGCAGGGGCGCGCCCAGGGGGGAGGTGTTGGGGAACGTAGTATTTTCAAAATTTTCCTACAATCACGCAAGATCTATCTACTAGATGCATAGCAACGAGGGGGAGAGTGTGTCTACGTACCCTTGTAGACCGAAAGCGGAAGCGTCAAGTGACGCGGTTGATGTAGTCGAACTTTTCACGATTCAACTGATCAAGCACCGAACGTACGACACCTCCGCGTTCAGCACACGTTCAGCTTGATGACGTCCTACGAGCTCTTGATCCAGTTGAGCTTCACGGGAGAGTTTCGTCAGCACGACGGCGTGGTGACGGATATGATGTATCTACCGGCGCAGGGCTTCGCCTAAGCACTGCAACGGTATGACCAAGGTGTGTTTCTGTGGAGGGGCACCACACACGGTTGGAGAGATCAACTTGTGTGTTCTAGGGTGCCCCCCTGCCCCCGTATATAAAGGAGCAAGGGGGAGGCCGGCCGGCCCCTCTATGGCGCGCCAAGGGGTGCAATCCTACTAGGAATAGGATTGCAATCCTATTCCTAGTAGGAATCACCAAGAGGGAGAAGGGGGGAAGGAAGGAGAGGGAGAAGGAGAAGGAAAGGGGTGCCGGCCCCTCCTCCTTCCTTGTCCAATTCGGACCAAGGGGTGGGGGCACGCGGCCCAGCCCTGGCCCTCCTTCTCTCTTTCTCCAATGCCCCATTAAGGCCCATAGTTTCCCCGGGGGGGTTCCGGTAACCCCCCGGCACTCCGGTTAATTCTGAAACTTTACGGAACACTTCCGGTGTCCGAATATAGTCGTCCAATATATCAATCTTTATGTCTCGGACATTCTGAGACTCTTCGTCATGTCCGTGATCTCATCCGGGACTCCGAACTACCTTCGGTACATCAAAACTCATAAACTCATAATACCGATCGTCATTAAACGATAAGCGTGCGGACCCTACGGGTTCGAGAACTATGTAGACATGACCGAGACTCATCTCCGGACAATAACCAATAGCGGAACCTAGATGCTCATATTGTCTCCTACATATTCTACGAAGATCTTTATCGGTCAAACCGCATAACAACATACGTTGTTCCCTTTGTCATCGGTATGTTACTTGCCCGAGATTCGATCGTCGGTATCTCAATACCTAGTTCAATCTTGTTACCGGCAAGTCTATTTACTCGTTCCTTAATACATCATCTCATGACTAACTCATTAGTCATTTGCTTGCAAGGCTTATTATGATGTGTATTACCGAGAGGGCCCAGAGATACCTCTCCGACACTCGGAGTGACAAACCCTATTCTTGATCTATGCCAACACCACGAACACTTTCGGAGACACCTGTAGAGCATCTTTATAATCACCCACTTACGTTGTGACGTTTGATAGCACACAAGGTGTTCCTCCGGTATACGGGAGCTGCATAATCTCATAGTCATAGGAACATGTATAAGTCATGAAGAAAGCAATAGCAGTAAAACTAAACGATCATAGAGCTAAGCTAACGGATGGGTCTTGTCCATCACATCATTCTCCTAATGATGTGATCCCGTTGATCAAATGACAACTCATGTCTATGGATAGGAAACATAACCATCTTTGATCAATGAGCTAGTCTAGTAGAGGCATACTAGGGACATACTGTTTTGTCTATGTATTCACACATGTACTAAGTTTCCGGTTAATACAATTCTAGCATGAATAAAAGACATTTATCATGATATAAGAAAATACAAATAACATCTTTATTATTGCCTCTAGGGCATATTTCCTTCAGTCTCCCACTTGAACTAGAGTCAATAATTTAGATTACAAAGTAATGACCCTAACACCCATGGAGTCTTGGTGCTGATCATGTTTTGCCCATGGAAGAGGCTTAGTCAACGGGTCTGCAACATTCAGATTCGTATGTATCTTGCAAATCTCTATGTCTCCCTCCTTGACTAGATCGCGGATGGAATTGAAGCGTCTTTTGATGTGCTTTGTTCTCTTGTGAAACCTGGATTCCTTCGCCAAGGCTATTTCTCCAGTGTTGTCACAAAAGATTTTCATTGGACCCGATGCACTAGGTATTACACCTAGATCAGATATGAACTCCTTCATCCAGACTCCTTCATTTGCTGCTTCCGAAGCAGCTATGTATTCCGCTTCACACGTAGATCCTGCCACGACGCTCTGCTTGGAACTGCACCAACTGACAGCTCCACCGTTCAATAAAATACATATCCGGTTTGTGACTTAGAGTCATCTGGATCAGTGTCAAAGCTAGAATCGACGTAACCGTTTACGACGAGCTCTTTGTCACCTCCATACATGAGAAACATATCCTTTGTCCTTTTCAGGTATTTCAGGATGTTCTTGACCGCTGTCCAGTGATCCACTCCTGGATTACTTTGGTACCTCCCTGCTAGACTTATAGCAAGGCACACATCAGGTCTGGTACACAGCATTGCATACATGATAGATCATATGGCTGAGGCATAGGGAATGACTTTCATTTTCTCTCTATCTTCTGCAGTGGTCGGGCATTGAGTCTTACTCAACTTCACACCTTGTAACACAGGCAAGAACCCTTTCTTTGACTGATCCATTTTGAACTTCTTCAAAACTTTATCAAGGTATGTGCTTTGTGAAAGTCCAATTAAGCGTCTTGATCTATCTCTATAGATCTTGATGCCTAATATGTAAGCAGGTTCACCAAGGTCTTTCATTGAAAAACTCTTATTCAAGTATCCTTTTATGCTATCCAGAAATTCTATATCATTTCCAATCAACAATATGTCATCCACATATAATATCAGAAATGCTACAGAGCTCCCACTCACTTTATTATAAATACAGGCTTCTCCAAAAGTCTGTATAAAAACATATGCTTTGATCACCTCATCAAAGCATATATTCCAACTCCGAGATGCTTGCACCAGTCCATAGATGGATCGCTGGAGCTTGCACACTTTGTTAGCACCTTTTGGATCGACAAAACCCTCTGGTTGCATCATATACAACTCTTCTTTGAGATATCCATTCAGGAATGCAGTTTTGACATCCATTTGCCAGATTTCATAATCATAAAATGCGGCAATTGCTAACATGATTCGGACAGACTTAAGCATCGCTATAGGTGAGAAAGTCTCATCGTTGTCAACTCCTTGATCTTGTCGAAACCCTTTCGCAACAACTCGAGCTTTGTAAACAGTAACATTACCGTCTGCGTCGGTCTTCCTCTTGAAGATCCATTTATTTTTGATGGCTTGCCGATCATCGGGCAAGTCAACCAAAGTCCACACTTTGTTCTCATACATGGATCCCATCTCAGATTTCATGGCCTCAAGCCATTTTGCGGAATCTGGGCTCATCATCGCTTCCTCATAGTTCGTAGGTTCATCATGGTCTAGTAACATGACTTCCAGAACTGGGTTGCCGTACCACTATGGTGCGGAACGTACTCTGGTTGATCTACGACGTTCAGCAGAAACTTGATATGAAGTTTCATGATCATCATCATTAGCTCATCATCATCTTGTGCTTTTGATCTCCATCTCCAAAGCACCGTCATGATCACCGTCGTCACCGGCGCGACACCTTGATCTCCATCATAGCATCATTGTCGTCTCATCAACTATTGCTTCCAGACTATCGCTACCGCTTAGTGATAAAGTAAAGCAATTACATGGCGATTACATTTCATACAATAAAGCGACAATCATATGGCTCCTGCCAGTTGCCGATAAATTTACAAAACATGATCATCTCATACAAAACCGTATCACTCATCATGTCTTGACCATATCACATCACAACATGCCCTGCAAAAAGAAGTTAGACGTCCTCTACTTTGTTGTTGCAAGTTTTACGTGGCTGCTACGGGCTTAGCAAGAACCGTTCTTACCTACGCATACAAAACCACAACGATGTTTCGTCAAGTATGTGATGTTTTAACCTTCACAAGGACCGGGCGTAGCCACACTCGATTCAGCTAAAGTGAGAGAGACAGACACCCACCAGTCACCTTTAAGCAACGAGTGCTCATAACGGTGAAACCAGTCTCGCATAAGCGTACGCGTAATGTCGGTCCGGGACGTTTCATCTCACAATACCGCCGAAGCAAAGTATGACATGCTGGTAAGCAGTATGACTAGTATCGTCCACAACTCACTTGTGTTCTACTCGTCCATATCATCTACGCATAGACCTGGCTCTGATGCCACTGTTGGGGAACGTAGTATTTTCAAAATTTTCCTACGATCACGCAAGATCTATCTACCAGATGCATAACAACGAGGGGGAGAGTGTGTCTACGTACCCTTGTAGACCGAAAGCGGAAGCGTCATGTGACGCGGTTGATGTAGTCAAACTTTTCGCGATTCAACCGATCAAGCACCGAACGTACGACACCTTCGCGTTCAGCACACGTTCAGCTTGATGACGTCCCACGAGCTCTTGATCCAGTTGAGCTTCATGGGAGAATTTCGTCAGCACGACGGCGTGGTGACGGATATGATGTATCTACCGGCGCAGGGCTTTGCCTAAGCACTGCAACGGTATGACCGAGGTGTGTTTCTGTGGAGGGGGCACCGCACACGGTTGGAGAGATTAACTTGTGTGTTCTAGGGTGCCCCCTGCCCCCGTATATAAAGGAGCAAGGGGGGAGGCCGGCCAGCCCCTCTATGGCGCGCCAAGGGGTGCAATCCTACTAGGAATAGGATTGCAATCCTATTCCTAGTAGGAATCACCAAGAGGGAGAAGGGGGGAAGGAAGGAGAGGGAGAAGGAGAAGGAAAGGGGCGCCGACCCCTCCTCCTTCCTTGTCCAATTCGGACCAAGGGGTGGGGGCGCGCGGCCCAGCCTTGGCCCTCCTTCTCTCTTTCTCCAATGGCCCATTAAGGCCCATAGCTTCCCCGGGGGGGGGGGGTTCCGGTAACCCCCCGGCACTCCGGTTAATTCCGAAACTTTACAGAACACTTCTGGCGTCCGAATATAGTCGTCCAATATATTAATCTTTACGTTTCGGACATTCCGAGACTCCTCATCATGTCCGTGATCTCACCCGGGACTCCGAACTACCTTCGGTACATCAAAACTCATAAACTCGTAATACCGATCATCATTAAACGTTAAGCGTGCGGACCCTACGGGTTCGAGAACTATGTAGACATGACCGAGACTCATCTCCGGACAATAACCAATAGCGGAACCTAGATGCTCATATTGGCTCCTACATATTCTACGAAGATCTTTATCGGTCAAACCGCATAACAACATATGTTGTTCCCTTTGTCATCGGTATGTTACTTGCCCTAGATTCGATCGTCGGTATCTCAATACCTAGTTCAATCTCGTTACCGGCAAGTCTCTTTACTCGTTCCATAATACATCATCTCGTGACTAACTCATTCGTCATTTGCTTGCAAGGCTTATTATGATGTGTATTACCGAGAGGGCCCAGAGATACCTCTCCGACACTCGGAGTGACAAATCCTATTCTTGATCTATGCCAACACCACGAACACTTTTGGAGACACCTCTAGAGCATCTTTATAATCACCCACTTACGTTGTGACGTTTGATAGCACACAAGGTGTTCCTCCGGTATACGGGAGTTGCATAATCTCATAGTCATAGGAACATGTATAAGTCATGAAGAAAGCAATAGCAGTAAAACTAAACGATCATAGTGCTAAGCTAACGGATGGGTCTTGTCCATCACATCATTCTCCTAATGATGTGATCCCGTTGATCAAATGACAACTCATGTCTATGGATAGGAAACATAACCATCTTTGATCAATGAGCTAGTCTAGTAGAGGCATACTAGGGACATATTGTTTTGTCTATGTATTCACACATGTACTAAGTTTCCGGTTAATACAATTCTAGCATGAATAAAAGACATTTATCATGATATAAGGAAATACAAATAACATCTTTATTATTGCCTATAGGGCATATTTCCTTCAGGAGGGCGCGCCCCCACCCTCATGGGCAGCCCGTGGACCTTCTGGTCCTCCTCCGGTACTCTCTGGTCTTCTTCTGGTCCAAAAATGTCCTCCAATGAGTTTCAGGTCAATTGGGCTATTCCTTTTCTGCGATACTCAAAAACAAGGGAAAAACATCAACTGGCACTGGGCTCTGGGTTAATAGGTTAGTCCCAAAAATCATATAAAAGTGTATATAAAAGCCCATAAAACATCCTAGAAGGATAATATAATAGCATGGAATAATCAAAAATTATAGATACGTTGGAGACGTATCTGCAATCTGAAGCAGATCCATGAAATCCTTCCAAGTGGCAGTCATCTTCTGTCCATTTGTCATCCAAGTCATGTTGCATTCCTCTTTAGGATGGAAGTGAACTGAAGCAAAGAACTGGGCCACAATCTCTATGTCAAAGTCCATATGAAAAGACATGACGTGCTCAATGCCAAACTGCTCCACGAGGTCTAGAGCCTCAGCAAATAGGCCCGGTGCTCCTCCTTCCTCATGTGATTCATGTCAATCCAGTGTGCATCCACATATAAGTTGTGTTTGCTCTTGAGCACCTCTATGAAGATAAGATATTGTTGCTTGGTCCAAAACAAATCATCTCCTATGAACTGAGCCCGGGGATTCACATAGGGATTGATCTTCCTCCTAGCTATGAACTCAGCTGATGGAATATTATCCATGCCCATTGTTGGGTCCTTGTTCTTGGTGTCAGTGGACTTGGTTCGGCGTTGTGGTGCATTGGAGCCCTCAGGAACATCATCTTGGTTGCGTAGACGCTTTGACCCTGTGTCACGGCTGGGATTCGAGCGACGGATATTTAAACCGGAGCCACCACCTATGACACAAACACAAGAACACGCAAGAGACGCAAAGAGAATCAATGCAAAAGCCACAGTAAAGCACAAGAAACATGTACAAATGATAATAGGTATGGGCTACGTAGAAGGTGTGGAGTGAACGGTAGTACGGCTCGAGGATGCGGAAGTAAAATTTAAGTGCCGCTCCTGGTGCGGTAGTACCGCGCCGGGGTGGCATGGTAGTACCGCATCTGAAGCGATACTAAAAAATTTACTTCCGCATCGAGCGCGGTAGTACCGCGTCAGAGAAGCGGTAGTACCATGCTTGACATGCGTCAGAGCGGTAGTGCCACAGGCGACCTGCGGTAGTACCGCTCGGGGTCAGATCCGAACGCGGATCTGATCTATGAACGCGGAGACAACTAGAGCGGTACTACGGTCGATCACAACTCCTTGGTAGCATCATATTAACTAGCATCTCTATTGCACAACTACTCTCCTACACCCTAATCTTGCAAGGAAAAGGCCTATGAGATCTCAAGAACCACATGCAACTCCCCAAAACCTAGATACAGAACAAAAAGGGCAAAAGAAGAAAGGATTCGGGGAGAGACCTTGTTCCATGGCAAGAGGGCGAGGTGGGGAACGATCCCACCGGTCGGAATGCGAGGAGATTGGCCGGAGATGGAGATCCGGCGAGGTCCTCCGGCGACGTTCTTGGGCAAGAGAGAGAGAGAGACGGCATGGGGAAAACAAGTTGAATGGGTATGTGATGTCTACACACGCTTCTACTCTTGTAGACTATGTTGGGCCTCCAAGCGCAGAGGTTTGTAGGACAGTAGCAATTTCCCTCAAGTGGATGACCTAAGGTTTATCGAACTCAGGGAAGTAGAGGTTGAAGATGGTCTCTCTCAAGCAACACTGCAACTAAGATACAAGAAGTCTCTTGTGTCCCCAACACACCTAATACACTTGTTAGATGTATAGGTGCACTAGTTCGGCGAAGAGATGTTAAATGGCAAGTAATATGGATGGCAAAACAAAGTAATATAATTCTGTAATAAAAAGTGCAGCAAGCAAACAAGTGGTAAACGTGAGCACAAATGGTATTGCAATGGTGCAAACAAGGCCTAGGCTTCATACTTTCACTAGTGGCAACTCCCAACAACATTAACATAATCGAATCACATGATATTTCCCATAAAACATGCAAAGGGGACACACTCGGAGGTCATTCCTTCGTGGTCAAGAGAGGACGAGAATTATGTAGGGCTACAAAAGCACACCTCAAAGTTCGTAGTTCTCAATCTAAGGATTTCCCAATGTCACCGCGGCCATCCAAAGAGAGTCCCACAATCACCACAACATATCTAAAGGATAGTCAAAGACAAGCACCAAGAGACTCTCAATCTTCAATCAACACACAAGAGAGGAAATCACTCATGAAAATACTTTTCTAATCCATGTCCAATAGACCGCTGTCACCTTGGTCTCGGGGATTATACTAGATAAAGACAAGTGAGTACATCAATCCAATACATAGAGGAAGGGGAAATATCATGGGATCACCCTAGATTAACATAGCCTATGATCACAACGAAGATCACATCATGGGAGAGAGAATTGGCCACATAGCTACTGGTAAGAACCTCAGCCCCGAGGAGGAACTACTCCCGCATCATGGAGGGAGGAAGCAACGTCGATGGAGATGAATCCGGGGGCACTTCCCCGTCCCGGCAGGGTGCCGGCGCAGGAATTCTGGTCCCCCGAAGCTTGATGGCGATGGCGGCGGAGATCGGAATCGCGTCTGGAGAAAAGGGGTCCGGAATCAGGGTTTCTGCGAGACGCTTTAAATATATGCCAAAGGGGGGCATCGGAGGAGCCTCGGGGGGCCCAGGCGCCCCCCCGGCGCGGCCCAGGGGGGGCGCCCACAGGGCGCCTGGAGCCCCTGTGGGTCCCCCCCGGCTGCAGTTTGGCCGCACGGTAGCTCCTGGAACGCTGATTTTTTATATATTTTTTCTGGATTTTTCCTGGCAGTTCTCGTAATGTGAAAACCTGAAATACAAAAACAGCCGAAAACAGAAACTGGCACTGGGGTGCACTGAGTTAATAGGTTAGTCCAAATATGATCAAAAGTGTATGGAAGTGTATAAATATCATAGCAATATTACCCAAAAGAGGCATGGAGCAAGCAGAAATTATAGATACGTTTTGGACGTATCAACATCCCCAAGCTTAATTCATGCTCGTCCTCGAGTAGGTAAATGATAACAAGAATAATTTCTGTGGTGACATGCTATTAACCATATAGGACTTTTTCATAGTCACATGACAAAAGCTTACTGAGACAATGAATCTGTAGTAATTAAGTTGCCTCATGAGAAATTCACAAAGAACTGAAAGTTTTACAATATGATACTGAAACATCAAATAGATTTGTAATGAGCATGGTGTGCAAATATGATAAAGTGATATCTCGCTTGCCCCCCTTTAGTGAAGCAAAACATAAATGCAGGGGCACCTCCAAGGTTTAAGAGATGACTAGATACAATGATTTCAAAATAAACGATACCATAATCATGCAAAAGACAATGCTACTTTGGGACAATGCACATTACACTCAGAATGACAATCATGCTCTCAGTAGTTGGTGCTTTTTAAAAGAAGATGGAGACTCTCGAACCGTGGCTTTTGTTGGCAAGGTTGAAAACCCGTAGTCGGAAACAAAGACAAAACATGCACCAGAGCTCTTGGTTTTAAAAACAGAAGTAATAATAATTATTTTTTTGATTATGCATGTTCCGTCAACGAATGCTAGCAGACAACTCAATCACTTCTTGAGATGGACAAGTTTCGAGGAACGGCTCCCGAATGAGGACGATCACATCCTCTTAATCTCCTTTGTTTATCACTGCCAAAGTTTTCTGATTTCTCATGAACAAAGCGTGAAGGAGGGTTTGTTTGTTATATTATTTTTGAGTCGGACGCACTCATTGCCAGTTCCTTCTCGTATTATGGGTTTGCACATTATACATGCAATCCCGGGGTGAAGCTTGTCCAACTTAAAAAGATCATGAATTAACTACTACTTCCTCATGAGCTAAAACAGAGGCACAAAATAGAAATGCATTTTTTGAATAATTTCGAGATGGCACATGAAATTCTTCGTTTGGAATGGCAGGTAAATACCATGTATAGGAAGGTATGGTGGACTCATATGGCATAACTGGTTTAAAGATTTTGGATGCACAAGCAGTCAGTCCGCTTAGTACAGGCGAAGGTTAGCAAAAGACTGGGAGCGACCAACTAAGAGAGCAATGACGGTCATAATCATGCAGAGCGACAAAGCAACATTGAATCAGGCATGGAAGTTATATCGCTACTCAGAAACAAAAGATCATCAAGGCTTGACAGACTTTCTTTACAGTCTTAAATATGCGTGAGCATATGCCAAGTCAATCAAAATAAATTCTTGAAGGAAGATATTACTAAACCATACCACATCATAGGCAAACATGAACTACTAAGCGCCATTATGCACGTAGCATGTTGGTACTCCAATAACACATTGGGAGTCCCCCGGCTATTTGAGACTAACCATAAGAAAACATGAACTACTAAGCGCCATTATGCACATAGCATCTTTATCATAGACATACCAACCAATGCAACGGAAGCAAACTCTCTTAATAAGGTGAGCATGGTAATTAAAGAGAGTTCAAGCAACCAACTAAACAAAAGCTCTTTGAAAAGATAAGCATGAAAGCTAAGAGCTGAACATGATAGTAGCTATTAAAAGACAAAGAACACACACAGCAAGGATAGACATGAAAATTCTATGTTATGTTCTAGGTAGAAGTGGAGCATGTTTCTCTCCCACATAAAGAAAGTTGAGTTCCGACTCGTTATGAAAAGCCGAAGAAAACTAAAAAGGAAAACTAAAAGCAAGACGCTCCAAGCATAGCACATAACACATGAAGTGATAAAAATATAGTGGAACGAAAGACGAACTGATAATGTTGATGGAGAAGGGGATGCACGGGGGCATCCCCAAGCTTAGACGCTTGAGTCTTCTTGAATATTTCTTGGGGGTGCATGGGGGCATCCCCAAGCTTGAGCGTTTGACACTCCTGAATCTTTTTATCATCTTCCCTCGCACACTTGAAAACTCCCTTCATACATAACTCATCATAATCTGATTAGCGAGGTTAGTACCCATAATAAAATGATTATACCTTGCTGGAAATAAAGATATTCTTGAAGGTCTACTGTTTCTCAAGATTGCCAAAAGGTTTTTGCAAAGGAAAAGCAAGCTCTTGGTTTGCAAAATGAAGGAAAAGCAAAACATGACAGAATCTGTGAAAAACAGAACAGCAGGTAGTAATTGATTTGTTCGGGGCACTTCTGCAACTCTAATAAAAAAATCAGAACAGACGCACGAAACACAATTATATAGAGCACGCTGTCGAAAAAATTCAGACCAAAAAGATGATCTGGTGATTTTATACGAATTTTTCTATCCAAGGACAGAATCTGTTTCCTGGACAGCACCTCACAACTTTTGAACTTTCTAGCAATCAGAGGCTACACTTGGCACAAAATTGAAAAGCAAAGATACAATGATGATGCTACTGTAGTAACAACATCAAGACACAACAAAAGCAAAATAAAATTTTATTCATTATGGGCTGCCTCCCAAAAGTGCTTTCTTTTATGCCTTTAAGCTAGGCATAAGACTTTAATGATGCTCTCGTAGGAATAAGAGTTGAAGAACAAAAGAGAGCATCAAGAAGCAAATACCAAACACATTTAAACCTAACATGCTTCCTATGCATAGGAATATTGCAATAGAATAATTCATTGAAGCACAAAGCAACTAGCATAGGAAGGCAAAACAAGCATAACTTCAAAGTATTCACCATAAAGAGGGGAAACTTCTTATTATTAAGATATTTAGAACCAAGTCTCCCTCTCTCATTATAAATTTCAGTGGCATCATGGATGAACTCAACAATATAAGCATCACATAAAGCATTGTTACCATGATCCACATGCAAAAAGGTACTCTTACTCTCCACATAAGCATAATCTTTCTCATTGGTAATAGTGGGAGTAGGACTATCATAAACAACTTGAACACTATAGATTAATTGTATATTAGGAGGGTGGTGTTCAACAAGGGAGTAATTCCCTCCATGATTATAACAAGTTTCATAAGGATAATTTCTCCTTATGTCATAGGTACCTTTATAATCACTATAGATTGGAGTTATAACATCATCATGGTAGAGAAGAGCATTATCATTGCTAGCAACTATATTTGTAAACATGTTGTCTTTATTCTTACTAGCAAAATAATTATCAATTATCACATCACTAGTGGGTAAAGGACTTGCAATCCTATCATCCCCAAGCTTAGAGCTTCCCATATCATCACTTTCAGAGTTGGTACCAAAAAGACTTTCAAGATCATAAGTAGCATTATCATCATTTTCCCAATCACAATAAGTAACATGCATATCATAATCAAAATCATCTTCAATAGTACCTACGGACGTATCATCAAGATGATAATTAAGGCAATAAACTTCACCTTCTTCTTTAAACTTACAATCGTTAGGATAAAAGTTGATGGGGGAAATATGCTCAGGCCAGGTTGATACCCATTCTTCTTCCTTCTTGCTCCTCTTCCTCCTCCTCTTCTTTTTCTTCTTCTTCACCTTAGGAGGGAGTGGTTGGAGATGAAGCTTCTCCACATATCCTGGTTTATCATTAGAAACAATGGGGGAAACTTGGGAGGAACTCTCCTTTTTATTAGCAGAAATATAAGAGACATTTTTATACTTTGGTAAAGTTCCCTCCTTTCTAATCTTACTTATGTAATCATTGTCATGGCAATTAATAACACAATAGAGATGGCAGTTTTGCAAAGTGTTTTTTATTCCTATGGCATTAGCATCTAGCCAAGAAGTTTTTTCTGATAACTCTTCACACATCAAAAATAACATAAGCTCATCATAAAGGTCAGAGGTGATCATGTTATCACACAACTGGTTAACAGTTATGTTTTGAAAGTTCATGCATTGAAAATTAAAGTGACCCTCTATACGGCAAAGTTCACAAGTAAAAGGATAAAGGTCACACAATTCTCTAGCAATTTCATTTAAATCTCTGACCCAAGTGATTGTTCTTTCATGCTTATGTTGCTTACAATACTTCTCTTCTTCGATCGTAGGCCTTTCACAAGGTCTATCCACTCCACAAAAATTAACATGCTTATATAAAACTTCATTTTTAGGAATTGGATCATGCATGTTGCAATCATCATGAATAGTTTCATTTTCTTTGCAAGTCTCTTTAAAAGGTTTATGATACTTGATCCAATCCTCCTTAGGCATATTAAGATGTGAAGCAAAAGATTTGAGGAAATCAACAAGGAGTTGAGAATCAAGCCCAAACTTAGCACTAAACTTGTTAAAACTTGTAGTTTCAACAAAGGACTTAATGCAATCATACTCATAAATTATACCTGACTCTTTACCTTTGTCGATCTCCCAATCTTCAGTGTTGCGTTGAATTCTTTCAAGGAGTTCCCATTTAGCATCAATCTTTTCGTTTGTGAAAGAACCCATAGAGGAAGCGTCGAGCAAATCTTTATCCTGTCGAGAAAGCCTCGCATAGAAATTAGTAATAATCATATCTTTGGGGAGCCCATGGTTAGGACGTTTTAGCATTAACGTTTTCAGTCTCCCCCAAGCTTGAGCTATGCTCTCTCCGTCATGAGGATAAAAATTATAAACATAATTCCTATTCTCATGAACTTCATGAAGAGGATAAAACTTGGAGTAAAAGAGAGACATAAGCTCTTGCCAATCAAGCAAGTACGAGTTATCGAGAAGCTTATACCAATCTGAAGCTTTATCTATAAGTGATACGGCGAACAATTTCCTCATGACAAACTCCCTTGATACACCTGCAAGCTTAAATAATGAACATAGTTGTGACAGATATAGCAAGTGTTCACCGGGATGTCTGTCTCCTGCATAACGATTAGCCAAAACATGATCGATAATACCAGCTGGTATTTCATAGGGCACAATTTCAGTAGGGGGAGGAGCAACCACCACCGGTGTGGGGCGTATTCCCGCAAGCAACGATCCAATAACAGGGTTGTCCATAAGCATACCTAGTGAAATAAAAACAAGAAACAAAAATATTTAATTGCAAGATCTAAAGATATACCTTCAAGCGCTCACCTCCCCGGCAACGGCGCCAGAAATAGCTTGATGTCTACACACGCTTCTACTCTTGTAGACTATGTTGGGCCTCCAAGCGCAGAGGTTTGTAGGACAGTAGCAATTTCCCTCAAGTGGATGACCTAAGGTTTATCGAACTCAGGGAAGTAGAGGTTGAAGATGGTCTCTCTCAAGCAACCCTGCAACTAAGATACAAGAAGTCTCTTGTGTCCCCAACACACCTAATACACTTGTTAGATGTATAGGTGCACTAGTTCGGCGAAGAGATGTTAAATGGCGAGTAATATGGATGGCAAAACAAAGTAATATAATTCTGTAATAAAAAGTGCAGCAAGCAAACAAGTGGTAAACGTGAGCACAAATGGTATTGCAATGGTGGAAACAAGGCCTAGGCTTCATACTTTCACTAGTGGCAACTCCCAACAACATTAACATAATCGAATCACATGATATTTCCCATAAAACATGCAAAGGGGACACACTCGGAGGTCATTCCTTCGTGGTCAAGAGAGGACGAGAATTATGTAGGGCTACAAAAGCACACCTCAAAGTTCGTAGTTCTCAATCTAAGGATTTCCCAATGTCACCGCGGCCATCCAAAGAGAGTCCCACAATCACCACAACATATCTAAAGGATAGTCAAAGACAAGCACCAAGAGACTCTCAATCTTCAATCAACACACAAGAGAGGAAATCACTCATGAAAATACTTTTCTAATCCATGTCCAATAGACCGCTGTCACCTTGGTCTCGGGGATTATACTAGATAAAGACAAGTGAGTACATCAATCCAATACATAGAGGAAGGGGAAATATCATGGGATCACCCTAGATTAACATAGCCTATGATCACAACGAAGATCACATCATGGGAGAGAGAGTTGACCACATAGCTACTGGTAAGAACCTCAGCCCCGAGGAGGAACTACTCCCGCATCATGGAGGGAGGAAGCAACGTCGATGGAGATGAATCCGGGGGCACTTCCCCGTCTCGGCAGGGTGCCGGCGCAGGAATTCTGGTCCCCCGAAGCTTGATGGCGATGGCGGCGGAGATCGGAATCGCGTCTGGAGAAAAGGGGTCCGGAATCAGGGTTTCTGCGAGACGCTTTAAATATATGCCAAAGGGGGCATCGGAGGAGCCTCGGGGGGCCCAGGCGCCCCCCCGGCGCGGCCCAGGGGGGGGGGGGGGCGCCCACAAGGCGCCTGGAGCCCCTGTGGGTCCCCCCGGCTGCACTTTGGCCGCACGGTAGCTCCTGGAACGCTGATTTTTATATATTTTTTCTGGATTTTTCCTGGCAGTTCTCGTAATGTGAAAACCTGAAATACAAAAACAGCCAAAAACAGAAACTGGCACTGGGGTGCACTGAGTTAATAGGTTAGTCCAAATATGATCAAAAGTGTATGGAAGTATATAAATATCATAGCAATATTACCCAAAAGAGGCATGGAGCAAGCAGAAATTATAGATACGTTTTGGACGTATTAGTATGGGGGAGTTAGAACTCCCCCTGCCCGATTATAACCCCCATCCGTTCATAACGATGCGGTAGTACCGCGCATCATCGCGGTAGTACCGCCCGGGCGGAAGTACCGCGCACAGGGCGGTTTTACCGCTCGCTAGCGGTAGTAAAAAATTACTGTCGTGCTGGTTGCGGTAGTACCGTGAGGCTCTCTTGTGGTAGTACCGTGCCAGACCACGGGAGTACCGCTCCCCCAAGAAAGTGCAAGTTTCTAAAAATAAGGCTTAAGCAAACAACTACCGACCAAGACACACAAACACGACAACAGGAAAGAAGGACAACAAACAACTAGAACCACACACGAGACACCCCTCTTCTAAAAGAGGTCGGTGGCTGGAGCCACCTATGTTTGAGTTACTTGGTATAGCACCGCGAAGAATTATGCTTGGGCCCATGACCAACACTCGTCTTTGAAGCACTAGTACCATCTAAAATGGCAAACAATAAAGAGTAGATCGATTTATGCATAATGGGGGGAGGAAAAGTTCATTGAGAGAACATTACTCCCCCTATGTCCATGCCTACACCTAGACAAGATAATAATGTTGAGTGGGAGGAGTGTGTGCAAGGTTCCAATCCACATTGCTCAAATCTATGATATTTAGCTCATGCCTTAACTCGCGAAATCTTGCTTCCTCCAATGGCTTCGTGAAGATATCTACAAGGTTATCATGTGTGTTGACATAATGAAGATCTATTTCTCCTCGACGAATATGGTCTCGGATGAAGTGATACCGAATCTCAATATGCTTCGTCTTGAAGTGTTGCACCGGGTTGACAGAAATCTTGATGGAACTTTCATTGTCACACCAAAGAGGCACTTTGTCACAAGTGACACCGTAATCCTTTAAAGTTTGCCTCATCCATAAAAGTTGTGCACAACAACTGCCGGCCGCCACATACTCCGCTTCGGTGGACAAGAGAGACACACAACTTTGCTTCTTAGAAGACCAACTTACCAAAGAGCAACCAAGGAATTGGCACCCTCCGGAAGTGGACTTCCTATCCACTTTGTCTCCCGCCCAATCCGAATCCGAGAAACCTACAAGGTTGAAGTTTGCTCCTCTTGGGAACCATAAGCCAAAGTTTGGGGTATGAGACAAATATCGAAAGATTCGCTTGACTGCCACAAAGTGACTTTCCTTAGGTGAGGCTTGAAACTGTGCACACATTCCCACACTCAACATAATATCCGGTCTAGATGCACAAAGGTAAAGCAAGGATCCAATCATAGAACGATATACCTTTTGATCCACCGCTTTACCATTGGGATCAATGTCAAGTTGGCACTTGGTAGGCATTGGAGTAGTAGCCGGCTTGACACCACTTAGATTAAACCTCTTGAGCATGTCTTGAGTGTATTTGGCTTGTTTGATGAAGATTCCTTCTCTTCTTTGCTTGATCTCGAACCCAACGAAGAACTTCAACTCTCCCATCATGGACATCTCAAATTGTGCGGTCATGAGTGTGGCAAACTCATCATTGAAAGCTTTGTTAGGTGAACTAAAGATAATATCATCAACATATAATTGGCAAACAAACAACTCCCCTTTTACCTTCTTAGTAAAAAGGGTGGGGTCAATTTTCCCAATTTCAAACCCACGATCTTGCAACAACTCGGTAAGATGCTCATACCACGCACGTGGGGCTTGTTTAAGGCCATAGAGCGCCTTATCAAGTTGATACACGTGATTGGGGAACTTAGGATCCTCAAACCCCGGGGGTTGTTTAACATAGACCAACTCGTTAATAGGACCATTTAGAAAAGCACTTTTCACATCCATTTGTTGCAACTTAAAGTTATGATGAGAAGCATAGGCAAGCAACAAACTAATAGATTCAAGGCGGGCAAAGGGGGCAAAAGTTTCACCGTAGTCGATACCCTCGACTTGGGAGTAGCCTTGAGCCACCAAACAAGCCTTGTTGCAAATGACAATGCCATGAGCATCTTGCTTGTTCATAAAGATACACTTGGTTCCAATGACATTATGGTTTTCCTTCGGCCTTGGCACCAGACGCCACACTTTGTTGCGCTCGAAGTTATGGAGTTCTTCATGCATGGCATTGAGCCAATCGGGGTCTTCGATCGCCTCATAGACCTTTTGAGGTTCAACACAAGAGACAAAAGCTTGATGAGCACAATAGTTTGCTAATTGTCTACGAGTGCTTACCCCTTTGTGATGCTTCCAAGAATATTCTCCATGTGATGCTCTCTAGAAGCGAGCCTGGAAGCAACTTTAGTAGCACAACGCTCCAATTGCTCTTCAAGTGATAATTGAGGAGCTATGAGTTGATCATCTTGAGCGTCGTCAAGAGCTTGATCTTGATCTTGAGCTTGCTCTTGATCTTGAACATGCTCAGAAAATGGAACTTGGCCTTGTGCATCACTTGGTGTCTCACCATCATCTTGTGATTGATCTTGCACTTGGCTTTGTTCATCCGGTTGAGGGCCTTCACTTTGTTCTTAGGAAGCGTGAGGGTCCTGGGTTGATGATGGTTCCAATTGAGTGGAACATTGTCCTTCTCCTTCGGACACAAGGGGTTCCTCAATGGGTAGGATATAACCAACACCCATTCTTCTTATGGCTTGAGGAGGAATTTCATCACCTACATCACAAGTACCACTTTGCTCCACTTGGGAGGCGTTATTCTCATCAAACTCTACGTTACACGTCTCCTCAATGAGTCCATTTGACTTGTTGAGGACACGGTAAGCATGAGAGTTTGTAGCATAACCAACAAATATGCCCTCATGAGCTCTAGCTTCAAATTTAGACAAACGAGCACCTTTCTTGAGTATGAAACACTTACAACTGAACACCCAGAAGTACTTGAGATTGGGCTTGTTACCGGTAAGTATCTCATACGGAGTCTTGTTCAAGCCTTTGTGGATATAGAGCCGATTGGATGCATAACAAGCAGTGTTGATGGCTTCAGCCCAAAAGTTGTATGGAGACTTGAAATCCGCCATCATGGTCCTCGCCGCGTCCATCAATGTCCGGTTCTTTCTCTCCGCTACACCATTTTGTTGAGGGGTATAAGGTGCGGCATATTGTGTTTTATCCCCTCATCACTAAGAAACTCATCCAAGGTGTAGTTCTTGAACTCGGTGCCGTTGTCACTTCGAATCATCAAAATCTTTGCATCATGTTGACATTGAGCTTCATTTGCAAAGTTGATGACGGTTTGTTGGGTCTCACTCTTCCTCTTGAAGAAGTATACCCAAGTGTATCTTGAATAACCATCAACAATCACCAAGCAATACTTTCTACCCCAAGACTATCAAAGGATGGAGGCCCAAAGAGATCCATGTGAAGGAGCTCTAACGGTCTTTTTGAGTAGATGATAGTCGTGGGAGGATGAGCCTTCTCATGTAACTTTCCTTCAATACAAGCACTGCAAGCACGATCTTTGGCAAAGCTAACATTTGTTAGTCCTCGGACATGGTCCCCCTTGAGAAGACTTTGCAAAGATCTCATATTGACATGGGCTAACCGGTGATGTCAAAGCCATCCCACATCAACTTTAGCCATTAGGCAAGTCGCGGTCTTAGTGGGTTGCTCCGAGAAGTTAACCACATAGAGACCGTTCTCGACATGCCCAACATAGGCTACTTTAAGAGTCTTGCTCCGCAAGAGGGCCACGGTATCAATATCAAAGAATGTGGCAAAGCCCATGAGTGCAAGTTGACGAACAGAAAGTAAGTTGTATGCAAGGGACTCAACAAGCATGACTTTCTCGATCGTGAGATCATGAGAAACAACAACCTTGCCAAGCCCCAATACCTTAGAAGATGAAGCATCACCCCATTCGACATTGGTGGCCATAGATGAACCTTGGTGCACGTCCACCACCAAGTCTTTGCTTCCGGTCATATGATTTGTGGCTCCACTATCGAGCAACCATGATCCCCCACCGGAAGCAAACTCCTACAAGAGATCAATGCTTGGATTTAGGTACCCATTTTGTAATGGGTCCGTTGAGGTTAGTAACAAGGGTCTTGGGAACCCAAATAGACCATTCAATGCACTCATAAGAAAAACCAGCAAATTTAGCAAAAACATGTCTATCACTAGCACGGATAGAACATAAGAAGGGTTAAAGTCGCTGGCTTTGTTGGATGGCGTGGCGGGGTTTTTCTTGAATCCACCACTCTTCACATTGTTCTTCTTCTTAGGAGCACCCTCTCCCTCTTTTACAAAGTTTTTCTTGAGAGGAGGAGGTTGCTTGGTCTTGTCGTTCTTCTTCTTCTTGGGCTTGGGAGCAAACCCAATTCCTTCCTTTGCCACAACTTCCTTTTGATTGCTCAAAAAATCGTTGAGGATCTTCTCACCTTGTATACATGACACAAGGCCTTTCTCAAGTTGCTTCTTCAACTTGGCATTCTCTTCAACAAGATGCACATGCTCGCAACATGGGTTAGTAGCATTTGCATTATCAATTAAAACCATGCGAGGAAAGGTAGCTTTCTCCTTAGTTAGCGAAACTTGAAGTTGATCATGAGACTCTTTGAGGCTAGTATGTACACTCTTCAAGACCTTGTGAGCCTTGTCAAGCGTGACAAACTCCTCCTTGAGTCTAGCATGGTCAACCACAAGCTTTGCCTTCTCGGAATTGAGCACACAAGAGACAACTAAAGCATGATCAAGATTTTTCCTTAATTTAGCATGATCATCGTTGTGTGACAACTCAAGAGTCAAACGAAGACCACGCACTTCCTCAAGAGCATTAGCGAGATCCGATATCTCATCGGCATAGTCTTGACTATGACCCTCCATTTTAGAAATGGTCTCCTGATACGTCTCCAACGTATCTATAATTTTTTATTGTTCCATGCTATTATTTATGATGTTTATGATGTTTAATGGGCTTTGTTATACACTTTTATATTATTTTGGGACTAACCTACTAACCCAAAGGCCCAGTCCAGATTGCCCTTTTTTGCCTATTTCAGGGTTTTACAGAAAAGGAATATCAAACGGAGTCCAAATGGAATGAAACCTTCGGGAGAGGTATTTTTGGAGCAAAATACGCACGGGAGACTTGAGAACCACAGAATAGGGCTGAGGTGGCGTCCACGAGGGTGGGGGCGCGCCCCCCTACAGGGCACACCCCCCTGCCTCGTGGGCACCCCTTCTGGCCCCCGGTGCCCTCCTTCCTCCTATATATACCTACGTACCCCGAAACTATCAGAACAACAGAGAAAACCCTAGTTCCACCGCCGCAACCTTCTGTACCGGTGAGATCCCATCTTGGGGCCTGTTCCGGAGCTCCGCTGGAGGGGGGGATCTTCCACGAAGTGCTTCTACATCATCATCATTGCCTCACCATGAGTTGTGAGTAGTTTACCACAGACCTTCGGGTCCATAGCTAGTATCTAGATGGCTTCTTCTCTCTCTTTGGATCTCAATACCAAGTTCTCCTAGGTCTTCGAGGAGATCTATTCGATGTAATCTCTTTTTGCGGTGTGTTTGTCGAGATCCGATGAATTGTGGGTTTATGATCAAGATTATCTATGAGAAATATTTGGTTCTTTTCTGAACTCTTTATGTATGATTATAATATCCTTGCAAGTCTCTTCGAATTATTGGTTTGGTTTGGCCTACTAGATCTATAGTTCTTGCAATGGGGGAAGTGCTTGGCTTTGAGTTCAATCTTGCGGTGTCCTTTCCCAGTAACAGTAGGGGCAGCAAGGCACGTATTGTATTGTTGCCATCGAGGATAAAAAGATGGGGTTTATATCACTATGTTTGAGTTTATCCATCTACATCATGTCATCTTGCTTAAGGCGTTACTCTGTTCTTATGAACTCAATACACTAGATGCATGATGGATAGCGGTTGATGTGTGGAGTAATAGTAGTAGATGCAGAATCGTTTCGGTCTACTTGTCTCAGACGTGATGCCTATATATAATGATCATGCCTAGATAGTCTCATAATTATTTGCTTTTCTATCAATTGCTCGACAGTAATTTGTTTACCCGCCGTAGAATATCGCTATCATGAGATAAGCCACTAGAGAACACTATGGCCCCCGTGTATATTCTCAACATATCAATCTACAATCTACTTTACTTTTCCGCTATTACTTTCTGTTCTTATAACCAAAAATACCAAAAATATCAAACTATCATCTCTATCAGATCTCACTTTCGTAAGTGACCGTAAATGGATTGACAACCCCTTATCACGTTGGCTGCGAAGTTCTTATTTGTTCGTGCAGGTGCGAGGGACTCGCGCGTGGTCTCCTACTGGATTGATACCTTGGTTCTAAAAAACCGAGGGAAATACTTACGCTAATGTGTTGCATCACCCTTTCCTCTTCGAGGGAATACAACGCAAGCTCGAGAAGTAGCAAGAAGAATTTCTGGCGCCGTTGCCGGGGAGGCTTACACAAAGTCATATACTAAGTACCTATCACAAACCCTTATCCTTCGCATTACATTTATTTGCCTCTCGTTTTCCTCCCCCCCACTTCACCCTTGCCGTTTTATTTGTCCTTCTTCCGCCGTGTGTTTATCGTTCGCTTGCTTCTTGTTTGCTTGTGTGTGTTGGATTGCTTGGTTGTCACTATGGCTCAGAACAATACCAAATTGTGTGACTTCTCCAATACAAACAATAATAATTTTATTAGCACTCTGATTGCTCCTATTACCGATGCTGAATCTTGTGAGATCAATGCTGCTCTGTTGAATCTTGTTATGAAAGATCAATTTTCCGGCCTTCCTAGTGAAGATGCCGCTACCCATCTAAACAACTTTGTTGATTTGTGTGACATGCAAAAGAAAAGGGATACGGATAATGATATTGTTAAGAGCCAGATCTTTTTCTGGCTTTTTTGGGCTTCCAGAATAAGCTGACCCCTACCCAGCTTATTCTAGAAGCCCAACCAAAAAAATCATTTATTAAAAGCCTACTAATCAAGTCTTAACTACTAGGCTTCTAAAAAAATAAATTTGGTTGGGCTTCTAGAATAAGCTGGGTAGGGGGCAGCTTATTTCAGCTTATTCTAAAAGCCACCAAAAGAACTGACCCTAAATTGAAGTTACTTCCGTTTTCACTTAGAGATCGTGCTAAAACTTGGTTTTCCTCTTTGCCTAGAAATAGTATTGATTCGTGGAATAAGTGCAAAGATGCTTTTATCTCTAAGTATTTCCCTCCTACTAAGATCATCTCTCTTAGAAAGGACATTATGAATTTTAAGCAACTAGATCATGAGCATGTTGCACAAGCTTGGGAGAGAATGAAATTAATGATACGTAATTGCCCTACACATTGTTTGAACTTATGGATGATTATTCAAAACTTTTATGTTGGCTTGAATTTTGCTTCTAGAAATCTTTTAGATTAGGCCGCAGGAGGCACTTTCATGGAAACTACCTTAGGAGAAGCTACCAAACTCCTAGATAATATTATGGTTAATTATTCTCAATGTCACACCGAAAGATCTACTAGTAAAAAGTGCATGCTATTGAAGAGATTAGTGTTTTGAGTGGAAAGATGGATGAACTTATGAAATTATTTGCTGCTAAGAGTGCTTCTTCTGATCCTAATGATATGCCTTTGTCCACTTTGATTGAAAATAATAATGAACCTTGGGATGTGAACTTTGTTGGTAGGAATAATTTTGGTAACAATGCTTATAGAGGGAACTTTAATTCTACGCCTTTTCCTAGTAATTCCTCTAATAATTATGGTAATTCCTACAACAACTCTTATGGAAAGATGCCTTCTGAATTTGAAACTAGTGTTAAGGAGTTTATGATTTCGCAAAAGAATTTCAATGCTATGTTTGAAGAAAAATTGCTTAAGATTGATGAATTGGCTAGAAGTGTGGATAGAATTACTCTTGATGTTGATTCTTTGAAACTTAAATCTATCCCACCTAAGCATGATATCATTGAGTCTCTCAAAGCCCTGAGAATTTCCATTGATGAATGCAAAGAAAGAACCGCTAGGATGCGTGCTAAAAGAGAGAATTATATACAAGCGTGTTCTTCTAGCTATCATGAAAATAAAGATGAAGATCTGAAAGTTATTGAAGATCTGAAAGTTATTGATGTGTCCCCTATTAGATCCTTGTTTTCTAGTATAAATCTTGATGAAGATAGGATTGGAGATAATTCTACTTTAAGGTGTCCCAATGATTCAGAGTTTTTAGATCTTGATGCTAAAATTGTTAAAAGTGGGAGTGAAGAGATTAAAACTTTGCATAGTGATGAACCCACTACTTTGGATTTCAAGGGATTCAATTATGATAATTGCTCTTTGATTGATTGTATTTCCTTGTTGCAATCCGTACTAAACTCTCCGCATGCTTATAGTCAAAATAAAGCTTTTAGCAAACACATAGTTGATGCTTTGATGCAATCTTATGAAGAAAAACTGGAGTTAGAAGTTTCTATCCCAGGAAAGCTTTATGATGAATGGGAACCTACTATTAAAATAAAAATTAAAGATCATGAATGCTATGCTTTGTGTGATTTGGGTGCAAGTGTCTCCACGATCCAAAAAACTTTGTGTGATTTGCTAGGATTCCATGAGCTTGATGATTGTTCTTTGAATTTGCATCTTGCGGATTCCACTATTAAGAAACCTATGGGAAGGATTAATGATGTTCTTATTGTTGCCAATAGGAATTATGTGCCCGTATATTTCATTGTTCTTGATATAGATTGCAATCCTTCATGTCCTATTATTCTTGGTAGACCTTTCCTTAGAACGATTGGTGCAATTATTGATATGAAGGAAGGAAATATTAGATTCCAATTTCTGTTAAGGAAAGGCGTGGAACACTTTCCTAGAAAGAAAATCAAATTGCCATATGAATCTATTATGAGAGCCACTTATGGATTGCCTTACAAAGATGGCAATACCTAGATCTATCCATGTATCGTGCCTAGCTAGGGGCGTAAAATGATAGCGCTTGTTGGGAGGCAACCCATTTTTTTTACTTATATTTAGGAATAAATATTGCATCTAGCTTCTGTTTAGATGTGGTTTTGTGTTTTAATTAGTGTTTGTGCCAAGTAGAACCTTTGGGAAGACTTGTGTGAAGTTTATATGATCTTGCTGTGAAAAACAGAATCGTTAGCGCTTGCTAGAATGGTCACCAAATTTTACTGGAGCCTGCTATTTAGTTGATTATTTTTGCAGATGATTGATAGACAAATTCCTCACATTTACCAATTTAGTTTCATTTTTTGGAGTTATAGAAGTATGCGAAAACTACAGATTACTACAGATTGTTCTGTTTTTGACAGATTCTGTTTTTCGTGTGTTGTTTGCTTATTTCAATGCATCTATGAGTAGTATTGTGAAGTATGAACCATAGAGAAGTTGGAATACAGTAGGTTTAACACCAATATAAACAAAGAATGAATTCATTGCAGTACCTTTGAGTAGTGGTTTGTTTTCTTATACTAACGGAGCTCACGAGATTTTTGTCTAAGTTTTGTGTTGTGAAGTTTTCAAGTTTTGAGTATTGCTTTGATGGAAAATGGAACAAAGAGTGGCAAGAGTATAAGCTTGGGGATTCCCAAGGCACCCCAAGGTAAAATTCAAGGACAACCAAAAGCCTAAGCTTGGGGATGCCCCGGGAAGGCATCCCCTCTTTCGTCTTCATCCATCGGTAACTATACTTGGAGCTATGTTTTTATTCACCACATGATATGTGTTTTACTTGGAGCATCTTGTATAATTTGAGTCTTTGCTTGTTAGTTTGCCACAATTATCCTTGCTGTACACACCTATTTGCGAGAGTTAAATATGGCCTAGGAATTGATAGAACACTCTATATGCTTCACTTATATCTTTTGAGTTGAATAGTTTTGCTCTAGTGCTTCCCTTATATCTTTTAGAGCACGGTGGTGATTATATTTTGAAGAAATTGTTGATCTCTCATGCTTCACCTATATCCTTTTGAGAGTCTATTAAAACAGCATGGTAATGTTCTTAGGCTATAAAACTAGTCTTCACATGATAGACATCCAATATCAATGTAGTAAAAACTTTCACACTTAGTGCATTGAATATGATGAGAAGTTGGATGCTTGACAATTGTTTTGAGATATGAGGATAGTGATATTAGAGTCATGCTAGTGGAGTTATTATGAAATTGAGAAATGCTTGTGTTAAAGTTAGTGATTCCCGTAGCATGCACGTATGGTGAACCGCTATGTGACAAAGTTAGAGCATGAGGTATTTGTAAAGTGTCAACCTTTGTGTGGAGGTCGGGGGCGCGCGATGGTTAACTCCTACCAACCTCACCCCTGGGAGCATGCGTTGATTGCTTTGTTTTGATGACTCATAGATTTTTGCAATAAGTATATGAGTTCTTTATGACTAATGTTGAGTCCATGGATTATACGCACTCTCACCCTTCCACCATTGCTAGCCTCTCTTGTATCGCGCAACTTTAATCGGTACCATACACCCACTATATATATCCTTTCTCAAAACAGCCACCATATATTTTCCTCAAAATAGCCACCATACCTACCTATCATGGAATTTCCATAGCCATTCCGAGATATATTGCCATGCAACTTTCCACCGCTCAGTTCATATGACACGCATCATATTGTCATATTGCCATGCATGATCATGTAGTTGACATCGTATTTGTGGCAAAGCCACCATGCATAATTTTTCATACATGTCACTCTTGATTCATTGCACATCCCGGTACACCACCGGAGGCATTTATATAGAGTCATACTTTGTTCTAGTATCGAGTTGTAATATCGAGTTGTAATTCAATGAAAGTGTGATGATCATCATTATTAGAGCATTGTCCCATGTGAGGAAAGGCTAAATCAATAAAACCCCTCCAAGAAAAAAAGAAAAAAGAGAAAGGCCAAAGAAAAAATAGACATGCCAAAGAATAAAAAGAAAGGCCCAAAAAAAGAAAAAAGAAAGAAAGAAAGAAAAAGGGACAAATGCTACTATCTTTTTCCACACATGTGCTTCAAAGTACACCATGTTCTTCATGATAGAGAGTCTCATGTTTAGTCACTTTCATATACTAGTGGGAATTTTCATTATAGAACTTGGCTTGTATATTCCAACGATGGGCTTCCTCAAATGCCCTAGGTCTTCGTGAGCAAGCAAGTTGGATGCACACCCACTAGTTTCTTTTGTTGAGCTTTCATACATATTTAGCTCTAGTGCATCCGTTGCATGGCAATCCCTACTCGCTCACATTGATATCTATTGATGGGCACCTCCATAGCCCGTTGATGCACCTAGTTGATGTGAGACTATCTCCCTCCTTTTTATCTTCTCCACAACCACCTCTCTATTCCACATAGTGCTATGTCCATGGCTCACGCTCATGTATTGCATGAAAGTTGAAAGGATTAAAAGAATAGAGTATGAAAACAAGTGCTTGGCTGAAATCGGGGTTGTGCATGATATGAATATTTTGTGTGATGAAGAGGGAGCATAGCCAGACTATATGATTTTGTAGGGATAACTTTCTTTAGCCATAGTATTTTGAGAAGACATGATTGCTTTGTTAGTATGCTTGAAGTATCATTGTTTCTTATGTCAATATAGACTTTTGTCTTGAATCTTTCAGATCTGAACATTCATACCACCATTAAGAGAATTACATTGAAAAACTATGTTGGTTAGCATTCCACATCACAAATTCTGTTTTTATCATTTACCTACTCGAGGACGAGCAGGAATTAAGCTTGGGGATGCTTGATACGTCTCCAATGTATCTATAATTTTTTATTGTTCCATGCTATTATTTATGATGTTTTGGATGTTTAATGGGCTTTGGTATACACTTTTATATTATTTTTGGGACTAACCTACTAACCCAAAGGCCCAGTCCAGATTGCTGTTTTTTTTGCCTATTTGAGGGTTTTACAGAAAAGGAATATCAAACGGAGTCCAAACGGAATGAAATCTTCGGGAGAGATATTTTTTGAGCAAAATACGCACGGAAGACTTGAGAACCACGAAATAGGGCTAAGGTGGCGTCCACGAGGGTGGGGGCGCCGCCCCCCTCTACAGGGCGCGCCCCCTGCCTCGTGGGCACCTCTTTTGGCCCCCGGTGCCCTCCTTCCTCCTATATATACCTACGTACCCCGAAACTATCAGAACAACAGAGAAAACCCTAGTTCCACCACCGCAACCTTCTATTCCCATGAGATCCCATCTTGGGGCCTGTTCCGGAGCTCCACCGGAGGGGGGATCTTCCACGGAGTGCTTATACATCATCATCATCGCCTCACTGTGAGTTGTAAGTAGTTTAGCACATACCTTCGGGTCCATAGCTAGTATCTAGATGGCTTCTTCTCTCTCTTTGGATCTGAATACCAAGTTCTCATCGGTCTTCGAGGATATCTATGCTACTTCTTGAATTTGCGTTGTATTCCCTCGAAGAGAAAAGGGAGATACAGCACAATAGCGTAAGTATTTCCCTCAGTTTTTGAGAACCAAGGTATCAATCCAGTAGGAGACCACGCGCGAGTCCCTTGCACCTGCACAAACAAATAAGAACTTCGCAGCCAACGCGATAAGGGGTTGTCAATCCCTTTACGGTCACTTATGAAAGTGAGATCTGATAGAGATGATAGTTTATATTTTTGGTACTTTTGTTTATAAGAACAGAAAATAAAAGCGGTAAAAGTAAAGTAGATGTAGATTGATATGTTGAGAATAGACCCGGGGGCCATAGTGCTCTCTAGTGGCTTCTCTCATGATAGCGATATTCTACGGGGGGTAAACAAATTATTGTCGAGCAATTGATAGAAAAGCGAATAATTATGAGACTATCTAGGCATGATCATTGTATATAGGCATCACGTCCGAGACAAGTAGACCGAAATGATTCTGCATCTACTACTATTACTCCACACATCGACCGCTATCCAGCATGCATCTAGTGTATTGAGTTCATAAGAACAGAGTAACGCCTTAAGCAAGATGACATGATGTAGAGGGATAAACTCAAGCAATATGATATAAACCCCATCTTTTTATCCTCGATGGCAACAATACAATACGTGCCTTGCTGCCCCTACTGTCACTGGGAAAGGACACCGCAAGATTGAACCCAAAGCCAAGCACTTCTCCCATTTCAAGAACTATAGATCTAGTAGGCCAAACCAAACCAATAATTCGAAGAGACTTGCAAGGATATTATGAGCACACATAAAAAGTTCAGAGAAGAACCAAATATTTCTGAAAGATAATCTTGATCATAAACTCACAATTCATCGGATCTCGACAAACACACCGCAAAAAGAGATTACATCGAATAGATCTCCTCGAAGACCGAGGAGAATTTGGTATTGAGATCCAAAGAGAGAGAAGAAGCCATCTAGATACTAGCTATGGACCCGAAGGTCTGTGGTAAACTACTCACAACTCATGGTGAGGGCGATGATGATGATGATGAAGAACTCCGTGATGGATCCCCCTCCGGTGGAGCTTCGGAACAGGCTCCAAGATGGGATCTCACGAGAACAGAAGGTTACGATGGTGGAATTAGGATTTTCTCTCTGTTGCTGATGGTTTCGGGGTACGTAGACTTATATACGAGGAAGGAGGACACCGGGGGAGTCATGGGGGCCCCACGAGGCAGGGGGCGCGCCCTGGGAAGGGGGGCGCGCCCCCCACCCTCGTGGGCCCCTCGTGGCTCTTCTGACGTGGTTCTCAAGTTCTCCGTGCGTGATTTTCTCCAAATATATCTCTTGCGAAGGTTTCATTCCGTTTGGACTCCGTTTGATATTCTTTTTCTGCAAAACCCTGAAACATGCAAAAAACAGCAATCTAGAGTGGGCCTTTGGGTTAGTAGGTTAGTCCCAAAAATGATATAAAGTGTAAGACAAAGCACATTAAACATCCAAGACTTCATAAATAATAGCATGGAACAATCAAAAATTATAGATACGTTGGAGACGTATCAATCTATTCGATATAATCTCTTTTTGCGGTGTGTTTGTCGAGATCCGATGAATTGTGGGTTTATGATCAAGATTATCTATGAGAAATATTTGGTTCATTTCTGAACTCTTTATGTATGATTATAATATCCTTGCAAGTCTCTTCGAATTATTGTTTTGGTTTGGCCTACTAGATCTATAGTTCTTGCAATGGGAGAAGTGCTTGGCTTTGGGTTCAATCTTGCGGTGTCCTTTCCCAGTGACAGTAGGGGCTGCAAGGCACGTATTGTATTGTTGCCATCGAGGATAAAAAGATGGGTTTTATATCACTATGTTTGAGTTTATCCCTCTACATCATGTCATCTTGCTTAAGGCGTTACTCTGTTCTTATGAACTCAATACACTAGATGCATGCTGGATAGCGGTCGATGTGTGGAGTATTAGTAGTAGATGCAGAATCGTTTCGGTCTACTTGTCTTGGACGTGATGCCTATATATAATGATCATGCCTAGATAGTCTCATAATTATTCGCTTTTCTATCAATTGCTCGACAGTAATTTGTTTACCCGTCGTAGAATATCGCTATCATGAGAGAAGCCACTAGAGAACACTATGGCCCCCGGGTCTATTCTCAACATATCAATCTACAATCTACTTTACTTTTCCGCTTTTACTTTCTGTTCTTATAACCAAAAATACAAAAAATATCAAACTATCATCTCTATCAGATCTCACTTTCGTAAGTGACCGTAAAGGGATTGACAACCCCTTATCATGTTGGCTGCGAAGTTCTTATTTGTTTGTGCAGGTGTGAGGGACTCGCGCGGGTTCTCCTACTTGATTGATACCTTGGTTCTCAAAAACTGAGGGAAATACTTACGCTACTGTGCTGCATCACCCTTTCCTCTTCGAGGGAATATAACGCAAGCTCGAGAAGTAGCATCTCCTCGTGAGCCTCGATCATGTCACTGTCTTCACCGAGTTGTTCCAAGAGAGCAACGAAGTGCTTCTTGGGTTTGCCCTTGAGTTTACTCATAAACAACTCAAATTCATTTTCTTCCTCCTCTTCCCCCTCACTCTCATCAATACAATCCGTCAATGAAGGATTAGAAGTGATGGTAGAATTGATGTTGGGGGTTACCTTGTTGGTGGCCTTAGCCATGAGGCACTTGGCGGTGATGTTCTCATTTGGTGAGTCAAAGAGTGATGATCGTGGAGTTGTTGCAATGGCAATGGTGGCCATAGTTACCATCTCATCATCTTCATCATCATCATCATCCTCAACATATTTGATACGTCTCCAACGTATCTATAATTTTTTTATTATTCCATGCTATTATTTATGATGTTTTGGATGTTTAATGGGCTTTGTCATACACTTTTATATTATTTTTGGGACTAACCTACTAACCCAAAGGCCTAGTCCAGATTGCTGTTTTTTGCCTGTTTCGGGGTTTTACAGAAAAGGAATATCAAACAGAGTCCAAACGGAATGAAACCTACGGGAGAGATATTTTTGGAGAAAATCACGCACGGGAGACTTGAGAACCACAGAGTAGAGTCCACGTTGCACCCACGAGGGTGGGGGCGGCCCCCCCTAGGGCGCGCCCCCTGCCTCGTGGGTCCCACGTAAGGCCCCCGGTGCCCTCCTTCTTCCTATATATATCTACGTACCCCGTAACCATCAGAACAACAGAAAAAACCCTAGTTCCACCGCCGTAACCTTGTGCTCCCGTGAGATCCCATCTTGGGGCTGTTCTGGAGCTCCGCCGGAGGGGGGATCTACCACGGAGTGCTTCTACATCATCATCATCGCCTCACCATGAGTTGTGAGTAGTTTACCACAGACCTTCGGGTCCATAACTAGTATCTAGATGGCTTCTTCTCTCTCTCTGGATCTCAATACAAAGTTCTCCTCAGTCTTCGAGGAGATCTATTCGATGTAATCTCTTTTTGCGGTGTGTTTGTCGAGATCCGATGAATTGTGGGTTTATGATCAAGATTATCTATGAGAAATATTTGGTTCTTTTCTGAACTCTTTATGTGTGCTCATAATATCCTTGCAAGTCTCTTCGAATTATTGGTTTGGTTTGGCCTACTAGATCTATAGTTCTTGCAATGGGAGAAGTGCTTGGTTTGGGTTCAATCTTGCGGTGTCCTTTCCCAGTGACAGTAGGGGCAGCAAGGCACGTATTGTATTGTTGCCATCGAGGATAAAAATATGGGGTCATATCATATTGCTTGAGTTTATCCCTCTACATCATGTCATCTTGCTTAAGGCGTTACTCTGTTCTTATGAACTCAATACACTAGATGCATGTTGGATAGCGGTCGATGTGTGGAGTAATAGTAGTAGATGCAGGCAGGAGTCGGTCTACTTGTCTCGGACGTGATGCCTATATATAATGATCATGCCTAGATAGTATCATAATTATTCGCTTTTCTATCAATTGCTCGACAGTAATTTGTTTACCCGTCGTAGAATATCGCTATCATGAGAGAAGCCACTAGAGAACACTACGGCCCCCGGGTCTATTCTCAACATATCAATCTACACTTACTTTACTTTTTCCGCTTTTACTTTCTGTTCTTATAATAAAAATAAATAAATAAACTATCATCGCTATCAGATCTCACTTTCGTAAGTGATCGTAAAGGGATTGACAACCCCTTATCGCGTTGGCTGCGAAGTTCTTACTTGTTTGTGCAAGTGCGAGGGACTCGCGCGTGGTCTCCTACTGGATTGATACCTTGGTTCTCAAAAACTGAGGGAAATACTTACGCTACTGTGCTGCATCTCCCTTTCCTCTTCGAGGGAATACAACGCAAGCTCGTGAAGTAGCAAGAAGAATTTCTGGCGCCTTTGCCGGGGAGGCTTACGCAAAAGTCATATACTAAGTACCTATCACAAACCCTTATCCTTCGCATTACATTTTTTGCCTTTCGTTTTCCTCTCCCCCACTTCACCCTTGCCATTTTATTTGCCCTTCTTGTGCCGTGTGTTTACCGTTCGCTTGCCTCTTGTTTGCTTGTGTGTTGCTTTCTTGCTTGTCATCATGTCTAGCACACCTATCATTATCAACACTCCCGAGAGTGAGGTCCTCAACTTTAAACAAAGGGAGGAAGAAAACCTAAAGGATGCCTGGTATAGAATTTGCAATGCTCAAAATAGATCTAATAGGAAGCTTTCCACTTCCGTGCTTCTTCGCATTTTTTATGTTGGCATAACTTCGTGGAATAGATTTATCTTAGATACCATTACCGGAGGGAATTTCTTGGGTAGCCATACCTTTGATTCTTATAATGCTATGACTGAACTATTTGGCTCACCACCTCTTATGGTTAATGGGACCGTTTTAACTTTGGAGCATGTTATGCAAAGGTTAGAAATCATTGAAAACAAAGGTTCTACGGTAGAACTGGTAGAGATTTGGATAGAAAAATCAATAATGAAATTACCCAATATGGATCCAAGGTAGGAGTTGTTCTGAAAAATCTTAAGGAAAAGGAGCCCATAGTTAAAGAAAAGCTAGATCAGGATTCTACTAGAATCAATAAGCTTGAGGATATTATTACTAATGTGGGTTCTGCTCTTTCTGCTATAAAAACCACTCCAAATACTTCTACCACTAAATTATCTAAGTTCATGTATGTCCCTAAAGACAAGGGTGAAACATCTAGTAAAGGAATTGCGGATCTCAAATCCATAAGTGTTCACCCTAATTTTCTTACTTTTGTAAGAGACCCTTTTGACACTTTAGAACTTCTTGATTTCTTGCCCAAGAGTTTGATTATTAATAGGGATAAAGAAGTGCCTAAGAATCACAAGTGCTTAATTAAAGAATTGCCTTCCAACGATGGCAATACCTAGATCTATCATGTATTGTGCCTAGCTAGGGGCGTAAAACGATAATGCTTGTTGGGAGGCAACCCAATTTTATATTTTTTGTTTTTGCTACTGTTAGGGAAGAAATATTGCATCTAGCTTCTGTTTAGATGTGGTTTTGTGTTTTGTTTAGTGTTTATGCCAAGTAGAACCTTTGGGAAGACTTGTGTGAAGTTTATGTGATCTTGCTGTGAAAAACAGAATCGTTAGCGCTCGCTCGAATGGTCATCAGATTTTACTAGAGCGTGTTATTTAGTTGATTCTCTTTGCAGATGATTAATAGACAAATTCCTCACATTTACCAATTTATTTTGAGTTTTTTGGAGTTACATAAGTATGCGAAACCTGCAGATTACTACAGACTGTTCTATTTTTGACAGATTCTGTTTTTCGTGTGTTGTTTGCTTATTTCAATGCATCTATGAGTAATATGTTGGAAATATGCCCTAGAGGCAATAATAAAAGTATTATTATTATATTTCCTTGTTCATGATAATGGTCCGTTATTCATGCTTGAATTGTATTGTACGGAAACAACGATACATGTGTGAATATATAGACCACAATGAGTCCCTGGTAGGCCTCTAGTTACCAGCTCGTTGATCAGCAGATAGTCACGGTTTCCTGACCATGGACATAGGATGTCAGTGATAACGGGATCACATCATTAGGAGAATGATGTGATGGACAAGACCCAATCCTGAGCATAGCACGAGATCGTATAGTTCGTAATGCATAAGCTTTTCGGTGTCAAGTATTTATTCCTTAGACCATGAGGTTGTACAACTCCCGGATGCCGTAGGAATACTTTGGGTGTGCCAAACGTCACAACGTAACTGGGTGGCTATAAAGGTACGCATCGGGTATCTTCGAAAGTGTCTGTTGAGTTGGTACGAACTGAGACTGGGATATTGTCACTCCGTGTGACGGAGAGGTACCTCTGGGCCCACTCGGTAAGACATCATTATAATGAGCTCAAAGTGACTAAGGAGTTAGTCACGGGATGATGGATTACGGATCGAGTAAAGAGACTTGCCATGACGAGATTGAACAAGGTATCGGGAATACCGACGATCGAATCTCGGGCAAGTACCGTACCGATGGACAAAGGGAATAACTACGGGATTGAGTGAATCCTTGACACAGTGGTTCATCCGATGAAGATCATCGAGGAACACGTGGGAACCAACATGGGTATCCAGATCCCGCTGTTGGTTATTGACCGGAGAGTGGTCTCGGTCATGTCTACGTGTCTCCCGAACCCGTAGGGTCTACACACTTAAGGTTCGGTAACGCTAGGGTCGTAGAGATACATGCACGTGGAAACTCGAAAGTTGTTCGGAGTCCCGGATGAGATCCCGGACGTGACGAGGAGTTCCGGAATGGTCCGGAGGTAAAGAATGATATATAGGAAGTCCAGTTTCGGCCATCGGGTGATCTCCGGGGGTCACCGGGAGTGTCCCGGGACCACCGGAGGGGTCCCGGGGGTCCACCGGGTGGGGCCACCCATCCCGGTGGGGCCCCTAGACCGCAAGGGGAAGGGGGCCAGCCCCTGGTGGGCTGGCACACCCTACTGGGCCCTCCCTCATGCGCCTAGGGTTGAAACCCTAGGGGAGGGAGACGCCCCATGCCTTGGGGGGCAAGATTCCCCCCCCCCCTGGCCGCCGCCCCACCCTGCAGATGGGATCTGCAGGGCTTGGCACACCCCCATGGCCCCCTATATATATATGTGGGGGGGGGGGGAGAGGGCAGCCGCACCCAATCCTCTGGCGCCTCTCCCCCTCCCGTCACACCTTCCTCCTCCTCCGCAGGGCGCCGGTGAAGCCCTGCAGGATTTCCCGCTGCATCCACCACCACGCCGTCGTGCTGCTGGATCTCTGACGACCTCTCCTCCCCCCTTGCTGGATCAAGAAGGAGGTGACGTTGCTGTGCCGGACGTGTGTTGAACGCGGAGGTGCCGTCAGTTCGGCGCTAGATCATCGGTGACGAAGAACGTGAAGAGTACGACTACTTCATCCACGCTTCTTCGAAAGCTTCCGCTCGTGATCTACAAAAGGGTATGTTGATGCACTCTAATATGCTCGTTGCTAGATGTCTCCTTAGATGGATCTTGGTGAAAGCGTAGAATTTTTTTGAATTCTGCTACGTTCCCCAACAGTGGCATCTGAGCTAGGTCTTTTGCGTAGCATCTTGCACGAGTAGAACACAAAGCAGTTGTGGGCGTTGAGTTTGCTCAATTTTCTTACCGTTACTAGTCTAATCTTGATTCGGCGGTATTGTGGGATGAAGCGGCCCGGACCGACCTTACACGTACGCTTACGTGAGACTGGTTCCACCGACAGACATGCACTAGATGCATAAGGTGGCTGGCGGGTGTCTGTCTCTCCTACTTTAGTCGGATCGGATTCGATGAACAGGGTCCTTATGAAGGGTAAATAGAAATTGACAAATCACGTTGTGGTTTTGGCGTAGGTAAGAAACGTTCTTTCTAGAAAACCTATAGAAGCCACGTAAAAACTTGCAACAACAATTAGAGGTCGTCTAACTTATTCTTGCAGCATGTGCTATGTGATATGGTATGGCCAAGAAGATGTGATGAATGATATATGTGATGTATGAGATTGATCATGTTCTTGTAATAGGGAATCACGACTTGCATGTCGATGAACTTGACAACCGGCAGGAGCCATAGGAGTTGTCTTAATTATTGTATGACCTGCGTGTCACTGAATAACGCCATGTAAATTACTTTACTTCATTGCTAAACGTTAGCCATAGTAGTAGAAGTAATAGTTGGCGTGACAACTTCATGAAGACACGATGATGGAGATCATGGTGTCGAGCCGGTGACAAAGATGATCATGGTGCCCCGAAGATGGAGACCGAAGGAGCAAGATGATATTGGCCATATCATGTCACTTTAATTGATTGCATGTGATGTTTATCATGTTTATGCATCTTGTTTACTTAGAACGACGGTAGTAAATAAGATGATCTCTCACTAAAATTTCAAGAATTGTGTTCCCCCTAACTGTGCACCGTTGCTAAGGTTCGTTGTTCCGAAGCACCACGTGATGATTGGGTGTGATAGGTTCTAACGTTCGCATACAACGGGTGTAAGCCAGATTTACACATGCGATACACTTAGGGTTGACTTGACGATCCTAGCATGTACAGACATGGCCTCGGAACACGGAAGACCGAAAGGTCGAACATGAGTCGTATAGAAGATACGATCAACATGAAGATGTTCACCGTTGATGACTAGTCCGTCTCACATGATGATCGGACACGGCCTAGTCGATTCGGATCATGTATCACTTAGATGACTAGAGAGATGTCTATTTGAGTGGGAGTTCATTAGATGAACTTAGTTGTCATGAACAATAGTCTAAGTTGTCTTCGCAAATTATGTTGTAGACCAATAACTGCGTTGTAGCTCCTGTTTAATACAATCCTAGAGAAATACTAAGTTGAAAGATATTGTAAGCAATGATGCGGACTGGGTCCGTAATCTGAGGAGTGTCCTCACTGCTACACAGAAAGCTTACGTCTTTGATGCACCGCTCGATGTGCAAACCCATACAACGTTGTCTGTGGATGTTGTGAACACGTGACAGACACGTCCTGATGACTACTTGACAGTTTAGTGCACCATACTTTACGTCTTAGAATCGGGATTCGAATGACGTTTTGAACGCCATAGAACATATGGGATGTTCTAAGAGCTGAAATTGGGATTTCAGGCTCATGCCCGTGTTGAGAGGTATGAGACCTCTGAAAAGTTCTTTTGCCAAAAAGATGGAGGAGAATAGCTCAGGTAGTGAGCATGTGCTCAGAATGTCTGGGTGCTAAAATCACTTGAACCAAGTGGGAGTTAATCTTCCAGGTGAGATAGTGGTTGACAGAATTCTCTAGACACTATCACCAAGCTACTAGAACTTCGTGATGAACTATGACATGCAAAGGATGGAGATGATCCCGGAGCTATTAGCGGTGCTTAAGACCACAAAAAGGTAGAAATCAAGAAGGAACATCAAGTGTTGATGGTTTAACAAGACCACTGGTTTCAAAAGGGGCAAGGGCTAGAGGGGAAACTTCATGAACGGCAAACCAGTTGTCGCTCTGATGAAGGAACCCATGGTTGAACCGAACCCCGAGACTAAGTGCTTCTATAGTAAGGGGAACGGTCACATGGTAGCGGAACTACCCCAAATACATGGTAGATATGATAGCTGGAAACTTCAACAAAGTATATTTGATATACGTGTTATTGATGTGTACCTTACTGGTACTCCTTGTAGCACCTGGGTATTGGATACCGGTTCAGTTGCTATTATTAGTGACTTGAAGCAAAAGCTACGGACTGAACGGAGACTTGCTAAGGGCGAGGTGACGATGTGTGTTGGAAGTGTTTCCAAGGATGAAAAGATCACCACCGCACGCTCCCTCTATTTTCGGGATTAGTGTTGAACCTAGATAAAAGTTATCAGGTGTCTACGTTGAGCATGAATATGATTAGATCATGTTCATTGCAATACGGTTATTCATTTAAGTTAGAGAATAATGGTTATTCTGTTTACATGAATAATACCTTTATGGTCATGCACCCAATGGTTTGTTGAATCTCGATCATAGTAATGCACATGATGATAATATTAATGCCAAAAGATGTAGAGTTAATAATGATAGTACCACTTTCTTGTGGCACTGCCGCTTAGGTCATTTTGGCATAAAATGCATGAAGAAACTCCATGCTGATGGATGTTTGGAGTCACTTGATTTTGAATCGCTTGACACATGCGAGCCATGCCTCATGGGAAGGATGACTAAGATCCCGTTTTCAGGTACAATGAAACGGGTAAGTGACTTGTTGGAAATCATACATGCTGATGTGTGTGATCCAATGAGAATTAAGGCGTGTGGTGGATATCGTTATTTTCTCATCTTCACTGACGATTTGAGTAGATATGGGTATATTTACTCAATGAAGCAAAAGTCTGAAGCGTTTGAAAAGTTCAAGCAATTTCAGAGTGAAGTTAAGAATCATCATAACAAGAAGATCATGTTCCTACGATCTGATCAAGGGGAGATTTTCTGAGTTGTGAGTTTGGCAATCACTTAAGACATTATGGAATTGTTTCGCAGTTGAAGCCACCTGGAACACCACAGCGTAATGGTGAGTCCGGACGTCGTAGTCGAACCTTATGAGATATGGTACGATCTATGATGTCTCTTACCGATCTACCGCTATTATTTTGAGGTTATGCATTAGAAACAGTTGCACTCACTTTAGATAGGGCACCATCTAAGTCCGTTGAGACGACGCCAAATGAACTATGGTTTGGCAAGAAACCAAAGTTGTCGTTTCTCAATGTTTGGGGCTGCGATGCTTATGGCTTCAGCCGGAAAAAGCTCGAACCCAAAGCGGACAAATACATCTTCATAGGATACCCAAAGGTAACAGTTGGGTATACCTTCTATCTCAGATCCAAGGGCAAAATGTTTGTCGCTAAGAACGGGTCCTTTCTCTAGAAGGAGTTTCTCTCGAAAGAATTGAGTGGGAGGAAGATAGAACTTGATGAGGTTGTCGAACCCTCACTTCAACCGGAGAGTAGTGCAACACAGAAAGATTTTTCTGTGGAACCTACGACTGTTGATGAGGAAACTAATGATAGTGATCATGAAGCTCCAAGATCAAGTTGCTATCGAACCTCGTAGGTAGACAAGGATATGTACTACTCCTGAGTGGTACGGTGATCCTGTCTTAGAGGTCATGTTGTTGCACAACGATGAACCTGCGAACTATGGAGAAGCGATGGTGGGCCCGTATTCCGACAAATGGTTAGAAGCCGAGAAATCCGAGACAGGATCCATGTATCAAAACGAAGTATGGACTATGGTGGACTTGCCCGATGATTGGCAAGCCATTGGGATAAATGGATCTTTAAGAAGAAGACGGACATGGACGGTAATGGTCACCGTATATGAAGCTCGACTTGTGGCAAAGAGTTTTTTCACAAGTTCAAGGAGTTGACTACGATGAGATTTTCTCACCCGTAGCGATGCTTAAGTCCGTCGGAATCATGTTAGCATTAGCTACATTTATGAAATCTGGCAGATGGATGACAAAACAAGTATCCTTACCAGTTTTCGTAAGGAAAGGTTGTATGTGATACAATCAGAAAGGTTTTGTCGATCCTAAGGATGCTAAAAGGTATGCTAGCTCCAGCGATCCTTCCATGGACTAGAGCAAGCATCTCGGTGTCAGAATATATGCTTTGATGGAGTGATCAAAGTTTTTGGGTATACAAAGTTTGTTAGAAACTTGTATTTACAATAAAGTGAGTGGGAGCACTACAACATTTCTGATAAGTATATGTGAATGACATATTGTTGATCCGAAATGATGTAGAATTTCTAGAAAGCGTAAAGGGTTGTTTGAAAGAAGTTTTTCAAAGGAAGACCTGGATAAAGCTTCTTACATATTGGGCATCGAGATCTATAGAGATAGATCAAGACGCCTGATGATACTTTCAAAAGGAACACACACCTTTGACATGATTTTGAAGGAGTTCAAAATAGATCGGTTAAAGAAGGAGTTCTTACCTGAGTTATAAGGTGTGAAGTTGAGTAAGACTCAAAGCTTGACCACGGCAGAAGAAAGAGGAAGGACGAAGGTCGTCCCCTATGCTTTTGTCATAGGATCTATACGGTATGCCATGCTGAGTACCGCACCTGATGTGTGCCTTGCCACATGTCTGGCAAGAGGGTACAAAGGTGATCCAGGAGTGAATCACTAGATAGTGGTCAAAAAAAATTTATCCTTAGAGGAATAAGGAAATGTTTCTCGGTTATGGAGGTGATAAAGAGTTCGACGTAAAGAGTTACGTCGATGCAAGCTTAACACCTATCCAGATAACTCTGGGTAGAGATACCGGATACGTATAATGGAGCAACAGTTTGGAATAGCTCCAAGAGGAACGTGGTAGCAGCATCTACGATATGACATAAAGTTTTGCGAAATACATAGGGATCTGAATGTTGCAGACCCGTTGACTACAACCTCTCTCACAAGCATAACATGATCAAACCCAGAACTAATTGAGTGTTAATCACATATTGATGTGAACTAGATTACTAACTCTAGTAAACTCTTTGGATGTTGGTCACATGGCGTTGTGACCTATGAGTGTTAATCACATGGCGATGTGAACTAGATTATTGACTCTAGTGCAAGTGGGAGACTGTTGGAAATATGCCCTAGAGGCAATAATAAAAGTATTATTATTATATTTCCTTGTTCATGATAATCGTCTGTTATTCATGCTTGAATTGTATTGTACGGAAACAGCGATACATGTGTGAATATATAGACCACAATGAGTCCCTAGTAGGCCTCTAGTTACCAGCTCGTTGATCAACAGATGGTCACGGTTTCCTGACCATGGACATAGGATGTCAGTGATAACGGGATCACATCATTAGGAGAATGATGTGATGGACAAGACCCAATCCTGAGCATAGCACGAGATCGTATAGTTCGTAATGCATAAGCTTTTCGGTGTCAAGTATTTATTCCTTAGACCATGAGGTTGTACAACTCCCGGATGCCGTAGGAATACTTTGGGTGTGCCAAGCGACACAACGTAACTGGGTGGCTATAAAGGTACGCATCGGGTATCTTCGAAAGTGTCTGTTGAGTTGGTACGAAATGAGACTGGGATATTGTCACTCCGTGTGACAGAGAGGTACCTCTGGGCCCACTCGGTAAGACATCATTATAATGAGCTCAAAGTGACTAAGGAGTTAGTCACGGGATGATGGATTACGGATCGAGTAAAGAGACTTGCCATGACGAGATTGAACAAGGTATCGGGAATACCGACGATCGAATCTCGGGCAAGTACCGTACCGATGGACAAAGGGAATAACTACGGGATTGAGTGAATCCTTGACACAGTGGTTCATCCGATGAAGATCATCGAGGAACACGTGGGAACCAACATGGGTATCCAGATCCCGCTGTTGGTTATTGACCGGAGAGTGGTCTCGGTCATGTCTACATGTCTCTCAAACCCGTAGGGTCTACACACTTAAGGTTCGGTAATGCTAGGGTCGTAGAGATACATGCACGTGGAAACCCGAAAGTTGTTCGGAGTCCCGGATGAGATCCCGGACGTGACGAGGAGTTCCGGAATGGTCCGGAGGTAAAGAATGATATATAGGATGTCTAGTTCCGACCATCGGGTGATCTCCGGGGGTCACCGGGAGTGTCCCGGGACCACCGGAGGGGTCCCGGGGGGTCCACCGGGTGGGGCCACCCATCCCGGTGGGGCCCCTAGGCCACAAGGGGAAGGGGGCCAGCCCCTGGTGGGCTGGCGCACCCTACTGGGACCTCCCTCATGCGCCTAGGGTTGAAACCCTAGGGGAGGGAGACGCCCCATGCCTTGGGGGGCAAGATTCCCCCCCTGGCCGCCGCCCCACCCTGCAGATGGGATCTGCAGGGCTTGGCGCACCCCCCTGGCCCCCTATATATATGTGGGGGGGAGAGGGCAGCCGCACCCAATCCTCTGGCGCCTCTCCCCTCCCGTCACACCTTCCTCCTCCTCCGCAGGGCGCCGGCGAAGCCCTGCAGGATTTCCCGCTGCATCCACCACCACGCCGTCGTGCTGCTGGATCTCCGACGACCTCTCCTCCCCCCTTGCTGGATCAAGAAGGAGGTGACGTTGCTGTGCCGGACGTGTGTTGAACGCGGAGGTGTCATCCGTTCGGCGCTAGATCATCGGTGACGAAGAACGTGAAGAGTACGACTACTTCATCCACGCTTCTTCGAAAGCTTCCACTCGCGATCTACAAAAGGGTATGTAGATGCACTCTAATATGCTCGTTGCTAGATGTCTCCTTAGATGGATCTTGGTGAAAGCGTAGATTTTTTTTGAATTCTGCTACGTTCCCCAACATAATATTGGGAAGTATGAACAACAGATAAGTTGGAATACAGTAGGTTTAACACCAATATAAACAAAGAATGAATTCATTCCAGTGCCTTTGAGTAGTGGTTTGCTTTCTTATACTAACGGAGCTCACGAGATTTTTGTCTAAGTTTTGTGTTGTGAAGTTTTCAAGTTTTGAGTATTGCTTTGATGGACTATGGAACAAAGAGTGGCAAGAGTATAAGCTTGGGGATTCCCAAGGCACCCCAAGATAAAATTCAAGGACAACCAAAAGCCTAAGCTTGGGGATGTCCCGGGAAGGCATCCCCTTTCGTCTTCATCCATCGGTAACTATACTCGGAGCTATATTTTTAATCACCACATGATGTGTGTTTTGCTTGGAGCATCTTGTATAATTTGAGTCTTTGCTTGTTAGTTTGCCACAATTATCCTTGCTGGACACACCTATTTGAGAGAGTTAAATATGGCCTAGGAATTGTTAGAACACTCTATATGCTTCACTTATATCTTTTGAGTTGAATAGTTTTGCTCTAGTGCTTCCCTTATATCTTTTAGAGCACGGTGGTGATTATATTTTGAAGAAGTTGTTGAACTCTCATGCTTCACCTATATCCTTTGTTTACCCGCCGTAGATAGTCTCATAATTATTCGCTTTTCTATCAATTGCTCGACAGTAATTTGTTTACCCGCCGTAGAATATCGCTATCATGAGATAAGCCACTAGAGAACACTATGGCCCCCGTGTATATTCTCAACATATCAATCTACAATCTACTTTACTTTTCCGCTATTACTTTCTGTTCTTATAACCAAAAATACCAAAAATATCAAACTATCATCTCTATCAGATCTCACTTTCGTAAGTGACCGTAAATGGATTGACAACCCCTTATCACGTTGGCTGCGAAGTTCTTATTTGTTCGTGCAGGTGCGAGGGACTCGCGCGTGGTCTCCTACTGGATTGATACCTTGGTTCTAAAAAACCGAGGGAAATACTTACGCTAATGTGTTGCATCACCCTTTCCTCTTCGAGGGAATACAACGCAAGCTCGAGAAGTAGCAAGAAGAATTTCTGGCGCCGTTGCCGGGGAGGCTTACGCAAAAGTCATATACTAAGTACCTATCACAAACCCTTATCCTTCGCATTACATTTATTTGCCTCTCGTTTTCCTCTCCCCCACTTCACCCTTGCCGTTTTATTTGTCCTTCTTCCGCCGTGTGTTTATCGCTCGCTTGCTTCTTGTTTGCTTGTGTGTGTTGGATTGCTTGGTTGTCACTATGGCTCAGAACAATACCAAATTGTGTGACTTCTCCAATACAAACAATAATAATTTTATTAGCACTCTGATTGCTCCTATTACCGATGATGAATCTTGTGAGATCAATGCTGCTCTGTTGAATCTTGTTATGAAAGATCAATTTTCCGGCCTTCCTGGTGAAGATGCCGCTACCCATCTAAACAACTTTGTTGATTTGTGTGACATGCAAAAGAAAAGGGATACGGATAATGATATTGTTAAGAGCCAGTTCTTTTTCTGGCTTTTTTGGGCTTCCAGAATAAGCTGACCCCTACCCAGCTTATTCTAGAAGCCCAACCAAAAAATCATTTATTAAAAGCCTACTAATCAAGTCTTAACTACTAGGCTTCTAAAAAAATAAATTTGGTTGGGCTTCTAGAATAAGCTGGGTAGGGGGCAGCTTATTTCAGCTTATTCTAAAAGCCACCAAAAGAACTGACCCTAAATTGAAGTTACTTCCGTTTTCACTTAGAGATCGTGCTAAAACTTGGTTTTCCTCTTTGCCTAGAAATAGTATTGATTCGTGGAATAAGTGCAAAGATGCTTTTATCTCTAAGTATTTCCCTCCTACTAAGATCATCTCTCTTAGAAAGGACATTATGAATTTTAAGCAACTAGATCATGAGCATGTTGCACAAGCTTGGGAGAGAATGAAATTAATGATACGTAATTGCCCTACACATTGTTTGAACTTATGGATGATTATTCAAAACTTTTATGTTGGCTTGAATTTTGCTTCTAGAAATCTTTTAGATTAGGCCGCAGGAGGCACTTTCATGGAAACTACCTTAGGAGAAGCTACCAAACTCCTAGATAATATTATGGTTAATTATTCTCAATGGCACACCGAAAGATCTACTAGTAAAAAGTGCATGCTATTGAAGAGATTAGTGTTTTGAGTGGAAAGATGGATGAACTTATGAAATTATTTGCTGCTAAGAGTGCTTCTTCTGATCCTAATGATATGCCTTTGTCCACTTTGATTGAAAATAATAATGAACCTTGGGATGTGAACTTTGTTGGTAGGAATAATTTTGGTAACAATGCTTATAGAGGGTGTCGGTGTACTAAGATAGGGGTACCTTAGTACCCCAACTTGTGCACGGGCAGTAGCAGCTTCCTGCGGCAGGGTTTACCACGTGCTTGCCGGAAACCTTTCTGGTCCCGATGAAGCCATTCGAAAACAAAGTATACAAGACAGAAAGTCAAGACCCCGGCAAGAGGAGCTTGCCGGGAAGGCCGCACCAGGCTCAAGGTTATCATTTTAGCGCAAGACTCTGGCAAGAGGAGCTTGCCAGGAAAGCCAAGGAATGCGTATCTCAAAAGATGCCTCGGCGCACTCTGCGCCCCGGCAGGACCCGGGGAGCGACAAGCTTCCGGGCCCGGCAAGATCAAGACCCCGGCAAGGTGCTTGCCGGGGAAGCCTGCGCTGTGTGCCCGCGCTCCAGCTCATCGGCCCACGCGTCGCCCTGGGGCCCTTCCAGGGACGCGTGGCAGATGGTTGTGCAGCCTGGGGGACACGGTGGCACGCCACGGTGACGAGGCTACCGTCGTGGCGAACGGAGAAGCATGGACGGTCGCTTTTGGGGTCGACGGCGACGGGCATTTAATGCCCTTGTCCCCCACTGTCAAGGTTAGGTGAAGACCACTGTTCATGCACTATTCACGCACTGTTACAACTACCACCAAAATTACACTTTTACCCTCGTCTACGTTGACACCTGTCGGTGACCCCTTGAGCTATAAAAGGAGGCCCATGCACAACGTAGAAAGGGTTCGAAACCTAGACAACTCTCTCGCTCGGTGTAGTTAGTACTGTAGCTCTTCAAGCTCCCGAGCTCAAGAACTCAATACAACCTAAGGCAGGAGTAGGGTTTTACGCGTCCGCGCGGCCCGAACCTGGGTAAAACTGCCCGCGTGCGTTCCTCGATCTGCTCTCCGTGCTCCCTCCGCTCCCTTACCGCAACGTAGAAGGGGCTCCGGTCCCATAGGTGTTCGTGGTGGACAGTTTCCCCCGACATCTTTGGCGCGCCAGGTAGGGGACGTCGAGGTTGTGCGAACCTGATCCGGCGCTCACGCGGGCGCATTCTTCATCAACCTCTCCAGCTTCACCAACTTCATCAGCAACAACAACATGCCTCCGAAGAAGAAGGCTTCGGAGGTCGCGGGCCCGTCTGCGTCGATCCCACCGCCACCAGAACCAACGGTTGGTGGAGGAGACGCCGGCGGAAGGGTGGTCGCCGGCGAGGAGACTCACGGCGCCACCAAATCCAAGGACAAGACGGACGACCGGGCGAATTCCAAGGCCTCGGTGTCCGTAGACGCACCACGTCTCTCTCAGTAGACGCCAGGCCAGCAGCGCCGTGGTACAGGAGGTACCATACGCTTGCTGGGGCAAGGACAAACCGGAGGATCGCGGGACGCTCAAGGTCACCGTCCTGGTACGAGCAAGGCGCGGTCACCGGGGCGAGAAACTGCTCCTTCTAACCCTGTTAGAAGTCCGAGCATATCTCGCTCCTCGCACCGCTCGCCGCCGCTCCCCTCCTCTCCAGCAGAAGCTCTAGCAAGAGCACAACTGCTCCTCGATTTCCCTCCAGCGGCAGACAAGGCCGAAGACTGGAGGGCGACGATTCAGAGCCTCATCGCCTTCGCCAACAACGACACGCCGCAGCAGCCGGCGACATCGCGGCCGCGGCAAGTCGACCAGACGAAGGCCGATGGCGACAAGACCGCCGGGGGTGCAACCACCGTGCACTCCCCGCCGCGGAAGCAGAAGACGCCTCCCCGCCGGATCAACGTCGACGACGACTCCACGGCGTCGTCGGATCCGCGGGCTCGTCGGGACCAGCGCCAAGTCCTCGACGACCGGCGGCAAGAAGATGCTCGGACGCGCATCGAGTGCCGACGAGAAGCCCGGCGACAATCGGATCAGCGCGCTGGGACCGCTGTCGACACGTACGCGCCCGGTGAACCAGGCGACTTGCCGTACGCGGCAGGTTGCCCTGCGTTCACCCGTGAGCTGCGGCGAGTCCAGTGGCCCAGCATGAAAAACTTCAAGCCCGACGTACCCGAGAAGTACGACGGCAAGACGCACCCCTCAGAGTTCCTCAGCATCTACACCATCGCGGTGCAGGCTGCCGGGGGACGCGACGAGAAGATACTAGCCAACTACTTCCCGCTAGTGCTTAAGCCAAACGTCCGCTCTTGGCTTATGCACTTGCCGGAGAGCTCCATTTCTTCGTGGGCGGATCTGTGCCACCACTTGTAATGCCCAGGATGGAACTATACCTCCTACGTATCGAGGCACGACTTAAAGGTATAAGTCCATCCTAGAATGATCTCAAGTTTGGTATCTTTGCACGACTCATGTAAAAGAGGGATTAAATTGCAAAAGGAGATAGTTGGCTTACATGTTGGGGAAAGTAGTATTTTAAAATTTTCCTACGATCACGCAAGATCTATCTACCAGATGCATAGCAACGAGAGGGAAGAGTGTGTCTACGTACCCTCGTAGACCGGGAGCGGAAGCGTCAAGTGACGCGGTTGATGTTGTCGAACTTCTTCGCGATCCAACCGATCAAGCACCGAACGTACGGCACCTCCGTGTTCAGCACACGTTCAGCTTGATGACGTCCCACGAGCTCTTGATCCAGTTGAGCTTCACGGGAGAGTTTCGTCAGCACGACGGCGTGGTGACGGATATGATGTGTTCACCGGCGCAGGGCTTCGCCTAAGCTCCGCGATGATATGACCGAGGTGTGATTCTGTGGAGGGGGGCACCGCACACGGCTAAAACAATTCAACTTGTGTGTCATTGGGTGCCCCCCTGCCCCCGTATATAAAGGAGCAGGGGAGGGAGGCCGGCCGGCCCTTCCTGGTGCGGCTAGGGAAGGAGTCCTACTAGGAATAGGATTGCAATCCTATTCCTAGTAGGATTCACCGAAAGGAAGAAGGGGGAAAGGAATAGGAGAGGTGGCGCCCCCCCCCCAATCCTAGTCCAACTAGGAACCCTAGGTGGGGGCGCCGGCCAGCCCTATGGGCTGCCTCTCTCTTTCCCTTTAGGCCCACTATGGACCATCCCCTCTCGTAGGGGGTTCCGGTAACCCCCTCCGGCATTCCCGATAAATCCGAAACTTTTCCGATATACTTCCGGTGTCCGAATATAGCCGTCCAATATATCAATCTTTATGTCTCAGACATTCCGAGACTCCTCGTCATGTCCGTGATCTCATCCGGGACTCCGAACTACCTTCGGTACATCAATACTCATAAACTCATAATTACCGATCGTCATCAAACGTTAAGCGTGCGGACCCTACGGGTTCGAGAACTATGTAGACATGACCGGGACTCATCTCTGGTCAATAACCAATAGCGGAACCTGGATGTTCATATTGGTTCCTACATATTCTACGAAGATCTTTTATCGGTCAGAACCGCATAACAACATACGTTGTTCCTTTTGTCAAACGGTATGTTACTTGCCCGAGATTCGATCGTCGGTATCTTTATACCTAGTTCAATCTCGTTACCGGCAAGTCTCTTTACTCGTTCCGTAACACATCATCTCGTGATAACTCATTAGTCTTTTGCTTGCAAGGCTTATTGTGATGTGTGTTACCGAGAGGGCCCAGAGATACCTCTCCGACACTCGGAGTGACAAATCCTAATCTTGATCTATGCCAACACCACGAATACTTTCGGAGACACCTGTAGAGCATCTTTATGATCACCCAGTTACGTTGTGACGTTTGATAGCACACAAGGTGTTCCTACGGTATTCGGGAGTTGCATAATCTCATAGTCATAGGAACATGTATAAGTCATGAAGAAAGCAATAGCAGTTAAACTAAACGATCATAGTGCTATGCTAACGGATGGGTCTTGTCCATCACATCATTCTCCTAATGATGTGATCCCGTTGATCAAATGACAACTCATGTCTATGGCTAGGAAACATAACCATCTTTGATCAATGAGCTAGTCTAGTAGAGGCATACTAGGGACATACTGTTTTGTCTATGTATCCACACATGTACTAAGTTTTCGGTTAATACAATTCTAGCATGAATAAAAGACATTTATCATGATATAAGGAAATACAAATAACATCTTTATTATTGCCTCTAGGGCATATTTCCTTCAGTCTCCCACTTGAACTAGAGTCAATAATCTAGCTCACATCGCCATGTGATTTAATACCGATAGTTCACATCGTTATGTGAATAACACCCATAGTTCACATCACCATGTGACCAACACCCAAAGGGTTTACTAGAGTCAATAATCTAGTTCACATTGCTATGTGATTAATACCCAAGAGTAATAAGGTGTGATCATGTTTTGCTTGTGAGAGAAGTTTAGTCAACGGGTCTGTCACATTCAGATCCGTATGTATTTCGCAAATTTCTATGTCTACAATGCTCTGCATGGAGCTACTCTAGCTAATTGCTCCCACTTTCAATACGCATCCAGATTGATACTTAGAGTCATCTGGATTTAGTGTCAAAGCTTGCATCGGCGTAACCCTTTACGACGAACTCTTTATCACCTCCATAATCGAGAAATATTTCCTTAGTCATCCAATTACTAAGGATAGTTTTGACCGCTGTACAGTGATCTACTCCTGGATCACTATTGTACCTCCCTGTCAAACTCTTGGCAAGGTACACAACGTGTTTTGTACACAGCATGGCATACTTTATAGAACCTATGGCTGAGGCATAGGGAATGACTTTCATTCTCTCTATATTTTTCTGCCGTGGTCTGGCTTTGAGTCTTACTCAACTTCATACCTTACAAGTCAGGCAAGAACTTCTTCTTTGACTGATCCATTTTGAACTACTTCAAATTTTTTATCAAGGTATGTACTCATCAAAAGTCTTATCAAGCGTCTTGATCTATCTATATAGATCTTGATGCTCAATATGTAAGCAGCTTCACCGAGGTCTTTCTTTGAAAAACTCCTTTCAAACACTCCTTTATGCTTTCCAGAAAATTCTACATCATTTCCGATCGACAATATGTCATTCACATATATTTATCAGAAAGGTTGTAGTGCTCCCACTCACTTCTTGTAAATACAGGCTTCTCCAAAAGTCTGTATAAAACCATATGCTTTGATCACCTCATCAAAGCGTATATTCCAACTCCGAGATGCTTGCACCAGTCCATAGATGGATCGCTGGAGCTTGCATAATTTGTTAGCACCTTTTTGGATCGACAAAACCTTCTGGTTGTATCATATACAACTCTTCTTTGAGATTTCCATTCAGGAATGTAGTTTTAACATCCATTTGCCAGATTTCATAATCATAAAATGCGGCAATTGCTAACATGATTCGGACAGACTTAAGCATCGCTACAGGTGAGAAAGTCTCATCGTAGTCAACTCCTTGAACTTGTCGAAAACCTTTCGCAACAAGTTGAGCTTTGTAAACAGTAATATTACCGTCTGCGTCGGTCTTCCTCTTGAAGATCCATTTATTTTCGATGGCCTGCCGATCATCGGGCAAGTCAACCAAAGTCCTCACTTTGTTCTCATACATGGATCCCATCTCAGATTTCATGGCTTCAAGCCATTTTGCGGAATCTGGGCTCATCATCGCTTCCTCATAGTTCGTAGGTTCATCATGGTCTAGTAACATGATTTCCAGAACTGGGTTGCCGTACCACTCTGGTGCGGAACGTACTCTGGTTGATCTACGACGTTCGGCAGAAACTTGATCCGAAGTTTCATGATCATTATCATTAACTTCCTCACTAATTGGTGTAGGAATCACTGGAACAATTTCCTGTGATGTACTACTTTCCAATCCGGGAGAAGGTACAATTACCTCATCAAGTTCTACTTTCCTCCCACTCACTTCTTTCGAGAGAAACTCTTTTTCTAGAAAGGATCCGTTCTTAGCAACGAATATCTTGCCTTCGGATCTGTGATAGAAGGTGTACCCAACAGTCTCTTTTGGGTATCCTATGAAGATTTACTTCTTCGGTTTGGGTTCGAGCTTATCATGTTGAAACTTTTTCACATAAGCATCGCAGTCCCAAACTTTAAGAAACAACAACTTTGGTTTCTTGCCAAACCACAGTTCTTAAGGCGTTGTCTCAACGGATTCAGATGAGGCCCTTATTTAACGTGAATGCAGCTGTCTCTAATGCATGACCCAAAACGATAGTGGTAAATCGGTAAGAGACATCATAGATCGCACCATATCCAATAAAGTACGGTTACGACGTTCGGACACACCATTATGCTGTGGTGTTCCGGGTGGCGTGAGCTGTGAAACTATTCCACATTGTTTCAAATGAAGACCAAACTCGTAACTCAAATATTCTCCTCCACGATCAGATCGTAGGAACTTTATTTTCTTGTTACGATGATTCTCTACTTCACTCTGAAATTTTTGAACTTTTCAAATGTTTCAGACTTGTGTTTCATTAAGTAGATATACCCATATCTGCTCAAATCATCAGTGAAGGTCAGAAAATAACGATACCCGCCGCGAGCTTCAACACTCATTGGTCCGCATACATCAGTATGTATGATTTCCAACAAATATGTTGCTCGCTCCATAGTTCCGGAGAACGGAGTTTTAGTCATCTTGCCCATGAGGCATGGTTCGCAAGCACCAAGTGATTCATAATCAAGTGATTCCAAAAGTCCATCATTATGGAGTTTCTTCATGCGTTTTACACCAATATGACCTAAACGACAGTGCCACAAATAAGTTGCACTATCATTATTAACCTTGCATCTTTTGGCTTCAATATTATGAATATGTGTATCACACGATCGAGATCCAACAAACTATTTTCATTGGGTGTATGACCATAGAAGGTTTTATTCATGTAAACAGAACAACAATTATTCTCTAACTTACATGAATAACCGTATTGCAATAAACATGATCAAATCACATTCATGCTCAACACAAACACCAAATAACACTTATTTAGGTTCAATACTAATCCCAAAAGTATAGGGAGTGTGCGATGATGATCATATCAATCTTGGAACTGCTTCCAATACACATCGTCACTTCATCCTTGAACTAGTTTATGTTCATTATGCAACTCCCACTTCGAGTTACTACTCTTTAGCAACTGAACCAATATCAAATACCGAGGGGTTGCTATGAACACTAGTAAAATACACATTAATAATCTGTATATCAAATATACCTTTGTTCACTTTGCCATCCTCCTTATCCGCCAAGTATCTAGGGCAGTTCCACTTTTAGTGACCATTTCCTTTGCAGTATAAGCACTTGTTTCAGGCTTGAGTTTAGCTTTGGGTTTCTTCACGGGAGTGACAACTTGCTTGTCATTCTTCTTGAAGTTCCCCTTCTATCCCTTTGCCCTTTACTTGAAACAAGTGGTCTTGTTAACCATCAACACTTGATGCTTTTTCATGATTTCTACCTTCGCCTACTTCAGTATCGCGAAGAGCTGGGAATTCCTTTCGTCATCCCTTGCATATTATAGTTCATCACGAAGTTCTACTAACTTGGTGATAGTGACTAGAGAACTTTGTCAATTACTATCTTATCTGGAAGATTAACTCCCACTTGATTAAAGTAATTGTAGTACCCAGACAATCTGAGCACATGCTCACTGGTTGAGCTATTCTCCTCCATCTTGTAGGCATAGTACTGTCAGAGGTCTTATACCTCTCGACACGGGCATGAGTATGAAATACTAATTTCAACTCTTGGAACATCTTATATGCTCCATGGCGTTCAAAACGTTTTTGAAGTCCCGGTTCTAAGCCGTAAAGCATGGTGCACTTTAAACTATCAAGTAGTCATCATATCGAGCTTTTGTCAAAACGTTCATAATGTCTACATCTGCTCCTGCAATAGGTCTGTCACCTAGCGGTGCATCAAGGACATAATTCTTCTGTGCAGCAATGAGGATAATCCTCAGATCACGGAACAATTCCGCATTATTGCTACTAACATCTTTCAACTTGGTTTTCTCTAGGAACATATGAAAAATAAACGGGGAGCAACATCGCGAGCTATTGATCTACAACATAGATATGCTAATACTACCAGGACTAAGTTCATGATAAATTAAAGTTCAATTAATCATATTACTTAAGAACTCCCACTTAGATAGACATCCCTCTGGTCATCTAAATGATCACGTGATCCAAATCAACTAAACCATGTCCGATCATCACGTGAGATGGAGTAGTTTCAATGGTGAACATCTTATGTTGATCATATCTACTATATGATTCACGCTCGACCTTTCGGTCTCCAGTGTTCCGAGGCCATATCTGCATATGCTAGGCTCGTCAAGTTTAACCCGTGTATTCTGCGTGTGCAAAACTGGCTTACACCCGTTGTATTTGAACGTAGAGCTTATCACACCCGATCATCACGTGGTGTCTCGGCACGACGAACTTTCGCAACGGTGCATACTCAGGGAGAACACTTATACCTTGAAATTTAGTAAGGGATCATCTTATAATGCTACCGTCATCCTAAGCAAAATAAGAAGCATAATAAGATAAACATCACATGCAATCAAAATATGTGACATGATATGGCCATCATCATCTTGTGCTTTTGATCTCCATCTGTAAAGCACCGTCATGATCACCTTCGTCACCGGCGCGACACCTTGATCTCCATCATAGCATCGTTGTCGTCTCGCCAACTATTGCTTCTATGACTATCGCTACCGTTTAGTGATAAAGTAAAGCAATTACATGGCGATTGCATTTCATACAATAAAGCGACAACCATATGGCTCCTGCCAGTTGCCGATAACTTTACAAAACATGATCATCTCATACAAAACTGTATAACTCATCATGTCTTGACCATATCACATCACAACATGCCCTGCAAAAACAAGTTAGACGTCCTCTACTTTGTTGTTGCAAGTTTTACGTGGCTGCTACGGGCTTAGCAAGAACCGTTCTTACCTACGCATACAAAACCACAACGATGTTTCGTCAAGTATGTGTTGTTTTAACCTTCACAAGGACCGGGCGTAGCCACACTTGATTCAGCTAAAGTGAGGGAGACAGACACCCGCCAGTCACCTTTAAGCAACGAGTGCTCGTAACGGTGAAACCAGTCTCGCGTAAGCGTACGCGTAATGTCGGTCCGGGCCGCTTCATCTCACAATACCGCCGAAGCAAAGTATGACATGCTGGTAAGCAGTATGACTAGTATCGTCCACATTCTCATTGTGTTCTACTCGTGCATATCATCTACGCATAGACCTGGCTCATGATGCCATTGTTGGGGAACGTAGTATTTTAAAATTTTCCTACGATCACGCAAGATCTATCTACCAGATGCATAGCAACGAGAGGGAAGAGTGTGTCTACGTACCCTCGTAGACCGGGAGCGGAAGCGTCAAGTGACGCGGTTGATGTTGTCGAACTTCTTCGCGATCCAACCGATCAAGCACCGAACGTACGGCACCTCCGCGTTCAGCACACGTTCAGCTTGATGACGTCCCACGAGCTCTTGATCCAGTTGAGCTTCACGGGAGAGTTTCGTCAGCACGACGGCGTGGTGACGGATATGATGTGTTCACCGGCGCAGGGCTTCGCCTAAGCTCCGCGACGGTATGACCGAGGTGTGATTCTGTGGAGGGGGGCACCGCACACGGCTAAAACAATTCAACTTGTGTGTCTTTGGGTGCCCCCCTGCCCCCGTATATAAAGGAGCAGGGGAGGGAGGCCGGCCGGCCCTTCCTGGTGCGGCTAGGGAAGGAGTCCTACTAGGAATAGGATTGCAATCCTATTCCTAGTAGGATTCACCGAAAGGAAGAAGGGGAAAGGAATAGGAGAGGTGGCGCCCCCCCAATCCTAGTCCAACTAGGAACCCTAGGTGGGGGCGCCGGCCAGCCCTATGGGCTGCCTCTCTCTTTCCCTTTAGGCCCACTATGGACCATCCCCTCTCGTAGGGGGTTCCGATAACCCCCTCCGGCATTCCCGATAAATCCGAAACTTTTCCGGTATACTTCCGGTGTTCGAATATAGCCGTCCAATATATCAATCTTTATGTCTCGGACATTCCGAGACTCCTCGTCATGTCCGTGATCTCATCCGGGACTCCGAACTACCTTCGGTACATCAATACTCATAAACTCATAATTACCGATCGTCATCAAACGTTAAGCGTGCGGACCCTACGGGTTCGAGAACTATGTAGACATGACCGAGACTCATCTCTGGTCAATAACCAATAGCGGAACCTGGATGTTCATATTGGTTCCTACATATTCTACGAAGATCTTTTATCGGTCAGAACCGCATAACAACATACGTTGTTCCTTTTGTCAAACGGTATGTTACTTGCCCGAGATTCGATCGTCGGTATCTTTATACCTAGTTCAATCTCGTTACCGGCAAGTCTCTTTACTCGTTCCGTAACACATCATCTCGTGACTAACTCATTAGTCTTTTGCTTGCAAGGCTTATTGTGATGTGTGTTACCGAGAGGGCCCAGAGATACCTCTCCGACACTCGGAGTGACAAATCCTAATCTTGATCTATGCCAACACCACGAATACTTTCGGAGACACCTGTAGAGCATCTTTATGATCACCCAGTTACGTTGTGACGTTTGATAGCACACAACGTGTTCCTACGGTATTCGGGAGTTGCATAATCTCATAGTCATAGGAACATGTATAAGTCATGAAGAAAGCAATAGCAGTTAAACTAAACGATCATAGTGCTATGCTAACGGATGGGTCTTGTCCATCACATCATTCTCCTAATGATGTGATCCCGTTGATCAAATGACAACTCATGTCTATGGCTAGGAAACATAACCATCTTTGATCAATGAGCTAGTCTAGTAGAGGCATACTAGGGACATACTGTTTTGTCTATGTATCCACACATGTACTAAGTTTCCGGTTAATACAATTCTAGCATGAATAAAACACATTTATCATGATATAAGGAAATACAAATAACATCTTTATTATTGCCTCTAGGGCATATTTCCTTCATTACACTCGCCACTTCACACAATACAATACATAAACAATACATCATTCAAAACATCACAACCCGACTACGGGTGAAGATCCAAAAGAAAGATACCAAAACAACATAAAGCCACAGGTCAGGATCGAATCCTAGTAGAAACCACTACTGATCGTCGAAACGTCACAAGCAAACGGCCACACTCTTCATCGAGCTCCTAGTGAAGAACTTGATCCAGCTCCTGCATCGAACTCGGCTGAACCTGCATCTGGTGTGGTGAAGTAACTGTGAGCCACAGAGGACTCAGCAATCCCGTTCCCGGGTAACATGACTATTTAAGCCTTGGGTGAGGACAAGGCTGAAGAAAGAACGAGAGGTGAAGGAACAACAAGAGTTTGCAGCAGCAACTAGCACTAACTTACGTCAAAGAGAGCGAGAAGAGAAGTGCCTCGGTCGAGAGATGATCACGAAGTGATCCTAACTAAAGCCGGTCAAACATAACCCCACCGTGTTCAACTCCCGAATCCCTATTCGGAAATTGACAATCACGGTACACACGCTGGTAGTGTATTGAAACATTGTGTCAAGTTATCTACAACCGGATATTAACAAGCTCCCATCTGCCACATAACCGCGGGCACGGCTTTCGAAAGTTCAAAACCCTGCAGGGGTGTTCCAACTTGACCCATTACAAGCCCACGATCCGCGGAGTCGCAACTCCAAGGTGGGAAGACCCGAGTATTCTCGGAATCCCGTGCTCAAGTTAAACCGAACTAAGGTAAGGCTAATCCAGCAAATCCTCCCGGCGTGTCGACACCCTGATAGTAGCCGCGCGTATCTAAGTCTCAGGACACGACCGGATGGGCGATCCTACAGGTTATACCAGATACCTCGGGTTTCCCCAAGGCGGCCCCGCAGTCTCCCCGTTTGGGACCAACACCATCAGCACTGGCCCCCCTGCTATGTAGAATTAAGAATCCTCGGGGATGCGACCCCCTATGCAATTTTTAATTAATTAATTAAGTTGTTATTATGAGGCAAAAAGTACCAAATGTTGGGACTTGCTGGAAAAGACTTAGCGCTTATCGGTTTATCAAGGGGGTCCCATACACCCCAACCGTGTTAGGAACGCATAATCAAGGAACATAACACCGGTTTATACGGTTCCTAACGGCATGAGTGGAACAAATCACCAAGCAAAAGGCTTAGCCTTCCACCCTGCCAGTATATAGATGATTTCATTTTAAGCATTTATATAGTGTGATATAACCCCACCAAACTTCAACATGAAGCAAGCATCTTCAATCTTCACCTGCAACTAGCAATGCTATAAGAAGGGCTGAGCGAAGCGTACTTAGCCAAGCAACGGTTTGCATAGGTAGGTTGGTTAAAGAGGGCAATGGTTACAAGTAGGAGGCTGACAAGAAAGACATGGGCATCGAGGCAAAACTATAGAGCGGAACTACTAGCAATAGGCAAAGATAGTAATGGTATCCGGGTATGATCATCTTGCCTGGAATTCCACAAGGGAGAAGAACAAGTCCATGAAGTAGACGGAGCAACAGTCGAGCGAATCCTCACAACTCCGGAACGAAACCGAAGCTAACAAAAGAAGCAACCGGAAAGAAGGAAACAACACGGTAAACACACATATCTTAAACATGGCATACGATGCACATCCAAGCACGATGCATGTCCGGTTTAAATATGCAAGGCATGGCAAAGTGCACAAACAAAACTACAAGTTAAGTGGAGCTCAATATGCAACGAGTTGCATATTGACGAAACACCACATTTAATTATTTAATTGACTCTCGTTATTTACAAGACAAGATTAAATGTTGGTTAACATGGCAAGAGGTGAAGCATAAGTAAACTAACTATTTAGGCATTTTAAATGAGGCCGGAAAATAACAACAACATATCCGAAAAATCCCCATGAGCATGTTTAGTAATTATTAAAGCAACAACAATTAAATATATAATGTTGTTAACATGATGCGGATGACATGAACAAGTTTATGCAATTTTTATTAAAAGGTTGACATAAGAGGATAATATGAAGCATCGTCACCGTGGTGGAATGAAAAAGGGTGCCACGGCAACGATCCGAAAATGATGCAACGGCATCATATCGGTGCCGGTAACTCGTTGAGAGTCCGGTGCAAAAGGAAAGATGCCGTGAGCGAGTCAAACGAGATGAAAGGTGGGGCGATCCCGTTGCCGGGTTCCCACGAGTCGGTGACGAGGCAACCGAGGAACCTGAAAAAAGGTCGGAACGGGCACGGTGCACACAAGGGAGACATTTCATACAACCACATCAAGCATCATACGGGTCATCCACGGGGTCGTCTCGTTATACCTTTGAAGCGTGCGTTTCGGGGCGGTTCGAGATGTAGAGGAAGAAGGCGTTCACGTCATAGAGGAAGTAGCCGTTCCGTAGAGGGAAGTAGTCGTACACGTCGGTAGCGGCAGTAGTGGTTCCGTTCGTAGTTGTTCGGGTCGTCGTGGTACTCGTTCGGGTCACGAAGAGGTACTTGCGGCAACACCGGGCATAGTCGTACACGAGGCGGTAGTTGTACTCGGGCGACGGTAGCGGAAGTAGACGTTCTCGTAGATGTACATGACGTTTTTCCGTAGATGTTCGGGTCATTGCGGTCTTTGGCGTGTAGGCGTACACGGTTCCCTGACAAGTTCACAGCAAGGCAACACAACAAAACAACAAAAACAGCAGCACGGGACAGCGGTGAGGCCATGGCAGCGACAGCAACAGCAGGTCTTGGGGCGGCCATGGCGGGGAACTGCTCGCTGGCAGCAGCCGCAACAGAGGCGACCGACGGGGCTGCGCCTTGGCGAGGAGGTGCTGCTCGGTGCTTGGAGGACGGCAGGGGCACAGCGCAGGGCGCCCTGGTGCTGGTGTCACGCGGCACTGGACGGCGACGCGGCGAAGGAAGGAACGGAGGGAGGCAGAGCCTCGCGCGGACGCCGGAGACGGAGGGAGGAGGCCTGGGCTTGCGGCCACGAGGAGGGAGCGAGGCTCCTGGAGGCGCTGGCTCCTGGCCTCGCTGGGGAGCTGGGGCCTCGGTGCTTGGCGAGGAGGGGAGGAAGAGGCCCGGGCAGCGCGGCTGGGAGGGACGAGCAAAGGGATTCGGTGGGATGTAGCGGCTAGGGTTAGGTGGTGGCCGGGCCGGTGGGCCTGATGCCTGAGGAGGCCTGGGCCGGCTCGGGCCAAGGAGGGAGGAAGGAGATGGGCCTATTGGCCCGGCTGCTCTCTTCTGTTTAATAAAACTGCTGCTGTTTTCTAAATTAAAACAGAAAAAAAAACAACAACAAGAAAGAAAGAAGGAAGGTGCTAGAAATAGAGTTAGGGCAAGAATTAGGACAAAGGTTAATTTTTCTCGGGCTCGTAAAAATGAGCACGGTCCGAGAAAAATAGAATAGGCGTGAACGAAAATAATTCAAACATATTTGAATTTAATTCAAATAGGTTTGAACTAAGACGTGATTATTGAAGTGTCCAAAAATGTTCAAATTTTTGGAGGAACCTCGAAACAACGGAAAGAATTATTGGCAAGGTTTAGAAGTAGAAACTTGAATTAAGAGGCATGATGAATATTGCAAGTGTGTTATGGTGATCTCCAACAAATGGAATATTTATTAATATAGCTCCCTAAATATTGAGAGGCTTTTATATGTTATAAAGAGAAGTCATCCTCCCTCGATTTAAATGGGCCGAAGGTCCACACGATTTATTTGGTTGCAAAAATTAATGAGATGATGGCATGATGACATGATGCAATGCAAAAATAAATAACACAAGCACAAAGAAGCACACGGAAGAATCCGGAACATCTGGAATCTTCTGGAATCTTCTAGGACGTCGGTCTTCGGGCGTCACAACTCTCCCACACTAACAGAGGATCTCGACCCGAGATCCTGGAGATATCACCGGGTAAAAACGGAAGAGGAAGGGGTAAAACAAAGTTGCTTCTTCGACAAACGAGTGAAACCAAGGAACCTTGAGAGGTTGAACAAAATGAAAGAAGAATACAACAGAGATGAACGAAGTTAAGAGCACTCCGGTAAAAGGAGGAACAAGGAACATGAAACAGAGCTTACAAACCAAAAGAATATGAAACCATAACGGTATAGCCAAGGAATAAGAATGACAGAATTGGACAGCACTCCGTCTAAAAATCGAAGGAATTGAACAAGAACTTGAGGAGATGGGAAGATACTTGATGAAAACAACAACACACAGCCTCTGAAACAATAGAAAGAATGGCACAAGGGTAAGAAGGATTTAGATAGCACTCCGGTTGAAAAGAGAGGCAAACTTGGTAAATGACGGAACTGAATGAAGAATACAACACTCCGGTTAAATGATGAGCAAGGGAAAAACATGATCTCGATAAAACGATATGATGGTTAAAGAGAGCAATATCACAAGGCCTCCGGAACGAAAGAATAGCATATAGATCCATGAAAGAATTGAACGGAGAAAGATATGACAACTTCTCTCAAAATAGAATTTGAAAGAGCAACCTTACGAAGATGGGTTGAACAGAGTTGTTGGAAAAAAATCAACAACGAAAAGGAATAAGCTTGATGTGGGCTTATGGAAAACATCTCAAAGTTATGAGGTGACAACCAGCCACTTACAAAAACAGTTGAATGGATTGAGATCAACAAGGAGATGAAAAGCTTATTTCACCGGAATGATAAATGAAGAACTTGGGTCATTTATGAGGACCATAATAGCAACAATCCTTAGGGAAAGCTTTAGGTGAATTATAACTCCAAGATAACTCCAAGAAATAAAAAATGAGGGGTTGAAAAGATCTCCTGAACAAGGAAAATGATGGTTTTAAATATCTCATTCCTGACAACTCGTGAATTATGAAACATGAAGGAATTGTCAAAAATGACATAACACCATCTGAAAAGATAAGGTAGAAAGAATTGCACTTGGAAATGCAAGAAGAAGAATGCTTGAGCTCCAACAAGAATCTTGATGAAGACTTCGAGGATGAATTAAATGATGATGAACCACCATGAAGAACTCCGGTAAAGAAAGCATGAGAAGTGAAAAATGAAAAGAATAAGATTCAAGGCCTGCGATGAATTAGATGGAGCTTTGAAATGATAATTAAAATAATTTGGAGCTCCGGAAAACAAGATGAACAACTTAGAATGGAGAATATATATGATGAACAATCTCCAGACAAAAGAATTAAATCACCTTGAAGGAATAAGAATAAGAATTATGTCATGCATATCCTTCATCAATTTAAATTGATGACAACCAAAGGATTTGGCATACTACTTATTCTCATTGGAAAGGATTAAAGAGAGGTCTCGCACAAGCTTGGGTAAATCTTCAACGAAGCACCGGTAGGATTATGAAAAGAACAAATGAATTGATATGATAACAAGGAAGAGTAAACTTGAATTAACCACCGTAAGAATATGGAGACGAACGAAGAGACATCAATGAAGAATATTTGGAGGACGAAGTTGAAAACTGAGAACGAAGAAATATTCTGAAATGATGGCCTTCGGAGGATCACAATGGAAAGAAATCATGAAATGCTTCGGGTGGGTATGAAAATGATTCCTCACAATCAAAACGATAATGAGGATGGCATGAAGCTAGAACCATGAATCTTGGAAGAGAACGGGCCAAGATTAAGAGAAACACTTCTCCGGTCTCCAAATGTTGATAGTGAAGACGAGAAATGCCAAGAATTGTTGAGCACTCCGGAATGAAGAATTAAAAAGGTTGAACCAATGATGAACAAGAATTTGAAAGCGATCTTGGGGAAGGTATATGACTGATGGAAATCATTCTTACGTCACATTTTGAAAAGAATTTGAGTATAACTCCAGAAAATAGAAGAGTCAGGTAAGATCCTGGGAAAAGACCTGTGGGTTAGGGCCCACTCAAAGAAATCACCGTTTAAATAGATTGCTTGCGAGATATAACACCGGTTGAATTAAATGGCTTGGATGAGATATCAATCTCAAAATAGTTTGAACGGATTAAGAATGGAATTATGAATCTTCAGCACTCCGGATATGAATAGCAAGAGGAGAATGATTAATTGGTGCACCGGAATAAGAAAGCATTGTGAAATGAGGAAAAGGATAAGATCAACACCGAAATCTTGAATTACATCCACCGTAAGAATTTGAGAACAAAAGAATGATGAACTTGAAGCTCTTGAGCATCTTCACGAGAAATCATCGGATAAGAACATTGAAGGAAAAGAATGAAGAACCTCACATGAATAAAATGGATACTTCATTTAGAATTTTCTGGCTCCAAGAAGAAGAAGGGTGGGAGGGTGGGGAAAACAAAGACACTTGAGATGAATGAAACAGACAAATCGTCAAATTTCTCAATGGCGTCCATATGGAATAACTTGAAGAGAAGGCACACCGGTTGAAAAGGATTAACATGACCATCTTGATGATCAAGAAGGACTAGTACTCTCATAGAAATATGATGTCGGGGGAAACTGTCCACCACGAGCACCTATGGGACCGGAGCCCCTTGTTCGTGCGGTAAGAGGGCGGAGGGAGCACAAAGAGCAGATCGAGATGGACACGCGGGCAGTTTACCCAGGTTCGGGCCGCAATGGATGCGTAAAACCCTACTCCTGCTTAGTTTGTATTGAGTTGGCGAGCTCGGGAGCTTGAAGAACTAGCTACACCGAGCGAATGAGTGATCTAGGTTCCGAACCCTTTCTACGTTGCGCATGGGCCTCCTTTTATAGTGCAAGGGGTCACCGACAGGTGTCAACGTAGGAGAAAGGGGTAAAAATGTAATAGGGGTGGTAGTTGTAACAGTGCGGGAATAGTGGAGCTACAGTGCATGAACAGTGGTCGCTACCTACTTTGACAGTGGGGGACAAGGGCATTTAATGCCCGTCGCCGTCGACCCCAAAAGCTCCCGCCCTTGCGTCTCCGTCTGCCACGGCGATGGCTTCACCACCGTGGAGTGCCACCGTGTCCCCCAGGCTGCACAGCCATCCGCCACGCGTCCCTGGAACGGCCCCAGGGCGACGCGTGGGCCGGTGAGCTGGAGCGCGGGCACACAGCGCAACTCTCCCGGCAAGCACCTTGCCGGGGTCTTGACCTTGCCGGGCCCGGGAGCTCGCCGGGCTCAGTAGCTTGCCGCTCCCCGGGCCCTCGCCGGGACACGTATAGCGCCGAGGCGTGTCTTCTATGATGTAATCTTCTAGTCATCCTGGCAAGCTCCTCTTGCCAGTGCCTTGTGTGAATGATGTAACCTTGAGCCTGGAACGGCCTTCCCAGCAAGCTCCGCTTGCCGGGGTCTCGATCTTCTGTCTTGTATACTTTGTTTTTGAATGGTTTGACATGGAGCAGGAAGGTCTCCGGCGAGCGCGTGGTAAGCCCTGCCGCGGGAAGCTGCAACTGCCCGTGCACAAGTTGGGGTACTGAGGTACCCCTACCTTAGTACACCGACAGGAGCCCCCGGGCCTGGGCCACACACGGTGCCGAGCGTTGTTGGGCCAGGCCCAAAACAGTGCACGGGCACTCGCGGCCCACGGCACGCCGAATCCACTTCCGCACCCGCCGCGTCCCCCCGTAACGGCACGCGTCGATTGCGGCGTCGTGGGATGGGACGTGGCCACGTTCTTTTAATGGAAAGAGCGAAACGCCCCCCCCCCCACTTCCCCATAAAAGCAGAGGAAGCAGGAGCGGTTCCCCTCCTTACGCTTTCATTGCCTCTTCTTCATCCTCCAGAGATCCCCTTTGCGCTCCGCCTCCACACCTCCGCCGCCGCCGTCTGCATCTCCGGCGTCTTCGTTCCCCTTCCTCTGCCGCCTCCGCCATGGCCCCGAAGACCGAGAAGGCGAAGGCGGAGAAGGCCAAGAAGGAGAAGTCGGAGCAAGCGGCGAAGCTCGCCGCGTATCGGAAGCGGAACCTCGTCTTCCCGCCGAAGCTTAGCGCGCGGGAGCTCTGGAACAAGTATTGCTTGTTCTGGGCCAAGGAAACCAAGGCGCACCCCCGCACTCGAGCTTATCCGGCCGCCGCCAAGGACAACTATCCCGGCGGGTACTATTTCTTCGCAGCCTTCTTCCACTGCGGTCTTTGCCCTCCTTTTTCCGATTTCTTCTGTGACATCATGCACACCTATGGCCTCCACCTTCTTGACTTCACCCCCAACGCCATCCTCACAATGGCGGTTTTCGCACATATGTGCGAAAACTTCATAGGAATACACCCAAACGTAGCGCTGTTTAGGCACTTCTTCACCCCTAGAGCAGAGGCCGGCGCCCCCCTCTCCGGAGGAATTTCTTGGGTTTTTCGTCTGAACAAGAAGGAGTCCTACTTGCCGGGGGAGCTCCGCGGCAAGTGGGAGGAGTGGCGTGCAGACTGGTGCTGGATTGTTGAGGACGAGCCGCAGCCCTTCACCGCGCCGCGCACAACGCCCATCGTGCACGGCAGGGACTGGAGCGAGCTGGATTCGGACGACATCAAGCTCGACGTCGCCCTCATCCGGATTCTTCGTCTTCGGGTAGCAAGGCTGTCTGTCACGGAAGTAGGCGCAGACTTCCTCCGCCGCCGCATCGCCCCTCTCCAAGACAGGAAAAGGCCGGCCTGGGAGTACGGCAACGCAGCGGATATAATGAGGCTGCGCCCCGGGCTAAACTTCAACTTCACGACGCTGGAGCTGAAGGGGATGGTCCGGGAACTCTTTAAATATGACCCGGCCCACCCAGAGTGGTTCAGACCTCCCCGGGGAGTGGTGCCCCTTTGCAACAGCACAGCTTGTGATCCTCTTCGCGCAATGATGCCCGCGTGTGATTCGCACGGCGTGGACCGCACGTGGATTCCGCCCAAGCCAATAGACGTCCTCAGCTTCTTCGACAACCTTGTGGAGGTGGCGAAGAACAAGGATGACATCAAGGAGCACACGCGGGACACCACCGACCAAGAGCTTGCATACATCGCTTCTCGGGCTGAAGAGGCCGCTGCAGCCGCAGCGGCAGGAGATTTTGGCTATACACCTGAGGAGGCAGAGGCTGCGGATGCGTCCTGCCAAGCGGAGGAGGCGGAGATCCGCAGACTGCTGCAGCTTCCTCCCGACGCGCTCGCCGGGGTCCCCTCTCTGAGGCACTCCGGGATCCCCGGAATCGCGGCCGAGGCCGCAGCAAGAGGTGGCGCTGCCGGAGGGAACAGAGGCGCCGCAGGGAGCGTAGGCGCCGGAAGGAGCGGAGGCGCCGGAGGGAAAGAGGCCGCAGCGCAAGGCGCTGGGTCCAGCAAGCCAGCCGAGGAGGAGGAGGAGGAGGACGCCGAGGCCACCGAAGACTCCGGCGGGTCTACGGAGCTCTACGCCGACGACCTCTCCTCGTCGGAGACCTCCCCGCCCCCGGCAAGCCCTAGGAGGTCTCCACCGAAGCGTCTCCGCAAGGCGGCGACGGGAGCGAGGGCGCAGGCCCCCCGACAACAACCAGCTCGCCGGGCAGCGCAAGCTCCCCGGGGAAGCCGAGCTGTGCCGGGGGCGACCGGCGCACCAGCCACGGCGGAGGCGGCCCGCGCGCAGGCCACGGCAGAGGCGCCCCGCAGGTCGGCGCCAAGCAGACAGGAGTCTTCACGGAGCGGAGCGGCGGCTCCGCCCGCTCCCCGGGCTCCGGCTACCACAGGGGCTGGGTCTTCGCAGCCCCCAGCCCCAGGGACCGCCAAGCGCCCGAGGGAGTCTTCGCCTCCCGCTCCTCGCGCAGACGCGCCCCAGGTGGAGTTTGACTTCTCCGCCTTGAGCGAGGACGACGAGGAGGATCAGGAGTAAGTATTCGAGATCTTATATCTTCTCAAATTTCGTCTTGATTATTGTTGATGCTAATCTTGTTTGTTGCTTTGATTTCAGGACCTTGGTTCAGCGCGTGGCGAAGAAAGCCAAGGTGCCCGTGGTCGAGGTCACGGATGACTTGCCTACCGCGGCAACTAGGGACGTGCCGGAGCCAAGTCTGCCGGACCCGAGCGCTGCTCCGAGGAGCAGCCCCCAGCGCAGCCCCCAGCGTAAGTCTGGGTTCCAGCCTTCCGCTCGTCGGGTGCGCTTTAGGATCTTGTTTATGCTGATATCTGTTGTTCTTGTTGTTGTCTTGATTGTCTTGTGCAGAGGTGGAGCCGCAAGCTCAGGAGCGTACGGAGATCGCCCCCGAGGAGCCGCAGGCCCCGCCGTCCCCGCCAAGGCCGAACTCCCCGGCAAGGGAGAGCGCTCCACCAAGGGCGGGTACTCCGCCAAGGGCGAGTACCCCGCCAAGGGCGAGCAGCCCGGCGAGGGCGGCCACTCCGCCAAGGCAGAGCTCCCCGGCGAGGGAGCCCGCCGCTGACGACGTCCGCCAAGGTAAGTCTTGTACTTTGTCTTCTTGGCGTTGTTTCTTTTTGGATATTTGCTTGAACTTCTTTTGCTTCTTCTTCTTCTTCTAGATCCTCCTCCCCCCGAGCAGATGGAGACGGAGGTCGTCATCATTGAGGAGGAGGGCGCGCAGGGCGGCGACGGCGACGCCCCTGTCGCCGAGGACACGGCGAGAGCCGCCGAGCCGGCCGCGCAGGAGACCGCTCCGGCTGCGGACGCAGCGGCCGGGGAGGGGGACGGCGACCGCACTGCCGGCCCGGAGGCGGCAGGAGCATCAAGTGCTGCGCCAGCCGCCGACCCCTCCGCCGGAAAGGAGCAGGCCGGTTACTATCTTGAAGCTCCCAACGGCGTGTTCATCCAAGTGCCGTGGGGTTCTTCCTCGCGAGCCCCCGCGGAGGGCGAGGCCTTTGATGGAGAGGTCCTCGCCTCCGCGGGCTTGAAGATCGTCGAGGCGCCCGGCGGAAACGACGGGCCCGAGGAGGAGAAGCTGCTTCACCAGCTCCTGGCTCTTTACCGGGCCAGGCAGGCGAAGCTTGCTTCTCGGGAGGCCCTCGCCGCCAAGGCCGCCGCTGAGATGGAGAAGCGCGCGGCGGAGCTCAGCGCCGCCAACCAGGCTGCCCTCCGCGAGGTGGCAGAGGAGCGTGAGCGACTCGCCGGGGAGTATCAAGAGTGGTTGCTGGAGAAGGCCGAGGCCGAAGAGCAGCAGCGGCTCGCCGGGGTGGAGCTGTCCCGGCGAGAAGGAGAGCTCGCCCAGCGGAAGGTCAACCTCGACTCCCACGAGGAAGACCTTGCCGCTCGGGAGCAGGCCCTTGGCGGAGAGCTGAAGGAGGCGAAAGCCGCCGCGGCTGCCGCGGAGACCGCCAAGGAGGAGCTTGCCGCCAAGGTCGCGCAGCTGGAGGAGTCTTTGAAGGCGAGCGTGGAGAGGGTCGCCGCGCTCAACACAGAGCGCGAGAAGGACGCCCACACCAACTCCGAACTCCAGGTGCGCCTCTCCAAGAAGGGCGACGAGCTGAAGGCCGCCAAGGACTCTATTGAGGATCTTGAGCTGAAGGTTTCCACGCTAAGGAACTCGCTCGACGCCGCCCAAGCCCGGGAAACCAAGCTGAAGGAAGAGCTCCGCAAGGAGCAGAGCTTGGTGGCGAGCGCCAATACTGCGGCCGAGAACTTCCGCCGTACCGTCGAGGTTTGGACCGAGGACTTGGTATCTTCTGCGTCCAACATTGACCAGGAGCTGCTGGCGCTGAAGTTGGAGCACCTCATCTACTCTCCGGACCCAAACCTCCCCCACAGCGCCAAGCTCAGCCTCTTCTTCAGGGGGATCGCGCCGGCCCTTGCAGATCTTCGGAAGAAGCTCCCCGCGCAACTGGCCGAGGAGTCGCGCCAGCTCTGCGCGGGAACCTTGGAGCGTGTCTTGACGAAGATTGTATACCGCAATCCCGGCATAAACCTCACCAACGTTCTCCGCAGCCTGCCGACCGACGCGAACATGGAGGTGCTGAAGGAGCAGGTCGCCCACATTATCGCCAAAGTGAGCAAGCTCTCCAGGATCGAGGGCGACCGCGTAGATTAGGCCTCCTTTATCTTTATCTCTTTTTGTTGCTGCATAGGGTGTTATGAACTCATTAATCATTGCGACAAGTTATCCTTTGTAAGATATTTATCTCATTTTGATCAATCAGTGCAATGTTATCTTCCTTGTCTTGGTCATCTACTTTGTATGCTTTTCACCCTACGCTCCCGGGGAGCTTGCCGGCAAGGGGCCTTTGCCGCGAGCGCTGAGTGCTGGACTCTGAGCAGCCTGCTGGCCAAGGTCTCACCGGCAAGCAACTTTGCCGCAGCTAGTCGCAACGCACTTAGCTTGCTGAGCGAACTCGAAAACGAAGGAAGGGCGCGGCACTTGTCGCAGCTCGCTTAGATCGTTGAGCGTACTCGGAAACAAGACAAGGGTGCGGCTAGCTACGGGTAGGTTCCTCCGCGCACAGGTTTTCCATACAAAGTATGATTGTTCAAGGAAGACAACTAAAATTTAAAAATTTGAACTGGTCAAATTCTAATAACTTAGCTTTCATATATTGCTTGCTTGTCAGTAAGGCTTCTCTTTCTTGAACAGCACTTGGTTCCTCTTCCATCTCCTTCCCCCCCGGCAAACTTGTGCGCGAGGAACATTCCTTCTGCTTAAGAGGCAAGGAAAAAGAAGAGGGAAACAAGTATATGGCCTTTCGGCGTGCTAATGTTTACCGGATGTGTATGTTGTACAAGATGCCAAATAACACATGCAAATGACGGAGAAAAGCATGCAAAAGGCAAATAGCGCAAAACACAAAGCTTTATTGATGCACGGGGTCTGCGCCCGGCTTTGTACAAAGGGTTACATGCAACAGCGGCAAAGCTTGTACAAAAGGTGGTTGCCGGAGCGGATCACGGCAACCGCGCCTTATGGGTGAAACTTGCGAAGATGCTCTATGTTCCAGGAGTTGCTCACCGGTAAGCCCTCTTCGGTTTCGAGGCGGACAGCGCCGGGTCTCGTGACTTGTCTCACCCGATAAGGGCCTTCCCACTTCGGCGTCAACTTGTTGGAATTCTTGGCGGACTGAACACGCCGAAGAACAAGGTCGCCTTCCTCGAGACTCCTGGCCTTGACCTTGCGGCTATGGTAGCGACGCAAGGCTTGCTGGTATCGAGCAGCTCGTACAGCAGCCTGGAGACGTTCCTCCTCGAGGAGCAATGCATCATCTTGCCGCAGTTGCTCTTGCTCGAGCTCATCATAAGCGAGCACTCGAGGAGATCCGTATACGAGTTCCGTGGGGAGAACTGCCTCTGCCCCATAGACTAGGGCAAAGGGTGTCTGCCCGGTGGCTCGACTTGGTGTCGTTCTGATTGACCAAAGAGCCGCCGGTAGCTCCTCTATCCAATTTCTTCCGCATTTGCGCAGCCTGTCAAAGGTCCTTGTCTTGAGTCCGCGCAGCACTTCAGCATTGGCCCTCTCCGCTTGACCGTTGCTCCTCGGGTGAGCAACAGAAGCGAAACAGACCTTGGCGCCAAGGTCTTGGACGTACTGCATGAAGGTGCGACTAGTAAATTGTGTACCGTTGTCGGTGATGATCCTGTTAGGGATTCCGAAACGGCAAACAATTGACCTGAAGAACCTGACCGCTGACTGTGCTGTCACCTTTCTCACTGCTTCCACTTCTGGCCACTTTGTGAACTTGTCGATTGCAACGTACAAGTACTCAAAGCCCCCGACAGCACGGGGGAAGGGGCCGAGGATATCGAGCCCCCAGACCGAGAAGGGCCAGGACAAAGGGATTGTTTGGAGAGCTTGAGCTGGCTGATGAATCTGCTTTGCATGGAACTGGCACGCTTCACACTTGGTTACTAGTGCAGTTGCATCTTGGAGGGCTTCTTGCCAAAAGAACCCTTGCCGGAAAGCTTTCCCGGCAAGCGCTCTTGCGCCAATATGGTGGCCGCATATGCCTCCGTGTATTTCTGCCAACAGCTTCTGTCCATCTTCTCTGGAAATGCACTTCAACCTGACACCATTGAGTCTTCTTCTGTACAGCTCGTTATCCACGAACTGGTACATACTTGACTGCCTGGTTATCTTTTCTATCTCTTGAGGGTCGTCGGGAAGTTCTCCAGTTTGCAGAAAACGGACGATCTGCTGCGCCCATGCCGGAGCTCGGGGCTCAACGACAAGGACCAAAGGCATGAGGGCCGCTGCGGGAACCTCAGCTTCTATGGCAAGAACCTCTGGTTCTGCCGGAGCTGATGGTCCCCCGGCAAGCTCGCCGGAGCGAGGCTTGTCGGGAACGTTTGCTTCAACTGTACAGATCCTAGGATCTGCAGGAGCAAACTGTTCCTCAGCGTTCTGATTGTTGATCTTGGGGACCTTGGCGGCGGTTTCTGGAAGATCCACCGGCAAGTAATCGCCGGAGACCAACTTTCTCTTCTTGGACTGCCCAAATGATGGTGTAACGGATGGTTGAGTTAGCTTGAGCAAGAAGGTCCCTGGTTCCACAGGTAACTTCATCGCAGCACACTTTGAAAGGCCATCTGCAATGTCATTCTGAGCTCTCGGGACGTGCTCCATTTGCAGACCTTCAAAGTGCTCCTCAAGCTTCCTCACTTCATCTACATAAGCTTCCATCAAGGGGCTCTGGTAACTCTTGTTGACTTGCCGGACCACCAACTGAGAATCTCCCCGCACAATCAGCTTCCTGATCCCAAGTTCGGCCGCAATCCTGAGGCCGGCAAGCAAGCCTTCATATTCAGCAGTGTTGTTTGTCGCTTGCTCTCTTGGGAAGTGCATCTGGATAACATATTTGAGGTGCTCCCCGGTGGGCGCGATGAGTACCACGCCAGCACCGGCGCCTTGCAGCGAGAATGCACCATCAAAATACATTACCCATTCACTTGCCGCTTCTTGTACGGGTGCACTTGTTTCTTGGACTTCCTCATCGGGCGTTGGGGTCCATTCAGCTATGAATTCTGCCAAAGCCCGGCTCTGTATGGTTGAGGTACTTTCAAACTTGAGTCCAAAGCTCGACAGCTCCAGTGCCCACTCAACGATCCTGCCTGTTGCTTCCGGATTGTGCAATATCCTCTTCAGAGGAAAGCGAGTGACCACGGTTATCTCATGCGCTTGGAAGTAATGGCGCAGCTTTCTTGAGGCCATGAGGAGGCCGAAAAGCAACTTCTGCACCCCGGAGTATCTTGATCTAGCCCCCTGTAAAAGGGAACTCACAAAATACACCGGGCGCTGCACCATCTTCTTCCGCACTCCTTCCTGTTCCTGCGCAGAGTCATCCTTGTCGGGGCCAGAGCTTGCCGGAGCAGCCCCCTGCTTGTCGCTGGATTCGCTTGCCGGTGGTGTAGACTCCTCGTCGGCCTCCCTCTCCGCTACTAACGCAGCACTAACCACCTGGTTGGTTGCCGCTAGGTATAGCAACAACTTTTCCTGTGGTCTAGGTGCGACAAGTATTGGAGTGGAGGATAGGTACCGTTTCAAATCTTGCAGCGCTGCCTCCACCTCCGGAGTCCACTTCATGGGACCTGCCTTCTTCAAGATTTTGAAGAAAGGTAGGGCGCGTTCTGCAGACTTCGAAATGAACCTACTGAGGGCAGCCACACAACCTGCAAGCCTTCTGACATCCTTGACGCGCTTCGGGGCCTCGATCTGCTCGATGGCTTTTATCTTGTCGGGGTTAGCTTCAATCCCCCTCTGTGACACAAAGAACCCGAGAAGCTTGCCGGAGGGGACTCCAAAGACGCACTTCTCGGGGTTCAACTTAAGCTGTATCTTGCGCAGGTTCTGAAATGTCTCTTCCAAATCTTGGACCAGGGTATCCTTGCTCTTGCTCTTCACCACGATGTCATCCATGTAAGCCTCTACATTTCTGTGGATCTGTGGCTCAAAAGCAGTGTATACTACCCTTGCAAATGTTGATCCTGCATTCTTCAGTCCAAATGGCATGCGTATGAAGCAATACGTGCCACATGGAGTGATAAACGCAGTCTTCTCTTCATCTTCCTTGGCCATGAAAATCTGGTGGTAGCCTGAATATGCATCAAGAAAACAGAGTAGCTCACATCCGGCAGTGGAGTCAACAATCTGGTCGATGCGCGGCAAAGGGAATGGATCCTTGGGACATGCTTTATTCACATCGGTGAAGTCTATACACAGTCTCCACTTCCCGTTGGCCTTGCGCACGACGACTGGGTTTGCTAACCATGTCGGATGGATCACACCTCTAACTAGGCCTGCTGCCTCTAGCTTCTTGATTTCTTCGTTGATGAATTCTTGGCGCTCCACGGCTTGCTTCCTCACTTTCTGCTTGATGGGCCGCGCATGAGGACAAACAGCAAGCTTGTGCTCAATTACCTTCCTGGGAACACCGGCAATGTCAGATGGTTGCCAAGCAAACACATCGACATTCGCCCGCAGGAAGGCAACGAGCGCGCTTTCCTATTTGCTGTCAAGCGTGGCACTGATGGTGAAGGTACCACCAGTGCCGTCCTCCTTGGCGGACACCTTCTTGGTTGCCGGAGGAGCGGCCATCCCCTTCTTACACTTGCTGGTGGAGCTCGATGGAACGTCCTCGACAGCAGCGCAGCACTCCGAAGAGGTGCGGTTGCCGGAGTGGGCCCCAGAGCACTTGCCGGACTTGGTCTTCGTCTTCTTCCCCCCGGGAGCTTCAGCGGCAAGTGTGTCCTTCTCTGCCGCAGCTGCTGCATCCCGGTAGATCTTGTCGGCGCAGACAAGCGCATCTTTCTTGTCGCCATGGACAGTGATGACGCTTATCGGCCCCGGCATCTTCAGTACGTTGTAAGCATAGTGGGAAGCTGCCATGAACTTGGCGAGGGCGGGACGGCCGAGTATTCCATTGTATGGCAATGGAATATCAGCGACGTCGAAAGTGATGCGCTCGGTTCTGAAGTTGAGCTCCCCGCCAAAGGTCACCGGTAGAGTTATCTTCCCCTTGGGCTTGCTCCTTCCCGGGTTGATTCCTTGGAAAGAACCGGTCTCTTCGAGCTCGCCATCTGGAATTTGGAGTTTCTTGATCACAGCAGAAGAGATCAAGTTCAGCCCGGCCCCGCCGTCAACCAACATTTTGGTGACCTTGAGGTTGCGGATGGTGGGTGAGACCAGCATCGGTAAGCACCCGACCGCAGTGGTGCGGTCAGGGTGATCCTCAAGATCAAAAATGATGGGCGTGCTGGACCATTTGAGGAGCCTGCGCGACTCCACGGGCGGCTCTGCTGCGTTCACCTCACGCACCCACTGCTTGAGTTGGCGGTGGGAGGTGTGCAGAGAGGCGCCACCGTCGACGCACAGGACCTCCGTGGCTTTCTGGAACTCCTGCTCGCTGTCTTCACCTTCCTCCATATCATCATCGTCGTCCTCTTCATCCTTGTCGCGGCCCCGGGGAGGTCGATCACCTTGCCGCTGCTTGGCCTTGCCGCGGCGTCCTCCCCGGCCATTGAACGGCCGCTTCTTGCTTGGCTCCCCCCCCGCCACCTTGGGCCTTCTCCTTGTCGCGCCTCTCGTACTCAGCTTTCTGCTGCTCGACGAGGTACTCGACGCGCTTGCAGTTGGAGAGATCGTGGCCTTTGGTGCGGTGGATCTTACAGTATTGCTTGTCGGAGCCGTCCTGCTTGTCGGCCGCCGCTACAGGGGCAGGCTCCTTGCCGGAGCCGCCAGCCTGTGTTTGCTTGGCGGGGGCCTCCTTGCCGGACTTCTCGACGGCAAGCACTTCCTTCTTGTTCTTCTTTCTGTTGTTCCGCCGCCGGCTCTTCTTTGCCGGGGCGGCGTCGTCGCTGTCGCTTCCTCCTGCGCCAGCATCCTCCCCGGGGAGTCTCCTCCCCTCTTCTGCGCGTGCGCACTTATCAGCTAGAGCGTAAAGCTCGCTGACATCCCGAATCTTGGTCATCGCCATTTCTTCATGCATGCGGCGGTTACGCACGTTCTGGTGGAACGCGCTGATAACCGCGGCAGGGTGGACGTCGGGGATGTTGTGCTGTACACGGCTGAAGCGTTGGATGTACTTGCGCAGGGATTCTCCTTCCTTCTGGGCCAGAATGTGGAGATCGCTCTCCTGGCCGTGAGGTTTGTGGCCGCCGGTGAAGGCGCCAACAAACTGATGGCAAAGGTCTGCCCAAGAAGAAATGGAACCCTCCGGCAAGTGCATGAGCCACGAACGAACGTTCGGCTTAAGCACGAGCGGGAAGTAATTCGCCAAGATCTTCTCGTCGCGCCCCCCGGCAGCCTGCACCACTATGGTGTAAATGCTGAGGAATTCCGAGGGGTGCGTCTTGCCGTCGTACTTCTCCGGTACGTCGGGCTTGAAATTCTTCATGCTGGGCCACTGGACGCGCCGCAGCTCGCGGGTGAACGCGGGGCAGCCTGCCGCGTACGGCAAGTCGCCTGGTTCACCGGGCGCGCGCGCGTCGGCAGTGTTCCCAGCTCTCTGGTCTGATTGTCGCCGAGCTTCTCGGCGGCGCTCGATCGTTGTTCGAGCGTCTTCTTGTCGCCGGTCGTCGAGGACCTGGCGCTGGTCCCGACGAGCCCGCGGGTCCGACGACGCCGTGGAGCCGTCGTCGGCGTTGTTCCGGCGGGGTGGCGTCTTCTGCTTCTGCGGCGGGGAGTGCACGGTGGTCGCACCCCCGGCGGTCTTGTCGCCGTCGGCCTTCGTCTTCTCAGCTTGCCGCGGCCGCGAGGTCGCCGGCTGCTGTGGAGAGTCGTTGTTGGCGAAGGCGATCAGGCTCTGGATGGTAGCCCTCCAGTCTTCGGCCTTGTCTGCCGCTGGAGGGAAATCGAGGAGCAGTTGCGCCCTTGCGAGCGCTTCTGCTGGAGTGGAGGGGAGCGGGGGCGAGCGGTGCGAGGAGCGGGATATGCTCGGACTCCTAACAACGTTAGAAGGAGCAGGGTCCCGCCCCGGCGCCTTCGCTTTGCTTGTGCCCGGACGGTGGTCCGGGGCGTCCCGCGAGCCTCCGGTTTGTCCTTGCCCCAGCAAGCGGATACCACCTCCTGTGGTATGGCGCTGCTGGGTTGTCGTGTGCTGAGATGGACGCGGCGCGTCCACGGAGACCGAAGCTCGGTCGTCCGTCCTGTCCTTGGATTTGGTGGCGCCGCGAGTTTCCTCGCCGGCGACCACCCTTCCGACGGCGTCTCCCCCGCCCACCGTTGGCTCTGGTGGCGGTGGATGAGACGCAGACGGGCCCGCGACCTCCGAAGCCTTCTTCTTCGGGGCCATGGTGCTGCTGCTGATGAAGTTGCTGATGAAACTGGAGAGGTTGATGAGGAATGCGCCCGCGTGAACGCCGGATCAGGTTCGCACAACCTCGACGCCCCCTACCTGGCGCGCCAAAGATGTCGGGGGAAACTGTCCACCACGAGCACCTATGGGACCGGAGCCCCTTGTTCGTGCGGTAAGAGGGCGGAGGGAGCACAAAGAGCAGATCGAGATGGACACGCGGGCAGTTTACCCAGGTTCGGGCCGCAATGGATGCGTAAAACCCTACTCCTGCTTAGTTTGTATTGAGTTGGAGAGCTCGGGAGCTTGAAGAACTAGCTACACCGAGCGAATGAGTGATCTAGGTTCCGAACCCTTTCTACGTTGCGCATGGGCCTCCTTTTATAGTGCAAGGGGTCACCGACAGGTGTCAACGTAGGAGAAAGGGGTAAAAATGTAATAGCGGTGGTAGTTGTAACAGTGCGGGAATAGTGGAGCTACAGTGCATGAACAGTGGTCGCTACCTACTTTGACAGTGGGGGACAAGGGCATTTAATGCCCGTCGCCGTCGACCCCAAAAGCTCCCGCCCTTGCGTCTCCGTCTGCCACGGCGATGGCTTCACCACCGTGGAGTGCCACCGTGTCCCCCAGGCTGCACAGCCATCCGCCACGCGTCCCTGGAACGGCCCCAGGGCGACGCGTGGGCCGGTGAGCTGGAGCGCGGGCACACAGCGCAACTCTCCCGGCAAGCACCTTGCCGGGGTCTTGACCTTGCCGGGCCCGGGAGCTCGCCGGGCTCAGTAGCTTGCCGCTCCCCGGGCCCTCGCCGGGACACGTATAGCGCCGAGGCGTGTCTTCTATGATGTAATCTTCTAGTCATCCTGGCAAGCTCCTCTTGCCAGGGCCTTGTGTGAATGATGTAACCTTGAGCCTGGAACGGCCTTCCCAGCAAGCTCCGCTTGCCGGGGTCTCGATCTTCTGTCTTGTATACTTTGTTTTTGAATGGTTTGACATGGAGCAGGAAGGTCTCCGGCGAGCGCGTGGTAAGCCCTGCCGCGGGAAGCTGCAACTGCCCGTGCACAAGTTGGGGTACTGAGGTACCCCTACCTTAGTACACCGACATATGAGAACATCGATTTGGAAGGTCTGGAATCAACATTTGACATCGAAGCAACTCGAATACCAGAATCAAAACAAGAACAAAGGATAGATATGCAACATGATCTTCACAATATCATCCGAACAGAGAATTGAACGAATGAATTCCGCAGGTACATCAACTAGACGAGAAGCCACTTGGGAGAAGGAAAAGGTAAATAAAAAAGGAACAAGGATCAGATAGAACAAATACAAGATAGAAGTTTCGTCCGACATATTCGTGCTGAAAGCTCATGGAACGTGTTACAAAAGGGTTTTGCAATCCCCGGATCAGCATAGCCAAGGACCCTTTAAGATGCAACTCCCGATCAGAACAAGTCCATAAACCACTTCACTCAATGTAGAACCCCGAACTTCATATCGAGCATCCGTTGGAAGAATGCCTAGAACTACTAGATGAACCCACCTATTAATTTCCGAAAGTTTCCAGTTATGCAATCAGGTGTTGGGGATACACGGGAAGCACCGCGCAATCAACTCTAAACCTACATCCAGGTGTATCCATCCTTCAACACATAACCAGTCTTTCTCGGAAACTGTTTACCTCGGACCTTCGAAACGCATCCACTATACAAGCTATGGCAATACTCTCGAACTACCTCCCCAGTACTGGGTGATGTCGGGGTTATCTTGCCACTAACCGCATAGGAGAGTTTTCGATGTCGGCCGTCTTAAGTATTCTAGTACTGCCGCGATGGATTTGTGACGACAACACCTCGGAGCTCAACTCCCCGGGACACTGCCACAACCCCTAATGACAGGAGGCATCGAGAACAATGTTCTCGTCACAAAGACATCGGAACAATCCAAACAATACTCGCGAGATCCTAAAAAAAATTTGGTGCATTTTTGAAAGTAGAAGAGGCAAGAGTAATCGTCAGGAGTCCTCACCAGAGTGAAAAGAGAAGAGGAGCAAAAGAAATCCTACTCTCCGATATAATATAGGACTCAAAATGTTTTCAAGTGTGTGACTAGACTCAACCGTCAATGATTCGATCAATCAGTGGGGGCTTCTAGGTCGGAGAAGGCTCTGATACCAACTTGTAATACCCAGGATGGAACTATACCTCCTACATGTCGAGGCACGACTTAAAGGTATAAGTCCATCCTAGAATGATCTCAAGTTTGGTATCTTTGCACGACTCATGTAAAAGAGGGATTAAATTGCAAAAGGAGATAGTTGGCTTACACTCGCCACTTCACACAATACAATACATAAACAATACATCATTCAAAACATCACAACCCGACTACGGGTGAAGATCCAAAAGAAAGATACCAAAACAACATAAAGCCACAGGTCAGGATCGAATCCTAGTAGAAACCACTACTGATCGTCGAAACGTCACAAGCAAACGGCCACACTCTTCATCGAGCTCCTAGTGAAGAACTTGATCCAGCTCCTGCATCGAACTCGGCTGAACCTGCATCTGGTGTGGTGAAGTAACTGTGAGCCACAGAGGACTCAGCAATCCCGTTCCCGGGTAACATGACTATTTAAGCCTTGGGTGAGGACAAGGCTGAAGAAAGAACGAGAGGTGAAGGAACAACAAGAGTCTGCAGCAGCAACTAGCACTAACTTACGTCAAAGAGAGCGAGAAGAGAAGTGCCTCGGTCGAGAGATGATCACGAAGTGATCCTAACTAAAGCCGGTCAAACATAACCCCACCGTGTTCAACTCCCGAATCCCTATTCGGAAATTGACAATCACGGTACACACGCTCGTAGTGTATTGAAACATTGTGTCAAGTTATCTACAACCGGATATTTACAAGCTCCCATCTGCCACATAACCGCGGGCACGGCTTTCGAAAGTTCAAAACCCTGCAGGGGTGTTCCAACTTGACCCATTACAAGCCCACGATCCGCGGAGTCGCAACTCCAAGGTGGGAAGACCCGAGTATTCTCGGAATCCCGTGCTCAAGTTAAACCGAACTAAGGTAAGGCTAATCCAGCAAATCCTCCCGGCGTGTCGACACTCTGATAGTAGCCGCGCGTATCTAAGTCTCAGGACACGACCGGATGGGCGATCCTACAGGTTATACCAGATACCTCGGGTTTCCCCAAGGCGGCCCCGCAGTCTCCCCGTTTGGGACCAACACCATCAGCACTGGCCCCCCTGCTATGTAGAATTAAGAATCCTCGGGGACGCGACCCCCTATGCAATTTTTAATTAATTAATTAAGTTGTTATTATGAGGCAAAAAGTACCAAATGTTGGGACTTGCTGGAAAAGACTTAGCACTTATCGGTTTATCAAGGGGGTCCCATACACCCCAACCGTGTTAGGAACGCATAATCAAGGAACATAACACCGGTTTATACGGTTCCTAACGGCATGAGTGGAACAAATCACCAAGCAAAAGGCTTAGCCTTCCACCCTGCCAGTATATAGATGATTTCATTTTAAGCATTTATATAGTGTGATATAACCCAACCAAACTTCAACATGAAGCAAGCATCTTCAATCTTCACCTGCAACTAGCAATGCTATAAGAAGGGCTGAGCGAAGCGTACTTAGCCAAGCAACGGTTTGCATAGGTAGGTTGGTTAAACTAGGCAATGGTTACAAGTAGGAGGCTGACAAGAAAGACATGGGCATCGAGGCAAAACTATAGAGCGGAACTACTAGCAATAGGAAAAGATAGTAATGGTATCCGGGTATGATCATCTTGCCTGGAATTCGACAAGGGAGAAGAACAAGTCCATGAAGTAGACGGAGCAACAGTCGAGCGAATCCTCACAACTCCGGAACGAAACCGAAGCTAACAAAAGAAGCAACCGGAAAGAAGGAAACAACACGGTAAACACACATATCATAAAAATGGCATACGATGCACATCCAAGCACGATGCATGTCCGGTTTAAATATGCAAGGCATGGCAAAGTGCACAAACAAAACTACAAGTTAAGTGGAGCTCAATATGCAACGAGTTGCATATTGACGAAACACCACATTTAATTATTTAATTGACTCTCGTTATTTACAAGACAAGATTAAATGTTGGTTAACATGGCAAGAGGTGAAGCATAAGTAAACTAACTATTTAGGCATTTTAAATGAGGCCGGAAAATAACAACAACATATCCGGAAAATCCCATGAGCATGTTTAGTAATTATTAAAGCAACAACAATTAAATATATAATGTTGTTAACATGATGCGGATGACATGAACAAGTTTATGCAATTTTTATTAAAAGGTTGACATAAGAGGATAATATGAAGCATCGTCACCGTGGTGGAATGAAAAAGGGTGCCACGGCAACGATCCGAAAATGATGCAACGGCATCATATCGGTGCCGGTAACTCGTTGAGAGTCCGGTGCAAAAGGAAAGATGGCGTGAGCGAGTCAAACGAGATGAAAGGTGGGGCGATCCCGTTGTCGGGTTCCCACGAGTCGGTGACGAGGCAACCGAGGAACCTGAAAAAAAGGTCGGAACGGGCACGGTGCACACAAGGGAGACATTTCATACAACCACATCAAGCATCATACGGGTCATCCACGGGGTCGTCTCGTTATACCTTTGAAGTGTGCGTTTCGGGGCGGTTCGAGACGTAGAGGAAGAAGGCGTTCACGTCGTAGAGGAAGTAGCCGTTCCGTAGAGGGAAGTAGTCGTACACGTCGGTAGCGGCAGTAGTGGTTCCGTTCGTAGTTGTTCGGGTCGTCATGGTACTCGTTCGGGTCACGAAGAGGTACTTGCAGCAACACCGGGCGTAGTCGTACACGAGGCGGTAGTTGTACTCGGGCGACGGTAGCGGAAGTAGACGTTCTCGTAGATGTACATGACGTTTTTCCGTAGATGTTCGGGTCGTTGCGGTCTTTGGCGTGTAGGCGTACACGGTTCCCTGACAAGTTCACAGCAAGGCAACACAACAAAACAACAAAAACAGCAGCACGGGACAGCGGTGAGGCCATGGCAGCGACAGCAACAGCAGGTCTTGGGGCGGCCATGGCGGGGAACTGCTCGCTGGCAGCAGCCGCAACAGAGGCGATCGACGGGCCTGCGCCTTGGCGAGGAGGTGCTGCTCGGTGCTTGGAGGACGGCAGGGGCACAGCGCAGGGCGCCCTGGTGCTGGTGTCGCGGCTCTGGACGGCGATGCGGCGAAGGAAGGAACGGAGGGAGGCAGAGCCTCGCGCGGACGCCGAAGACGGAGGGAGGAGGCCTGGGCTTGCGGCCACGAGGAGGGAGCGGGGCTCCTGGAGGCGCTGGCTCCTGGCCGCGCTGGGGAGCTGGGGCCTCGGTGCTTGGCGAGGAGGGGAGGAAGAGGCCCGGGCAGCGCGGCTGGGAGGGACGAGCAAAGGGATTCGGTGGGATGTAGCGGCTAGGGTTAGGTGGTGGCCGGGCCGGTGGGCCTGATGCCTGAGGAGGCCTGGGCCGGCTCGGGCCAAGGAGGGAGGAAGGAGATGGGCCTATTGGCCTGGCTGCTCTCTTCTGTTTAATAAAACTGCTGCTGTTTTCTAAATTAAAACAGAAAAAAAAACAACAAGAAAGAAAGAAGGAAGGTGCTAGAAATAGAGTTAGGGCAAGAATTAGGACAAAGGTTAATTTTTCTCGGGCTCGTAAAAATGAGCACGGTCCGAGAAAAATAGAAAAGGCGTGAACGAAAATAATTCAAACATATTTGAATTTAATTCAAATAGGTTTGAACTAAGACGTGATTATTGAAGTGTCCAAAAATGTTCAAATTTTTGGAGGAACCTCGAAACAACGGAAAGAATTATTGGCAAGGTTTAGAAGTAGAAACTTGAATTAAGAGGCATGATGAATATTGCAAGTGTGTTATGGTGATCTCCAACAAATGGAATATTTATTAATATAGCTCCCTAAATATTGAGAGGCTTTTATATGTTATAAAGAGAAGTCATCCTCCCTCGATTTAAATGGGCCGAAGGTCCACACGATTTATTTGGTTGCAAAAATTAATGAGATGATGGCATGATGACATGATGCAATGCAAAAATAAATAACACAAGCACAAAGAAGCACACGGAAGAACCCGGAACATCTGGAATCTTCTGGAATCTTCTGGGACGTCGGTCTTCGGGCGTCACAAGTTTGTTGGCGCCTTCACGGGCGGCCACAAACCCCACGGCCAAGAGAGCGATCTCCACATCCTAGCCCAGAAGGAAGGAGAATCCCTGCGCAAGTACATTCAACGATTCAGCCGCGTGCAACACAACATTCCCGACGTCCACCCTGCCGCGGTTATCAGCGCGTTCCACCAGAACGTGCGTAACCGCCGCATGAGGGAAGAGATGGCCATGACCAAGATCCGGGATGTCAGCGAGCTCTACGCTCTGGCTGACAAGTGCGCGCGCGCCGAAGAGGGGAGGAGACTCCCCGGAGAGGATGCTGGCGCAGGAGGAAGCGACAGCGAGGATGCCGCCCCGGCAAGGAAGAGCCGCCGGCGGAACAACAGAAAGAAGAAGAGCAAGGAAGTGCTGGTCGTCGAGCAGTCCGGCAAGGAGGCTCCCGCCAGGAAGGTACAGGCTGGCGGTTCCGGCAAGGAACCTGCCCCTGTAGCGGCAGCCGACAAGCCGGACGGCTCCGACAAGCAATACTGCAAGATCCACCGCACCAAGGGCCACGATCTTCAGAACTGCAAGCGAGTCGAGTACCTCGTAGAGCAGCAGAAGGCTGAATACGAGCGTCGCCACAAGGAGAAGGCCCAAGGTGGCGGAGGAGAGCCCAGCAAGAAGCGGCCGTTCAATGGCCGGGGAGGACACCGCGGCAAGGCCAAGCAGCGGCAAGGTGACCGACCTCCCCGGGGCCGCGACAAGGATGAGGAAGAAGACGACGATGACGACATGGAAGAAGGAGACAACAGCGAGCAGGAGTTCCAGAAGGCCACAGAGGTTCTGTGTGTCGACGGAGGTGCCTCTCTGCACACTTCCCACCGCCAACTCAAGCAATGGGTGCGGGAAGTGAACGCAGCTGAGCCACCCGTCGAGTCACGCAGGCTGCTGAAGTGGTCCGGCACGCCCATCATCTTTGACCTTGAGGACCACCCGGACCGCACCACAGCGGTCGGGTGCTTGCCGATGTTGGTCTCACCAACTATCCGCAACCTCAAGGTCACCAAGATGTTGGTTGACGGCGGGGCCGGCCTGTCAGGCCCAAGATGCGATTCTATCTCGATCACTTGACACTTACGTGATTGAGGTACAACCGCATTTCGGGCGCTTAGCAAGATGGATATCATTACATCGTACCATTACATACATACATAGGGGATACAACAATACATACAATTATAAGAGTACAACAACATCAATACAAGTATCCGACTACGGATACAAACAACAAAAGCACAAAAGACATCCATCTGCTATCCCAGGCTGCCGACCAGGAACCTAACCCAAGACTGAAGAAGAAGAAGAAGAAAGAACTCCAAACAACGATCAACGCTTTCACGTCAAGACATCAGAACCTGCACCTGCAACTGTTGTTGTAGTATCTGTGAGCCACGAGGACTCAGCAATCCCATAACCATGGGTAACAAGACTATCAAAGCTTAATAGGTAGGAAGAGGTAAAGTGGTGAGGTTGCAGCAGCGGCTAAGCAAAACATATGGTGGCTAACTTACGAGTACCAGAATAAGATGAGCATCTACGCAAACGGTCGCAAAAGTAGTGATCGCTAAAGATCCTAAACTACATACGAGTCAAACATAACCCCACCGTGTTCTCTTCTCAAAATGAAAAGAGACAGTCACGGTTAATCACACCGTTGTGTGTTTTACTTCGGATCCTCTGTCAAGTTTTCTACAACCGGACATTAACAAATTCCAATCTGCCACATAACCGCGGGCACGGCTTTCGAAAGATCATAACCCTGCAGGGGTGTCCCAACTTAGCCCATCACAAGCTCTCACGATTAGCTGAAGTGATAAATATAATATCATCACCCCTTATCTTAGGGAAATCCGATCAGGCTCGGCATCCCGGTAGCACAAGACATTTCGACAATGGTAAAACAAGTCCAGCAAGACCTCCCGGCGTGCCGACACCCTGATAGTAGCCGCGCGTATCTCGTCTCAGGCCACGTCCGGATGGGAAAAGCTACGAGTAAAACCAAACCTCGAGTTTCCCCAAGGTGGCCTCGCAGGTTGCCCGTTTGGGACCAACACCATCAGCACTGGCCCCCCTGCTATGTAGAAAAGAATCTCCAAGGAGCGTCCCCCTTATGCAAATTAATTAATTAATTAAGTTATTATTATGAGGCAAATAAAAACCAATGTTGGGCCTTGCTGGAGGAGTTTTATTCAAAGTCGAACTGTCAAGGGGTCCCCATTTCACCCATCGTGTAAGGAACGCAAAATCAAGGAACATAATGCCGGTTTATCGGCGCCTAAGGTGGCATGAGTGGAACAAAACACCGAGCAAAAGGCCAAGCCTTCCACCCATGCCCAGTATATAGGTGTGTTAACAATAATTATAGATATTGTGATATAACAACAAGTTCCCTCCTGGAACGATCTTCATCTTCACCTGCAACTAACAACGCTATAAGAGGGGCTGAGCAAGCGGGTAACATAGCCAAACAGTGGTTTTGCTAGGAAGGTTTCAAGGTTAGAGGTTTCATGGCAACAAGGAGAGGCTGACATAAAAGATGGGTAGCGCGACATGTAACGATAGCATCGAGACAACTAAGCATGGCAATGATAGTAAAGGTATCCAAGGGTATGATCATCTTGCCTGAGATCCCGCAAGGAAGAAGAACGGTTCCATGAAGAAGACGGAGAAGAAGCCTTGAAGAAGACCCACAAGTAGACGATCGAATCCTCACAACGCAACGGAACAAGCACTAACAAAAAGAAGCAAGCAATACGGTAAACAACCACTCAAGAACATGACAATATGCACTACCAAGTATGATGCAAAACAAGTCTACTTATGATGCACAGAAAGTCTACACAGGAAGCAAAACATGGCAAGGTAGGAAGCACAGATAACAACACAAGTCTATATGATGCAATACATGGCAAGATATGATGCAAGGCAAAACTATACAGGAAGCACAGAAATATAGCACAAGGGCATGGTAATTTGCATTCAAGCAAAATACTTCAAAACATGTTAACAATATGATATTATGAATCTACACAGAAAATCAATCAAGTTTCATATAAGACTTGCTGAAATCGGAGCTACGGGCTAAAAGTTATGCCCGAAACAAGAAACGAGCGAAAGCTGAAAATTACAGCAACATAGCAACTTCGGAGCACAAAATAATTAAGCTACAGCACTCAAACAACATGGCAAAGGACATGAACACAAACTAGACATATACTACAGCAACTAAGTCCAAAGGTGCACCCCCAAAGGAGTCACGGTTCAATAGCAATGAACTTGGACATATTGAACTTGACAATAAAATTCTGGCAGCAGAATTTTATTGAAACTTTGGAGCAAAAGGTAAACATGCTACAGCCACTTAAATAGACATGTGAAAACATGGATGGAAAGACAACAATATATACTACAAGGAACAATCAAGATCCACTCAAAATCTATCATGGTTTGTCCTAGAGCAGCAAGCAAACATGGCATCGGAACGTTACAGATTCCAGACTTAGTGAAATTTCACTAAGTCCTAAAACAGCAATTTCAACATGGCATCTAAAAGAGCAAGTTTAAGTCACCTCGAAACTAAACATGGCAAGTAGTAAGCACCACATCAAAGTACACATGACGGTGATCCCGAAACACACAAGCATGCATCATGGAGATAAACACAACGATAGCAATGAGCTCAACAAGATGGCATCTCATAACAAGTGAAACAACATCTCAGCCACATGGCACTTTGCAACGAAGATAAACATGACAAGAATGAATCTATCATGCAACCTAACACAATCAGCATGTAGAGCACGGCAAGACGAACACGTGGACATGTCATTTGCATCATTCGGACAAACGAGCTAAAAGTTATCACTATGCAAAGGTGGCATAAAAACATCACATAACAGCAGTTTATATCGGGATGCACTCTTGCAACAGAAAAATAAGCACCTAGATGATCTCAAACATGCATGGCACAAGGAACAAAGTGTAGAGCATATCACCACGAACATTTTGACATATCATACACTCAATTTGGACAAGTACACACAAAGTTACAAGAATGCAAAGATGCAACATTATAACAGTTTTCTGGGACTTAGAAGAAAAACAACCTTGGGGAAATGGACATGTCCGTGAGCAGTGGACACGTCCGGATGGCTGGGGGTCCACTGGCAGTGGCACAGACGAAGAGGAAGCGGACATGTCCGGTGTCAGGTCGGACATGTCCATCGGTGGCGGCGGGCGCGGGCCCACTTGGCAGAGAGAGAACGAGGAAGGCCTGGACATGTCCGACACCACTGGACATGTCCGGCATGGTGGCGGGAGGAGGCCATGGTCGCGGTGGCCGGCGACGAGGGAACTCCGGGGAGGCCCGGCGGGCTCACGTGGCGGCAGGGCGAGGCAGCGAACCTCGCCGGAGCAGCAACGGCGGCGGGGACGCGGTGCTGGGGAGGAGCGGCGGCGGAGCTAGTGCGGGGAAGGCGGAGGCGAGCGGGGCGCGGCCCAGATCCGGCCCGAGGCGGGCTGCGCCCGGGCCCGGCGGGCTGCGGCGGGAGGAGGCGCAGTTGGAGCCACGTGGCGAGGCGCAGTTGGAGGAGGGCGGTGGCTGTGGCGGCGCTAGCCAGTGGCGGAGTGCCATGTGGCGCGTGGGAGGTGGCAGGCGGCGCTGGGTGGCGGCTGACCTCTGGGCCGGCGACAAGTGGCGGCGGGGGATCAGTTCCGCACGGAATTTGAGGAGGAGGGGGGCTAGGAGGTAGGTGGAGGCCATTTTTGGCAAGGGGAAGGAGTATATATAGGGAAGGGGCTAGAATTAGGGTTAGGAGGGGGATTTTAGTTCCGTTTCGAGCCGTTCGATCGCCATCGGACGGTCCGGAGCGGATGGGGTTTGCAGGTGGGCTAGATGGGCTGTGTAGGAGGGGTTGGACTGAGGTGAGAGAAGAGGGAGAGAGGCCCGTGGGGGTTTTCGGAGACCGAAAACATCCGATAAAATAACCGGCGACTAGTGCCGCTATATATAACCGTTGGGCTATCAAACGAGCTCCGAATGCGATGAAATTTGGCAGGCGGCCTGTCTACACTATAATAAGACCACATGACAAGTTTCATCCCATTCCGAGAACATTTTTCGGCCACTCTCAAAATAAAAATTCGGAGGCACCGCGGGCGCGTGCGAGTGTGTCTGGGCTCAGAACGGACAACGGAAAGGACGAGGGGACTCAGGAGGATGCAAGTTTTGAAAACATGCTGATGCAACACACATGATGACATGGCAAGATGCAACACACAAGCAGATGACATGGCACTGACAACGAATAACTGGCTGACACCTGGAGCATCGGTCTTGGGGTGTCACACGGCCTGAACTTGATCTCCTCAGCTGTGATCAAGAAACTACAAATCCAAGACGGCGAGCTCGAAGAAACCGGGTCGTTCCAGGGGATCAACCCGGAAGGAGCAAGCCGAAGGGAAAGATTACTCTGCCAGTGACCGTTGGCGGGGAGCTTAACTTCAGGACGGAGTGGATCACATTTGATGTTGCCGATATCCCATTGACGTACAATGGGATACTTGGACGTCCTGCCCTCGCCAAGTTCATGGCAGCTTCCCACTATGCCTACAACGTACTCAAGATGCCGGGGCCGATAAGCGTCATCTCTGTCCCTAGCGACAAGAAGGACGCGCTTATCTGCGCCGACAAGATCTACCGGGATGCAGCAGCCGCAGCGGAAAGCAACACACTTGCCGCTGAAGCTCCCGGGGGGAAGACCAAGACCAAGTCCGGCAAGAGCTCTGGGGCCCACTCCGGCAAACGCACCTCCTCGGAGTGCTGCGCTGCCGTCGAGGACGCTCCATCGAGCTCCACCGACAAGTGCAAGAAAGGAATGGCAGCTCCACCGGCAACCAAGAAGGTGTCCGCCAAGGAGGACGGCACTGGTGGTACTTTCACCATCAGTGCTACGCTCGACAACAAATAGGAAAGCGCGCTCGTTGCCTTCCTGCGGGCGAATGTCGATGTGTTTGCATGGCAACCATCTGACATCCCCGGCGTTCCCAGGAAGGTAATTGAGCACAAGCTTGCTGTTTGTCCTCATGCGCGGCCCGTCAAGCAGAAGGTCAGAAAGCAAGCCGTGGAGCGCCAAGAATTCATCGCCGAGGAGATAAAGAAGCTAGAAGCAGCAGGCCTGGTTAGAGGCGTGATCCATCCTACGTGGTTGGCCAATCCAGTTGTCGTACGCAAGGCTAATGGAAAATGGAGGCTTTGTATAGACTTCACTGATGTGAATAAAGCATGTCCCAAGGATCCATTTCCCTTGCCGCGTATTGACCAGATTGTTGACTCCACCGCCGGATGCGAGCTGCTTTCCTTCCTTGATGCATACTCAGGTTACCACCAGATTTTCATGGCCAAGGAAGATGAAGAGAAGACTGCATTCATTACTCCATGCGGCACATATTGCTTCATACGCATGCCCTTTGGATTGAAGAATGCAGGCTCAACATTTGCAAGGGTGGTGCACACTGCTTTTGAGCCACAGATACACAGAAATGTAGAAGCCTACATGGATGACATAGTGGTCAAGAGCAAGAGCAAGGATACACTGATCCAAGATTTAGAAGAGACTTTTGAGAACCTGCGCAAGATCCAGCTCAAGTTGAACCCCGAGAAGTGCGTCTTCGGAGTCCCCTCCGGCAAGCTTCTCGGGTTCTTTGTGTCCCAGAGAGGGATTGAAGCCAATCCCGACAAGATAAAAGCCATTGAGCAGATTGAAGCCCCGAAGCGCGTCAAGGACGTAAGGAGACTTGCTGGTTGTGTGGCTGCCCTCAGCAGGTTCATTTCGAAGTCTGCAGAACGCGCCCTGCCTTTCTTTAAAATTTTGAAGAAGGCAGGTCCTATGAAATGGACTCCGGAAGCGGAGGCAGCACTGCAGGATTTGAAAGGATACCTGTCCTCCACTCCAATACTTGTCGCACCTAGACCACAAGAGAAGTTGCTGCTGTACTTAGCGGCAACCAATCAAGTGGTTAGTGATGCGTTGGTAGCGGAAAGGGAGGCAGAGGAAGAACCCACAGCCCCGGCGAGTACTTCCAGCGACAAGCAGGGGGCTTCCCTGACAAGCTCTGGCCCCGACAAGGACAAGTCTGCGCAGGAACAAGGTGAAGTGCGAAAGAAGATGGTGCAGCGCCCAGTGTATTTTGTAAGTTCCCTCTTGCAGGGAGCTAGGTCAAGATACTCTGGGGTGCAGAAGTTGCTGTTCGGCCTCCTCATGGCCTCAAGGAAGCTGCGCCATTACTTTCAAGCACACGAGATAACAGTGGTCACTCGCTTTCCGTTGAAGAGGATATTGCAAAATCCAGAGGCAACGGGCAGGATCGTCAAGTGGGCACTGGAACTGTCAAGCTTTGGCCTCAAGTTTGAAAGTACTTCAACCATACAGAGCAGAGCTTTGGCAGAATTCATAGCAGAATGGACCCCAACGCCGGATGAAGAAGTTCCAGAGACAAGCATCCCCGTCCAAGAAGCAAGCAAAGAATGGATGATGTACTTTGATGGTGCTTTCTCATTGCAAGGCGCTAGTGCCGGCGTGGTACTCATAGCGCCCACCGGGGAGCACCTCAAGTATGTTATCCAGATGCACTTCCCCAGGGAACAAGCGACAAACAATACTGCTGAGTATGAAGGGTTGCTTGCCGGCCTCAGAATTGCAGCCGAGCTTGGGATTAAGAAGTTGATTGTGCGGGGAGATTCACAGTTGGTGGTCCGACAAGTGAATAAGAGTTATCAGAGTCCCTTGATGGAAGCTTATGTTGATGAAGTGAGGAAGCTTGAAGAGCACTTTGAAGGTCTGCAAATGGAGCACGTCCCAAGAGCTCAGAACGATATTGCAGATGGCCTTTCAAAGTGTGCTGCAATGAAGTTACCTGTGGAACCAGGGACCTTCCTGCTCAAGTTGACTCAACAATCCGTTACGCCATCAGTTGGGCAGAACAAGAAGAGAAAGTTGGTCTCCGGCGACTACTTGCCGGCGGACCTTCCAGAAGCCGCCGCCAAGGTCCCCAAGATCAACAGTCCAGATGCTGAGGAATAGTTTGCTCCTGCAGATCCAAGGGTCTGTACAGTTGAAGCAAGCGTTCCCGACAAGCCTTGCCCCGGCAGGCTTGCCGGGGGAGCATCAGCTCCGGCGGAACCGGAGGTTCTTGCCGTAGAAGCTGGGGTTCCCGCAGCAGCCCTCATGCCTTTAGTCCTTGCCGTTGAGCCTCGGGCTCCGGCATGGGCACAGCAGATCGTCCGTTTTCTGCAAACTGGAGAACTTCCCGATGAGCCAGAAGAAATAGAGAAAATAACCAGGCAGTCAAGCATGTACCAGTTCGTTGACAATGAACTGTACAGAAGAAGACTCAATGGTGTAAGGTTGAAGTGCATTTCCAGAGAAGACGGACATAAGCTGTTGGCGGAGATACATGGAGGCATATGTGGCCACCACATTGGCGCAAGGGCACTTGCCGGAAAGGCGTTCCGGCAAGGTTTCTTCTGGCCAGAAGCCCTCCAAGATGCAACTGCACAAGTAACCAAGTGTGAAGCGTGCCAGTTCCATGCCAAGCAAATTCACCAGCCATCTCAAGCTCTCCAGACAATCCCTTTGTCCTGGCCCTTCTCGGTCTGGGGGCTCGATATCCTCGGCCTCTTTCCCCGCGCAGTCGGGGGCTTTGAGTACTTGTACGTTGCAATCGACAAGTTCACGAAGTGGCCAGAAGTGGAACCAGTGAGAAAGGTGACAGCACAGTCAGCAGTCAGGTTCTTTAGGTCAATTGTTTGCCGTTTCGGGGTCCCTAACAGGATCATCACCGACAACGGCACACAGTACACAAGTCGCACCTTCATGCAGTACGTCCAAGACCTTGGCGCCAAGGTCTGCTTCGCTTCTGTTCCTCACCCGAGGAGCAATGGTCAAGCGGAGAGGGCCAATGCTGAAGTGCCGCGCGGACTCAAGACAAGAACCTTCGACAGGCTGCGCAAGTGCGGAAGAAACTGGATAGAGGAGTTGCCGGCGGCTCTTTGGTCAATCAGAACGACACCAAATCGAGCCACCGGACAGACACCCTTTGCTCTTGTCTATGGAGCAGAGGCAGTTCTCCCCACGGAACTCGTATACGGATCTCCTCGAGTGCTCGCTTATGATGAGCTCGAGCAAGAGCAACTGCGACAAGATGATGCATTGCTCCTTGAGGAGGAACGTCTCCAGGCTGCTGTACGAGCTGCTCGATACCAGCAAGCCTTGCGTCGCTATCATAGCCGCAAGGTCAAGGCCAGGAGTCTCGAGGAAGGCGACCTTGTTCTTCGGCGTGTTCAGTCCGCCAAGAATTCCAACAAGTTGACGCCGAAGTGGGAAGGCCCTTATCGGGTGAGACAAGTCACAAGGCCCGGCGCTGTCCGCCTTGAGACCGAAGAAGGCTTACCGGTGAGCAACTCCTGGAACATAGAGCATCTTCGCAAGTTTCATCCATAAGGCGCGGTTGCCGTGATCCGCTCCGGCAACCACCTTTTGTACAAGTCTTGCCGCTGTTGCATGTAAACCTTTGTACAAAGCCGGGCGCAGATCCCGTGCATCAGTAAAGTTTTCGTGCTTCGCACTATTTGCCATTTCATGCTTTTCTTTGTTATTTGCATGCATTGTTTGGCACCTTGTGCAACGCACATCCCCGGTAAGCACTAGCAAGCCATGAGGCTATATACTTGTTTTCCCTCCTCTTTTTCTTTCCCTCTTAAGCAGAAGGAGTATTCCTCGCGCACAAGTTTGCCGGGGGGAAGGAGGTGGAGGATGAACCAAGTGCTGTTCAAGAAAGAGAAGCTTTGCCGGGGAACGAACGAACTATGAAAGCTAAGTTACCAAAGTTTGAGTAATTCAAATTTTTAAATTTTAGTTGTCTTCCTTGAACAACCACACTTTGTATGGAAAACCTGTGCGCGGAGGAACCTACCCGTGGCTAGCCGCACCCTTACTTTGTTTTCGAGCACGCTCAACGACTTAAGAGAGCTGCGACAAGTGTCGCGCCCTTACTTCATTTTCGAGTTCGCTCAGCAAGCTAAGTGTGCTGCGACTAGCTGCGGCAAGGTTGCTTGCCGACAAGGTCTTTTGCCAGCAGGCTGCTAAGAGTCCAGCACTCAGCGCTCACGGCAAGGGCCCCTTGCCGGCAAGTCCCCTGAAAGCGTAGGGTGGAAAGCATACAAAGTGGAGGACCAAAAGCAAGGGAGATAACATTGCATTGACTGATCAAAATGAGATTGTATATTACAAAGATAGCTTGCCGTAATACTAATAGATTCTTGTCCATAACATGCCTTGCAGTGGCAAGGGAAACGGAAAGAAAGAAACCTAATCTACGCGGTCGCCTTCACGCCTTGTGATCTTGTTCACCTTGGCGACGATGTGGGCGACCTGCGCCTTCAACGCCTCCTGATCAGTGTCGTCCGGCAAGGTGCGGAGGACGTTGACGAGGTTGATGCCGGGGTTGCGGTAGACGATTTTCGTCAAGACACGCTCCAAGGTGCCCATGCAGAGCCGACGCGCCTCGTCGGCCAGCTGCACGGGGATCTTCTCCTGCAGCCTCGCAAGCGCCGGCGCGATTCCCCTGAAGAACAGACTTAACTTGGCGCTGTGGGGGAGGTTCTCGTCCGGAGAGTACGCGAGGTGCTCCGCCCTCAGCGCCACCATCTCCTTGTCAATGTTGGCGGCGGAGGTGACCAAATCGTCAGTCCACTGCTCCACCGCCCGGCTGAAGTTGTTCGCTGAGACGGCGGCGCTCTCCACCAAGTTCCGCTCCTTGCGGAGCTCGTCCTTCAGCTTCGTCTCGCGGTCCCGGGCGGCGTCGAGCGAATCAGTCAGAGTGGAGACCTTCAACTCTAAGTCAGCAATGGATTCCTTGGCGGCAGTGAGCTCGTCGCCTTTCTTGGAGAGACGTACCTGCAAGTCAGAATTGGTGTGGGCATCTTTCTCCCGCTCCACGTTGAGCGCGGTGATTCTGTCCGCGCTCGCCTTCAGGTACCGCTCCAGCTGCTCCACCTTGGCTTCGAGGTCCTTCTTGGCGGTCTCCGCGGCGGCTGCGGCGGCTTTCGCCTCCTTCAGGGCCCCGCCAATGGCCCGCTCCCGGGCGGAGAGGTCGTCCTCGTGGGCATCGAGGTCGACTTTCCGCTGGTTGAGCACTCCTTCTCGCCGGGACAGCTCCTCGGCGGCCAACCGTTGCTGCTCGTCCACCTCGGCCTTCTCCAAGAGGAAGGCTTGCTGCGCTCCGGCAAGCTCTTCGCGCTCCTCAGCCAGATGGCGGAGGGCTGCTTGGTTGTCGGCGCGAAGCTCCGCGACGCGCTTCTCCAAGTCAACTCCAGCCTTGGCGGCAAGAGCTTCCCGAGACTCTAGCTTCGCCTGCCTGGCCCGGTACAGAGCCAGAAGCCGGCGAAGGAGCTTCTCCTCTTCGGGCTCGTCGCTGCCGCCAGGCGCTTCAACCACCTTCAACCCCGCGGAGGCGAGGACCTCTCCGTCAAAGGTCTCTCCCTCCACGGGGGCTCGAGACGAGGACGCCCAAGGGACTTGTATAAAGATCCTGTTGGGGGCCTCAAGGTAGACACCCGACCGCTCCGTGGAGGCGGAGGGGTCAGTGGCCGGTGTAGCGTCCGACGCTCCTGCGGCCTCCGGGCCAGCAGTGTGGTCGCCGGCCTCTTCCCCAGCCGCAGCGTCGGCGGTCGGGGCGGTCTCTTCGGCGGTCGGCTCGTCAGCAGCAGTGACGTTGCCGCCGTCGCCGCGCACCTCCTCCTCAGCGGTGGTCTCTGTTTCCATCCGCTCCGGTGCAGGAGGATCTAGCAGAAGAAAAAGGAAAGAAAAGATCAAGCAAATATCCAAAAAAGACAAGTTCAAGAAGGAAAAGCTACAAGGATTTACCTTCGCGAACTTCTTCGACGACAGGCTCCCTCGCCGGGGAATCCACGCTTGGCGGCGGAGTGGTGGCCCCTGCTGGCGGAGGGCCGCCCGCGCCCTCCCTTGGCGGGGTGCTCACCCTTGTCGGGCTGCTCACCCTTGGCGGGGTGCCCGCCCTTGGCGGGGTGCCCGTCCTTGGCGAAGCGTCCTCCCTCGCCGGGGAGTTCACCCTTGGCGGGGAGGGTGGAACTGGCAGCTCTTCGGGGGTGACCTCCGGTTGCTCCTGCGGCTGCGGCTCCACTTCTGCACAAGACAAACAAGACAACAAAATATCAGTACAAGCGGTAACCTCAAGCGCGCCCGCCAAGCGGAAAGACAAATACCAGACTTACGCTGGGGGCTGCGCTGGGGGCTGCTCCTCGGAGCAGCGGGTTGATCTGGCAAGCTTGCCGCTGGCACGTCCCCGGTCGCCGCGACGGGCGAGTCGTCTTCAACCTCAACCACAGGGATCTTGGCCCTCTTCGCCATCCGCTGGGTCAGGGTCCTGAGAGCAAAGCAGAAACAAGATCAGAATCAACAAGGGAAATCAAGACAAAATCAAAGAAATTACAAGTTGCAAGAACTTACTCCTCTTCCTCGTCGTCGGAGCTGAGGGAGGAGAAGTCGAAATCCGCCTGAGGTGCTCCCGCGCGAGGAGCAGGAGGAGAAGGCTCCCTCGGGCGCTTGGCAGTCTCCGGGGCTGTGGGCTGCGAAGACCCAGCCTCCGTCGTCGGCGAGGGCCGAGGAGCAGAAGGGGCGGCCGTTCCGCTCCGGGAGGATCCCCCTCCGCTAGGCGCTGGTGCGCGGGGCGCCTCCTGGACGACTTTGCTCGTCCTGGTGGCGCGCGTTGCACGGCGCGCCGGCTGCTGTCGGGGCGCCTGCGGCCTCGCCGCCTCAGCTGCCTTGCGGGGGCGCTTCTTCGTTTGCTGCTTGGGACTTGCCGGTGGCGGGGCGTTCTCTGAGGACGAAGAGGCATCATCGTCAAGTCCCAGAGATCCACCAGAGTCTTCGTCAGCTTCGGCGTCCTCCTCCTCCTCCCCGGCAGGCCCGCCGGACCCAGCACCATGCCCGGCGGCCCCGCTCCCTCCGGCAACCTCGCTCCCTCCGGCAACCTCGCTCCCTCCGGCGACCTCGCTTTCTTCGGCGACTTCGCTCGTCCCGGCAAACTTCAGGGTAGGCACCCCGGCAAACTCATCGGGCGGAAGCTTGAGCAGCCTGAGGATTTCAGCCTCCTCTGCTTGGCTCACCGCGTCTGCGGCCTGTGCCTCATCCACAGTGTATCCAAACTCTCCCGCCGCTGCGGCTGCAGCGGCCTCTTCCATCCTGGAAGCAATGTAAGCTATGTCCCGCGCCGTAGTGGCCCGAGTGAGGCCCCTGTTCTCCTCGGTGTTCTTGGGCGTCTCAACCAAGTTGTCGAAGAAGCTCAGCACGGTGTCCGGCGGAGGCTCGATCCAGGTGGGGACGACGCCATGGGAGTCACACGCCGGCATCATCGCGCGCAAGGAATCTCGGGCAGTGCTGTTGCACAGCGGCACCACTCCCCGGGAAGGTCTGAACCACTCTGGATGGGCCGGGTCATGCCTGAAGAGCTCTCGGACCATCCCCTTCAACTCCATAGCAGTGAAGTTATAGTTTAATCCAGGGCGCAGCCTCATGATATCCGCCGCATTGCCGAATTCCCAGGCGGCCCTCTTCCTTTCTTGTAGAGGGGCAATGCGGCGACGGAGGAAATCTGCCCCAACCTCTCCGATGGTCATATTGGCTACCCGGAGACGGATAATCTTGACGAGGGCAATACTGAGCTTGTTGTCCTCCGGGGCCAATTCGCTCCAATTCCTGCCGCGCACTATGGCTGTTGTGCGCGGCGCAGTGAAGGGCTCCGGCTTGTCCTCCACCACCCAACACCAATCTGCTCTCCACTCCTCCCACTTGCCGCGGAGTTCTCCCTTCAGGTACGAATCCTTCTTGTTCAGCCTGAAGATCCAGGAGATGCCGCCGGAAAGGGGAGCGCCTGATTCTACTCTAGGCATGAAGAAGTGGCGAAAAAGGGCGACATTTGGATGAATCCCAACATAGTTTTCGCACAGATGTACGAAAACGGCCATCGTAAGGATGGCGTTGGGGGTGAAATCAAGGAGGTGGAGGCTATATGTGTTCATGATATCGCAAAAGAACTCCGAGAACGGAGGGCACAATCCACAGTGGAAAAATGCAGCGAAGAAGAAATACCCGCCGGGGAACATATCTTTGGCGATGGCGGGGAAGACGTGGGTGCGGGGGTGAGCTTTGGTCTCCCTCGCCCAGAACAAATAATATTTGTCCCGCAGCTCCCTCGGACCAAGCCTTGGCGCGAAGACCACGTTCCTCTTCCGCAGGGCGGCCAGCTTCGCCGCCTGCTCGGACTTCTCCTTCTTGGCCTTGTCGTTCTTGGCCTTGTCGCTCTTGGCCTTGTCGCTCTTCGGAGCCATGGCGGGAGCGGTGAGGAAAGAGGCGAGGAGCTCGACGGCGCCGCGGATGCGGAAGACGGCGGAGGAGGGGCGGAGGCAAGAAGCAGCGGAGGTTTTTGGAGAAGACAGGCGCAATGAAGACGAAGGAGGGGAACTGCCCCTGCTTCCTCTGCTTTAAAGGGGGAAGTGGGGGACGTTCCGCATTTCCCATTAAAGAACAAGGCCATGATCTCTCCCACGACGCCGCAATCGACGCGTGCTGTTAGGGAGGGATGCGGCGGATACGGAAGGGGATACGGCTTGCCGTGGGCCGTGCGTGCCCGTGCACTGTCTTGGGCCTGGCCCAACAGCGCTTGGCACCGTGTGTGGCCCAGGCCCGGGGGCTCCTGTCGGTGTACTAAGATAGGGGTACCTTAGTACCCCAACTTGTGCACGGGCTGTAGCAGCTTCCCGCGGCAGGGTTTACCACGTGCTTGCCGGAAACCTTTCTGGTCCCGATGAAGCCATTCGAAAACAAAGTATACAAGACAGAAAGTCAAGACCCCGGCAAGAGGAGCTTGCCGGGAAGGCCGCACCAGGCTCAAGGTTATCATTTTAGCGCAAGACTCTGGCAAGAGGAGCTTGCCAGGAAAGCCAAGGAATGCGTATCTCAAAAGATGCCTCGGCGCACTCTGCGCCCCGGCAGGACCCGGGGAGCGACAAGCTTCCGGGCCCGGCAAGATCAAGACCCCGGCAAGGTGCTTGCCGGGGAAGCCTGCGCTGTGTGCCCGCGCTCCAGCTCATCGGCCCACGCGTCGCCCTGGGGCCCTTCCAGGGACGCGTGGCAGATGGTTGTGCAGCCTGGGGGACACGGTGGCACGCCACGGTGACGAGGCTACCGTCGTGGCGAACGGAGAAGCATGGACGGGCGCTTTTGGGGTCGACGGCGATGGGCATTTAATGCCCTTGTCCCCCACTGTCAAGGTTAGGTGAAGACCACTGTTCATGCACTATTCACGCACTGTTACAACTACCACCAAAATTACACTTTTACCCTCGTCTACGTTGACACCTGTCGGTGACCCCTTGAGCTATAAAAGGAGGCCCATGCACAACGTAGAAAGGGCTCGAAACCTAGACAACTCTCTCGCTCGGTGTAGCTAGTATTGTAGCTCTTCAAGCTCCCGAGCTCAAGAACTCAATACAACCTAAGGCAGGAGTAGGGTTTTACGCGTACGCGCGGCCCGAACCTGGGTAAAACTGCCCGCGTGCGTTCCTCGATCTGCTCTCCGTGCTCCCTCCGCTCCCTTACCGCAACATAGAAGGGGCTCCGGTCCCATAGGTGTTCGTGGTGGACAGTTTCCCCCGACAGAGGGAACTTTAATTCTAGGCCTTTTCCTAGTAATTCCTCTAATAATTATGGTAATTCCTACAACAACTCTTATGGAAAGATGCCTTCTGAATTTGAAACTAGTGTTAAGGAGTTTATGATTTCGCAAAAGAATTTCAATGCTATGTTTGAAGAAAAATTGCTTAAGATTGATGAATTGGCTAGAAGTGTGGATAGAATTACTCTTGATGTTGATTCTTTGAAACTTAAATCTATCCCACCTAAGCATGATATCATTGAGTCTCTCAAAGCCATGAGAATTTCCATTGATGAATGCAAACCGCTAGGATGCGTGCTAAAAGAGAGAATTATATACAAGCGTGTTCTTCTAGCTATCATGAAAATAAAGATGAAGATCTGAAAGTTATTGATGTGTCCCCTATTAGATCCTTGTTTTCAAGTATAAATCTTGATGAAGATAGGATTGGAGATAATTCTACTTTAAGGTGTCCCAATGATTCAGAGTTTTTAGATCTTGATGCTAAAATTGTTAAAAGTGGGAGTTAAGAGATTAAAACTTTGCATAGTGATGAACCCACTACTTTGGATCTCAAGGGATTCAATTATGATAATTGCTCTTTGATTGATTGTATTTCCTTGTTGCAATCCGTACTAAACTCTCCGCATGCTTATAGTCAAAATAAAGCTTTTAGCAAACACATAGTTGATGCTATGATGCAATCTTATGAAGAAAAACTGGAGTTAGAAGTTTCTATCCCAGGAAAGCTTTATGATGAATGGGAACCTACTATTAAAATAAAAATTAAAGATCATGAATGCTATGCTTTGTGTGATTTGGGTGCAAGTGTCTCCACGATCCAAAAAACTTTGTGTGATTTGCTAGGATTCCATGAGCTTGATGTTTGTTCTTTGAATTTGCATCTTGCGGATTCCACTATTAAGAAACCTATGGGAAGGATTAATGATGTTCTTATTGTTGCCAATAGGAATTATGTGCCCGTATATTTCATTGTTCTTGATATAGATTGCAATCCTTCATGTCCTATTATTCTTGGTAGACCTTTCCTTAGAACGATTGGTGCAATTATTGATATGAAGGAAGGAAATATTAGATTCCAATTTCTGTTAAGGAAAGGCATGGAACACTTTCCTAGAAAGAAAATCAAATTGCCATATGAATCTATTATGAGAGCCACTTATGGATTGCCTTACAAAGATGGCAATACCTAGATCTATCCATGTATCGTGCCTAGCTAGGGGCGTAAAATGATAGCGCTTGTTGGGAGGCAACCCATTTTTTTTACTTATATTTAGGAATAAATATTGCATCTAGCTTCTGTTTAGATGTGGTTTTGTGTTTTAATTAGTGTTTGTGCCAAGTAGAACCTTTGGGAAGACTTGTGTGAAGTTTATATGATCTTGCTGTGAAAAACAGAATCGTTAGCGCTCGCTAGAATGGTCACCAAATTTTACTGGAGCCTGCTATTCAGTTGATTATTTTTGCAGATGATTGATAGACAAATTCCTCACATTTACCAATTTAGTTTCATTTTTTTGGAGTTATAGAAGTATGCGAAAACTACAGATTACTACAGACTGTTCTGTTTTTGACAGATTCTGTTTTTCGTGTGTTGTTTGCTTATTTCAATGCATCTATGAGTAGTATTGTGAAGTATGAACCATAGAGAAGTTGGAATACAGTAGGTTTAACACCAATATAAACAAAGAATGAATTCATTGCAGTACCTTTGAGTAGTGGTTTGTTTTCTTATACTAACGGAGCTCACGAGATTTTTGTCTAAGTTTTGTGTTGTGAAGTTTTCAAGTTTTGAGTATTGCTTTGATGGAAAATGGAACAAAGAGTGGCAAGAGTATAAGCTTGGGGATTCCCAAGGCACCCCAAGGTAAAATTCAAGGACAACCAAAAGCCTAAGCTTGGGGATGCCCCGGGAAGGCATCCCCTCTTTCGTCTTCATCCATCGGTAACTATACTTGGAGCTATGTTTTTATTCACCACATGATCTGTGTTTTACTTGGAGCATCTTGTATAATTTGAGTCTTTGCTTGTTAGTTTGCCACAATTATCCTTGCTGGACACACCTATTTGCGAGAGTTAAATATGGCCTAGGAATTGATAGAACACTCTATACGCTTCACTTATATCTTTTGAGTTGAATAGTTTTGCTCTAGTGCTTCCCTTATATCTTTTAGAGCACGGTGGTGATTATATTTTGAAGAAATTGTTGATCTCTCATGCTTCACCTATATCCTTTTGAGAGTCTATTAAAACAGCATGGTAATGTTCTTAGGCTATAAAACTAGTCTTCACATGATAGACATCCAATATCAATGTAGTAAAAACTTTCACACTTAGTGCATTGAATATGATGAGAAGTTGGATGCTTGACAATTGTTTTGAGATATGAGGATAGTGATATTAGAGTCATGCTAGTGGAGTTATTATGAAATTGAGAAATGCTTGTGTTAAAGTTAGTGATTCCCGTAGCATGCACGTATGGTGAACCGCTATGTGACGAAGTTAGAGCATGAGGTATTTGTAAAGTGTCAACCTTTGTGTGGAGGTCGGGGGCGCGCGATGGTTAACTCCTACCAACCTCACCCCTGGGAGCATGCGTTGATTGCTTTGTTTTGATGACTCATAGATTTTTGCAATAAGTATATGAGTTATTTATGACTAATGTTGAGTCCATGGATTATACGCACTCTCACCCTTCCACCATTGCTAGCTCTCTTGTATCGCGCAACTTTAATCGGTACCATACACCCACTATATATATCCTTCCTCAAAACAGCCACCATATATTTTCCTCAAAATATCCACCATACCTACCTATCATGGAATTTCCATAGCCATTCCGAGATATATTGCCATGCAACTTTCCACCGCTCAGTTCATATGACACGCATCATATTGTCATATTGCCATGCATGATCATGTAGTTGACATCGTATTTGTGGCAAAGCCACCATGCATAATTTTTCATACATGTCACTCTTGATTCATTGCACATCCCGGTACACCACCGGAGGCATTTATATAGAGTCATACTTTGTTCTAGTATCGAGTTGTAATATCGAGTTGTAATTCAATGAAAGTGTGATGATCATCATTATTAGAGCATTGTCCCATGTGAGGAAAGGCTAAATCAATAAAGCCCCTCCAAGAAAAAAAGAAAAAAGAGAAAGGCCAAAGAAAAAATAGACATGCCAAAGAATAAAAAGAAAGGCCCAAAAAAAGAAAAAAAATGAAAGAAAGAAAAAGGGACAAATGCTACTATCTTTTTCCACACATGTGCTTCAAAGTACACCATGTTCTTCATGATAGAGAGTCTCATGTTTAGTCACTTTCATATACTAGTGGGAATTTTCATTATAGAACTTGGCTTGTATATTCCAACGATGGGCTTCCTCAAATGCCCTAGGTCTTCGTGAGCAAGCAAGTTGGATGCACACCCACTAGTTTCTTTTGTTGAGCTTTCATACATATTTAGCTCTAGTGCATCCGTTGCATGGCAATCCCTACTCGCTCACATTGATATCTATTGATGGGCACCTCCATAGCCCGTTGATCCACCTAGTTGATGTGAGACTATCTCCCTCATTTTTGTCTTCTCCACAACCACCTCTCTATTCCACATAGTGCTATGTCCATGGCTCACGCTCATGTATTGCGTGAAAGTTGAAAGGTTTAAAAGAATAGAGTATGAAAACAAGTGCTTGGCTGAAATCGGGGTTGTGCATGATATGAATATTTTGTGTGATGAAGAGGGAGCATAGCCAGACTATATGATTTTGTAGGGATAACTTTCTTTAGCCATAGTATTTTGAGAAGACATGATTGCTTTGTTAGTATGCTTGAAGTATCATTGTTTCTTATGTCAATATAGACTTTTGTCTTGAATCTTTCAGATCTGAACATTCATACCACCATTAAGAGAATTACATTGAAAAACTATGTTGGTTAGCATTCCACATCACAAATTCTGTTTTTATCATTTACCTACTCGAGGACGAGCAGGAATTAAGCTTGGGGATGCTTGATACGTCTCCAATGTATCTATAATTTTTTTTATTGTTCCATGCTATTATTTATGATGTTTTGGATGTTTAATGGGCTTTGTTATACACTTTTATATTATTTTTGGGACTAACCTACTAACCCAAAGGCCCAGTCCAGATTGCTGTTTTTTTTTTTGCCTATTTGAGGGTTTTACAGAAAAGGAATATCAAACGGAGTCCAAACGGAATGAAACCTTCGGGAGAGATATTTTTTGAGCAAAATACGCACGGAAGACTTGAGAACCACGGAATAGGGCTAAGGTGGCGTCCACGAGGGTGGGGGCGCCGCCCCCCTCTACAGGGCGCGCCCCCCTACCTCGTGGGCACCTCTTTTGGCCCCTGGTGCCCTCCTTCCTCCTATATATACCTACGTACCCCGAAACTATCAGAACAACAGAGAAAACCCTAGTTCCACCACCACAACCTTCTGTTCCCGTGAGATCCCATCTTGGGGCCTGTTCCGGAGCTCCACCGGAGGGGGGATCTTCCACGGAGTGCTTATACATCATCATCATCGCCTCACTGTGAGTTGTAAGTAGTTTACCACATACCTTCGGGTCCATAGCTAGTATCTAGATGGCTTCTTCTCTCTCTTTGGATCTGAATACCAAGTTCTCATCGGTCTTCGAGGATATCTATGCTACTTCTTGAATTTGCGTTGTATTCCCTCGAAGAGAAAAGGGAGATGCAGCACAGTAGCGTAAGTATTTCCCTCAGTTTTTCAGAACCAAGGTATCAATCCAGTAGGAGACCACGCGCGAGTCCCTTGCACCTGCACAAACAAATAAGAACTTCACAACCAACGCGATAAGGGGTTGTCAATCCCTTTACGGTCACTTATGAAAGTGAGATCTGATAGAGATGATAGTTTATATTTTTGGTACTTTTGTTTATAAGAACAGAAAATAAAAGCGGTAAAAGTAAAGTAGATGTAGATTGATATGTTGAGAATAGACCCGGGGGCCATAGTGCTCTCTAGTGGCTTCTCTCATGATAGCGATATTCTACGGGGGGTAAACAAATTATTGTCGAGCAATTGATAGAAAAGCGAATAATTATGAGACTATCTAGGCATGATCATTGTATATAGGCATCACGTCCGAGACAAGTAGACCGAAACGATTCTGCATCTACTACTATTACTCCACACATCGACCGCTATCCAGCATGCATCTAGTGTATTGAGTTCATAAGAACAGAGTAACGCCTTAAGCAAGATGACATGATGTAGAGGGATAAACTCAAGCAATATGATATAAACTCCATCTTTTTATCCTCGATGGCAACAATACAATACGTGCCTTGTTGCCCCTACTGTCACTGGGAAAGGACACCGCAAGATTGAACCCAAAGCCAAGCACTTCTCCCATTTCAAGAACTATAGATCTAGTAGGCCAAACCAAACCAATAATTCGAAGAGACTTGCAAGGATATTATGAGCACACATAAAAAGTTCAGAGAAGAACCAAATATTTCTCAAAGATAATGTTGATCATAAACTCACAATTCATCGGATCTCGACAAACACACCGCAAAAAGAGATTACATCGAATAGATCTCCTCGAAGACCGAGGAGAATTTGGTATTGAGATCCAAAGAGAGAGAAGAAGCCATCTAGATACTAGCTATGGACCCGAAGGTCTGTGGTAAACTACTCACAACTCATGGTGAGGGCGATGATGATGATGATGAAGAACTCCGTGATGGATCCCCCTCCGGTGGAGCTTCGGAACAGGCTCCAAGATGGGATCTCACGAGAACAGAAGGTTACGATGGTGGAATTAGGATTTTCTCTCTGTTGCTGATGGTTTCGGGGTACGTAGACTTATATACGAGGAAGGAGGACACCAGGGGAGTCATGGGGGCCCCACGAGGCAGGGGGCGCGCCCTGGGAAGGGGAGCGCGCCCCCCACCCTCGTGGCTCTTCTGACGTGGTTCTCAAGTTCTCCGTGCGTGATTTTCTCCAAATATATCTCTTGCGAAGGTTTCATTCCGTTTGGACTCCGTTTGATATTCTTTTTCTGCAAAACCCTGAAACATGCAAAAAACAGCAATCTAGAGTGGGCCTTTGGGTTAGTAGGTTAGTCCCAAAAATGATATAAAGTGTAAGACAAAGCACATTAAACATCCAAGACTTCATAAATAATAGCATGGAACAATCAAAAATTATAGATATGTTGGAGACGTATCAATCTATTCGATATAATCTCTTTTTGCGGTGTGTTTGTCGAGATCCGATGAATTGTGGGTTTATGATCAAGATTATCTATGAGAAATATTTGGTTCTTTTCTGAACTCTTTATGTATGATTATAATATCCTTGCAAGTCTCTTCGAATTATTGTTTTGGTTTGGCCTACTAGATCTATAGTTCTTGCAATGGGAGAAGTGCTTGGCTTTGGGTTCAATCTTGCGGTGTCCTTTCCCAGTGACAGTAGGGGCTGCAAGGCACGTATTGTATTGTTGCCATCGAGGATAAAAAGATGGGTTTTATATCACTATGTTTGAGTTTATCCCTCTACATCATGTCATCTTGCTTAAGGCGTTACTCTGTTCTTATGAACTCAATACACTAGATGCATGCTGGATAGCGGTCGATGTGTGGAGTATTAGTAGTAGATGCAGAATCGTTTCGGTCTACTTGTCTTGGACGTGATGCCTATATATAATGATCATGCCTAGATAGTCTCATAATTATTCGCTTTTCTATCAATTTCTCGACAGTAATTTGTTTACCCGTCGTAGAATATCGCTATCATGAGAGAAGCCACTAGAGAACACTATGGCCCCCGGGTCTATTCTCAACATATCAATCTACAATCTACTTTACTTTTCCGCTTTTACTTTCTGTTCTTATAACCAAAAATACAAAAAATATCAAACTATCATCTCTATCAGATCTCACTTTCGTAAGTGACCGTAAAGGGATTGACAACCCCTTATCATGTTGGCTGCGAAGTTCTTATTTGTTTGTGCAGGTGCGAGGGACTCGCGCGGGTTCTCCTACTTGATTGATACCTTGGTTCTCAAAAACTGAGGGAAATACTTACGCTACTGTGCTGCATCACCCTTTCCTCTTCGAGGGAATATAATGCAAGCTCGAGAAGTAGCATCTCCTCGTGAGCCTCGATCATGTCACTGTCTTCACCGAGTTGTTCCAAGAGAGCAACGAAGTGCTTCTTGGGTTTGCCCTTGAGTTTACTCATAAACAACTAAAATTCATTTTCTTCCTCCTCTTCCCCCTCACTCTCATCAATACAATCCGTCAATTAAGGATTAGAAGTGATGGTAGAATTGATGTTGGGGGTTACCTTGTTGGTGGCCTTAGCCATGAGGCACTTGGCGGTGATGTTCTCATTTGGTGAGTCAAAGAGTGATGATCGTGGAGTTGTTGCAATGGCAATGGTGGCCATAGTTACCATCTCATCATCTTCATCATCATCATCATCCTCAACATATTTGATACGTCTCCAACGTATCTATAATTTTTTTTATTGTTCCATGCTATTATTTATGATGTTTTGGATGTTTAATGGGCTTTGTCATACACTTTTATATTATTTTTGGGACTAACCTACTAACCCAAAGGCCCAGTCCAGATTGCTATTTTTTGCCTGTTTCAGGGTTTTACAGAAAAGGAATATCAAACGGAGTCCAAACGGAATGAAACCTACGGGAGAGATATTTTTGGAGAAAATCACGCACGGGAGACTTGAGAACCACAGATAAGAGTCCACGTTGCACCCACGAGGGTGGGGGCGGTGTTGGGGAACGTAGTATTTTAAAATTTTCCTACGATCACGCAAGATCTATCTACCAGATGCATAGCAACGAGAGGGAAGAGTGTGTCTACGTACCCTCGTAGACCGGGAGCGGAAGCGTCAAGTGACGCGGTTGATGTTGTCGAACTTCTTCGCGATCCAACCGATCAAGCACCGAACGTACGGCACCTTCGCGTTCAGCACACGTTCAGCTTGATGACGTCCCACGAGCTCTTAATCCAGTTGAGCTTCACGGGAGAGTTTCGTCAGCACGACGGCGTGATGACGGATATGATGTGTTCACCGGCGCAGGGCTTCGCCTAAGCTCCGCGACGGTATGACCGAGGTGTGATTCTGTGGAGGGGGGCACCGCACACGGCTAAAACAATTCAACTTGTGTGTCTTTGGGTGCCCCCCTGCCCCCGTATATAAAGGAGCAAGGGAGGGAGGCCGGCCGGCCCTTCCTGGTGCGGCTAGGGAAGGAGTCCTACTAGGAATAGGATTGCAATCCTATTCCTAGTAGGATTCACCAAAAGGAAGAAGGGGGAAAGGAATAGGAGAGGTGGCGCCCCCCCCAATCCTAGTCCAACTAGGAACCCTAGGTGGGGGCGCCGGCCAGCCCTATGGGCTGCCTCTCTCTTTCCCTTTAGGCCCACTATGGACCATCCCCTCTCGTAGGGGGTTCCGGTAACCCCCTCCGGCATTCCCGATAAATCCGAAACTTTTCCGGAACACTTCCGGTGTCCGAATATAGTCGTCCAATATATCAATCTTTATGTCTCGGACATTCCGAGCCTCCTCGTCATGTCCGTGATCTCATCCGGGACTCCGAACTACCTTCGGTACATCAATACTCATAAACTCATAATACCGATCGTCATCAAACGTTAAGCGTGCGGACCCTACGGGTTCGAGAACTATGTAGACATGACCGAGACTCATCTCCGGTCAATAACCAATAGCGGAACCTGGATGTTCATATTGGCTCCTACATATTCTACGAAGATCTTTTATCGGTCAGAACCGCATAACTACATACGTTGTTCCTTTTGTCAAACGGTATGTTACTTGCCCGAGATTCGATCGTCGGTATCTCTATACCTAGTTCAATCTCGTTATCGGCAAGTCTCTTTACTCGTTCCGTAACACATCATCTCGTGACTAACTTATTAGTCTTTTGCTTGCAAGGCTTATTATGATGTGTGTTACCGAGAGGGCCCGGAGATACCTCTCCGACACTCGGAGTGACAAATCCTAATCTTGATCTATGCCAACACCATGAATACTTTCGGAGACACCTGTAGAGCATCTTTATGATCACCCAGTTACGTTGTGACGTTTGATAGCACACAAGATGTTCCTACGGTATTCGGGAGTTGCATAATCTCATAGTCATAGGAACATGTATAAGTCATGAAGAAAGCAATAGCAGTTAAACTAAACGATCATAGTGATATGCTAACGGATGGGTCTTGTCCATCACATCATTCTCCTAATGATGTGATCCCGTTGATCAAATGACAACTCATGTCTATGGTTAGGAAACATAACCATCTTTGATCAATGAGCTAGTCTAGTAGAGGCATACTAGGGACATAATGTTTTGTCTATGTATCCACACATGTACTAAGTTTCCGGTTAATACAATTCTAGCATGAATAAAAGACATTTATCATGATATAAGGAAATACAAATAACATCTTTATTATTGCCTCTAGGGCATATTTCCTTCAGTCTCCCACTTGAACTAGAGTCAATAATCTAGATTACAAAGTGATGATCCTCACACCCATGGAGTCCTGGTGCTGATCATGTTTTGCCCGTGGAAGAGGCTTAGTCAACGGGTCTGCAACATTCAGATCCGTATGTATTTTGCAAATCTCTATGTCTCCCTCCTTGACTAGATCGCGGATGGAATTGAAGCGTCTTTTGATGTGCTTTGTTCTCTTGTGAAACCTGGATTCCTTCGCCAAGGCTATGGCTCCAGTGTTGTCACAAAAGATTTTCATTGGACCCGATGCACTAGGTATTACACCTAGATCGGATATGAACTCCTTCATCCAGACTCCTTCATTTGCTGCTTCTGAAGCAGCTATGTATTCCGCTTCACACGTAGATCCCGCCACGACGCTCTGCTTGGAACTGCACCAACTGAGAGCTCCACCGTTCAATAAAAATACATATCCGGTTTGTGACTTAGAGTCATCCGGATCAGTGTCAAAGCTAGAATCGACGTAACCGTTTACGACGAGCTCTTTGTCACCTCCATATACGAGAAACATATCCTTTGTTCTTTTCAGATACTTTAGGATGTTTTTGACCGCTGTCCAGTGATCCACTCCTGGATTACTTTGGTACCTCCCTGCTAGACTTATAGCAAGGCACACATCAGGTCTGGTACACAGCATTGCATACATGATAGATCCTATGGCTGAGGCATAGGGAATGACTTTCATTTTCTCTCTATCTTCTGCAGTGGTCGGGCATTGAGTCTTACTCAACTTCATACCTTGTAAAACAGGCAAGAACCCTTTCTTTGACTGATCCATTTTGAACTTCTTCAAAATCTTATCAAGGTATGTGCTTTGTGAAAGTCCAATTAAGCGTCTTGATCTATCTCTATAGATCTTGATACCTAATATATAAGCAGCTTCACCGAGGTCTTTCATTGAATTTTTTTTATTCAAGTATCCTTTTATGCTATCCAGAAATTCTATATCATTTCCAATCAACAATATGTCATCTACATATAATATTAGAAATGCTACAGAGCTCCCACTCACTTTCTTGTAAATACAGGCTTCTCCAAAAGTCTGTATAAAACCATATGCTTTGATCACCTCATCAAAGCGTATATTCCAACTCCGAGATGCTTGCACCAGTCCATAGATGGATCGCTGGAGCTTGCATACTTTGTTAGCACCTTTTGGATCGACAAAACCTTCTGGTTGCATCATATACAACTCTTCTTTGAGATATCCATTTAGGAATGCAGTTTTGACATCCATTTGCCAGATTTCATAATCATAAAATGCGGCAATTGCTAACATGATTCGGACAGACTTAAGCATCGCTACAGGTGAGAAAGTCTCATCGTAGTCAACTCCTTGAACTTGTCGAAAACCTTTCGCAACAAGTCGAGCTTTGTAAACAGTAATATTACCGTCTGCGCCGGTCTTCCTCTTGAAGATCCATTTATTTTCGATGGCTTGCCGATCATCGGGCAAGTCAACCAAAGTCCATACTTTGTTCTCATACATGGATCCCATCTCAGATTTCATGGCTTCAAGCCATTTTGCGGAATCTGGGCTCATCATCGCTTCCTCATAGTTCATAGGTTCATCATGGTCTAGTAACATGATTTCCAGAACTGGGTTGCCGTACCACTCTGGTGCGGAACGTACTCTGGTTGATCTACGACGTTCAGCAGAAACTTGATCTGAAGTTTCATGATCATTATCATTAACTTCCTCACTAATTGGTGTAGGAATCACTGGAACAATTTCCTGTGATGTACTACTTTCCAATCCGGGAGAAGGTACAATTACCTCATCAAGTTCTATTTTCCTCCCACTCACTTCTTTCGAGAGAAACTCTTTTTCCAGAAAGGATCCGTTCTTAGCAACGAATATTTTGCCTTCGGATCTGTGATAGAAGGTGTACCCAACAGTCTCTTTTGGGTATCCTATGAAGACACATTTTTCCGACTTGGGATCGAGCTTATCAGGTTGAAGTGTTTTCACATAAGCATCGCAGCCCCAAATTTTAAGAAACGACAACTTTGGTTTCTTGCCAAACCATAGTTCATAAGGTGTCGTATCAACGGATTTAGATGGTGCCCTATTTAACGTGAATGCAGCTGTCTCTAAAGCATAACCCCAAAACGATAGTGGTAAATCGGTAAGAGACATCATAGATCGCACCATATCCAATAAAGTACGGTTACGACGTTCGGACACACCATTACGCTGTGGTGTTCCAGGTGGCGTGAGTTGTGAAACTATTCCACATTGTTTCAAATGAAGACCAAACTCGTAACTCAAATATTCTCCTCCACGATCTGATCGTAGAAACTTTATTTTCTTGTTACGATGATTCTCTACTTCACTCTGAAATTCTTTGAACTTTTCAAATGTTTCAGACTTGTGCTTCATTAAGTAGATATACCCATATCTGCTCAAATCATCAGTGAAGGTTAGAAAATAACGATACCCGCCGCGAGCATCAACACTCATTGGTCCACATACATCAGTATGTATGATTTCCAACAAATCTGTTGCTCGCTCCATAGTTCCGGAGAACGGAGTTTTAGTCATCTTGCCCATGAGGCATGGTTCGCAAGCACCAAGTGATTCATAATCAAGTGATTCCAAAAGTCCATCTTTATGGAGTTTCTTCATGCGTTTTACACCAATATGACCTAAACGGCAGTGCCACAAATAAGTTGCACTATCATTATCAACCTTGCATCTTTTGGTTTCAATATTATGAATATGTGTATCACTACAATCGAGATCCAATAAGAATAGACCACTCTTTAAGGGTGCATGACCATAAAAGATATTATTCATTAAAATAGAACAACCATTATTCTCTGATTTAAATGAATAACCGTCTCGCAATAAACAAGATCCAGATATAATGTTCATGCTCAACGCTGGCACCAAATAACAATTATTTAGGTCTAAAACTAATCCCGAAGGTAGATGTAGAGGTAGCGTGCCGACGGCGATCACATCGACTTTGGAACCATTTCCAACGCGCATCGTCACCTCATCCTTAGCTAATCTTCGTTTAATCCGTAGTCCCTGTTTCGAGTTACAAATATTAGCAACCGAACCGGTATCAAATACCCAGGTACTACTACGAGCATTAGTAAGGTACACATCAATAACATGTATATCACATATACCTTTGTTCATCTTGCCATCCTTCTTATCCGCCAAATACTTGGGGCAGTTCCGCTTCCACTGTCCAGTCCCCTTGCAGTAGAAGCACTCAGTTTCAGGCTTGGCTCCAGATTTGGGTTTCTTCGTGGAAGTAGCAACTGACTTGCTATTCTTTTTGAAGTTCCCTTTCTTTCCCTTGCCCTTTTTCTTGAAACTAGTGGTCTTGCTAACCATCAACACTTGATGCTCCTTTTTTGATTTCTACCTCCGCAGCTTTGAGCATAGCAAAGAGCTCGGGAATTGTCTTTTGCATCCCTTGCATGTTATAGTTCATCACGAAGCCTTTATAGCTTGGTGGCAGTGATTGAAGAACTCTATCAATAACACTATCCTCGTCAACTTTGCAACCAAGTTGAGTCATATGATTGTAGTACCCAGACATTCTGAGCAAGTGTTCACTGATAGAACTATTCTCCTCCATTTTGCAGCTGTAGAACTTATTGGAAATCTCATATTTCTCAATTCGGGCATTTGCTTGAAATATTAACTTCAACTCCTGGAACATCTCATATAGTCCATGACGTTCAAAACGTCGTTGAAGTCCCGGTTCTAAGCCGTAAAGCATGGCACACTGAACTATCGTGTAGTCATCAGACCGCGATTGCCAGACGTTCAAAGCGTCTGCATTAGCGAAAGGGGGCTTGTCACCTAGCGGTGCTTCAAGGACATAATTCTTCTGTGCAGCAATGAGGATAATCCTCAGGTTACGGACCAAGTCCGTGTAATTGCTACCATCATCTTTCAACTTAGCTTTCTCTAGGAATGCATTAAAATTCAAAGGAACGGTAGCACGGGCCATTGATCTACAACGACATAGATATGCAAAACTATCAGGACTAAGTTCATGATAAATTAAAGTTCAATTTAATCATATTAATTTAAAGAACTCCCACTTAGATAGACATCCCTCTGGTCATCTAAATGATCACGTGATCCAAATCAACTAAACCATGTCCGATCATCACGTGAGATGGAGTAGTTTCAATGGTGAACATCTTATATTGATCATATCTACTATATGATTCACGCTCGACCTTTCGGTCTCCAGTGTTCCGAGGCCATATCTGTATATGCTAGGCTCGTCAAGTTTAACCCGAGTATTCTGCGTGTGCAAAACTGGCTTACACCCGTTGTATTTGAACGTAGAGCTTATCACACCCGATCATCACGTGGTGTCTCGGCACGACGAACTTTCTCAACGGTGCATACTCAGGGAGAACACTTATACCTTGAAATTTAGTAAGGGATCATCTTATAATGCTACCGTCGTTCTAAGCAAAATAAGAAGCGTAATAAGATAAACATCATATGCAATCAAAGTATGTGACATGATATGGCCATCATCATCTTGTGCTTTTGATCTCCATCTTCAAAGCACCGTCATGATCACCTTCGTCACCGGCTTGACACCTTGATCTTTATCGTAGCATCATTGTCGTCTTGCCAACTATTGCTTCTACGACTATCGCTACCGCTTAGTGATAAAGTAAAGCAATTACATGGTGATTGCATTTCATACAATAAAGCGACAACCATATGGCTCCTGCCAGTTGCCGATAACTTTACAAAACATGATCATCTCATACAAAACCGTATAACTCATCATGTCTTGACCATATCACATCACAACATGCCCTGCAAAAACAAGTTAGACGTCCTCTACTTTGTTTGTTGCAAGTTTTACGTGGCTGCTACGGGCTTTAGCAAGAACCGTTCTTACCTACGCATACAAAACCACAACGATGTTTCGTCAAGTATGTGCTGTTTTAACCTTCACAAGGACCGGGCGTAGCCACACTTGATTCAGCTAAAGTGAGAGAGACAGACACCCGCCAGTCACCTTTAAGCAACGAGTGCTCGTAACGGTGAAACCAGTCTCGCGTAAGCGTACACGTAATGTCGGTCCGGGCCGCTTCATCTCACAATACCGCCGAAGCAAAGTATGACATGCTGGTAAGCAGTATGACTAGTATCGCCCACAACTCATTGTGTTCTACTCGTGCATATCATCTACGCATAGACCTGGCTCATGATGCCACTGTTGGGGAACGTAGTATTTTAAAATTTTCCTACGATCACGCAAGATCTATCTACCAGATGCATAGCAACGAGAGGGAAGAGTGTGTTTACGTACCCTCGCAGACCGGGAGCGGAAGCGTCAAGTGACGCGGTTGATGTTGTCGAACTTCTTCGCGATCCAACCGATCAAGCACCGAACGTACGGCACCTCCGCGTTCAGCACACGTTCAGCTTGATGACGTCCCACGAGCTCTTGATCTAGTTGAGCTTCACGGGAGAGTTTCGTCAGCACGACGGCGTGATGACGGATATGATGTGTTCACCGGCGCAGGGCTTCGCCTAAGCTCCGCGACGGTATGACCGAGGTGTGATTCTGTGGAGGGGGGCACCGCACACGGCTAAAACAATTCAACTTGTGTGTCTTTGGGTGCCCCCCTGCCCCCGTATATAAAGGAGCAAGGGAGGGAGGCCGGCCGGCCCTTCCTGGTGCGGCTAGGGAAGGAGTCCTACTAGGAATAGGATTGCAATCCTATTCCTAGTAGGATTCACCAAAAGGAAGAAGGGGGAAAGGAATAGGAGAGGTGGCGCCCCCCCCAATCCTAGTCCAACTAGGAACCCTAGGTGGGGGCGCCGGCCAGCCCTATGGGCTGCCTCTCTCTTTCCCTTTAGGCCCACTATGGACCATCCCCTCTCGTAGGGGGTTCCGGTAACCCCCTCCGGCATTCCCGATAAATCCGAAACTTTTCCGGAACACTTCCGGTGTCCGAATATAGTCGTCCAATATATCAATCTTTATGTCTCGGACATTCCGAGCCTCCTCGTCATGTCCGTGATCTCATCCGGGACTCCGAACTACCTTCGGTACATCAATACTCATAAACTCATAATACCGATCGTCATCAAACGTTAAGCGTGCGGACCCTACGGGTTCGAGAACTATGTAGACATGACCGAGACTCATCTCCGGTCAATAACCAATAGCGGAACCTGGATGTTCATATTGGCTCCTACATATTCTACGAAGATCTTTTATCGGTCAGAACCGCATAACTACATACGTTGTTCCTTTTGTCAAACGGTATGTTACTTGCCCGAGATTCGATCGTCGGTATCTCTATACCTAGTTCAATCTCGTTATCGGCAAGTCTCTTTACTCGTTCCGTAACACATCATCTCGTGACTAACTTATTAGTCTTTTGCTTGCAAGGCTTATTATGATGTGTGTTACCGAGAGGGCCCAGAGATACCTCTCCGACACTCGGAGTGACAAATCCTAATCTTGATCTATACCAACACCACGAATACTTTCGGAGACACCTGTAGAGCATCTTTATGATCACCCAGTTACGTTGTGACGTTTGATAGCACACAAGATGTTCCTACGGTATTCGGGAGTTGCATAATCTCATAGTCATAGGAACATGTATAAGTCATGAAGAAAGCAATAGCAGTTAAACTAAACGATCATAGTGCTATGCTAACGGATGGGTCTTGTCCATCACATCATTCTCCTAATGATGTGATCCCGTTGATCAAATGACAACTCATGTCTATGGTTAGGAAACATAACCATCTTTGATCAATGAGCTAGTCTAGTAGAGGCATACTAGGGACATACTGTTTTGTCTATGTATCCACACATGTACTAAGTTTCCGGTTAATACAATTCTAGCATGAATAAAAGACATTTATCATGATATAAGGAAATACAAATAACATCTTTATTATTGCTTCTAGGGCATATTTCCTTCAGGCGGCCCCCCCTAGGGCGCGCCCCCTGCCTCGTGGGTCCCACGTAAGGCCCCCGGTGCCCTCCTTCTTCCTATATATATCTACGTACCCCGTAACCATCAGAACAACAGAGAAAACCCTAGTTCCACCGCCGTAACCTTGTGCTCCCGTGAGATCCCATCTTGGGGCCTGTTCTGGAGCTCCGCCGGAGGGGGGATCTACCACGGAGTGCTTCTACATCATCATCATCGCCTCACCATGAGTTGTGAGTAGTTTACCACAGACCTTCGGGTCCATAACTAGTATCTAGATGGCTTCTTCTCTCTCTCTGGATCTCAATACAAAGTTCTCCTCAGTCTTCGAGAAGATCTATTCGATGTAATCTCTTTTTGCGGTGTGTTTGTCGAGATCCGATGAATTGTGGGTTTATGATCAAGATTATCTATGAGAAATATTTGGTTCTTTTCTGAACTCTTTATGTGTGCTCATAATATCCTTGCAAGTCTCTTCAAATTATTGGTTTGGTTTGGCCTACTAGATCTATAGTTCTTGCAATGGGAGAAGTGCTTGGTTTGGGTTCAATCTTGCGGTGTCCTTTCCCAGTGACAGTAGGGGCAGCAAGGCACGTATTGTATTGTTGCCATCGAGGATAAAAAGATGGGGTCATATCATATTGCTTGAGTTTATCCCTCTACATCATGTCATCTTGCTTAAGGCGTTACTCTGTTCTTATGAACTCAATACACTAGATGCATGCTGGATAGCGGTCGATGTGTGGAGTAATAGTAGTAGATGCAGGCAGGAGTCGGTCTACTTGTCTCGGACGTGATGCCTATATATAATGATCATGCCTAGATAGTCTCATAATTATTCGCTTTTCTATCAATTGCTCGACAGTAATTTGTTTACCCGTCGTAGAATATCGCTATCATGAGAGAAGCCACTAGAGAACACTACGGCCCCCGGGTCTATTCTCAACATATCAATCTACACTTACTTTACTTTTTCCGCTTTTACTTTTTGTTCTTATAATAAAAAATAAATAAATAAACTATCATTGCTATCAGATCTCACTTTCGTAAGTGATCGTAAAGGGATTGACAACCCCTTATCGCGTTGGCTGCGAAGTTCTTACTTGTTTGTGCAGGTGCGAGGGACTCGCGCGTGGTCTCCTACTGGATTGATACCTTGGTTCTCAAAAACTGAGGGAAATACTTACGCTACTGTGCTGCATCTCCCTTTCCTCTTCGAGGGAATACAACGCAAGCTCGAGAAGTAGCAAGAAGAATTTCTGGCGCCTTTGCCGGGGAGGCTTACGCAAAAGTCATATACTAAGTACCTATCACAAACCCTTATCCTTCGCATTACATTTTTTGCCTCTCATTTTCCTCTCCCCCACTTCACCCTTGCCATTTTATTTGCCCTTCTTGTGCCGTGTGTTTATCGTTCGCTTGCCTCTTGTTTGCTTGTGTGTTGCTTTCTTGCTTGTCATCATGTCTAGCACACCTATCATTATCAACACTCCCGAGAGTGAGGTCCTCAACTTTAAACAAAGGGAGGAAGAAAACCTAAAGGATGCCTGGTATAGAATTTGCAATGCTCAAAATAGATCTAATAGGAAGCTTTCCACTTCCGTGCTTCTTCGCATTTTTTATGTTGGCATAACTTCGTGGAATAGATTTATCTTAGATACCATTACCGGAGGGAATTTCTTGGGTAGCCATACCTTTGATTCTTATAATGCTATGACTGAACTATTTGGCTCACCACCTCTTATGGTTAATGGGACCGTTTTAACTTTGGAGCATGTTATGCAAAGGTTAGAAATCATTGAAAACAAAGGTTCTACGGTAGAACTGGTAGAGATTTGGATAGAAAAAACAATAATGAAATTACCCAATATGGATCCAAGGTAGGAGTTGTTCTGAAAAATCTTAAGGAAAAGGAGCCCATAGTTAAAGAAAAGCTAGATCAGGATTCTACTAGAATCAATAAGCTTGAGGATATTATTACTAATGTGGGTTCTGATCTTTCTGCTATAAAAACCACTCCAAATACTTCTACCACTAAATTATCTAAGTTCATGTATGTCCCTAAAGACAAGGGTGAAACATCTAGTAAAGGAATTGCGGATCTCAAATCCATAAGTGTTCACCCTAATTTTCTTACTTTTGCAGGAGACCCTTTTGACACTTTAGAACTTCTTGATTTCTTGCCCAAGAGTTTGATTATTAATAGGGATAAAGAAGTGCCTAAGAATCACAAGTGCTTAATTAAAGAATTGCCTTCCAACGATGGCAATACCTAGATCTATCATGTATTGTGCCTAGCTAGGGGCGTAAAACGATAATGCTTGTTGGGAGGCAACCCAATTTTATATTTTTTGTTTTTGCTACTGTTAGGGAATAAATATTGCATCTAGCTTCTGTTTAGATGTGGTTTTGTGTTTTGTTTAGTGTTTATGCCAAGTAGAACCTTTGGGAAGACTTGTGTGAAGTTTATGTGATCTTGATGTGAAAAACAGAATCGTTAGCGCTCGCTCGAATGGTCATCAGATTTTACTGGAGCGTGTTATTTAGTTGATTCTTTTTGCAGATGATTAATAGACAAATTCCTCACGTTTACCAATTTATTTTGAGTTTTTTGGAGTTACATAAGTATGCGAAACCTGCAGATTACTACAGACTGTTCTATTTTTGACAGATTCTGTTTTTCGTGTGTTGTTTGCTTATTTCAATGCATCTATGAGTAATATGTTGGAAATATGCCCTAGAGGCAATAATAAAAGTATTATTATTATATTTCCTTGTTCATGATAATCGTCCGTTATTCATGCTTGAATTGTATTGTACGGAAACAGCGATACATGTGTGAATATATAGACCACAATGAGTCCCTGGTAGGCCTCTAGTTACAAGCTCATTGATCAGCAGATAGTCACGGTTTCCTGACCATGGACATAGGATGTCAGTGATAACGGGATCACATCAGTAGGAGAATGATGTGATGGACAAGACCCAATCCTGAGCATAGCACGAGATCGTATAGTTCGTAATGCATAAGCTTTTCGGTGTCAAGTATTTATTCCTTAGACCATGAGGTTGTACAACTCCCGGATGCCGTAGGAATACTTTGGGTGTGCCAAACGTCACAACGTAACTGGGTGGCTATAAAGGTACGCATCGGGTATCTTCGAAAGTGTCTGTTGAGTTGGTACGAACTGAGACTGGGATATTGTCACTCCGTGTGACGGAGAGGTACCTCTGGGCCCACTCGGTAAGACATCATTATAATGAGCTCAAAGTGACTAAGGAGTTAGTCACGGGATGATGGATTACGGATCGAGTAAAGAGACTTGCCATGACGAGATTGAACAAGGTATCGGGAATTCCGACGATCGAATCTCGGGCAAGTACCGTACCGATGGACAAAGGGAATAACTACGGGATTGAGTGAATCCTTGACACAGTGGTTCATCCAATGAAGATCATCGAGGAACACGTGGGAACCAACATGGGTATCCAGATCCCGCTGTTGGTTATTGACCAGAGAGTGGTCTCGGTCATGTCTACGTGTCTCCCGAACCCGTAGGGTCTACACACTTAAGGTTCGGTAACGCTAGGGTCGTAGAGATACATGCACGTGGAAACCCGAAAGTTGTTCGGAGTCCCGGATGAGATCCCGGACATGACGAGGAGTTCCGGAATGGTCCGGAGGTAAAGAATGATATATAGGAAGTCCAGTTTCGGCCATCGGGTGATCTCCGGGGGTCACCGGGAGTGTCCCGGGACCACCGGAGGGGTCCCGGGGGTCCACCGGGTGGGGCCACCCATCCCGGTGGGGCCCCTAGGCCGCAAGGGGAAGGGGGCCAGCCCCTGGTGGGCTGGCGCACCCTACTGGGCCCTCCCTCATGCGCCTAGGGTTGAAACCCTAGGGGAGGGAGACGCCCCATGCCTTGGGGGGCAAGATCCCCCCCCCCTGGCCGCCGCCCCACCCTGCAGATGGGATCTGCAGGGCTTGGCGCACCCCCCTGGCCCCCTATATATATGTGGGGGGGAGAGGGCAGCCGAACCCAATCCTCTGGCGCCTCTCCCCCTCCCGTCACACCTTCCTCCTCCTCCGCAGGGCGCCGGCGAAGCCCTGCAGGATTTCCCGCTGCATCCACCACCACGCAGTCGTGCTGCTGGATCTCCGACGACCTCTCCTCCCCCCTTGCTGGATCAAGAAGGAGGTGACGTTGCTGTGCCGGACGTGTGTTGAACGCGGAGGTGCCGTCCGTTCGGCGCTAGATCATCGGTGACGAAGAACGTGAAGAGTACGACTACTTCATCCACGCTTCTTCGAAAGCTTCCGCTCGTGATCTACAAAAGGGTATGTAGATGCACTCTAATATGCTCGTTGCTAGATGTCTCCTTAGATGGATCAGGGTGAAAGCGTAGAATTTTTTTGAATTCTGCTACGTTCCACAACAGTGGCATCTGAGCTAGGTCTTTTGCGTAGCATCTTGCACGAGTAGAACACAAAGCAGTTGTGGGCATTGAGTTTGCTCAATTTTCTTACCGTTACTAGTCTAATCTTGATTCGGCGGTATTGTGGGATGAAGCGGCCCGGACCGACCTTACACGTACGCTTACGTGAGACTGGTTCCACCGACAGACATGCACTAGATGCATAAGGTGGCTGGCGGGTGTCTGTCTCTCCTACTTTAGTCGGATCGGATTCGATGAACAGGGTCCTTATGAAGGGTAAATAGAAATTGACAAATCACGTTGTGGTTTTGGCGTAGGTAAGAAACGTTATTTCTAGAAAACCTATAGAAGCCACGTAAAAACTTGCAACAACAATTAGAGGTCGTCTAACTTGTTCTTGCAGCATGTGCTATGTGATATGGTATGGCCAAGAAGATGTGATGAATGATATATGTGATGTATGAGATTGATCATGTTCTTGTAATAGGGAATCACGACTTGCATGTCGATGAACTTGACAACCGGCAGGAGCCATAGGAGTTGTCTTAATTATTGTATGACCTGCGTGTCACTGAATAACGCCATGTAAATTACTTTACTTCATTGCTAAACGTTAGCCATAGTAGTAGAAGTAATAGTTGGCGTGACAACTTCATGAAGACACGATGATGGAGATCATGGTGTCGAGCCGGTGACAAAGATGATCATGGTGCCCCGAAGATGGAAACCGAAGGAGCAAGATGATATTGGCCATATCATGTCACTTTAATTGATTGCATGTGATGTTTATCATGTTTATGCATCTTGTTTACTTAGAACGACAGTAGTAAATAAGATGATCTCTCACTAAAATTTCAAGAATTGTGTTCCCCCTAACTGTGCACCGTTGCTAAGGTTCGTTGTTCCGAAGCACCACGTGATGATCGGGTGTGATAGGTTCTAACGTTCGCATACAACGGGTGTAAGCCAGATTTACACATGCGATACACTTAGGGTTGACTTGACGATCCTAGCATGTACAGACATGGCCTCGGAACACGGAAGACCGAAAGGTCGAACATGAGTCGTATAGAAGATACGATCAACATGAAGATGTTCACCGTTGATGACTAGTCCGTCTCACGTGATGATCGGACACGGCCTAGTCGATTCGGATCATGTATCACTTAGATGACTAGAGAGATGTCTATTTGAGTGGTAGTTCATTAGATGAACTTAGTTGTCATGAACAATAGTCTAAGTTGTCTTCGCAAATTATGTTGTAGACCAATAACTGCGCTGTAGCTCCTGTTTAATACAATCCTAGAGAAAGACTAAGTTGAAAGATATTGTAAGCAATGATGCGGACTGGGTCCGTAATCCAAGGAGTGTCCTCACTGCTACACAGAAAGCTTACGTCTTTGATGCACCGCTCGATGTGCAAACCCATACAACGTTGTCTGTGGATGTTGTGAACACGTGACAGACACGTCCTGATGACTACTTGATAGTTTAGTGCACCATACTTTACGGCTTAGAATCGGGATTTGAATGACGTTTTGAACGCCATAGAACATATGGGATGTTCTAAGAGCTGAAATTGGGATTTCAGGCTCATGCCCGTGTTGAGAGGTATGAGACCTCTGAAAAGTTCTTTTGCCAAAAAGATGGAGGAGAATAGCTCAGGTAGTGAGCATGTGCTCAGAATGTCTGGGTGCTAAAATCACTTGAACCAAGTGGGAGTTAATCTTCCAGGTGAGATAGTGGTTGACAGAATTCTCTAGACACTATCACCAAGCTACTAGAACTTCGTGATGAACTATGACATGCAAAGGATGGAGATGATCCCGGAGCTATTAGCGGTGCTTAAGACCGCAAAAAGGTAGAAATCAAGAAGGAACATCAAGTGTTGATGGTTTAACAAGACCACTGGTTTCAAAATGGGCAAGGGCTAGAGGGGAAACTTCATGAATGGCAAACCAGTTGTCGCTCTGATGAAGGAACCCATGGTTGAACCGAACCCCGAGACTAAGTGCTTCTATAGTAAGGGGAACGGTCACATGGTAGCGGAACTACCCCAAATACATGGTAGATATGATAGCTGGAAACTTCAACAAAGTATATTTGATATACGTGTTATTGATGTGTACCTTACTGGTACTCCTTGTAGCACCTGGGTATTGGATACCGGTTCAGTTGCTATTATTAGTGACTTGAAGCAAAAGCTACGGACTGAACGGAGACTTGCTAAGGGCGAGGTGACGATGTGTGTTGGAAGTGTTTCCAAGGATGAAAAGATCACCACCGCACGCTCCCTCTATTTTCGGGATTAGTGTTGAACCTAGATAAAAGTTATCAGGTGTCTACGTTGAGCATGAATATGATTAGATCATGTTCATTGCAATACGGTTATTCATTTAAGTTAGAGAATAATGGTTATTCTGTTTACATGAATAATACCTTTATGGTCATGCACCCAATGGTTTGTTGAATCTCGATCATAGTAATGCACATGATGATAATATTAATGCCAAAAGATGTAGAGTTAATAATGATAGTACCACTTTCTTGTGGCACTGCCGCTTAGGTCATTTTGGCATAAAATGCATGAAGAAACTCCATGCTGATGGATGTTTGGAGTCACTTGATTTTGAATCGCTTGACACATGCGAGCCATGCCTCATGGGAAGGATGACTAAGATCCCGTTTTCAGGTACAATGAAACGGGTAAGTGACTTGTTGGAAATCATACATGCTGATGTGTGTGATCCAATGAGAATTAAGGCGTGTGGTGGATATCGTTATTTTCTCATCTTCACTGACGATTTGAGTAGATATGGGTATATTTACTCAATGAAGCAAAAGTCTGAAGCGTTTGAAAAGTTCAAGCAATTTCAGAGTGAAGTTAAGAATCATCATAACAAGAAGATCATGTTCCTACGATCTGATCAAGGGGAGATTTTCTGAGTTGTGAGTTTGGCAATCACTTAAGACATTATGGAATTGTTTCGCAGTTGAAGCCACCTGGAACACCACAGCGTAATGGTGAGTCCGGACGTCGTAGTCGAACCTTATGAGATATGGTACGATCTATGATGTCTCTTACCGATCTACCGCTATTATTTCGAGGTTATGCATTAGAAACAGTTGCACTCACTTTAGATAGGGCACCATCTAAGTCCGTTGAGACGACGCCATATGAACTATGGTTTGGCAAGAAACCAAAGTTGTCGTTTCTCAATGTTTGGGGCTGCGATGCTTATGGCTTCAGCCGGAAAAAGCTCGAACCCAAAGCGGACAAATACATCTTCATAGGATACCCAAAGGTAACAGTTGGGTATACCTTCTATCTCAGATCCAAGGGCAAAATGTTTGTCGCTAAGAACGGGTCCTTTCTCTAGAAGGAGTTTCTCTCGAAAGAATTGAGTGGGAGGAAGATAGAACTTGATGAGGTTGTCGAACCCTCACTTCAACCGGAGAGTAGTGCAACACAGAAAGATGTTTCTGTGGAACCTACGACTGTTGATGAGGAAACTAATGATAGTGATCATGAAGCTCCAAGATCAAGTTGCTATCGAACCTCATAGGTAGACAAGGATATGTACTACTCCTGAGTGGTACGGTGATCCTGTCTTAGAGGTCATGTTGTTGGACAACGATGAACCTGCGAACTATGGAGAAGCGATGGTGGGCCCGTATTCCGACAAATGGTTAGAAGCCGAGAAATCCGAGACAGGATCCATGTATCAAAACGAAGTATGGACTTTGGTGGACTTGCCCGATGATTGGCAAGCCATTGAGATAAATGGATCTTTAAGAAGAAGACGGATGTGGACGGTAATGGTCACCGTATATGAAGCTCGACTTGTGGCAAAGAGTTTTTTCACAAGTTCAAGGAGTTGACTACGATGAGATTTTCTCACCCGTAGCGATGCTTAAGTCCGTCGGAATCATGTTAGCATTAGCTGCATTTATGAAATCTGGCAGATGGATGACAAAACAAGTATCCTTCCCAGTTTTCGTAAGGAAAGGTTGTATGTGATACAATCAGAAAGGTTTTGTCGATCGTAAGGATGCTAAAAGGTATGCTAGCTCCAGCGATCCTTCCATGGACTAGAGCAAGCATCTCGGTGTCGGAATATATGCTTTGATGGAGTGATCAAAGTTTTTGGGTATACAAAGTTTGTTAGAAACTTGTATTTACAATAAAGTGAGTGGGAGCACTACAACATTTCTGATAAGTATATGTGAATGACATATTGTTGATCCGAAATGATGTAGAATTTCTGGAAAGCGTAAAGGGTTGTTTGAAAGAAGTTTTTCAAAGGAAGACCTGGATAAAGCTTCTTACATATTGGGCATCGAGATCTATAGAGATAGATCAAGACGCCTGATGATACTTTCAAAAGGAACACACACCTTTGACATGATTTTGAAGGAGTTCAAAATAGATCGGTTAAAGAAGGAGTTCTTACCTGAGTTATAAGGTGTGAAGTTGAGTAAGACTCAAAGCTTGACCACGGCAGAAGAAAGAGGAAGGACGAAGGTCGTCCCCTATGCTTTTGTCATAGGCTCTATACGGTATGCCATGCTGAGTACCGCACCTGATGTGTGCCTTGCCACATGTCTGGCAAGAGGGTACAAAGGTGATCCAGGAGTGAATCACTAGATAGTGGTCAAAAAAAATTATCCTTAGAGGAATAAGGAAATGTTTCTCGGTTATGGAGGTGATAAAGAGTTCGACGTAAAGAGTTACGTCGATGCAAGCTTAACACCTATCCAGATAACTCTGGGTAGAGATACCGGATACGTATAATGGAGCAACAGTTTGGAATAGCTCCAAGAGGAACGTGGTAGAAGCATCTACGATATGACATAAAGTTTTGCGAAGTACATAGGGATCTGAATGTTGCAGACCCGTTGACTACAACCTCTCTCACAAGCATAACATGATCAAACCCAGAACTCATTGAGTGTTAATCACATATTGATGTGAACTAGATTACTAACTCTAGTAAACTCTTTGGATGTTGGTCACATGGCGATGTGACCTATGAGTGTTAATCACATGGCGATGTGAACTAGATTATTGACTCTAGTGCAAGTGGGAGACTGTTGGAAATATGCCCTAGAGGCAATAATAAAAGTATTATTATTATATTTCCTTGTTCATGATAATCGTCTGTTATTCATGCTTGAATTGTATTGTACGGAAACAACGATACATGTGTGAATATATAGACCACAATGAGTCCCTAGTAGGCCTCTAGTTACCAGCTCGTTGATCAGCAGATGGTCAAGGTTTCCTGACCATGGACATAGGATGTCAGTGATAACGAGATCACATCATTAGGAGAATGATGTGATGGACAAGACCCAATCCTGAGCATAGCACGAGATCGTATAGTTCGTAATGCATAAGCTTTTCGGTGTCAAGTATTTATTCCTTAGACCATGAGGTTGTACAACTCCCGGATGCCGTAGGAATACTTTGGGTGTGCCAAGCGTCACAACGTAACTGGGTGGCTATAAAGGTACGCATCGGGTATCTTCGAAAGTGTCTGTTGAGTTGGTACGAACTGAGACTGGGATATTGTCACTCCGTGTGACGGAGAGGTACCTCTGGGCCCACTCGGTAAGACATCATTATAATGAGCTCAAAGTGACTAAGGAGTTAGTCACGGGATGATGGATTACGGATCGAGTAAAGAGACTTGCCATGACGAGATTGAACAAGGTATCGGGAATACCGACGATCGAATCTCGGGCAAGTACCGTACCGATGGACAAAGGGAATAACTACGGGATTGAGTGAATCCTTGACACAGTGGTTCATCCGATGAAGATCATCGAGGAACACGTGGGAACCAACATGGGTATCCAGATCCCGCTGTTGGTTATTGACCGGGGAGTGGTCTCGGTCATGTCTACATGTCTCTCGAACCCGTAGGGTCTAGGTTCGGTAACGCTAGGGTCGTAGAGATACATGCACGTGGAAACCCGAAAGTTGTTCGGAGTCCCGGATGAGATCCCGGACGTGACGAGGAGTTCTGGAATGGTCCAGAGGTAAAGAATGATATATAGGAAGTCCAGTTTCGACCATCGGGTGATCTCCGGGGGTCACCGGGAGTGTCCCGGGACCACCGGAGGGGTCCCGGGGGTCCACCGGGTGGGGCCACCCATCCCGGTGGGGCCCCTAGGCCGCAAGGGGAAGGGGGCCAGCCCCTGGTGGGCTGGCGCACCCTACTGGGCCCTCCCTCATGCGCCTAGGGTTGAAACCCTAGGGGAGGGAGACGCCCCATGCCTTGGGGGGCAAGATTCCCCCCCTGGCCGCCGCCCCACCCTGCAGATGGGATCTGCAGGGCTTGGCGCACCCCCCTGGCCCCCTATATATATGTGGGGGGGAGAGGACAGCCGCACCCAATCCTCTGGCGCCTCTCCCCCTCCCGTCACACCTTCCTCCTCCTCCGCAGGGCGCCGGCGAAGCCCTGCAGGATTTCCCGCTGCATCCACCACCACGCCGTCGTGCTGCTGGATCTCCGACGACCTCTCCTCCCCCCTTGCTGGATCAAGAAGGAGGTGACGTTGCTGTGCCGGACGTGTGTTGAACGCGGAGGTGCCGTCCGTTCGGCGCTAGATCATCAATGACGAAGAACGTGAAGAGTACAAATACTTCATCCACGCTTCTTCGAAAGCTTCCGCTCGCGATCTACAAAAGGGTATGTAGATGCACTCTAATATGCTCGTTGCTAGATGGCTCCTTAGATGGATCTTGGTGAAAGCGTAGAATTTTTTTGAATTCTGCTACGTTCCCCAACATAATATTGGGAAGTATGAACAACAGAGAAGTTGGAATACAGTAGGTTTAACACCAATATAAACAAAGAATGAATTCATTGCAGTGCCTTTGAGTAGTGGTTTGCTTTCTTATACTAACGGAGCTCACGAGATTTTTGTCTAAGTTTTGTGTTGTGAAGTTTTCAAGTTTTGAGTATTGCTTTGATGGAGTATGGAACAAAGAGTAGCAAGGGCCTAAGCTTGGGGATGCCCAAGGCACCCCAAGTAAAATTCAAGGACAACCAAGAGCCTAAGCTTGGGGATGCCCCAGGAAGGCATCCCCTCTTTCGTCTTCATCCATCGGTAACTATACTCGGAGCTATATTTTTAATCACCACATGATGTGTGTTTTGCTTGGAGCGTCTTGTATAATTTGAGTCTTTGCTTGTTAGTTTGCCACAATTATCCTTGTTGGACACACCTATTTGAGAGAGTTAAATATGGCCTAGGAATTGTTAGAACACTCTATGTGCTTCACTATATCTTTTTAGTTGAATAGCTTTTGCTCTAGTGCTTCACTTATATCTTTTAGAGCACGGTGGTGCTTATATTTTGAAGAAATTATTGAACTCTCATGCTTCACTTATATCCAATTGAGAGTCTATTAAAACAACATGGTAATGTGTTTAGGATATAAAACTAGTATTCACATGATAGACATCCAATATCAATGTAGTAAAAACTTTCACACTAAGTGCATTGAATATGATGAGAAGTTGGATGCTTGATAAATGTTTTGAGATTTGAGTATAGTGATATTAGAGTCATGCTAGTGGAGTTATTATGAAATTGAGAAATACTTGTGTTAAGGTTAGTGATTCCCGTAGCATGCACGTATGGTGAACCACTATGTGACAAAGTTAGAGCATACGGTATTTGTAAAGTGTCAACCTTTGTGTGGAGGTCGGGGGCGCGTGATGGTTAACTCCCACCAACCTCCCCCCTAGGAGCATGCATTGATTGCTTTGTTTTGATGACTCATAGATTTTTGCAATAAGTATATGAGTTCTTATGACTAATGTTGAGTCCATGGATTATACGCACTCTCATCATTCCACCATTGCTAGCCTCTCTTGTACCGCGCAACTTTCGCCAGTACCATACACCCACTATATATCCTTCCTCAAAACAGCCACCATACCTACCTATCATGGCATTTCCATAGCCATTCCGAGATATATTGCCATGCAACTTTCCACCGTTCCGTTCATATGACACGCATCATATTGTCATATTGCCATGCATGATCATGTAGTTGATATCGTATTTGTGGCAAAGCCACCATGCATAATTTTTCATACATGTCACTCTTGATTCATTACACATCCCGGTACACCACCGGAGGCATTCATATAGAGTCAAACTTTGTTGTAGTATCGAGTTGTAATATCGAGTTGTAATGAAAGTGTGATGATCATCATTATTAGAGCATTGTCCCATGGGAGGAATGGCTAAATCAATAAAGCCCCTCCACAAAAAAAAGAAAAAAAATGAAAAAAAGGCCAAAGAAAAAAAAAGGCCCAAAAGAAAAGAAAAAAAAGGGACAATTGCTACTATCTTTTTTTCCACACTTGTGCTTCAAAGTAGCACCATGTTCTTCATGATAGAGAGTCTCATGTTTAGTCACTTTTATATACTAGTGGGAATTTTCATTATAGAACTTGGCTTGTATATTCCAACGATGGGCTTCCTCAAATCCCTAGGTCTTCGTGAGCAAGCAAGTTGGATGCACACCCACTAGTTTCTTTTGATGAGCTTTCATACATATTTAGCTCTAGTGTGTCCGTTGCATGGCAATCCCTACTCACTCACATTGATATCTATTGATGGGCATCTCCATAGCCCATTGATACGTGATACATCTCCAACGTATCTATAATTTTTTATTGTTCCATGCTATTATTTATGAAGTCTTGGATGTTTAAAGGGCTTTATCATTCACTTTTATATCATTTTTGGGACTAACCTACTAACCCAAGGGCCCAGTCCAGATTGCTATTTTTTTACCTATTTCAGGGTTTTGCAGAAAAGGAATATCAAACGGAGTCCAAACGGAATGAAACCTTCGCGAGAGATATTTTTGGAGGAAATCACGCACGAAAGACTTCGGGGCCAAGCTAGGGGACAGAGGGGCCACCCTCGAGGGCAGCCCGTGTGGCCCCCTTCTTCCTATATATACCTACGTACCCCAGAAACTCCATACGCAGAGAGAAAACCCTAATTCCACCGCCGTAGCTGCTGTTCCCGTGGAGATCCCATCTTGGAGCCTGTTCCGGGAGGGGGATCCATCACAGAGGCCTTCATCATCATCATCATCGCCCTCACCATGAGTTGTGAGTAGTTTACCTCAGACCTTCGGGTCCATAGCTAGTATCTAGATGGCTTATTCTCTCTCTGGATCTCAATACAAAGTTCTCCTCGGTCTTCGAGGAGATCTATTCGATGTAATCTCTTTTTGCGGTGTGTTTGTCGAGATCAGATGAATTGTGAGTTTATGATCAAGGTTATCTATGAAAGATATTTGGTTCTTCTCTGAACTTTTTATGTGTGCTCATAATATCCTTGCAAGTCTCTTCGAATTATTGGTTTGGTTTGGCCTACTAGATCTATAGTTCTTGCAATGGAAGAAGTGCTTGGCGTTGGGTTCAATCTTGCGGTGTCCTTTCCCAGTGACAGTAGGGGCAGCAAGGCACGCATTGTATTGTTGCCATCGAGGATAAAAAGATGGGGTTTTCATCATATTGCTTGACTTTATCCCTCTACATCATGTCATCTTTCTTAAGGCATTACTCTGTTCGTATGAACTCAATACATTAGATGCATGCTGGATAGCGGTCGATGTGTGGAGTAATAGTAGTAGATGCAGAATCGTTTCGGTCTACTTGTCTCGGACGTGATGCCTATATACAATGATCATGCCTAGATAGTCTCATAATTATTCGCTTTTCTATCAATTGCTCGACGGTAATTTGTTTACCCGCCGTAGAATAACGCTATCATGAGAGAAGCCACTAGAGAAAACTATGGCCCCCGGGGTCTATCTTTATCATATTACTCTCGCGTCAACTAGCTAATTTCTGTCGCCGTTGTTTATTTGCTTTCTTTACTTTCTATTTCTATATCAAAAATACAAAAAATACTATCTTATCTTTTCTATCAGATCTCACTCTTGTAAGTGACCGTAAAGGGATTGACAACCCCTTATCGCGTTGGCTACGAAGTTCTTATTTGTTTGTGCAGGTGCGGGGGACTGGCGCGTGGTCTCCTACTGGATTGATACCTTGGTTCTCAAAAACTGAGGGAAATACTTACGCTACTGTACTGCATCTCCCTTTCCTCTTCGAGGGAATACAACGCAAGCTCAAGAGGTAGCAATACACCTAGTCGATGTGAGACTATCTCCCTCCTTTTTGTCTTCTCCAGAACCAGCTCTCTATTCCACCCATAGTGCTATGTCCATGGCTCACGCTCATGTATTGCGTGAAAGTTGAAAGGTTTGAAAGAATAGAGTATGAAAACAAGTGCTTGGCTGAAATCGGGGTTGTGCATGATATGAATATTTTGTGTGATGAAGAGGGAGCATAGCCAGACTATATGATTTTGTAGGGATAACTTTCTTTAGCCATAGTATTTTGAGAAGACATGATTGCTTTGTTAGTATGCTTGAAGTATTATTATTTCTTATGTCAATATAGACTTTTGTCTTGAATCTTTCAGATCCGAACATTCATGCCACAATTAAGAGAATTACATTGAAAAACTATGTTGGTTAGCATTCCACATCAAAAATTCTGTTTTCATCATTTACCTACTCGAGGACGAGCAAGAATTAAGCTTGGGGATGCTTGATACGTCTCCAAGGTATCTATAATTTTTTATTGTTCCATGCTAATATTTATGATGTTTAATGGGCTTTGTCATACACTTTTATATTATTTTTGGGACTAACCTACTAACCCAAAGGCCCAGTCCAGATTGCTGTTTTTTTCCTGTATCAGGGTTTTATAGAAAAGGAATATCAAACGGAGTCCAAACGGAATAAATCCTTCGGGAGAGATATTTTTGGAGAAAATCACGCACGGGAGACTTGAGAACCACGGAGTAGGGGCCACGTGGCGCCCACGAGGGTGGGGGGCACGCCCCCTGCCTCGTGGGTCCCACGTAAGGCCCCCGGTGCCCTCCTTCTTCCTATATATATCTACGTACCCTGAAACCATCAGAACAACAGAGAAAACCCTAGTTCCACTGCAGTAACCTTCTGTTCCCGTGAGATCCCATCTTGGGCCTGTTTCGGAGATTCGCCGGAAGGGGGATCTACCATGGAGTGCTTCTACATCATCATCATCGCCTCACCATGAGTTGTGAGTAGTTTACCATAGATCTTCGGGTCCATAGCTAGTATCTAGATGGCTTCTTCTCTCTCTCTGGATCTCAATACAAAGTTCTCCTCGGTCTTCGAGGAGATCTATTCGATGTAATCTCTTTTTGCGGTGTGTTTGTCGAGATCCGATTAATTGTGGGTTTATGATCAAGATTATCTATGAGAAATATTTGGTTCTTTTCTGAACTCTTTATGTGTGCTCATAATATCCTTGCAAGTCTCTTCGAATTATTGGTTTGGTTTGGCCTACTACATCTATAGTTCTTGCAATGGGAGAAGTGCTTGTCTTTGGGTTCAATCTTGCGGTGTCCTTTCCCAGTGACAGTAGGGACAGCAAGGCACGTATTGTATTGTTGCCATCGAGGATAAAAAGATAGGGTTTATATCATATTGCTTGTGTTTATCCCTCTACATCATGTCATCTTGCTTAAGGTGTTACTCTGTTCTTATGAACTCAATACACTAGATGCATGCTGGATAGCGGTCGATGTCTGGAGTAATAGTAGTAGATGCATGCTGGATAGCGGTCGATGTGTGGAGTAATTGTACTAGATGCAGGCATGAGTCGGTCTACTTGTCTCGGACGTGATGCCTATATATAATGATCATGCCTAGATAGTCTCATAATTATTCGCTTTTCTATCAATTGCTCGACAGTAATTTGTTTACCCGCCGTAGAATATCGCTATCATGAGAGAAGCCACTAGAGAACACTCTGGCCCCCGGGTCTATTCTCAACATATTAATCTACACTTACTTTACTTTTTCCGCTTTTACTTTCTGTTCTTATAATAAAAAAATAAAAAAATAAAAACTATCATCTCTATCAGATCTCACTTTCGTAAGTGACCGTAAAGGGATTGACAACCCCTTATCGCGTTGGCTGCTAAGTTCTTATTTGTTTGTGCAGGTGCGAGGGACTCGCGCATGGTCTCCTACTGGATTGATACCTTGGTTCTCAAAAACTGAGGGAAATACTTACGCTACTGTGCTGCATCTCCCTTTCCTCTTCGAGGGAATACAACGCAAGCTCGAGAAGTAGCAATATTCTTCTTGGGCCACCAACCCTTTGGGAGGGATCTTCTTGTTGAAGTCGTTCTTGTTGGGATAAGACTTGGCCTTGTCCTTTCGGATAAGCTTGCCTCCATTGTCTTCTCTTTTCTCATATGGGCAATCTACAACAAAGTGACTCACATTGCCACAGTTGTAGCACGTCCTCACTTGTTGCTTGCCCTTGTTTCCACTTGAATTATTCTTGTTGAAATTGGGCCTTGAGTTCTTCTTGTTGCCCCAAAATTGCCATGATGCAAGAGCCATGTGCTCATGATAGGCATATTTGGTGTCTTCGGGGCAACTATCATCTTCATCCTCTTCTTCCACACAAGCCTTGGCCTTCAAAGCAAGGTTGGGCTTATTTGATTGTTGAGCTCGCAATACCGCATTGTTGGCGGTTTTGTCCAAGATCCTCATGGCAACGAACTCATCCAACACTTCACTTGATGACAAAGTGTGGAAGTCCGGTCTTTGGCGAATGACGGAGGACATGGCCTTGTGATAAGGCATCATGGCCTTGAGAAACCTGCGCTTGATCCAATTGCCATCCGTGTCCTTGCTCCCATGATCTCGAAGTGCGACTGCAAGAGTGGTCAATCTTCGATAAAGTTCACGGGGATCTTCATCTTCGATCATGGCAAACTCATCGGCTTCATCTTGCACAACTTCATAGTTTGAGCGTTGTATGCTTCCGCTTCCCTTGTACAAGGAACCAACATGCTCCCAAGCTTCCTTGGCCACGGTGAAGGGTCGAAGATGTGCAATGTCTTCGGGAGGGATAGCATCTTGAAGTATGCAAAGAACGGACTCGTTGAATTGATGATCCGCAGCTTCTCTCGGAGTCAAGTTGTAGGGATCATACGGGTAGAAACCTTGCTCAATGATTCTCCAAAGATTAGTAGAACAATGATTTAAATGACATTTAAAGCAAAACATCCAAGTAGCAAAATCAGAATTTTTCACAAACTTAGGAGGAGGACCAACCGAATTTAAATGCGGAGTAGGAACGGGTCCTCCATAATGGGTAGGAGGCACGGAGTGGGCAAAAATCTCACTCCCATTCTTAGTAACCGGGACTTGCTCACTACTAGCTTCTCCCTTGTCGGGAATAACATCCGACGCGTTGGTAGTGGGACGAACCACTTCCAATGGTGCGGTGGGTAATTTAAGTCCCTCAAGAAATTCCTTGAACATGCTTTTGACCTCGGTCGCCAGTGAGTCTTTCAATGTGTCCATAGCCACGTTGAACTACTCACGAGAGACCAAGGTTCTGATGGCTTCTCGCCCCTCGTTGGTTACCCCAAGTGGAAGGTTGAGATGTAGCGTAGCGGCAAATTTCCCTTGGCAAAGATACCAAGGATCGAATCCCGTGAGACTCCGAGGGTCGACAAGTAGGTGTCAACGGCGCTAGAAACTTAGCGGTTGACAGGACCTGCACACATATACAGATAACTTTGCTCCCAACGAGTACAGAGAGGTTGTCAATCCCTCCGGCCTTGTTGTTTGCAAAGGATCAATCACAAGAGATAATAATGATAGCTATGACTGCAACTAGGAAATAAAAACAGGAAGTAAATAGAAGGTGTGATCAGTGGTGGTAATATGGACCGGGGTCCCAAGATGTTCACTAGTGATGTCTCTCTCCCAAAAGACGATAAAACAACAAAGCGAGGTAAACAAATTACAGCTGGGCAATTGACAGGATTATGTGCGCAAACCAATGCTAACTATGCTGCAAGGAAAGGTAGAGGCTCAAAAGCATGGGCGGTACGCCAAGGCAAGTAGACCGAAATCCATCTGCATCTACTACTAATCATCCACCTTGAGATATCTATCCAGAACATCTCGCTGGTATTAAGTTGCGAATCCCACCCAAAGTGTAAACTCAAAGCAACAGACAACTGCATTAAAAGAACTTTGCGTAAAGTAAACAATCCTTGCACCCGCAAGTACAAGCACAATTGTTTTCCCCCTTGTGGCAATAGCACATCTCCTAGACTCATGTTTCTGTCACTCAAGCTAGTCATCAGGGGGCATGAACCCACAATCAAGCATAACGCTCCCTCTTGGAGTTACTACCTACTACTTGGCCAAAGCAATAAACAGCAACGGAGAACATGCAAGAATTACTCAAGAACAAAGATATAAAAGAGGTGAATCAAATATATTACTCAAACACAATCTGAACATAATCTCATAATCCATCAGATCCCAGCAAACTCAGCAGAGCAACAGCAGAAAGATTACATATGTGCCTCGATCATGTAGGGCAGCTCACGAGGTCTAAACCATGAAGAGCAAAGAGGGGAGGAGAACATCACATAGCTACTGATCATGGACCCATGGTCCAAGGTGGACTACTCACGACTCATCCGGGAAGCGTCCATGGTGGTGGAGAAGCTCCCGGTGGTGGTTCTCCCCTCCGGCAGGGTGCCGGGAAGAGTTCTCCTGATGCTCCCGATCTTGGCAGCGCTGCGGCGGCGGAACAGAGGCAAGATCGCGAAAAAGGGTTCTGTCCTCGAGGGTTTCGGGACGAGAGGAATATATATGCGAAGGGGGGCAACCAGAGGCGGAGCAGGGGCCCCAGGCGCCCCCTGGCGCGGCCAGGGGTGGGGCCGCGCCAGGTGGCCGCCTGGGGCCCCCCTGGCTCCCCTCTGGCCCCGCTTTGGTTCTTCGCGAAGCTTCCTATACGCTAATTTTTCCTGTATTTTTCCCGGAATTTTTGGGGCACTTTTAATATGGTGGAAACCTGAAATAGAAAAACAGCAGAAAACAGGAACTGGCACTGTGGTGCACTGAGTTAATAGGTTAGTCCAAATATGATCAAAAGTGTATGGAAGTGCATCAATATCATAGCAATATCACACAAAAGAAGCATGGAGCAAGCAGAAATTGTAGATACGTTTTGGACGTATCAACATCCCCAAGCTTAATTCCTGCTCGTCCTCGAGTAGGTAAATGATAACAAGCATAATTTCTGTGGTGACATGCTACCAACCATATAAGAACTTTTTAAGCAAAGCAATCAAGGCATGTAATTCAATTCAAGTCATAACAAGCAAGAGTCTATATTAGCATTGTAACAAGCAACATAAGAACATAAAGGTGCAAGAGCTCTCGCTGTCCGTGACTCGAATGTGTCCAAATGGTGTTTGCGTGCAAGAAAGGGGATAGGGATATACGAGAGAGTAAAACATAGTTTTTGTATTGTTGAGAACTTAATCTACTAAAGTTTCACACTTGGTCTTCTTTGGAATCTTATCTTGACTCATCCCCAGACCACCAGCCAGGTACAAGTCAAAATGATCCACTCCCTTTCGATATTTTGAGCACTCATGCAATGGATGAGCGTAAGCAAGAAAGTTGACACTTAGGATGGCAAAGAGAGAAAAATGATGAAGGGGGAAGACAAAAAAGGTGTGAAAGGCTCACATCAATGAGGACAATCATAGGCGAGAGAAAGCCAAATGATAGATATGATGTGAGGAGTAGGGATTGCCATGCAACGGATGCACATATGAGCTAAGGTAAGCTCTCCAATGGAACTAGTGGGGGTGCATCCAACTTGCTTGCTCAAGAAGACCTAGAGCTCTTTTGAGGAGGCTCATCATTGGAATATACAAGCCAAGTTCTATAGTGTGAAGGTCCCCACATAGCTATATGCATGAATGATAATCTCTATGGAGTACAAGGTATAAGATGGAGTACGAGTGTGGATCTCTCAAAAGGAATAGTAGTGTGCCCCCTTCTCTCTTTTTATTTCTTTTTTCTCTTTTTTCTATTTATTTTTATTTTTTTGTGGCCTCAATGGCTCTTTCTATTTAACTCTCATTTGTCCTCTTTGGGATCTTTTGATTTTGTCCTCTTTGGGATCTTTTGATTTTGTCCTCTTTGGGATCTTTTCCTCACTTTAGGGGCAACACTCTATGTATTACAAGAAGTATAGAAGATCTTTCACACTTTACAAAAGTACTCAACATAAAGAAAATGAAACTATCATGATGTATGCAAATGTATGCCTCTGCCAGTGTAGCAGGATATGCAATGATACTAGCGCGTCATGTAGCAATGATTAGGGCAAGGCCCAACTAGCATGCGGCTCATCGATCAAGCAAAAAGCATGTATGACATGAAGATCAAGTCATGAGAAGATGGATGTTGCATGTCAATGTATCTCGGAAAGGCTATGGAAATGCCTTGATAGGTAGGTATGGTGGCTGTTTTGAGGAAGGATATAATGAGGCTTATGATGACAGAGCGTATCGTGCCAAGGATTTGGATGCACCGGCGAAGTATGCGCCAACTCTCGAGGTGAGAAAGGGCAATGCACGGTACCGAAGAGGCTAGAAAAATATGGCTAGGTGGAAGTATCAACTTTCGAATACTCACATTAGTCCGAAGAACTCATGCACTTATTATCGGTAACTCTTAATCTAATTAGGAGGTTCACAAAGAAACAAGTACCCCGAGGAGGAGTGTATGGGGGTTTGGTTATCCTTGCGCATCCTCGACTCATGGTACGTGAGTGTACTCTAATATTCGATCCCTCCAAAGATTAGTGATCCATCTAGTAGCTAAAGTTCTCAACTATTTTGTAGGTTTTAGAAAATAAACACGGATTGCCCAAAATACGACATCTATCACTAATAGGCTAAAGCTCTTGACACCAAAAGTTTAGACATTACTCATGGCAATACTTCAAAACTATTGCAAGTTACTACTAAAATTAAATAGCAACCTCAGTTACCTACTTTAAGTTAAGACACACAACTCAGTGCAACAGGCAAACTCTCTTAACAAGATAAACATGAAAACTCAAGAGAGTTCAGCAACCAACTAAACAAAAGCTCTTTAAAAAGAAAAGCATGAAAACTAAGAGCTAAACATGACAACAGCTATGGAAAGACAAAGAACACACACAGCAAAGATAAGCATGAAAATCCTATGTTGTGTTCTAGGTTGAAGTGGAGCGTGTTTCTCTCCCACACAAAGAAAGCTGGGTTTTAACTTGTTATGAACAGCAAGCAAAGCTAAAGAGAACTAAAAAGGAAACTAAGAGCAAGACGCTCCAAGCATAGCACATAACGCATGAAGTGATAAGAATATAGTGGAACGAAAGACGAACTGATAATTGTTGATGGAGAAGGGGATGCATGGGGGCATCCCCAAGCTTAGACGCTTGAGTCTTCTTGAATATTTCTTGGGGGTGCACGGGGGCATCCCCAAGCTTGAGCGTTTGACCCTCCTAAATCTTCTTTTATCATCTTCCCTCGCACACTTGAAAACTCCCTTCATACATAACTCATCATAATCTGATTAGCGAGGTTAGTACCCACAATAAAATAATTTTTCCCTACTGGAAATAAAGATAATCTTGAAGAGCTACTGTTTCTCAAGAATTCCAAAAGGTTTTTGCAAAGAAAAAGCAAGCTCAAGGTTTGCAAAACGAAGAAAAGGCAAAACAGGACAGAATCTGTGGAAAACAGACCAGCAGGTAGTAAATAATTTTTTCGGGGCACTTCTGCAACTCAAATCAAAAAACTCAGAACAGACGCTCGAAAGACAATTGTATAGAGCACGCTGTCAAAAAAATTCAGATCAAAAAGATGATCTGGTGATTTTATTCGAATTTTTCTGTCCAAGGACAGAATCTGTTTTCTGGACAGCACGTCACAACTTTTGAACTTTCTTGCAATCGGAGGCTAAACTTGGCACAAAGCTGAAAAGAAAAGATACAATGATGATGCTACTGTAGTAACAAACATCAAGACACAACAAAAGCAAAATAAAAACTAATTCGTTGTGGGCTGCCTCCCAAAAGCACTTTCTTTTATGCCTTTAAGCTAGGCATGATGCAAAAAGAGAAAATCAAGTTTTATCAAGAGTAAGAGAATAGCTAGCCCGTGTAACAGACTCAAAAGGCAACTTAATCTTCTTTCTAGGGAAGTGTTCCATCCCTTTCTTGAGAGGGAATTGGAATTTTATATTCCCCTCTTTCATGTCAATGATAGCACCAACGGTGCGAAGAAAAGGACGTCCCAAAATAATTGGACAAGAAGGCTCACATTCAATATCCATAATAGTAAAATCAACGGGAACATAATTGTCATTGACAATGATAAGAACATCGTCGATCTTCCCCAAAGGTTTCTTTACGGAAGAATCAACAAGACGAACACCAAAAGAACAAGGATCAAAAGGTTTCAATTCAAGCATAAGTTGAAGTTATTCAACTTAATTTTAGCAGGGGGATACTAGCTCCAACATCACATAAAGCATAGCAAGAGAAGTTATTCAAATTAATTTTAATCATAGGATCCCAACTATCTTCTAGCTTTCTAGGTATGGAGGCTTCTACCCTAAGCTTCTCCTCCCTAGCTCTGATAAGAGCATTAGTGATATGCTCCGTGAAGGCAAGATTAAGCGTGCTAGTGTGGGGATCTCTAGACATCTTGTGAAGAAAACCAATAACTTCAGAAAGGGTGCAATTATCAAAATCAAGGTCACTACTATCAAGTAAAGTGGTAGTGGTGTCCTTTAGGCTCACTTGTTTGGTAGCTTCTATGGTCATAGGAGTTTCTTCTTCTACGGTTGAGGTCATAGCATCACCATTAATAGGTCCAATGGGACTAGGAGTGCATTGGGTGCTAAGAGTTTGGATATCCTCAACAACTTGAATAGTAGCAACAGTGTGGTGGGTAGGAAGGCTCTTAATTCTATCTTCTTCCTCCTTTTCTCTAGCCCATCTCTTTTTAAGTTTAGCCATCATCCTAATGTTTTCATTAATTTGCACTTGAATAGCATTCATAGGAGTGGTCTCCCTCTCCTCAAGAGGAGAAGTTCTAATTTTAAGCAACTCTACCTCATGGGCTAAATTGTCTACCTTCGAAGAGAGATTATCTAGTTTGTCTAGTTTTTCTTCTACACTCTTATTGAAGGCCTTTTGGGTAGTGATGAAGTCTTTAAGCATAATCTCTAGTTCAGAAATGGAGTTCTTGGTGCTAGGATAAGCATTGTTGTTCCCATAGGAATTAGAGGGGAACGGTCTAGGGTTGCTACCAAAATTACTCCTATAAGCATTGTTATTGAAATTGTTTCTAGAGATAAAGTTCACATCTACTTGATCTTGAGCAATCAAAGAATTTAAAGGAACATCATGAGGATCAATAGAAGATTGCTTGGAAAGTAGAGACATGATCAAGTCAACTTTTTCATTTAGGGAGGAAATCTCCTCGACAGAGTTTACCTTCCTACCTGTTGGAGCGCGTTCGGTGTGCCATTGGGAATAATTTGTCATCATCTCGTCGAGAAGCTTCGTGGCAGCACCAAGTGTAGTTGACATAAAGGTTCCTCCCGTGGCCGAATCTAACAAGTTCCGCGAGGTAAAGTTCAAGCCTGCATAAAAAGTTTGGATAACCATCCAAGTAGTCAAACCATGAGTAGGGCAGTTCTTGACAAGAGATTTCATGCGTTCCCAAGCTTGGTCAATGTGTTCATTATCCAATTGTTTAAAATTCATTATGTTACTCCTTAATTGGATAATTTTAGCAGGGGGATAGTACTTCCCAATAAAGGCATCCTTGCACTTGTCCCAAGAATCTATACTATTCCTAGGCAAGGATTGAAACCAGATTTTAGCTCCTCCTCTCAAGGAGAAAGGAAAAAGCTTAAGCTTAACAATATCACCATCTATTTCTGTGTACTTTTGCATATCACAGAGCTCAACAAAATTATTTAAGTGCAAAGCAGCATCATCTCCAGCACCGGAGAATTGATCTTTCATAACTAGGTTCAGTAAAGCAGGTTTAATCTCATAAGAAGGTGCTGAAGTGGCAGGTGTAGCAATAGGCGTGCAGATAAAGTCGTCGTTGTTATGACTAGTGAAGTCACACAACTTGGTGTTCTCGGTGGAACCCATAGCAGCAGCAAGCAAGATAACTATTTTTGTGATTTTTGGTAAGGGACACTAAAGCAAAAACTGAAAGGTAAACTAACAAGACTAAAAAGCAAAGATAAAAGATAGCGTGCAACTCCCCTATCTTGAAGAGTGGAGTCCCCGGTGATACGTCCAAAACGTATCTATAATTTCTGCTTGCTCCATGCCTCTTTTGGGTGATATTGCTATGATATTTATACACTTCCATACACTTTTGATCATATTTGGACTAACCTATTAACTCAGTGCACCCCAGTGCCAGTTTCTGTTTTCGGCTGTTTTTGTATTTCAGGTTTTCACATTACGAGAGCTGCCAGGAAAAATCCAGAAAAATTATATAAAAAATCAGCGTTCCAGAAACTACTGTGCGCCCGAAGGACAGCCGGGGGGGGCCACCAGGGCTCCAGGCGCCCTGGCGGCGCCCCCCCCCCCCCCTGGGCCGCACCGGGGGGGGCGCCTGGGCCCCCCGAGGCTCCTCTGATGCCCCCCTTTGGCATATATTTAAAGCATCTCGCAGAAACCCTGATTCCAGAGCCCTTTTCTCCAGACGCGATTCCGATCTCCGCCGCCATCGCCATCAAGCTTCGGGGGACCAGAATTCCTGCGCCGGCACCCTGCCGGGACGGGGAAGTGCCCCCAGATTCATCTCCATCGACGTTGCTTCCTCCCTCCATGATGCGGGAGTAGTTCCTCCTTGGGGCTGAGGTTCTTACCAGTAGCTATGTGGTCAATTCTCTCTCCCATGATGTGATCTTCGTTGTGATCATAGGCTATGTTAATCTAGGGTGATCCCGTGATATTTCCCCTTCCTCTATGTATTGGATTGATGTACTCACTTGTCTTTATCTAGTATAATCCCCGAGACCAAGGTGACAGCGGTCTATTGGACATGGATTAGAACAATATTTTCATGAGTGATTTCCTCTCTTGTGTGTTGATTGAAGATTGAGAGTCTCTTGGTGCTTGTCTTTGACTATCCTTTAGATATGTTGTGGTGATTGTGGGACTCTCTTTGGATGGTCGCGGTGACATTGGGAAATCCTTAGATTGAGAACTACGAACTTTGAGGTGTGCTTTTGTAGCCCTACATAATTCTCGTCCTCTCTTGACCACGAAGGAATGACCTCCGAGTGCGTCCCCTTTGCATGTTTTATGGGAAATATCATGTGATTCGATTATGTTAATGTTGTTGGGAGTTGCCACTAGTGAAAGTATGAACCCTAGGCCTTGTTTCCACCATTGCAATACCATTTGTGCTCATGTTTAGCACTTGTTTGCTTGCTGCACTTTTTATTACATATTTATATTACTTTGCTTTGCCACTCCTATCATCCATATTTTACCATCTCTTCGCCGAACTAGTGCACCTATACAACTCCTAGTTGTATTAGGTGTGTTGGGGACACAAGAGACTTCTTGTATCTTAGTTGCAGGGTTGCTTGAGAGAGACCATCTTCAACCTCTACTTCCCTGAGTTCGATAAACCTTAGGTCATCCACTTGAGGGAAATTGCTACTGTCCTACAAATGTGACGCCCGAAGACCGACGTCCCAGGAGATACCAGAAGATTCCAGAAGATTCCAGATGTTCCGGGTTGCCCGTGTGTTCTTTTGTGCTTGTGTTATTTATTTATTTTGCATTGCATCATGTCATCATGCCATCATGTCATTATTTTATTTTGCATCTCAACCAAATAAATTGTGTGGACCTTCGGTCCATTTAAATCGAGGGAAGGTGACTTCTCTTTATAACATATAAAAGCCTCTCAATATTTAGGGAGCTATATTTATTAATTATTCCATTGCTTCGGAATCACCATAACACACTTGCATAATTTCCCCATGCTTTTCCTACTTCGAGTTCTCCTACAAAAACCTTGCCAATAATTCTTTCCGTTGTTTCGAGGTTCCTCCAAAAATTTGAACATTTTTGGACACTTCAATATTCAAGTCTTAGTTCAAACTATTTGAATTAAATCCAAATATGTTTGAATTATTTTTCCAATCATGCCTTTTATATTTTTCTCGGACCGTGCTCTTTTCATGATGCCCGAGAAAAATATTCCCTAGTGCAATTCTGCTCCTAACCCCCCTCTATCTTTTCTTTCTTTGTTCTTTTTCTTTAAATGGGAAAAGAGCTGCAGGAAGAGGGGTCAGCCTCCAGGCCTTCCTAGAGCCCAGCCCAGCCGGCCCTCCAGCCTCTCCTCCTCCCTCCTGGCCCAAGATCTTCCCAGCCGGCCCACTGGCCACTCCAGCCACTTTGGCCCAACCGACCGCAGCCTCCCCAACCCTAGCCGCATCGCTCGACTCCCTCTTTTCCCTTCGAGCGCCGCCGCCGCTATCCCTCGACCCCCGCTCTGCCTCGTTTTCCCTCTCCCCTCGTTCTTCTCCCCCTCGAGCGCCGAAGCCCCATCGCTCGATTCTCTTCCCCGTGCCCGATCTCCCTCTCGTCTTCCTCCCTCAACCAGAGCACCCGGATCCCGCGTCCCCTTCGTCGCCAGGCCGAAGCCCGACGCCCCTGCACCCGGGCGCTCGCCTCCTTCCACCGGCGTCCGCCGCGCACGAGGCCAGCCAGGGCCTCGTCCTCCCCGCCCGGCCACCAGCGCCTCGTCGCCTCCCGCCTTTTCTCGCCAGGGCCGGCCGGACCCGTCCTCCAGCAGCGCCTGCTGCCTCCTCTTCGACCTCCGTCCGCGGCCCCTCCTCCATCTTCAGCGCCTCCTGCGCGCCCCGAGGCCGCGACCCTCCGGCCTCCCTTCGTCCCGGCCGCGAGCTCCATCCGCGCGAGTCCCTGCGCCTTCTCCAGCCGCTGCCTCCTTTGGACTGTCCCGTGCTGCTGTAGTTTTTGTTTTTGTTTTGTGTGCTTGTGTTGTTAACCTTAACAGAGAACCGAGAACGTCTACCGCCAAAGACCGCAACGACCCGAGTACAACTATAGTTTTTCGTCAAGTTCGACTACCGACGACTTGAACATCTACGGAAATGAGTACCCCTACGCTCGACGACCCCCGTGTACGACTACCGACGCCCGGAAACGCCAAGTACCTCTACATGACCGACAAGTACCACGGCGACCCGACCAAGTACCCCGACGACCACGGTCTTCGGAATCGTCAAGTACCTCGACGCCCGGAGCACTCGAGAACGACAAGTACCACGACTACTCGGAGACCCCAAGTACCCCTACCGTCGCCCCGTGTACCTCTACGGAACGTGTACAACTACGGACGAGAACGACTACCTTCGGAAGAAACGAGTACCACTACATTCGACGACCGCGAGTACCACTACCGCCTCGTGAACGGCTACTTCCTCTACGACGTGAACGCCTTCTTCCTCTACGTCTCGAACCGTCCCGAAACGAGTGTTTCGAAGGTATAACCCGAGACGATGACCCGTGTGATGCTTGTTGTGGTTGTATGAAATGTTTCCCGTGTGTGCACCGTGCCCGTTCCGACCTTTTGTCATGTTCCTCGGTTGCCTCGTCACCGACTCGTGGGAACCCGGAAGCCGGGATCAACCCACTTTCATCTCGTTTGACTTGCTCACGTCGATTCTTCTTTTGCACCGGACTCTCAACGAGTTACCGGAACCGAGTTGTTGCCTTTGCATCATTTCGGATCGTTGCCGTGGCACTCTTTCCTTTCACCACGGTGACGATGCTTCTTATCATCTTCTTGTCAACTTTTAATAAAAACTTGCATAAACTTGATCATGTCATCCGCATCATATTAACAACATTATATATGTGTGAATTGTTGTTTGCTTATAATTACTAAACATGCTCATGGGGATTTTCCGGATATGTTGTTGTTATTCTCCGGCCTCATTTAAAATGTCTAAATAGTGTAGTTTTATTATGCTTCACCTCTTGCCTTGTTAACAAACATTTAATCTTGTCTTGTAAATAATGAGAGTCAACTAAATAATTAATATGTGGTGTTTCGTCAATATGCAACTCGTTGCATATTGATCTCCACTTAACTTGTAGATTTGTTTGTGCACTTTGCCATGCCTTGCATATTTAAACCGGACATGCATCATACTTGGATGTGCATCGTATGCCATGTTTAAGCTTGTGTGTTTACCGTGTTGTTTGTTTCTTTCCGGTTTGCTTCTCTTGATAGCTTCGGTTTCGTTCCGGAGTTGTGAGGATTCGCTCGACTATGTCGCTCTGCCTACTTCATGGACCCGTTCTTCTCCCTTGTGGAATTCCAGGCAAGATGACCGAACCCGGATACCATTACTATCTTTGCCTATTGCTAGTAGTCTCGATCTATAGTTTTGCCTCGATGCCCATGCCTTTCTTGTCAGCCTCCTACTTGTAACCATGACCATGTTTAACCACCCTACCTATGCAAACCGTTGCTTGGCTAAGTACGCTTCGCTCAGCCCCTCTTATAGCATTGCTAGTTGCAGGTGAAGATTGAAGATGCTTGCTTCATGTTGAAGTTTGGTTGGGTTATATCACACTATATAAATGCTTAAAATGAAATCATCTATATATTGGCAAGGGTGGAAGGCTAAGCCTTTTGCTTGGTGATTTGTTCCACTCATGCCGTTAGGAACCGTATAAACCGGTGTTATGTTCCTTGATTATGCGTTCCTAACACGGTTGGGGTGTATGGGACCCCCTTGATAAACCGCTAAGTGCTAAGTCTTTTCCAGCAAGTCCCAACATTGGTACTATTTGCCTAATAACAAACTAATAAAAACTTGCATGTGGACTAGCTATCCCTTTTATTTTAATTCTACAACCCCGGGCCAGTGCTCCACATGAGTGTTGGTCCGAAACGGGGGTCCTGCAGGGCCACCTCGAGGAAACTCAAGGTCTGGTAAAAACCTGTAGCATCACCCATCCGGTCGTGTCCTGGGACTTAGATACGCGCGGCTACTATCAGGGTGTCGACACGCCGGGAGGATTTGCTGGATTAGCCTTACCTTAGTTCGGTTTAACTTGAGCACGGGATTCCGAGAATACTCGGGTCTTCCCACCTATGGAGTTGCGACTCCGCGGATCGTGGGCTTGTAATGGGTCAAGTTGGAACACCCCTGCAGGGTTTGAACTTTCGAAAGCCGTGCCCGCGGTTATGTGGCAGATGGGAGCTTGTTAATATCCGGTTGTAGATAACTTGACACAATGTTTCTAATACACTACCAGCGTGTGTACCGTGACTGTCAATTTCCGAATAGGGATTCGGGAGTTGAACACGGTGGGGTTATGTTTGACCGGCTTTAGCTAGGATCACTTCGTGATCATCTCTCGACCGATGCGCCTTCTCTTCTCGCTCTCTTTTACGTAAGTTAGTGCTAGTTGCTGCTGCAGACTCTTGTTGTTCCTTCACCTCTTGTTCTTTCTTCAGCCTTGTCCTCACCCAAGGCTTAAATAGTCGTGTTACCCGGGAACGGGATTGCTGAGTCCTCTGTGGCTCACAGTTACTTCACCACACCAGATGCAGGTTCAGCCGAGTTTGATGCAGGAGCTGGTTCAGTACTTCACCAGGAGCTCGATGAAGAGTGTGGCCGTTTGCTTGTGACGTTTCGATGTTCAGTAGTGGTTTCTACTAGGATTCGATCCTGACCTGTGGCTTTTTGTTGTTTTGGTATCTTTCTTTTGGATCTTACCCTTAGATGGGCTGTGATGTTCTGAATGATGTTTGGCTTATGTAATGTATTGTGTGAAGTGGCGAGTGTAAGCCAACTATCTCCTTTTGCAATTTAATCCCTCTTTTACATGAGTCGTGCAAAGATACCAAACTTGAGATCATTCTAGGATGGGCTTATACCTTTAAGTCGTGCCTCGACACGTAGGAGGTATAGTCCCATCCTGGGCATTACAACAAACCTCTGCGCTTGGAGGCCCAACATAGTCTACAAGAGTAGAAGCGTGTGTAGACATCAAGCTATTTCTGGCGCCGTTGCCGGGGAGGTGAGCGCTTGAAGGTATATCTTTAGATCTTGCAATTAAATCTTTTTGTTTCTTGTTTTTATTTCACTAGTTATGTTTATGGAAAACCGTGCTATTGGATCGTTGCTTGCGGGAAGACGCCCCACACCTGTGGTGGTTGCTGCTCCCCCTACTGAAATTGTGCCCTATAAAATACCAGCTGGTATTATCGATTATGTTTTGGCTAATAGTTATGCAGGAGACAAACATCCCGGTGAACACTTGCTATATCTGTCACAACTATGTTCATTATTTAAGCTTGCAGGTGTATCAAAGGAGTTTGTCATGAGGAAATTATTTGCCTTGTCACTGAAAGGAAAAGCATTGGAATGGTATAGGCTACTAGATGACTCTCACCTGCTGGAGTGGGAAGAGATCCAGTCTCTCTTTTACTCCAAGTTTTATCCTCTTCATGAAGTCCATGAGAATAGGAATTATGTTTATAATTTTTATCCTCATGACGGAGAGAGCATAGCTCAAGCTTGGGGGAGACTGAAAACGTTAATGCTAAAATGTCCTAACCATGGGCTCCCCAAAGATATGATTATTACTAATTTCTATGCGAGGCTTTCTCGACAGGATAAAGATTTGCTCGACGCTTCCTCTATGGGTTCTTTCACAAACAAAAAGATTGATGCTAAATGGGAACTCCTTGAAAGAATTCAACGCAACACTGAAGATTGGGAGATCTACAAAGGTAAAGAGTCAGGTATAATTTATGAGTATGATTGCATTAAGTCCTTTGTTGAAACTACAAGTTTTAATAAGTTTAGTGCTAAGTTTGGGCTTGATTCTCAACTCCTTGTTGATTTCCTCAAATCTTTTGCTTCACATCTTAATATGCCTAAGGAGGATTGGATCAAGTATCATAAACCTTTTAAAGAGACTTGCAAAGAAAATGAAATTGTTCATGATGATTGCAACATGCATGATCCAATTCCTAAAAATGAAGTTTTATATAAGCATGTTAATTTTTGTGGAGTGGATAGACCTTGTGAAAGGCCTATGATTGAAGAAGAGAAGTATTGTAAGCAACATAAGCATGAAAGAACAATCACTTAGGTCAGAGATTTAAATGAAATTGCTAGAGAATTGTGTGACCTTTATCCTTTTACTTGTGAACTTTGCCGTATAGAGGGTCACTTTAATTTTCAATGCATGAACTTTCAAAACATAACTGTTAACCGGTTGTGTGATAACATGATCACCTCTGATCTTTATGATGAGCTTATGTTATTTTTGATGTGTGAAGAGTTATCAGAAAAGACTTCATGGCTAGATGTTAATGCCATAGGAATAAAAAACACTTTGCAAAATTGCCATCTCTATTGTGTTGTTAATTGCCATGAAAATGATTACATAGGTAAGATTATAAAGGAGGGAACTTTACCAAAGTATAAAAATGTCTCTTATATTTCTGCTAATAAAAAGGAGAGTTTCTCCCAAGTTTCCCCTATTGTTTCTAATGATAAACCAGGATATGTGGAGAAGCTTCATCTCCAACCACTCCCTCCTAAGGTTAAGAAGAAGAAAAAGAAGAGGAGGAGGAAGAGGAGCAAGAAAGAAGAAGAATGGGTATCAACCTGGCCTGAGCATATTCCTCCCATCAACTTTTATCCTAACGATTGTAAGTTTAAAGAAGAAGGTGAAGTTTATTGCCTTAATTATCATCTTGATGATACTTCCATAGGTACTATTGAAGATGACTTTGATTATGATATGCATGTTACTTATTGTGATTGGGAAAATGATGATAATGCTACTTATGATCTTGAAAATCTTTTTGGTACCAACTCTGAAAGTGATGATATGGGAAGCTCTAAGCTTGGGGATGATAGGATTGCAAATCCTTTACCCACTAGTGATGTGATAATTGATAATTCTTTTGCTAGTAAGAATAAAGACAACATGATTACAAATATAGTTGCTAGCAATGATAATGCTCTTCTCAACTATGATGATGTCATAACTCCAACCTATAGTGATTATAAAGGTACCTATGACATAAGGAGAAATTATCCTTATGAAACTTGTCATAACCATGGAGGGAATTACTCCCTTGTTGAACACCACCCTCCTAATACACAATTAATCTATAGTGTTCAAGTTGTTTATGATAGTCCTACTCCCACTATTACCAATGAGAAAGATTATGCTTATGTGGAGAGTAAGAGTACCTTTTTGCATGTGGATCATGGTAACAATGCTTTATGTGATGCTTATATTGTTGAGTTCATCCATGATGCCACTGAAATTTATAATGAGAGAGGGAGACTTGGTTCTAAATATCTTAATAATAAGAAGTTTCCTCTCTTTATGGTGAATATTTTGAAGTTATGCTTGTTTTGCCTTCCTATGCTAGTTGCTTTGTGCTTCAATGAATTATTCTATTGCAATATTCCTATGCAGAGGAAGCATGTTAGACTTAAATGTGTTTGGTATTTGCTTCTTGATGCTCTCTTTGGTTCTTCAGCTCTTATTCCTACGAGAGCATCATTAAAGTCTTAAGCCTATCTTTATGGCTATAAAGAAAGAGCTCTAGGGAGACAACCCTTGTTATGTTTACTTTCAGTTTTAGTGGTCTTGATGTTTGTTACTACTGTAGCAACATCATTGTATCTTTATTTTTCAGCTTTGTGCCAAGTTTAGCCTCTGATTGCAAGAAAGTTCAAAAGTTGTGACGTGCTGTCCAGGAAACAGATTCTGTCCTTGGATAGAAAAATTCTTATAAAATCACCAGATCATCTTTTTGGTCTGAATTTTTTCGACAGCGTGCTCTATACAATTGTCTTTCGTGCGTCTGTTCTGAGTTTTTTTATTAGAGTTGCAGAAGTGCCCCGAACAAATCATTTACTACCTGTTGTTCTGTTTTTCACAGATTCTGTCCTGTTTTGCCTTTCCTTCATTTTGCAAACCTAGAGCTTGCTTTTTCTTTGCAAAAACCTTTTGGCAATCTTGAGAAACAGTATAACTTCAAGAATATCTTTATTTCCAGCAAGGAACAATTATTTTATTATGGGTACTAACCTCGCTAATCAGATTATGATGAGTTATGTATGAAGGGAGTTTTCAAGTGTGCGAGGGAAGATGATAAAAAGATTCAGGAGTGTCAAACGCTCAAGCTTGGGGATGCCCCCATGCACCCCCAAGAAATATTCAAGGAGACTCAAGCGTCTAAGCTTGGGGATGCCCCCGCGCATCCCCTTCTCCATCAACATTATCAGTTCGTCTTTCGTTCCACTATATTTTTATCACTTCATGTGTTATGTGCTATGCTTGGAGCGTCTTGCTTCTAGTTTCCTTTTTAGTTTTCTTTAGCTTTTCATAACGAGTCGGAACTCAGCATTTCTTTGTGTGGGAGAGAAACACGCTCCACTTCTACCTAGAACATAACATAGAATTTTCATGTCTATCTTTGCTGTGTGTGTTCTTTGTCTTTCAATAGCTACTATCATGCTTAGCTCTTAGTTTTCATGCTTATCTTTTTAAAGAGCTTTTGTTTAGTTGGTTGCTTGAACTCTCTTTAGTTATCATGCTTATCTTATTAAGAGAGTTTGCTTCTATTGCATTGGTTGATATGTCTATGATAAAAATGCTACGTGCATAATGGTGCTTAGTAGTTCATGTTTTCTTATGGTTAGTCTCAAATAGCTGGGGGGTTCCCAATGTGTTATTGGAGTACCAACATGATTTGTTTGCCTATGATGTGGTATGGTTTAGTAATATCTTCCTTCAAGAATTTATTTTGATTGACTTGGTGTATGCTCACGCATATTTAAGACTGTAAAGAAAGTCTGTCAAGCCTTGATGATCTTTTGTTTCTGAGTAGCGATATAACTTCCATGCCTGATTCAATGTTGCTTTGTCGCTCTGCATGATTATGACCGTCATTGCTCTCTTAGTTGGTCGCTCCCAGTCTTTTGCTAACCTTCGCCTGTACTAAGCGGACTGACTGCTTGTGCATCCACATCCTTTTAATCCGGTTATGCCATATGAGTCCACCATATCTTCCTACATGGTATTTACCTGCCATTCCTAACGGAGACTTGCATGTACCATCTCGAAATTATTCAAAGAAAAAGCATTCCTATTTTGTGCCTCTGTTTTAAGTTCATGAGGAAGTAGTAGTTAATTCATGATCTTTTTAAGTTGGACAAGCTTCACCCCGGGATTGCATGTATAATGTGCAAACCCATAATACGAGAAGGAACTGGCATTGAGTGCGCCCGGCTCAAAAAGATAATATAACAAACAAACCCTCCTTCACGCTTTGTTCATGAGAAATCAGAAAACTTTGGCAGTGATAAACAAAGGAGATTAAGAGGATGTGATCGTCCTCATTCGGGAGCCGTTCCTCGAAACTTGTCCATCTCAAGAAGTGATTGAGTTGTCTGCTAGCATTCGTTGAAGAAACATGCATGATCTAAAAAAAATTATTACCTCTGTTAAAAACCAAGAGCTCTGGTACATGTTTTGTCTTTGTTTCCGACTACGGGTTTTCAACCTTGCCAACAAAAGCCACGGTTCGAGAGTCTCCACCTTCTTTTAAAAGCACCAACTACTGAGAGCATGATTGTCATTCTGAGTGTAATGTGCATTGTCCCAAAGTAGCATTGTCTTTTGCATGATTGTGATATCGTTTATTTTGAAATCATTGTATCTAGTCATCACTTAAACCTTGGAGGTGCCCCTGCATTTATGTTTTGCTTCACTAAAGGGGGCAAGCTAGATATCACTTTATCATATTTGCACATCATGTTCATTACAAATCTATTTGATGTTTCAATATCATATTGTAAAACTTTCAGTTCTTTGTGATTTTCTCATGAGGCAACTTAATTACTATAGATTCATTGTCTCAGTAAGCTTTTGTCATATGACTATGAAAAAGTCCTATATGGTTAATAGCATGTCACCACAGAAATTATTCTTGTTATCATTTACCTACTCGAGGACGAGCAGGAATTAAGCTTGGGGATGTTGATATGTCCAAAACGTATCTATAATTTCTGCTTGCTCCATGCCTCTTTTGGGTGATATTGCTATGTTATTTATACACTTCCATACACTTTTGATCATATTTGGACTAACATATTAACTTAGTGCACCCCAGTGCCAGTTTCTGTTTTAAGCTGTTTTTGTATTTCAGGTTTTCACATTACGAGAACTGCCAGAAAAAATCCAGAAAAATTATATAAAAAATCAGTGTTCCAGAAACTACCGTGCGCCCGAAGGACAGCGGGGGGCGGGGGGCACCATGGCTCCAGGCGCCCTGGCGGCGCGCCCCCCTGGGCCGCGCCGAGGGGGCACCTGGGCCCCCCGAGGCTCCTCCGATGCCCCACTTTGGCATATATTTAAAGCGTCTCGCAGAAACCCTGATTCCAGACCCCTTTTCTCCAGACGCGATTCTGATCTCCGCCGCCATCGTCATCAAGCTTCGGGGGACCAGAATTCCTGCGCCGGCACCCTGCCGGGACGGGGAAGTGCCCCCGGATTCATCTCCATCGACGTTGCTTCCTCCCTCCATGATGCGGGAGTAGTTCCTCCTCGGGGCTGAGGTTCTTACCAGTAGCTATGTGGTCAATTCTCTCTCCCATGATGTGATCTTTGTTGTGATCATAGGCTATGTTAATCTAGGGTGATCCCATGATATTTCCCCTTCCTCTATTTATTGGATTGATGTACTCACTTGTCTTTATCTAGTATAATCCCCGAGACCAAGGTGACAGCGGTCTATTGGACATGGATTAGAACAATATTTTCATGAGTGATTTCCTCTCTTGTGTGTTGATTGAAGATTGAGAGTCTCTTGGTGCTTGTCTTTGACTATCCTTTAGATATGTTGTGGTGATTGTGGGACTCTCTTTGGATGGCCGCGGTGACATTGGGAAATCCTTAGATTGAGAACTACGAACTTTGAGGTGTGCTTTTGTAGCCCTACATAATTCTCGTCCTCTCTTGACCATGAAGGAATGACCTCCGAGTGCGTCCCCTTTGCATGTTTTATGGGAAATATCATGTGATTCGATTATGTTAATGTTGTTGGGAGTTGCCACTAGTGAAAGTATGAACCCTAGGCCTTGTTTCCACCATTGCAATACCATTTGTGCTCACGTTTACCACTTGTTTGCTTGCTGCACTTTTTATTACATATTTATATTACCTTGCTTTGCCACTCCTATCATCCATATTTTACCATCTCTTCGCCGAACTAGTGCACCTATACAACTCCTAGTTGTATTAGGTGTGTTGGGGACACAAGAGACTTCTTGTATCTTAGTTGCAAGGTTGCTTGAGAGAGACCATCTTCAACCTCTACTTCCCTGAGTTCGATAAACCTTAGGTCATCCACTTGAGGGAAATTGCTACTGTCCTACAAACCTCTGCGCTTGGAGGCCCAACATAGTCTACAAGAGTAGAAGCGTGTGTAGACATCACCCGGCAACGGCACCAGAAACTTGCTTGATGGCTTCTCGCCCCTCGTTGGTTACCCCAAGTGGAAGGTTGAGATGTAGCGTAGCGGCAAATTTCCCTTGGCAAAGATACCAAGGATCGAATCCCGTGAGACTCCGAGGGTCGACAAGTAGGTGTCAACGGCGCCAGAAACTTAGCGGTTGACAGGACCTGCACACAGATACAGATAACTTTGCTCCCAACGAATACAGAGAGGTTGTCAATCCCTCCGGCCTTGTTGTTTACAAAGGATCAAACACAAGAGATAATAATGATAGCTATGACTGCAACTAGGAAATAAAAACAGGAAGTAAATAGAAGGTGTGATCAGCGGTGGTAATATGGACCGGGGTCCCATGATGTTCACTAGTGATGTCTCTCTCCCAAAAGACGATAAAACAGCAAAGCGAGGTAAACAAATTACAACTGGGCAATTGACAGGATTATGTGCGCAAACCAATGCTAACTATGCTGCAAGGAAAGGTAGAGGCTCAAAAGCATGGGCGGTACGCCAAGGCAAGTAGACCGAAATCCATTTGCATCTACTACTAATCATCCACCTTGAGATATCTATCCAGAACATCTCGCTGGTATTAAGTTGCGAATCCCACCCAAAGTGTAAACTCAAAACAACAGACAACTGCATTAAAAGAACTTTGCGTAAAGTAAACAATCCTTGCACCCGCAAGTACAAGCACCATTGTTTTCCCCCTTGTGGCAACAGCACATCCCCTAGACTCATGTTTCTGTCACTCAAGCTAGTCATCAGGGGGCATGAACCCACAATCAAGCATAACGCTCCCTCTTGGAGTTACTACCTACTACTTGGCCAAAGCAATAAACAGCAATGGAGAACATGCAAGAATTACTCAAGAACAAAGATATAAAAGAGGTGAATCAAATATATTACTCAAACACAATCTGAACATAATCTCATAATCCATCAGATCCCAGCAAACTCAGCAGAGCAACAGCAGAAAGATTACATATGTGCCTCGATCATGTAGGGCAGCTCACGAGGTCTAAACCATGAAGAGCAAAGAGGGGAGGAGAACATCACATAGCTACTGATCATGGACCCATGGTCCAAGGTGGACTACTCACGACTCATCCGGGAAGCGTCCATGGTGGTGGAGAAGCTCCCGGTGGTGGTTCTCCCCTCCGGCAGGGTGCCGGGAAGAGTTCTCCTGATGCTCCCGATCTTGGAAGCGTTGCGGCGGCGGAACAGAGGCGAGATCGCGAAAAAGGGTTCTGTCCTCGAGGGTTTCGGGACGAGATGAATATATATGCGAAGGGGGGCAACCAGAGGCGGAGCAGGGGCCCCAGGCGCCCCCCTGGCGCGGCCAGGGGTGGGGCCGCACCAGGTGGCTGCCTGGGCCCCCCTGGCTCCCCTCTGGCCCCGCTTTGGTTCTTTGCGAAGCTTCCTGTACGCTGATTTTTCCTGTATTTTTCCCGGAATTTTTGGGGCACTTTTAATATGGGGGAAACCTGAAATAGAAAAACAGCAGAAAACAGGAACTGGCACTGTGGTGCATTGAGTTAATAGGTTAGTCCAAATATGATCAAAAGTGTATGGAAGTGCATCAATATCATAGCAATATCACACAAAAGAAGCATGGAGCAAGCAGAAATTATAGATACGTTTTGGACGTATCAGGTTCCCCCATCGGACATAGGCAAGGACGGAGTTCCACCGGAGTGTCCCTCCGTCTCAACTACGTTGTCACCCATACTCTTTGGACGGTAAAGTCCTTAATAAAGAGACGAGGCTCTGATACCAATTGAAAGGATCGATATGGTTGACTAGAGGGGGGGTGAATAGGCAACTAACAATTTTTAGCTTTTCTTAACCAAACTAAAACTTAGCAACAAAGTAGGTTGTCTAGATATGCAACTAGATGGACAACTTATATGATGCAACAACAGCAAGCACACAGGCAAGCAAGCTAGGATATACAATGAAAGATTGCACAAGTACAGGTGAGAAATAACCACAAGTGGAGCCGTTGAAGACGAGGATGTGTTACCGAAGTTCCTTCCCTTTGAGAGGAAGTACGTCTCTGTTGGAGCGGTGTGGAGGCACAATGCTCCCCAAGAAGCCACTAGGGCCACCGTATTCTCCTCACGCCCTCACACAATGCAAGGTGCCGTGATTCCACTAGTGGTGCCCTTGAAGGCGGCGACCGAACCTTTACAAACAAGGTTGGGGCTATCTCCACAACCGAATTGGAGGCTCCTAACGACACCACGAAGCTTCACCACAATGGAATATGGCTCCGCGGTGACCTCAATCGTCTAGGGTGCTCAAACACCCAAGAGTAACAAGATCTGCAAGGGATTAGTGGGGGGGAATCAAATTTCTCTTGGTGGAAGTGTAGATCGATGCCTTCTCAAGCAATCCCTAGGAAATCAACAAGTTTGATTGGCTAGGGAGAGAGATCGGGCGGAAATGGAGCTTTGAGCAACAACGAAGCTTGGGGAGGAAGATGTGAGTCTTCTTGAGGAAGAAGACTCACCCTATATAGTGGAAGAACAATTCCAACCGTTATCCACCAACTATGCCCGCAACATGCGGTACTACCGCACTTAACTTGCGGTACTACCGCACTGCCCTGCGGTACTACCGCTCCAGGTGCGGTACTACCGTTGGCGCGACATGAGCCAGATCTAGCCCCTGTTGCGTAAAGCAACGGACGGTAGTACTGCCGGAGCAGTACTACCTCACGTCCTTGCGGTACTACCGCAAGGCAGGGTCAGACCGGAGCGCAGACTAAATAAATTACATCCGCGGCTACTTCCGTAGAGTTTCGATCGATGCAAAAGCACGACACGGTACTACCGCTTGCTCGGAGCGGTACTACCGCGTAGGACGCGGAAGTAAATTTTTACTTCCGCTCCTACTTCCGTACTAGTTACGACGCCGGGGCCGGTCACACGGTACTACCGTGTCCTTGGTACGATACTACCGCAAGGAGTGGTACTACCGTAACCTTGGAGCGGTACTACCGTGAGGCCGTGCGGTACTACCGCTTTCCTTGAGCGGTACTACCGCATGCCTCAGAGTGAAAGTAGTAGAATGCCACTGTTTTTACAAAGACAAGAAAAACAGCCAGAGCTCCAATGAAGCGAAGGAAAGGTGGTGCGAAAGAATAGATGTGTATGTGTTGATTCCACCCTAACCTTTCCGAAGCGGACCCCCTCTTAATATTACGGCTTTCCTATGACTCAATTCCACCGAAAAGAAACAAAAGGAAATGCCGTCTTCAATAGGTTCCGAGGGGCACTTAATCGTCTTGTGCCTAGGTATGAGATATCTGAAATGCTCAGCGCACACGATTAGTCCGCAAAAGCATTGTCATCAATCACCAAAACTACTTAGGGAGAAATATGCCATTACATGGTACACCCGCTAAGAGTACCGGTACAACCGGAAAACACGGGAATCCTGTAGAAACCCTACGGAGCGGTACAACCGATGGAGCGGGAGGTAGTATCGGTTAAAACGAGTAACCGGAACAGCCGCACCACCACCGCTCAACAACCGCTTTTGAACATATAGGAGTCACCCTCGAGCGGTAGTTGAGACAGTGGTTGCACCGGTGCAACCACTAGGACTGAGCACTGATGGTGGCTAAGTCCCTAGCGGTACAACCACTCCGGACACCGATAGTTCCGCTCAAAACTAGTTGACCGGACTAACCGGGCCACCATCGCCCATGAACCGCTCCACAATAGAAACCAGACCGGTGGTAGGGCGGTAGTGGGCCGGTACAACCGCCTAGCGCCCAGACCTGGCTTTTCCAAGCACCAGGTGGTACAACCGCTTGGAAAACTCCTGGAGACTGCAACTATGGGGTATCACCCCCTAGGGCGGTACAACCGCTCGGGTCCGCAGTACAACCGCAATGGCAGAAACCCGAATAGACATAACTATTGCAAATGAGCTCCAATTGAGCAAACCCAAGCTTGTTGGATAGATGACGACAAATATTATCCAACAACGATTGGTTATCATAAGAAGAGGCACGGGAGGTATGCCTAAGATATAGAAGAGTGAAACTTTCAATAGAGAAGAACCGACATAACCTCTAACATCGGAAACATCATAGAAGATGCATGTGAACTACGTTTTCGATGAACTTGAGCTTATCATCAAGATGACCATAAGCTCTGAGACTAAGAGAACCGGCAAAAACCCCAACATCAAAAAATCAAAGAAGATGCATGTGAACTATGTTTTCGATGAACTCGAGATTGTCATGAAAATGACCATAAGCTCCAAATCTGACAAGGAGAAGAACCAAACAAGAACCAATGAATATGATGCAAGGATGCAATGGTTTGAGCTCTCTATGAACGATACGATCAAGCTACTCATCGAGAGCCCCCCTTGATAGTATGACAATCGATGCTATAACCCGGTCTCCCAACTACCACCATGAGGCCGGTAAAATAGATAATCTATCAAGGGCAAACCTTTGCCTTGCACATGTTGGGAAACGCAACATGTAATTTCAAAAATTTCCTACATTCACGCAAGATCTATCTAGGAGATGCATAGCAACGAGAGGGGGAGAGTGTGTCTACGTACCCTCGTAGACCGAAAGAGGAAACATTTGACAACGCGGTTGATGTAGTCGAACTTCTTCTAACTCCGAACGATCAAGCACCTAACGTATGACACCTCCGAGTTCTGCACACGTTCAGCTCGATGATGTCCCTCGTCCTCTTGATCCAGCAAGATTTCGAGGAAGTAGATGAGTTCCGTCATCACGACGGCATGGTGACGGTTACGGTGATGTGATCCGCGCAGGGCTTCGCCTAAGCACTATGAAGATATGACTGTTTGAGTAAACTGTGGAGGGGGGGGGCGCACACGGCTAACAGATGTTGTTGTGTGTCTTAGGCACCCCCCTCCCCACATATATATAGGTTGGAGGGGAGAAGAGGCAGCCAGGAGGGCGCCCCAAGTAGGACGAATCCTACTCGGGGTTCCTCCCCAATTCGCCCCCCTTCATTATATAGGGGCCAGGGGAAGGAAGGAGGATGTACCCCCCCCCC
>LR738713.1:822612770-822652351 GCA_902687465.1 Secale cereale | reverse complement strand
CCCCCACTTTCCTTTCTCCCTTGAGAAGGGGAAGCAAGGAGGGACTTGCCCTCCTCACTTTCCTTCCCTAGGGTTGGCCAGCCTGGTGGAGGGGCGCACCAGTCCCTCGTGGGCTGGTCTGTCCCTCCCTTGGCCCATTAAGCCCATATCTTTTGCCGGGGCGACCGGAACCCCTTCCGGTGACCCGATATGTACGCGGTACCCTCCGGAACACTTTCGGTGTCCGAATACCATCGTCCTTTATATCAATCTTTACCTCTCGACCATTTCGAGACTCCTCGTCACGTTCATGATCTCATCCGGGACTCCGAACAACATTCGGTTACCAAATCACATAACTCATATAATACAATATCGTCATCGATCGTTAAGCATGCAAACCCTACGGGTTCGAGAACTATGTAGACATGATCGAGACACTTCTCCGTTCAATAACCAATAGCGGAACCTGGATGCTCATATTGGCTCCTACATATTCTACGAAGATCTTTATTGGTCGAACCGTTATGACAACATATGTTATTCCCTGTGTCCATGGTATGTTACTTGCCCGAGATTCGGTCGTCGGTATCTTCATACCTAGTTCAATCTCGTTACCGGCAAGTCTTTTACTCGTTCCGTAATACATCATCCCGAGACTAACTCATTAGTCATTTGCTTGCAAGGCTTATTATGATGTGTATTACCGAGAGGGCCCAGAGATACCTCTCCGATAATCGGAGTGACAAATCCTAATCTCGATCTATGCCAACTCAACAAACATCCTCGGAGATACCCGTAGAGCATCTTTATAATCACCCAGTTATGTTGTGACGTTTGATAGCACACAAGGCATTCCTCCGGTATGCAGGAGTTGCATAATCTCATAGTCGGAGGAATATGTATTTGACATGAGGAAAGCAATAGCAATAAATTGAACGATCATTATGCTAAGCTAATGAATGGGTCTTGTCCATCACATCATTCTCCTAATGATGTGATCCCGTTATCAAATGACAACTAATGTCCATGGTTAGAAAGCCTTAACCATCTTTGATCAACGAGCTAGTCAAGTAGAGGCTCACTAGGGACATAGTGTTTGTCTATGTATTCGCACATGTATCAAGGTTTTCGATCAATAAAATTCTAGCATGAATAATAAACATTTATCATGAATAAGAAAATATAAAATAACAATTTTATTATTGCCTCTAGGGCATATTTCCTTTAGCACATAATCCACTTGAGCAAGATGATGACGATCTTGACTCCCTCAAGATGGACCACCTTTCTTGGTTGCGTTGGCTCGATGAAGACTAGTTGATTGCTCCCCCATACTCCACTATGGGTGAGACACTCTTCGGCACATCTTCACAAGTCCATTGACACCACAGTGGACGACAAGCTTCAAGCACTTGATCTCTTCATGATGCTCCACTTGACCTTGCACACCACAATCTTGATGACGATCACCACTTGATGTCATCCTCCATGGGTTGTATAATATCTTCCTCTTAACGTAAGCCCATCAAAATATACCTAACCCCACATAGAACTCTCACGTAGACCATGGGTTAGTACACAAAGCATAATGGACAATGCTTACCTTACCATGGGATCACTTGATCCCTCTCGTTACATCTTCTACACTTCGTGTGTTGATCAACTTGAATCATTCTCTGTACTTAGTCTTGATCAACCTTGAATCTTTCCAACTCTCTTCATTTGGATGATGTCTTGAAGGTACACATGAATGATCACACACTCTTCTTCTTCAAGACATGCTTGCAATAAGCTCAACACTCACATAACCAATTGTAAGGGCATATTTAGCCCGATAGTGTTTTGGTGATTGATGACAATGCGTTTGCGGACTAATCATGTGTTCTAAGCTCTTTCAGATATATCTCACCTAGGCACAAGACGATTAGATGCCCCTCGGAATCTATGGAAGACGGTGTTTCCTTTTGCTTATTTTTCGGTGGATCTGAGTAATAGGAAAGCCGTACTATTAAGAGGGGATCCGCTTTGGTAAGGTTTGGGTGGAATCAACACGTACACTTTCTTACCGCACCCACCATACCTTCCCGCCTCAATGGAGTCATACTTTCCCCTCTTCTCTGGTTTTCCTGGCCCCAGCGGTAGTACCGCGGGCCTCAGCGGTATTACCGCCTGAGTGCCTCAAGCGGTAGTACCGCCCCACTAAGCGGTAGTACTGCTTGTTGCACTCTGCGATAGTACCGCTGCTGCTCCGTGTTACCACCGCCTCGACTTGTGAGCGCTTTTTCGTGTCGGGTTTTGCGGTACTAGGAGCGGTAGTAGGGGCGGTAGTACCGCTCCCAGCGGTAGTACCGCCCTGCAACCGCGGTAGTACCGCTCTGGGTCCGAGCCCCCCTGGCGCGGCAGTACCGCTTGAAGGGAAACGATAGTACCGCTGTATAAGCGGTAGTACCACTCGCTCAAGCGGTAGTACTGCTCTCTGCGGGGCTGAGTGGGGGGATAACGGTTGGATCATTCCCCCCACTATATAAAGGCATCTTCTTCCTCCTTGTTGACTTACCTCTTCCCCCACATACTCCATTGTTGCTCCAAGCTCCATTTTCGCCCGATCTCTCTCCCTAGCCAATCAAACTTGTTGATTTGCTTGAGATTGCTTGAGAAGGCATCGATCTACACTTCCACCAAGAGATATTTGATTCCCCCCACTAATCCCTAGCGGATCTTGTTACTCTTGGGTGTTTGAGCACCCTAGACGGTTGAGGTCACCTCGAAGCCATATTCCATTGTGGTGAAGCTTCGTGGTATCGTTGGGAGCCTCCAATTTGGTTGTGGAGATAGCCCCAACCTTGTTTGTAAAGGTTCGGTTGCCACCTTCAAGGGCACCACTAGTGGAATCACGGCACCTTGCATCGTGTGAGGGCGTGAGGAGAATACGGTGGCCCTAGTGGCTTCTTAGGGAGCATTGTGCCTCCACACCGCTCCAACGAAGACGTACTTCCCGTCAAAGGGATAGAGATAACCAAAAGTGGAGCCTGTGAAGACGAGGATGTATTACCGAAGTTCCTTCCCTTTGAGGGGAAGTACGTCTCCGTTGGAGCGGTGTGGAGGCACAATGCTCCCCAAGAAGCCACTAGGGCCACCGTATTCTCCTCACGCCCTCACATAATGCGAGATGCCGTGATTCCACTATTGGTGCCCTTGAAGGCGGCGACCGAACCTTTACAAACAAGGTTGGGGCTCTCTCCACAACTGAATTGGAGGCTCCCAACGAAACCACGGAGCTTCACCACAATGGATATGGCTCCGAGGTGACCTCAACCGTCTAGGGTGCTCAAACACCCAAGAGTAACAAGATCCGCAAGGGATTAGTGGGGGGAATCAAATTTCTCTTGGTGGAAGTGTAGATCTGGGCCTTCTCAACCAATCCCTAGAAAATCAACAAGTTTGATTGGCTAGGGAGAGAGATCGGGCGGAAATAAGCTTTTAGAGCAACAATGGAGCTTGGGCGAAAAGAGGTGAGTGTTCTAGAGGAAGAAGAACACTTTATATAGTGGAGGGGAAGAGTGAACCGTTACACTCTTCTCAGCCCGCACAGAGTGGTACTACCGCTGGGCCGAGCGGTACTACCGTTGGAGCCGACGGTACTACCGTGCCCCCAGCGGTACTACCGCCCTATGTTAGGGACGAGGTTCGGAGGAGAGGAGCTGTAGTAGCCGCTGTGGTGGTGATACGTCCAAAACGTATCTATAATTTCTGCTTGCTCCATGCCTCTTTTGGGTGATATTGCTATGATATTTATACACTTCCATACACTTTTGATCATATTTGGACTAACCTATTAACTCAGTGCACCCCAGTGCCAGTTTCTGTTTTCGGCTGTTTTTGTATTTCAGGTTTTCACGTTACGAGAACTGCCAGGAAAAATCCAGAAAAATTATATAAAAAATCAGCGTTCCAGAAACTTCCGTGCGCCCGAAGGACAGCCGGGGGGGGCCACCAGGGCTCCAGGCGCCCTGGCGGCGCCCCCCCCCCTGGGCCGCGCCAGGGGGGCGCCTGGGCCCCCCGAGGCTCCTCTGATGCCCCCCTTTGGCATATATTTAAAGCGTCTCCCGAAACCCTCGAAACAGGAACTCTTTTCGCGATCCCATCTCTGTTCCGCCGCCGCCGCCGCTTCCAAGATCGGGAGCACCAGGAGAACTCTTCCCGGCACCCTGCCGGAGGGGAGGATCACCACCGGGAGCTTCTCCACCACCATGGACGCCTCCCGGATGAGTTGTGAGTAGTCTTCCTTGGACCATGAGTCCATGACCAGTAGCTATGTGATGTTCTCCTCCCGTCCTTGTGCTTCACTAATTAGTCCTCGTGAGCTGCCCTACATGATCGAGGCACATATGTAATCCTTATGTTGTTGCTATGATGAGTTTGCTGGGATCCGATGGATTATGAGATTATGTTCAGATTGTGTTTGAGTAATATATTTGATCTACCTCTTTTATATTTATGTTCGTAAGTAATTCTTGCATGTTCTCCGTTGTTATTTATTGCTTTGGCCAAGTAGTAGGTAGTGACTCCAAGAGGGAACGTTATGCTTGATTGTGGGTTCATGCCCCTCGATGACTAGCTTGAGTGACAGAAACATGAGTCTAGGGGATGTGCTGTTGCCACAAGGGGGAAAACAACGGTGCTTGTGCCCGCGGGTGCAAGGATTGTTTACTTTACGCAAAGTTCTTTTAATGCAGTTGTCTGTTGCATTGAGTTTACACTATGGGTGGGACTCGCAACTTAATACCAGCGAGATGTTCTGGATAGATATCTCAAGGTGGATGATTAGTAGTAGATATTGATGGATTTCGGTCTACTTACTTTGGCGTACCTCCCATGCTTTGAACCTCTACCTTTCTTGCAATGTAATCAGCATTGGTTTGCGCACATGGTCCTGTCAATTGCCCAGCTGTAATTCGTTTAGCTCACATAGCTGTTTTATCGTCTTTTGGGAGAGAGACATCACTAGTGAACATCATGAGACTCCGGTCCATATTACCATCATTGATCACATCCACTATTTACCTTTCCGCTATTTACTTACTATTGCAATTATACCTATCATTATTATCACTTGCGTTTGATCCTTTGTAAACTACAAGGCCGGAGGGATTGACAACCTCTCCGTACTCGTTGGGAGCAAAGTTATTTGTATCTGTGTGCAGGTCCACGTTGATTGCTAATATCCGGCGCCGTTAGCAGTTGACACCTTCTTGTTGAAACTGGGAGTCTCTAGGAAATCGATCCTTGGTAATACCAAGGGAAAACTTCTGCTACACTGCATCTCAAACCTTCCACTTGGGGTAACCAACGAGGGGTGAGAAGCCACCTAGCAAAGCACTTTCTGGCGCCGTTGCCGGGGACTCCACTCTTCAGGATAGGGGAGTTGCACGCTATCTTTTACCTTTGCTTTTAGTCTTGTTAGTTTACTTTTCAGTTTTGCTTTAGTATCTTTTATCAAAAATCACAAAAAAAAATTACCTTTCTGTTAGTAGTCCTTTCTGTTTAGCCAAACATGTTAGGATTTGGTGCTTTGAGGGAATCAGAAGTTCTAGATTTCCATCAAAGGGATGGGGAAAATATGAAGAAGGCATGGGACAAAATTTCTGATGCACATAGGAGAATTATGCCTTGGATACCTATAAAAATTGTGCTTAGAAATTTTTACCATGGTCTTTTTAAATGGTGTAAACACTCTCTTGACATTATAGCCGAGGGAGATTTCCTAGAATGTGATGAAGCTAGAGCTCTTGAAATTATACATGGTCTATCTAGTTACTTTGTTTATGATCATAATTTTGATACTATCATAGATAGACTTGTGACTATTGAAAAGAGAATGGATGCTCTAGACTTAATGAAAGTAGAGAAACCCAAACCCAATAAGAGAGATATTTTGGAAATAGATAATGATTGGGAGCCTCTTGTTAGGATTGGTATCTCTAATCAAGACTTCCTTGCTTATTGTGATATTGGATCTATGGTTTCTACTATGCCAAAAATTGTTCATGATTCTTTAAAATTTAACATGGATAGATTATCATCTCATCATGAACACACTAATGGAGATATTTCTAAAATCCAGGGAAGAATAAAAGATGTACCAGTTAAATTCCTTAAAGGGATTGCAATGATTGATTTCTTCATCATGGAGCCAAACCAAGGAAATATAGTGCTTGGAAGGGACTTCCTCCGAGCAGTTAAAGGCTTCATCGATATAGGTAAGGGACAAATCCGCTTACGCGGGAAGGCAAAAGGTGTGTACCCCTTTCCTAGAAGGAACAAGAGTGAACTTGTTGAGGAACCATTTGAAGCAATCTATAGCTCCGATTATTATGATGGTTATTGATTCCTCTTTGCATTATGCCTAGCTTAAAGGCATAAAAGAAAGCGCTTTTGGGAGGCAGCCCAATGAATAAATTTATTTTGCTTTTGTTGTGTCTTGATGTTGTTTACTACTGTAGCATCATCATTGTATCTTTACTTTTCAATTTTGTGCCAAGTATAGCCTCTGATTGCTAGAAAGTTCAAAAGTTGTGAGGTGCTGTCGAGGAAACAGATTCTGTCCTTGGATAGAAAATTTCGTATAAAATCACCAGATCATCTTTTTGGTCTGAATTGTTTCGACAGCGTTCTCTATATAATTGTCTTTCGTGCGTCTGTTCTGAGTTTTTTGATTAGAGTTGCAGAAGCGCCCCGAACAAATCAATTACTACCTGCTGTTCTGTTTTTCACAGATTCTGTCATGTTTTGCTTTTCCTTCATTTTGCAAACCAAGAGCTTGCTTTTTCTTTGCAAAAACCTTTTGGCAATCTTGAGAAACAGTAGACCTTCAAGAATATCTTTATTTCCAGCAAGGTATAATTATTGTATTATGGGTGCTAACCTCGCTAATCAGATTATGATGAGTTATGTATGAAGGGAGTTTTCAAGTGTGCGAGGGAAGATGATAAAAAGATCCAGGAGTGTCAAGCGCTCAAGCTTGGGGATGCCCCTATGCACCCCCAAGAAATATTCAAGGAGACTCAAGCGTCTAAGCTTGGGGATGCCCCCGTGCATCCCCTTCTCCATCAACATTATCAGTTCGTCTTTCGTTCCACTATATTTTAATCACTTCATGTGTTATGTGCTATGCTTGGAGCGTCTTGCTTTTAGTTTCCTTTTTAGTTTTTCATAACGAGTCGGAACTCAGCGTTCTTTATGTGGGAGAGAAACACGCTCCACTTCTACCTAGAACATAACATAGAATTTTCATGTCTATCTTTGCTGTGTGTGTTCTTTGTCTTTTAATAGCTGCTATCATGCTCTGCTCTTAGTATTCATGCTTATCTTTTTAAAGAGCTTGTGTTTAGTTGGTTGCTTGAACTCTATTTAATTATCATGCTTATCTTATTAAGAGAGTTTGCTTCCGTTGCATTGGTTGATATGTCTATGATAAAGATGCTACGTGCATAATGGCGCTTAGTAGTTCAGGTTTTCTTATGGTTAGTCTCAAATAGCTGGAGGGTTCCCAATGTGTTATTGGAGTACCAACATGATTTGTTTGCCAATGATGTGGTATGGTTTAGTAATATCTTCCCTCAAGAATTTATTTTGATTGACTTGGCGTATGCTCACGCATATTTAAGACTGTAAAGAAAGTCTGTCAAGCCTTGATGATCTTTTATTTCTGAGTAGCGATATAACTTCCATGCCTGATTCAATGTTACTTTGTCACTCTGCATGATTATGACCGTCATTGCTCTCTTAGTTGGTCGCTCCCAGTCTTTTGCTAACCTCCACCTATACTAAGCGGACTGACTGCTTGTGCATCCACATCCTTTTAAACCAGTTGTGCCATATGAGTCCACCATACCTACCTATATGTGGTATTTCACCGCCACTCCAAGTAAATTTACATGTGCTACCTTTAAAACCTTCAAGTTGCAATATATAGCTCATGGGAAAGTAGCTTAAAAACTATTGTGGTAAAGAATATGTTGTTTATGTATCTTATTTTCTTATAAGTTGCTTGCTGAGCGGTAACCATGTTTCTGGGGACGCCATCAACTGTTACACTTTTGTTGAATATCATGTGAGTTGCTATGCATGCTCGTCTTGTCTAAAGTAAGGGTGATTTGCCATGAGTTGAATGGTTTGAGTATGCATATTGTTAGAGAAGAACATTGGGCCGCCAACCAAAGCCATGTATCATGGTGGAAGTTTTAGCTTGGACATTAATCCTCAATCTCTTATGAGAATATGCTTAAGCATTTAAGAGGAGTCCATTATCTATTTTCTATGTTGTCCCGGTATGGATGTCCTCAAGTTGAGATCTATCAAAAACGAGAAATCAAATGCGATCTATCTCCTTGGACCTTTGTACAGGTGACATAGAGGTACCCCTTTGTGACACTTGGTTGAAACATATGTAATGCAATGACAATCCATGGAAATCCGAGCTAATTAGGACAAGGTGCGAGCACTATTGGTATTCGATGCATGAGGCTTGCAACTTATAGGATGTCTTATGCATAGCACATATGAGGAACAAAGTGTGGAAGCGATGATGAACCTACGAACTATGAGGAAGCGATGATGAGCCCAGATTCCGCAAAATGGCTTGAAGCCATGAAATCTGAGATGGGATCCATGTATGAGAACAAAGTGTGGACTTTGGTTGACTTGCCCGATGATCGGCAAGCCATCGAAAATAAATGGATCTTCAAGAGGAAGACCGACGCAGACGGTAATATTACTGTTTACAAAGCTCGACTTGTTGCGAAAGGTTTTCGACAAGTTCAAGGAGTTGACTACGATGAGACTTTCTCACCTGTAGCGATGCTTAAGTCTGTCCGAATCATGTTAGCAATTGCCGCATTTTATGATTATGAAATCTGGCAAATGGATGTCAAAACTGCATTCCTAAATGGATATCTCAAAGAAGAGTTGTATATGATGCAACCAGAAGGTTTTGTCGATCCAAAAGGTACTAACAAAGTATGCAAGCTCCAGCGATCCATCTATGGACTGGTGCAAGCATCTCGGAGTTGGAATATACGCTTTGATGAGGTGATCAAAGCATATGGTTTTATACAGACTTTTGGAGAAGCCTGTATTTACAAGAAAGTGAGTGGGAGCTCTGTAGCATTTCTAATATTATATGTGGATGACATATTGTTGATTGGAAATGATACAGAATTTCTGGATAGCATAAAAGGATACTTGAATAAGAGTTTTTCAATGAAAGACCTCGGTGAAGCTGCTTATATATTAGGCATCAAGATCTATAGAGATAGATCAAGACGCTTAATTGGACTTTCACAAAGCACATACCTTGATAAGATTTTGAAGAAGTTCAAAATGGATCAGTCAAAGAAAGGGTTCTTGCCTGTATTACAAGGTGTGAAGTTGAGTAAGACTCAATGCCCAACCACTGCAGAAGATAGAGAGAAAATGAAAGTCATTCCCTATGCCTCAGCCATAGGATCTATCATGTATGCAATGCTGTGTACCAGACCTGATGTGTGCCTTGCTATAAGTCTAGCAGGGAGGTACCAAAGTAATCCAGGAGTGGATCACTGGACAGCGGTCAAAAACATCCTAAAGTATCTGAAAAGAACAAAGGATATGTTTCTCGTATATGGAGGTGACAAAGAGCTTGTCGTAAACGGTTACGTCGATTCTAGCTTTGACACTGATCCGGATGACTCTAAGTCACAAACCGGATATGTATTTTTATTGAACGGTGGAGCTGTCAGCTGGTGCAGTTCCAAGCAGAGCGTCGTGGCGGGATCTACGTGTGAAGCGGAATACATAGCTGCTTCAGAAGCAGCAAATGAAGGAGTCTGGATGAAGGAGTTCATATCCGATCTAGGTGTAGTACCTAGTGCATCGGGTCCAATGAAAATCTTTTTGTGACAACACTGGAGCCATAGCCTTGGCGAAGGAATCCAGGTTTCACAAGAGAACAAAGCACATCAAAAGACGCTTCAATTCCATCCGCGATCTAGTCAAGGAGGGAGACATAGAGATTTGCAAAATACATACGGATCTGAATGTTGCAGACCCGTTGACTAAGCCTCTTCTACGGGCAAAACATGATCAGCACCAAGACTCCATGGGTGTGAGGATCATCACTTTGTAATCTAGATTATAGACTCTAGTTCAAGTGGGAGACTGAAGGAAATATGCCCTAGAGGCAATAATAAAGATGTTATTTGTATTTCCTTATATCATGATAAATGTCTTTTATTCATGCTAGAATTGTATTAACCGGAAACTTAGTACATGTGTGGATACATAGACAAAACAGTATGTCCCTAGTATGCCTCTACTAGACTAGCTCATTGATCAAAGATGGTTATGTTTCCTAGCCATAGACATGAGTTGTCATTTGATCAACGGGATCACATCATTAGGAGAATGATGTGATGGACAAGACCCATCCGTTAGCATAGCACTATGATCGTTTAGTTTAACTGCTATTGCTTTCTTCATGACTTATACATGTTCCTATGACTATGAGATTATGCAACTCCCGAATACCGTAGGAACACCTTGTGTGCTATCAAACGTCACAACGTAACTGGGTGATCATAAAGATGCTCTACAGGTGTCTCCGAAAGTATTCGTGGTGTTGGCATAGATCAAGATTAGGATTTGTCACTCCGAGTGTCGGAGAAGTATCTCTGGGCCCTCTCGGTAACACACATCATAATAAGCCTTGCAAGCAAAAGACTAATGAGTTAGTCACGAGATGATGTGTTACGGAACGAGTAAAGAGACTTGCCGGTAAACGAGATTGAACTAGGTATAAAGATACCGACGATCGAATCTCGGGCAAGTAAGATACCGTTTGACAAAAGGAACAACGTATGTTGTTATGCGGTTCTGACCGATAAAAGATCTTCGTAGAATATGTAGGAGCCAATATGAACATCCAGGTTCCGCTATTGGTTATTGACCGGAGATGAGTCTCGGTCATGTCTACATAGTTCTCGAACCCGTAGGGTCCGCACGCTTAACGTTTGATGACGATCGATATTATGAGTTTTTTAGTATTGATGTACCGAAGGTAGTTCGGAGTCCCGGATGAGATCACGGACATGACGAGGAGTCTCGGAATGTCCGAGACATAAAGATTGATATATTGGATGGCTATATTCGGACACCGGAAGTATACCGGAAAAGTTTCGGATTTATCGGGAATGCCGAAGGGGGTTACCGGAACCCCCTACGAGAGGGGATGGTCCATAGTGGGCCTAAAGGGTGAGAGAGAGGCAGCCCATAGGGCTGGCCGGCGCCCCCACCTAGGAATCCTAGTTGGACTAGGATTGGGGGGGCGCCACCTCTCCTATTCCTTTCCCCCTTCTTCCTTTCGGTGAATCCTACTAGGAATAGGATTGCAATCCTATTCCTAGTAGGATTCCTTCCCTAGCCGCACCAGGAGAGGTTGGCCGGCCTCCCTCCCTTGCTCCTTTATATACGGGGGCAGGGGGCACCCAAAGACACACAAGTTGAATTGTTTTAGCCGTGTGCGGTGCCCCCCTCCACAGAATCACACCTCGATCGTACCGTCGCGGAGCTTAGGCGAAGCCCTGTGCCGGTGAACACATCATATCCGTCACCGCGCCGTCGTGCTGACGAAACTCTCCCGTGAAGCTCAACTGGATCAAGAGCTCGTGGGACGTCATCAAGCTGAACGTGTGCTGAACGCGGAGGTGCCGTACGTTCGGTGCTTGATCGGTTGGATCGCGAAGAAGTTCGACAACATCAACCGCGTCACTTGACGCTTCCGCTCCCGGTCTACGAGGGTACGTAGACACACTCTCCCCTCTCGTTGCTATACATCTGATAGATAGATCTTGCGTGATCGTAGGAAAATTTTAAAATACTATGTTCCCCAACAGTGGCATCATGAGCCAGGTCTATGCGTAGATGATATGCACGAGTAGAACACAATGAGATTGTGGACGATACTAGTCATACTGCTTACCAGCATGTCATACTTTGCTTCGGCGGTATTGTGAGATGAAGCGGCCCGGACCGACATTACGCGTACGCTTACGCGAGACTGGTTTCACCGTTACGAGCACTCGTTGCTTAAAGGTGACTGGCGGGTGTCTGTCTCTCTCACTTTAGCTGAATCAAGTGTGGCTACGCCCGGTCCTTGTGAAGGTTAAAACAGCACATACTTGACGAAACATCGTTGTGGTTTTGTATGCGTAGGTAAGAACGGTTCTTGCTAAGCCCGTAGCAGCCACGTAAAACTTGCAACAAACAAAGTAGAGGATGTCTAACTTGTTTTTGCAGGGCATGTTGTGATGTGATATGGTCAAGACATGATGAGTTATACGGTTTTGTATGAGATGATCATGTTTTGTAAAGTTATCGGCAACTCGCAGGAGCCATATGGTTGTCGCTTTATTGTATGAAATGCAATCGCCATGTAATTGCTTTACTTTATCACTAAGCGGTAGCGATAGTCGTGGAAGCAATAGTTGACGAGACGACAACGATGCTACGATGAAGATCAAGGTGTCAAGCCGGTGACGAAGGTGATCATGACGGTGCTTTGAAGATGGAGATCAAAAGCACAAGATGATGATGGCCATATCATGTCACATATTTTGATTGCATGTGATGTTTATCTTATTATGCTTCTTATTTTGCTTAGAATGACGGTAGCATTATAAGATGATCCCTTACTAAATTTCAAGGTATAAGTGTTCTCCCTGAGTATGCACCGTTGCGAAAGTTTGTCGTGCCGAGACACCACGTGATGATCGGGTGTGATAAGCTCTACGTTCAAATACAACGGGTGTAAGCCAGTTTTGCACACGCAGAATACTCGGGTTAAACTTGACGAGCCTAGCATATACAGATATGGCCTCGGAACACTGGAGACCGAAAGGTCGAGAGTGAATCATATAGTAGATATGATCAACATAAGATGTTCACCATTGAAAACTACTCCATCTCACGTGATGATCGGACATGGTTTAGTTGATTTGGATCACGTGATCATTTAGATGACCAAAGGGATGTCTATCTAAGTGGGAGTTCTTTAAATTAATATGATTAAATTGAACTTTAATTTATCATGAACTTAGTCCTGATAGTTTTGCATATCTATGTCGTTGTAGATCAATGGCCCGTGCTACCGTTCCTTTGAATTTTAATGCATTCCTAGAGAAAGCTAAGTTGAAAGATGATGGTAGCAATTACACAGACTGGGTCCGTAACCTGAGGATTATCCTCATTGCTGCACAGAAGAATTATGTCCTTGAAGCACCGCTAGGTGACAAACCCCCTTCCGCTGATGCAGACGCTTTGAACGTCTGGCAATCGCGGTCTGATGACTACACGATAGTTCAGTGTGCCATGCTTTACGGCTTAGAACCGGGACTTCAACGACGTTTTGAACGTCATGGAGCATATGAAATGTTCCAGGAGTTGAAGTTAATATTTCAAGCAAATGCCCGAATTGAGAAATATGAGATTTCCAATAAGTTCTGCAGCTGCAAAATGGAGGAGAATAGTTCTATCAGTGAACACTTGCTCAGAATGTCTGGGTACTACAATCATATGACTCAACTTGGTTGCAAAGTTGACGAGGATAGTGTTATTGATAGAGTTCTTCAATCACTGCCAGCAAGCTATAAAGGCTTCGTGATGAACTATAACATGCAAGGGATGCAAAAGACAATTCCCGAGCTCTTCGCTATGCTCAAAGCTGCGGAGGTAGAAATCAAAAAGGAGCATCAAGTGTTGATGGTTAACAAGACCACTAGTTTCAAGAAAAAGGGCAAGGGAAAGAAAGGGAACTTCAAAAAGAATAGCAAGTCAGTTGCTACTTCAACGAAGAAACCCAAATCTGGAGCCAAGCCTAAAACTGAGTGCTTCTACTGCAAGGGAACTGGACACTGGAAGCGGAACTGCCCCAAGTATTTGGCGGATAAGAAGGATGGCAAGATGAACAAAGGTATATGTGATATACATGTTATTGATGTGTACCTTACTAATGCTCGTAGTAGTACCTGGGTATTTGATACCGGTTCGGTTGCTAATATTTGTAACTCGAAACAGGGACTACGGATTAAACGAAGATTAGCTAAGGACGAGGTGAAGATGCGCGTGGGAAACGGTTCCAAAGTCGATGTGATCGCCGTCGGCACGCTACCTCTACATCTACCTTCGGGATTAGTTTTAGACCTAAATAATTGTTATTTGGTGCCAGCGTTGAGCATGAACATTATATCTGGATCTTGTTTATTGCGAGACGGTTATTCATTTAAATCAGAGAATAATGGTTGTTCCATTTTTATGAATAATATCTTTTATGGTCATGCACCCTTAAAGAGTGGTCTATTCTTACTGGATCTTGATTGTAGTGATACACATATTCATAATATTGAAACCAAAAGATGCAAGGTTAATAATGATAGTGCAACTTATTTGTGGCACTGCCGTTTGGGTCATATTGGTGTAAAACGCATGAAGAAACTCCATAAAGATGGACTTTTGGAATCACTTGATTATGAATCACTTGATTATGAATCACTTTGGTGCTTATGAACCGTGCCTCATGGGCAAGATGACTAAAACTCCGTTCTCCGGAACTATGGAGCGAGCAACAGATTTGTTGGAAATCATACATACTGATGTATGTGGACCAATGAGCGTTGATGCTCGCGGCGGGTATCGTTATTTTCTGACCTTCACTGATGATTTGAGCAGATATGGGTATATCTACTTAATGAAACACAAGTCTGAAACATTTGAAAAGTTCAAAGAATTTCAGAGTGAAGTAGAGAATCATCGTAACAAGAAAATAAAGTTCCTACGATCTGATCGTGGAGGAGAATATTTGAGTTACGAGTTTGGTCTTCATTTGAAACAATGTGGAATAGTTTCACAACTCACGCCACCTGGAACACCACAACGTAATGGTGTGTCCGAACGTCGTAACCGTACTTTATTAGATATGGTGCGATCTATGATGTCTCTTACCGATTTACCACTATCGTTTTGGGGTTATGCTTTAGAGACAGCTGCATTCACGTTAAATAGGGCACCATCTAAATCCGTTGTTACGACGCCTTATGAACTATGGTTTGGCAAGAAACCAAAGTTGTCGTTTCTTAAAATTTGGGGCTGCGATGCTTATGTGAAAACACTTCAACCTGATAAGCTCGATCCCAAGTCGGAAAAATGTGTCTTCATAGGATACCCAAAAGAAACTGTTGGGTACACCTTCTATCACAGATCCGAAGGCAAAATATTCGTTGCTAAGAACGGATCCTTTCTAGAAAAAGAGTTTCTCTCGAAAGAAGTGAGTGGGAGGAAAGTAGAACTTGATGAGGTAATTGTACCTTCTCCCGGATTGGAAAGTAGTACATCACAGGAAATTGTTCCAGTGATTCCTACACCAATTAGTGAGGAAGTTAATGATAATGATCATGAAACTTCGGATCAAGTTTCTGCTGAACGTCGTAGATCAACCAAAGTACGTTCCGCACCAGAGTGGTACGGCAACCCAGTTCTGGAAATCATGTTACTAGACCATGATGAACCTACGAACTATGAGGAAGCGATGATGAGCCCAGATTCCGCAAAATGGCTTGAAGCCATGAAATCTGAGATGGGATCCATGTATGAGAACAAAGTGTGGACTTTGGTTGACTTGCCCGATGATCGGCAAGCCATCGAAAATAAATGGATCTTCAAGAGGAAGACCGACGTAGACGGTAATATTACTGTTTACAAAGCTCGACTTGTTGCGAAAGGTTTTCGACAAGTTCAAGGAGTTGACTACGATGAGACTTTCTCACCTGTAGCGATGCTTAAGTCTGTCCGAATCATGTTAGCAATTGCCGCATTTTATGATTATGAAATCTGGCAAATGGATGTCAAAACTGCATTCCTAAATGGATATCTCAAAGAAGAGTTGTATATGATGCAACCAGAAGGTTTTGTCGATCCAAAAGGTACTAACAAAGTATGCAAGCTCCAGCGATCCATCTATGGACTGGTGCAAGCATCTCGGAGTTGGAATATACGCTTTGATGAGGTGATCAAAGCATATGGTTTTATACAGACTTATGGAGAAGCCTGTATTTACAAGAAGTGAGTGGGAGCACTACAACCTTTCTGATAAGTATATATGAATGACATATTGTCGATCGGAAATGATGTAGAATTTTCTGGAAAGCATAAAGGAGTGTTTGAAAGGAGTTTTTCAAAGAAAGACCTCGGTGAAGCTGCTTACATATTGAGCATCAAGATCTATATAGATAGATCAAGACGCTTGATAAGACTTTCGATGAGTACATACCTTGATAAGATTTTGAAGTAGTTCAAAATGGATCAGTCAAAGAAGAAGTTCTTGCCTGACTTGTAAGGTGTGAAGTTGAGTAAGACTCAAAGCCAGACCACGGCAGAAAAATATAGAGAGAATGAAAGTCATTCCCTATGCCTCAGCCATAGGTTCTATAAAGTATGCCATGCTGTGTACAAAACACGTTGTGTACCTTGCCAAGAGTTTGACAGGGAGGTACAATAGTGATCCAGGAGTAGATCACTGTACAGCGGTCAAAATTATCCTTAGTAATTGGATGACTAAGGAAATGTTTCTCGATTATGGAGGTGATAAAGAGTTCGTCGTAAATGGTTACCCCGATGCAAGCTTTAACACTAAATCCAGATGACTCTAAAGTATCAATCTGGATGCATACTGAAAGTGGGAGCAATTAGCTAGAGTATCTCTATGCAGAGCATTGTAGACATAGAAATTTGCGAAATACATACGGATCTGAATGTACAGACCCGTTGACTAAACTTCTCTCACAAGCAAAACATGATCACACCTTATTACTCTTGGGTATTAATCACATAGCAATGTGAACTAGATTATTGACTCTAGAAAACCCTTTGAGTGTTGGTCACATGGCGATGTGAACTATGGGTGTTATTCACATAACGATGTGAACTATCAGTATTAAATCACATGGCGATGTGAGCTAGATTATTGACTCTAGTTCAAGTGGGAGACTGAAGGAAATATGCCCTAGAGGCAATAATAAAGATGTTATTTGTATTTCCTTATATCATGATAAATGTCTTTTATTCATGCTAGAATTGTATTAACCGAAAACTTAGTACATGTGTGGATACATAGACAAAACAGTATGTCCCTAGTATGCCTCTACTAGACTAGCTCATTGATCAAAGATGGTTATATTTCCTAGCCATAGACATGAGTTGTCATTTGATCAACGGGATCACATCATTAGGAGAATGATGTGATGGACAAGACCCATCCGTTAGCATAGCACTATGATCGTTTAGTTTAACTGCTATTGCTTTCTTCATGACTTATACATGTTCCTATGACTATGAGATTATGCAACTCCCGAATACCGTAGGAACACCTTGTGTGCTATCAAACGTCACAACGTAACTGGGTGATCATAAAGATGCTCTACAGGTGTCTCCGAAAGTATTCGTGGTGTTGGCATAGATCAAGATTAGGATTTGTCACTCCGAGTGTCGGAGAGGTATCTCTGGGCCCTCTCGGTAACACACATCACAATAAGCCTTGCAAGCAAAAGACTAATGAGTTAGTCACGAGATGATGTGTTACGGAACGAGTAAAGAGACTTGCCGGTAAACGAGATTGAACTAGGTATAAAGATACCGACGATCGAATCTCGGGCAAGTAACATACCGTTTGACAAAAGGAACAACGTATGTTGTTATGCGGTTCTGACCGATAAAAGATCTTCATAGAATATGTAGGAGCCAATATGAACATCCAGGTTCCGCTATTTGTTATTGACCGGAGATGAGTCTCGGTCATGTCTACATAGTTCTCGAACCCGTAGGGTCCGCACGCTTAACGTTTGATGACGATCGGTATTATGAGTTTTTGAGTATTGATGTACCGAAGGTAGTTCGGAGTCCCGGATGAGATCACGGACATGACGAGGAGTCTCGGAATGTCCGAGACATAAAGATTGATATATTGGACGGCTATATTCGGACACCGGAAGTATACCGGAAAAGTTTCGGATTTATCGGGAATGCCGGAGGGGGTTACCGGAACCCCCTACGAGAGGGGATGGTCCATAGTGGGCCTAAAGGGTGAGAGAGAGGCAGCCCATAGGGCTGGCCGGCGCCCCCACCTAGGAATCCTAGTTGGACTAGGATTGGGGGGGCGCCACCTCTCCTAATCCTTTCCCCCTTCTTCCTTCCGGTGAATCCTACTAGGAATAGGATTGCAATCCTATTCCTAGTAGGAGTCCCCTCCCTAGCCGCACCATAGGAGGTGGCCGGCCCCTTCTCCCTTGCTCCTTTATATACGGGGGCAGGGGGGCACCCAAAGACACACAAGTTGAATTGTTTTAGCCGTGTGCGGTGCCCCCCTCCACAGAATCACACCTCGGTCGTACCGTCGCGAAGCTTAGGAGAAGCCCTGCGCCGGTGATCACATCATATCCGTCACCACGCCGTCGTGCTGACGAAACTCTCCCGTGAAGCTCAACTGGATCAAGAGCTCGTAGGACGTCATCAAGCTGAACGTGTGCTGAACGCGGAGGTGCCGTACGTTCGGTGCTTGATCGGTTGGATCGCGAAGAAGTTCGACAACATCAACCGCGTCACTTGACGCTTCCGCTTCCGGTCTACGAGGGTACGTAGACACACTCTCCCCTCTCGTTGCTATACATCTGGTAGATAGATCTTGCGTGATCGTAGGAAAATTTTAAAATACTACGTTCCCCAACAGTGGCATCATGAGCCAGGTCTATGCGTAGATGATATGCACGAGTAGAACACAATGAGATTGTGGACGATACTAGTCATACTGCTTACCAGCATGTCATACTTTGCTTCGGCGGTATTGTGAGATGAAGCGGCCCGGACCGACATTACGCGTACGCTTACGCGAGACTGGTTTCACCGTTACGAGCACTCGTTGCTTAAAGGTGACTGGCGGGTGTCTGTCTCTCTCATTTTAGCTGAATCAAGTGTGGCTACGCCCGGTCCTTGTGAAGGTTAAAACAGCACATACTTGACGAAACATCGTTGTGGTTTTGTATGCGTAGGTAAGAACGGTTCTTGCTAAGCCCGTAGCAGCCACGTAAAACTTGCAACAACAAAGTAGAGGACGTCTAACTTGTTTTTGCAGGGCATGTTGTGATGTGATATGGTCAAGACATGATGAGTTATACGGTTTTTGTATGAGATGATCGTGTTTTGCAAGGGTGATCATGACGGTGCTTTGTAGATGGAGATCAAAAGCACAAGATGATGATGGCCATATCATGTCACATATTTTGATTGCATGTGATGTTTATCTTATTATGCTTCTTATTTTGCTTAGAACGACGGTAGCATTATAAGATGATCCCTTACTAAATTTCAAGGTATAAGTGTTCTCCCTGAGTATGCACCGTTGCGAAAGTTCGTCGTGCCGAGACACCACGTGATGATCGGGTGTGATAAGCTCTACGTTCAAATACAACGGGTGTAAGCCAGTTTTGCACACGCAGAATACTCGGGTTAAACTTGACGAGCCTAGCATATGCAGATATGGCCTCGGAGCACTGGAGACCGAAAGGTCGAGCGTGAATCATATAGTAGATATGATCAACATAAGATGTTCACCATTGAAACTACTCCATCTCACGTGATGATCGGACATGGTTTAGTTGATTTGGATCACGTGATCATTTAGATGACCGGAGGGATGTCTATCTAAGTGGGAGTTCTTAAGTAATATGATTAAATTGAACTTTAATTTATCATGAACTTAGTCCTGGTAGTATTAGCATATCTATGTTGTAGATCAATAGCTCGCGATGTTGCTCCCCGTTTATTTTATATGTTCCTAGAGAAAACAAAGTTGAAAGATGTTAGTAGCAATGATGCGGAATTGTTCCGTGATCTGAGGATTATCCTCATTGCTGCACAGAAGAATTATGTCCTTGATGCACCGCTAGGTGACAGACCTATTGCAGGAGCAGATGTAGACGTTATGAACGTTTTGACACAAGCTCGGTATGATGACTACTTGATAGTTTAGTGCACCATGCTTTACGGCTTAGAACCGGGACTTCAAAAACGTTTTGAACGTCACAGAGCATATAAGATGTTCCAAGAGTTGAAATTAGTATTTCATACTCATGCCCGTGTCGAGAGGTATAAGACCTCTGACAGTACTTTGCCTACAAGATGGAGGAGAATAGCTCAACCAGTGAGCATGTGCTCAGATTGTCTGGGTAGTACAATTGCTTGAATCAATTGGGAGTTAATCTTCCAGATAAGATAGTAATTGACAAAGTTCTCTAGACACTATCACCAAGTTAGTAGAACTTCGTGATGAACTATAATATGCAAGGGATGACGAAAGTAATTCCCGAGCTCTTCACGATGCTGAAATCGGCGAAGGTAGAAATCAAGAAAGAGCATCAAGTGTTGATGGTTAACCAGACCACTTGTTTCAAGTAAAGGGCAAAGGGATAGAAGGGGAACTTCAAGAAGAATGACAAGCAAGTTGTCACTCCCGTGAAGAAACCCAAAGCTAAACTCAAGCCTGAAACTAAGTGCTTCTACTGCAAAGGAAATGGTCACTAGAAGTGGAACTGCCCTAGATATTTGGCGGATAAGAAGGATGGCAAAGTGAACAAATGTATATTTGATATACAGATTATTGATGTGTATTTTACTAGTGTTCATAGCAACCCCTCGGTATTTGATATTGGTTCAGTTGCTAAAGAGTAGTAACTCGAAATGGGAGTTGCATAATGAACAGAAACTAGTTAAAGGATGAAGTGACGATGTGTATTGGAAGTAGTTCCAAGATTGATATGATCATCATCGCACACTCCCTATACTTTTGGGATTAGTGTTGAACCTAAATAAGTGTTATTTGGTGTTTGTGTTGAGCATGAATATGATTTGATCATGTTTATTGCAATACGGTTATTCATGTAAGTTAGAGAATAATTGTTGTTCTGTTTACATGAATAAAACCTTCTATGGTCATACACCCAATGAAAATAGTTTGTTGGATCTCGATCGTGTGATACACATATTCATAATATTGAAGCCAAAAGATGCAAGGTTAATAATGATAGTGCAACTTATTTGTGGCACTGCCGTTTAAGTCATATTGGTGTAAAACGCATGAAGAAACTCCATAATGATGGACTTTTGGAATCACTTGATTATGAATCACTTGGTGCTTGCGAACCATGCCTCATGGGCAAGATGACTAAAACTCCGTTCTCCGGAACTATGGAGCGAGCAACATATTTGTTGGAAATCATACATATTGATGTATGCGGACCAATGAGTGTTGAAGCTCGCGGCGGGTATCATTATTTTCTGACCTTCACTGATGATTTGAGCAGATATGGGTATATCTACTTAATAAAGCACAAGTCTGAAACATTTGAAAAGTTCAAAGAATTTCAGAGTGAAGTAGAGAATCATCGTAACAAGAAAATAAAGTTCCTACGATCTGATCGTGGAGGAGAATATTTGAGTTACGAGTTTGGTCTTCATTTGAAACAATGTGGAATAGTTTCACAACTCACGCCACCTGGAACACCACAGCGTAATGGTGTGTCCGAACGTCGTAACCGTACTTTATTGGATATGGTGCGATCTATGATGTCTCTTACCGATTTACCACTATCGTTTTGGGTCATGCATTAGAGACAGCTGCATTCACGTTAAATAAGGGCCTCATCTGAATCCGTTGAGACAACGCCTTAAGAACTGTGGTTTAGCAAGAAACCAAAGTTGTTGTTTCTTAAAGTTTGGGACTGCGATGCTTATGTGAAAAAATTTCAACATGATAAGCTCGAACCCAAACCGGAGAAGTAAATCTTCATAGGATACCCAAAAGAGACTGTTGGGTACACCTTCTATCACAGATCCGAAGGCAAAATATTCGTTGCTAAGAACGGATCCTTTCTGGAAAAAGAGTTTCTCTCGAAAGAAGTGAGTGGGAGGAAAGTAGAACTTGATGAGGTAATTGTACCTTCTCCCGGATTGGAAAGTAGTACATCACAGGAAATTGTTCCAGTGATTCCTACACCAATTAGTGAGGAAGTTGATGATAATGATCATGAAACTTCGGATCAAGTTTCTGCTGAACGTCGTAGATCAACCAGAGTACGTTCCGCACCAGAGTGGTACGGCAACCCAGTTCTGGAAATCATGTTACTAGACCATGATGAACCTACGAACTATGAGGAAGCGATGATGAGCCCAGATTCCGCAAAATGGCTTGAAGCCATGAAATCTGAGATGGGATCCATGTATGAGAACAAAGTGTGGACTTTGGTTGACTTGCCCGATGATCGGCAAGCCATCGAAAATAAATGGATCTTCAAGAGGAAGACCGACGCAGACGGTAATATTACTGTTTACAAAGCTCAACTTGTTGCGAAAGGTTTTCGACAAGTTCAAGGAGTTGACTACGATGAGACTTTCTCACCTGTAGCGATGCTTAAGTCTGTCCGAATCATGTTAGCAATTGCCGCATTTTATGATTATGAAATCTGGCAAATGGATGTCAAAACTGCATTCCTAAATGGATATCTCAAAGAAGAGTTGTATATGATGCAACCAGAAGGTTTTGTCAATCCAAAAGGTGCTAACAAAGTATGCAAGCTCCAGCAATCCATCTATGGACTGGTGCAAGCATCTCGGAGTTGGAATATACGCTTTGATGAGGTGATCAAAGCATATGGTTTTATACAGACTTTTGGAGAAGCCTGTATTTACAAGAAAGTGAGTGGGAGCTCTGTAGCATTTCTAATATTATATGTAGATGACATATTGTTGATTGGAAATGATATAGAATTTCTGGATAGCATAAAAGGATACTTGAATAAAAGTTTTTCAATGAAAGACCTCGGTGAAGCTGCTTATATATTAGGTATCAAGATCTATAGAGATAGATCAAGACGCTTAATTGGACTTTCACAAAGCACATACCTTGATAAGATTTTGAAGAAGTTCAAAATGGATCAGTCAAAGAAAGGGTTCTTGCCTGTTTTACAAGGTATGAAGTTGAGTAAGACTCAATGCCCGACCACTGCAGAAGATAGAGAGAAAATGAAAGTCATTCCCTATGCCTCAGCCATAGGATCTATCATGTATGCAATGCTGTGTACCAGACCTGATGTGTGCCTTGCTATAAGTCTAGCAGGGAGGTACCAAAGTAATCCAGGAGTGGATCACTGGACAGCGGTCAAAAACATCTTAAAGTATCTGAAAAGAACAAAGGATATGTTTCTCGTATATGGAGGTGACAAAAAGCTCGTCGTAAACGGTTACGTCGATTCTAGCTTTGACACTGATCCGGATGACTCAAAGTCACAAACCGGATATGTATTTTTATTGAACGGTGGAGCTGTCAGTTGGTGCAGTTCCAAGCAGAGCGTCGTGGCGGGATCTACATGTGAAGCGGAATACATAGCTGCTTCGGAAGCAGCAAATGAAGGAGTCTGGATGAAGGAGTTCATATCCGATCTAGGTGTAGTACCTAGTGCATCGGGTCCAATGAAAATATTTTGTGACAACACTGGAGCCATAGCCTTGGCGAAGGAATCCAGGTTTCACAAGAGAACAAAGCACATCAAAAGACGCTTCAATTCCATCCGCGATCTAGTCAAGGAGGGAGACATAGAGATTTGCAAAATACATGCGGATCTGAATGTTGCAGACCCGTTGACTAAGCCTCTTCCACGGGCAAAACATGATCAGCACCAAGACTCCATGGGTGTGAGGATCATCACTTTGTAATCTAGATTATTGACTCTAGTTCAAGTGGGAGACTGAAGGAAATATGCCCTAGAGGCAATAATAAAGATGTTATTTGTATTTCCTTATATCATGATAAATGTCTTTTATTCATGCTAGAATTGTATTAACCGGAAACTTAGTACATGTGTGGATACATAGACAAAACAGTATGTCCCTAGTATGCCTCTACTAGACTAGCTCATTGATCAAAGATGGTTATGTTTCCTAGCCATAGACATGAGTTGTCATTTGATCAGCGGGATCACATCATTAGGAGAATGATGTGATGGACAAGACCCATCCGTTAGCATAGCACTATGATCGTTTAGTTTAACTGCTATTGCTTTCTTCATGACTTATACATGTTCCTATGACTATGAGATTATGCAACTCCCGAATACCGTAGGAACACCTTGTGTGCTATCAAACGTCACAACGTAACTGGGTGATCATAAAGATGCTCTACAGGTGTCTCCGAAAGTATTCGTGGTGTTGGCATAGATCAAGATTAGGATTTGTCACTCCGAGTGTCGGAGAGGTATCTCTAGGCCCTCTCTGTAACACACATCACAATAAGCCTTGCAAGCAAAAGACTAATGAGTTAGTCACGAGATGATGTGTTACGGAACGAGTAAAGAGACTTGCCGGTAACGAGATTGAACTAGGTATAAAGATACCGACGATCGAATCTCGGGCAAGTAACATACCGTTTGACAAAAGGAACAACGTATGTTGTTATGCGGTTCTGACCGATAAAAGATCTTCGTAGAATATGTAGGAGCCAATATGAACATCCAGGTTCCGCTATTGGTTATTGACCGAAGATGAGTCTCGGTCATGTCTACATAGTTCTCGAACCCGTAGGGTCCGCACGCTTAACGTTTGATGACGATCAGTATTATGAGTTTATGAGTATTGATGTACCGAAGGTAGTTCGGAGTCCCGGATGAGATCACGGACATGACGAGGAGTCTCGGAATGTCCGAGACATAAAGATTGATATATTGGACGGCTATATTCGGACACCGGAAGTATACCGGAAAAGTTTCGGATTTATCGGGAATGCCGGAGGGGGTTACCGGAACCCCCTACGAGAGGGGATGGTCCATAGTGGGCCTAAAGGGTAAGAGAGAGGCAGCCCATAGGGCTGGCCGGCGCCCCCACCTAGGGTTCCTAGTTGGACTAGGATTGGGGGGGGGGCGCCACCTCTCCTATTCCTTTCCCCCTTCTTCCTTTCGGTGAATCCTACTAGGAATAGGATTGCAATCCTATTCCTAGTAGGACTCCCTCTCTAGCCGCACCAGGAAGGGCCGGCCGGCCTCCCTCCCCTGCTCCTTTATATACGGGGGCAGGGGGGCACCCAAAGACACACAAGTTGAATTGTTTTAGCCGTGTGCGGTGCCCCCCTCCACAGAATCACACCTCGGTCATACCGTCGCGGAGCTTAGGCGAAGCCCTGCGCCGGTGAACACATCATATCCGTCACCACGCCGTCGTGCTGACGAAACTCTCCCGTGAAGCTCAACTGGATCAAGAGCTCGTGGGACGTCATCAAGCTGAACGTGTGCTGAACACGGAGGTGCCGTACGTTCGGTGCTTGATCGGTTGGATCGCGAAGAAGTTCGACAACATCAACCGCGTCACTTGACGCTTCCGCTCCCGGTCTACGAGGGTACGTAGACACACTCTTCCCTCTCGTTGCTATGCATCTGGTAGATAGATCTTGCGTGATCGTAGGAAAATTTTAAAATACTACGTTCCCCAACAATTTGCACATCATATTCATTGCAAATCTTTTTGATGTTTCAGTATCGTATTGTAAAACTTTCAGTTCTTTGTGATTTTCTCATGAGGCAACTTAATTACTATAGATTCATTGTCTCAGTAAGCTTTTGTCATATGACTATGAAAAAGTCCTATATGGTTTATAGCATGTCACCACAGAAATTATTCTTGTTATCATTTACCTACTCGAGGACGAGCAGGAATTAAGCTTGGGGATGTTGATACGTCCAAAACGTATCTATAATTTCTGCTTGCTCCATGCCTCTTTTGGGTGATATTGCTATGATATTTATACACTTCCATACACTTTTGATCATATTTGGACTAACCTATTAACTCAGTGCACCCCAGTGCCAGTTTCTATTTTCGTCTGTTTTTGTATTTCAGGTTTTCACGTTACGAGAACTGCCAGGAAAAATCCAAAAAAATTATATAAAAAATCAGCGTTCCAGAAACTTAGTGCACCCGAAGGACAGCCGGGGGGGGGGGCACCAGGGCTCCAGGCGCCCTGGCGGCGCGCCCCCCCTGGGCCGCGCCAGGGGGGCGCTTGGGCCCCCCGAGGCTCCTCCGATGCCCCCCTTTGGCATATATTTAAAGCGTCTCCCGAAACCCTCGAAACAGGAACTCTTTTCGCGATCCCATCTCTGTTCCGTCGCCACCGCCGCTTCCAAGATCGGGAGCACCAGGAGAACTCTTCCCGGCACCCTGCCGGAGGGGAGGATCACCACCGGGAGCTTCTCCACCACCATGGACGCCTCCCGGATGAGTTATGAGTAGTCTCCCTTGGACCATGAGTCCATGACCAGTAGCTATGTGATGTTCTCCTCCCGTCCTTGTGCTTCACTAATTAGTCCTCGTGAGCTGCCCTACATGATCGAGGCACATATGTAATCCTTATGCTGTTGCTATGATGAGTTTGCTGGGATCCGATGGATTATGATTTATGAGATTATGTTCAGATTGTGTTTGAGTAATATATTTGATCTACCTCTTTTATATTTATGTTCGTAAGTAATTCTTGCATGTTCTCCGTTGTTATTTATTGCTTTGGCCAAGTAGTAGGTAGTGACTCCAAGAGGGAACGTTATGCTTGATTGTGGGTTCATGCCCCTCGATGACTAGCTTGAGTGACAGAAACATGAGTCTAGGGGATGTGTTGTTGCCACAAGGGGGAAAACAACGGTGCTTGTGCCCGCGGGTGCAAGGATTGTTTACTTTATGCAAAGTTCTTTTAATGCAGTTGTCTGTTGCATTGAGTTTACACTATGGGTGGGACTCGCAACTTAATACCAGCGAGATGTTCTGGATAGATATCTCAAGGTGGATGATTAGTAGTAGATATTGATGGATTTCGGTCTACTTACTTTGGCGTACCGCCCATGCTTTGAACCTCTACCTTTCTTGCAATGTAATCAGCATTGGTTTGCGCACATGGTCCTGTCAATTGCCTAGCTGTAATTCGTTTACCTCACATAGCTGTTTTATCGTCTTTTGGGAGAGAGACATCACTAGTGAACATCATGAGACTCCGGTCCATATTACCATCATTGATCACATCCACTATTTACCTTTCCGCTATTTACTTACTATTGCAATTATACCTATCATTATTATCACTTGCGTTTGATCCTTTGTAAACTACAAGGCCGGAGGGATTGACAACCTCTCTGTACTCGTTGGGAGCAAAGTTATTTGTATCTGTGTCCAGGTCCACGTTGATTGCTAATATCCGGCGTCGTTAGCAGTTGACACCTTCTTGTTGAAACTGGGAGTCTCTGGGAAATCGATTCTTGGTAATACCAAAGGAAAACTTCTGCTACACTGCATCTCAAACCTTCCACTTGGGGTAACCAACGAGGGGTGAGAAGCCACCTAGCAGGTGGCAGCGGTACTACCGCTTATAAGAGCTACTATCGTTGCTACTACCGTTGCTACCACCGTAGAACCCGACACGATATATGTTCGTCCCGAATCGACGCGGAGGTGGAGAGTAGCTGCGGCGGTACTGCCGCGTATAGGCACGAGCGATACTACCGCGCCTCCACAGCGGTACTACCGCTTAGAGCGAATACGCGGTACTACCGCCCTGGCTACGGTACTACCGCGCCTACAGAAGGAAGATAAGAGGCTAGGAAAAAGGGAGAGGATGAGGGTGCAAAAATGAGTGTACGTGATGATTTCACCCTGGCCTTTCCAATGCGGACCCCCCCCCCCTTGATAGTACGGTGTCTCCTACGACTCTAGTCCACCAAAACAAAAGCCTAGCATGACAGCACGTCTTGAGCTGATAACTCGGAGGATAGATAATCGTCTCGTGCCTCTGGATTCATACATGAAATACTTGGCACACGCGATTAGTCCGCAAACGCATTGTCATCAATCACCAAAACCACAAAGAAAGGGGCATGCCCTTACAGCATCGGCCAGAATATGTACGATAGCAAAGAAGGCCACAAACTGAAGACTCAAATTATCACATTGAAAGAATAACTTATTAAAAACACTTGGAAGAACGAAGGTAAATGTCACATTATCTATGTCATGCAATACTACTCCATGACTACAGAACTTTACATCAATGCAGTGCTTTATTACAACTGAAATTTCATGCATGGTTCCTGTCAAATTATTGTCACAAAGTGTCTCATTAATCTTCTATGTGGTACTTGGCACACGCGATTAGTCCGCAAACGCATTGTCATCAATCACCAAAACCACAAAGGAAGGGACATGCCCTTACAACATCGGCCAGAATATGTACGATAGCAAAGAAGGCCACAAACGGAAGACTCAAATTATCACATTGAAAGAATAACTTATTAAAAACACTTGGAAGAACGAAGGTAAATGTCACATTATCTATGTCATGCAATACTACTCCATGACTACAGAACTTTACATCAATGCAGTGCTTTACTGCAACTGAAATTTCATGCATGGTTCCTGTCAAATTATTGTCACAAAGTGTCTCATTAATCTTCTGTGTGGTTAGGCTTCAAACTGGATACTTGTGGAAGGTTAAGAAATGCTTCAGTTCACATGGAGAGGCTCGCCTGATATGAAAACTACAACAAAGATTCGGAGAAGGTCTACCTTACTCTTGATTTCAGATAAAGATGCGGAGATGGGTCGCGGTATAGCTGCAAGGGCATGGAGGCGGATTAAGGAGGAGGACATCCAGCGATGGATGCCGATGGCATGAGCGACCGTCGCAGCCACAATGGAGGAACGATGCACGACACAATATTAAAAAACACTAAATAAGGCGCTTGCGGAGGATGAGTACAAGGCGGGAGGAGGGCAACGACGCACAGGACAAGCTCGCCGGCGGGACGAAGTATGCCGGAGGCGCATCGCGAACGAGCGAACGAATAGAGGATGACAGAAGAAATGGAGGACGACGGCGGCGCATCGCGGACGAATGAAAAGAGGAGCAACTCGGGGGGTGGATATGGCTGGGCAACAAAAAACCTTAGAGAACCTGCCTGTTAACATGTCAATGAAGAAGTGTTTGCACGTTTGACTGGACCTAGGCCTTTGATTTTATGGGCCCGATTACGGAAAGAAGCCCGAGCTCATTCTGCGGAGCAGCAGCCCATGAAATGGAGCACGTGAACGACCTGGGCGAGACGTGGGAAAAAATCTTGTGCGTACATTACTGCGATCCGACGGCTGATAGGATCAAATCGTTGTGGAGGCTCCTAACTAGCTGAGTTATACTGTTTAGTAATATGTTTGATCCTTCCAATATATAACTTTCTTCATCGGAGGATGGTTACTCCCCTGGTGCGCTGGTGCCATGGGGCATTAACATAATGACTTCTCGACTATTTACTACAACAAGGTTTGCCCGGCTCTGATAGGGGAGAAATGATAATGGCGGCACGCCTTCAGCTCGTTCCAATGCTTAAGAGTCATCATCACTAGGTGATCCACGGACCTGCTTGTAGTTTTTATTACATCTGATGTTCTTTGTACTGTCATGATTGAAAATAAATACTCCCTTCGTCCGGTAAAGAGTGAACGTTTGGCTTTAAAATTTGTCCACAAAAGAGTGTACTTCTATCTTCCCAATGCACTTTAAAGTAGAAAAAAAATACTTCTCTCTCATCACACGGTAATCAAGACCAATAACAAGCTACACATGGTCTTCTTAATTTCTACATGCACTTAGCTCATTGGGGGTTGGTTAATTAAAGAAGAGAGAGATGATGACTTGCACTTTTCCAATGCATTTTTTACTTCACTCCATAATTTGTCCTAAAATCTATAGACGTTCACTCTTCACCGGACGGAGTGAGTAGACCGAAAGTTTCAAAAAGAAAAAGGAATAAGAGGAAGAGTGGATGCAAAAGCTTAGCATCGAAGCAACTTGGGAGGAGAGTACCGTGTGAAACGAGAAAAACGAGGGGGCAGCACGTATCGGACACACAATGCGTACTATACCGGACAGGGCTACGTCGTCCGGCGACGGGGCCTTGACACTAGAACCTTCTGCTCCCTCCTATCCGCACCGACCCTGACAGCCCGCTCCACGCTGCCGGGCCCACCCACCCCGCACCACGCAAGGGCGATCCCAGCCGTCCGTCCCGCCCCACGGCCCCTCTCCGCCGCCCGATCCTGCGCCCACAGCCGTTCTTCCTCCTCCGGCGAAACGAACGCTCGTACAAAAGCGAGAGAAAAGAGGGGAACGGGCGGACGAACTCGCCCTGTCGCACACACAGCGCGACACAAACCACAAACCCCTCCCCCCTCTCTCCCACTCCACACGCCGGATCGGGGCGGAGGCCGGCCGGATCGACCCTCGGGCCAGCGGCATGGGCGGCGGCGAGGGCGGGGCGGGCGGCGAGCCCGCGGGCGCGGCCCCGGCCGCGCTGGCGACGCTGCACATCCGCGGCACCAGCGGGAACAAGTTCGCGGTGCGGGCCGACCTGGCCGCCACCGTCGGGGAGTTCAAGGCGCTCGTCGCCGAGAGCTGCGACGTGCCCGCGCCGCAGCAGCGGCTGATCTACAAGGGCCGGATCTTGAAGGACGACCAAACCCTAGCCAGCTACGGTGCGTGCTTGCGCTCCCTTCCCCCCTCCCCGAGAAGCTTGGGCTTCGGTGCGAGCGACTTCCCGTAGTATAACCTGGGGTGGCTGATGATTTGGTTAGTTAGGTCCGATGCTTGCGCCGCGTTGGACTGCCTATGGTGGTGTCTCTGTGTTGGATGCAATGCCTGCCTCACTTGTTTTGCTTGGGGGTGGGCGAGATGCAGCTTAGCACTTTCGAGAATGTATGCGATGGGTGTCCTATAATTTTCTGTGGTCCTTGCCTCCTTGGTTGATGGATTGGTGCAGAGGCATAGCCCAATAAGTAGCCTTATTAGGCGTTGAATGATAGCACACCTTACTGAACATTATGCTATAGAAGTGAATTGAACGCTGCTCTGATGCCTCCACATGAATGTAGTTCCAGACACCATGGCGCCATGCAAGTGCCAGCGTCACGTCTGCACTTTGCGTTGGTAAGCAAAAAAATCCTAGGCGGTGATACATGGGTAGGGTGGAATACAGGCAGTAAGCATGCACGAATTGACACGTGTTGCTGTATTGCAGCCTGACAGCATTTTAGCAATCACTGATTAGCCACTAGGAATGCTATTGTTAATGCTTACGGGTTCCCGCCCATAACCATTGTCATCCACGTGTAACGTGTTTTCATTCAGCCGGCACGATGCTATTATTCGTATTATGGCATTAAAGTCTTTTCGTGTTTCGACAACAATGGGAACCATCTTTTATTGCATTATCCACGTTGTACTCTTCATCAAACAGGAAATTCTATTTGAAACTACTGCAAAGTTTTAGTGCATCCTCGCCTATTTTAATCTGTATCGACAAATTACCATATCGGATCTACAGTTCTGTAGATATCGTTTTGTACGTGTATTTAAGTAGTTTTGATCTTCATGAAAAACGTGTTTTCTCTAACCATTGCTTCATGTTCATGTTTGGTACTTGGTAAAGTTGAATAAGCTAGCACTTTTGATGCAAGTCACAACATCAACATGACATGTTTAGCTTGTTCCTTTGGACAAGTATGAGTAAACTTGCCATACATTGCTATCCTAACATACTTGAACTGGCCATACAAAGAAGATGTATAATTTGGAAAATTCCTTGCAATTGTCATTAACTCCATGTAATAAAAAGGAACTAAACGTGGACAAATTTCTCATGCTAGACTGGTACCTCCAGTAAAAAATTCAACTATATGTATTTGACAATTTATTGGAAAGAATTTTTTGTCTTCATGCCTTTGAGCTATGTGTCACAAGTCATGACAGAATAATATGGAGCCACATTATATCTGCATGTTTTAGCGTGTGAATGTAAGCACAGAAGATCCTGTCCAGTTAAGTCAACACTATCAGAACACACTAATTTTGGATATAGAAATGCCCTTTGTGATTGTGTAGGACCAACTGCTTTATATAGAGTTGCTGTCAGTAGTCTGTTGCTTGATTCTAGGAACTTCAGTAGGTACACACAGATTTGAAGCACAAATGAAGTGACAATTCTAATAACTTACCTGTCCATGTGCTTCAGGATTATGGATGGTGATACGTGGAAGTACACCTTATTAATTTTAAAAATTCACTCTCATTCTGGTGCCTTTTTCCCCTTTCCTTTTGAAGGTGTGGAGACCGATCACACCATCCATATGCTGCGGGGTGCTGCACCACCAGCAACATCGGCTCAAGTGTGTCGACTGAGACTCCGCTAAATCCCAGTTGACTGATATTTAGCAAGCCCGATCGATAAAAGCAATTCCAACTCTCCACACTTATTTTTGAAGTTTATTTTCTGGAGCGTCTGATGGAATTTCATCTTCTTCCATGAGTCGATGCAAAAGCTTAGCACCAAAACAACTAGGGAGCAGAGCAGTACTGCGTCAAATGACAAAAACGAAGGAGTAGCACGTATCGGACACACAATGCATACTACCGGACAGGACAGACTACGTGTTCCGGCGACGGGGCCTTGACACCACAACCTTCTCCACTACCATTCACACCAACCCTGACAGCCCGTTCCACGCGGAGGGGTCTACCTACCCCACATCACGCAAAGCTATCCCAGCCGTCCATCCCTGCCAGGCTGCCACACACCCTCGCTGCCGCTAGATCTCCGCCCACAACCGCTCTTGCTCATCTGGCGAAGCGAACGCTCGTACAAAAGTGAGAGAAAAGAGGAGAATGGACGAACTCGCACACACAACAGACAACACGACACAAACCCCTCCCCTCGCCCACTCCACAGGCCGGATCTGGGCGGAAGCCGGCTGGATCGACCCTTGGGCAAGGGGCATGGCCGGCGGCGAGGGTGAGGTGGGCAGCAAGCCGGCGGGAGCGGCCCCAGATGTGGCCGTGCTGGTACCGCTGTACATCCGGGACACCAGGGGGAACGATTTCTCGGTGTGGGCCGACCTGGGCGAAACCGTCTGGGAGTTCAAGGTGGACATCGCCAGGACCTGCAACGTGCCGGCGCCGCGGCAGCGGCTGATCTACAAAGGGCGGATCTTGAAGGACGACCAAACCCTAGACAGCTACGGTGCGTGCGTGTGCTCCCTTCCCCCCACCCTGAGAAGCTTGGTCTTTGCCGCGATTTCCTAATCTGGCGTGGCTGATGGTGTGATTTGTTAGTTCCTATGCGTGCGCTATGCTGGTCTGCCTTGGGTGGCGCATGTGTCTTAGATGCAATGCTTGCCTTGATTTGTTTTGCTAGCAGGAGGGCGTGCAGCTTAGCCCCTTTGACGATGTGTACAATTAGTGCCCTATATTTTTTGTAGGGGTTCTTGCCTCCTTGGTTGACGGAATGGTGCAGAGGCATAGCTGCATACATAGCCTTGGCGTTGAATGATAGCACAACTTAGTGAACATATGCCATAGAAATGAAATGATTACTGTTATGATGCCTCTACGGAAATGTAGTTTCGGACAATACGGTGTCATCTTGCGTTTGTAAGCAAAATTCTAGGTGCTGATACATCGGTAGGGTGGTATACAGCCAGTAAGCATGCACGAATCGACACATCTTGCTGGATTGCAGCATGACAGCATCTTAGCAATCACTGATTAGCCACTAGGAAGGCTATTATTAATGCTTTCGGGTTGCCACCCATAACTGTATTTAGATTGATTTTCAAGTGCTTGTTGTTAGGGCTACGTGTTATCAACCATTGCCATCCACGTGTAACGTGTTTTCATTCAGCTGGTACAATTCTATTATCCCTATTATGGCATTAAAGTCTTGTCGTGTTTCGACAACAATAGGAACCATCTTTTATTGCATTATCCATGTGGCACTCTTCATCAAACAGAGAAATTCTATGGGAGACTACTTCAAAGTTTTAGTTGCGTCCTCGCCTTTTAATCTGTACCTGCAAATTACCATGTCAGATCTACAGTTCTGTAGATTTCTTTTTGTACATGTAGTTAAGTAGTTTTGATCTTCATGAAAAAGGTATTTTTTTCTAACCATTCCTTCATTGATTAATGGCAAAATTGAATAAGCTAGCATTTTTTATGTAAGTCACAACATCAACATGATATGTTTAGCTTGTTTCTTTTGATAAGTATGAGTAAACTTGCCATACATTGCTATCCTAACATACTTGAACTGGCCATACAAATAAGATGTATAATTTGGAAAATTCCTTGCAATTGTGAATTGTCATTAACTCTATGTAATAAAAAGGAACCAGACGTGGGCAAAAATTTCTCATGGTAGACTGGTATCTCCAGTAAAAAATTCAACTATCTGTATGTGACAATTTATTGGAAAGAATTTTGTGTTCTGTTCATGCCTTGAGCTATGTGAGCCACATTATATCTGCTTGTTTTAGTGTGAATGTAAGTACTGGAGATCTTGTCCAGTTAAGTCAGCACTTTCAGAACACACTAACTTTGGATATAGAAATGCCCTTTCTGGTTGTGTAGGATTGATTGCTTATATAGAGTTCAGTCAGTAGTCTGTTGCTTCATTCTAGGAACTTCAGTAGGTACATACAGATTTTGAAGCACAAACGTACTGTCAATTCTTATAACTTACCTGTCCATGTGCTTCAGGATTAGTGGACCTACCCTTGATTGGTTGATGCATGGAAGTACAACTTACTAATTTTACGAATTCACTCTCATTCTGGCGCCTTTTTTCCCCTTCCCTTTTGAAGGTGTGGAGGCCGATCACACCATCCATATGGTGCGGGGTGCTGCACCACCAGCAACATCGGCTGCCCCGGCTGCAGCCAACCTTGGGACTTCAACTACGACTCCTGCGAATACCCCGCCAGCTGGTCTTGGAGGCTTGTTTCAAGGTCTTGGTAGTACAGGAACTGCTGGCAGTGGAGCTTTTGGTTTATCTGGCTCTGGCCTTCCAGGATTAGAGCAGATGCAACAGCAGTTGACTGAGAATCCCAACTTAATGAGAGAAGTATTGAATACACCAGCCATGCAAAACATAATGAATAGCCCTGATCTAATACGCGATTTGATTATGAACAATCCTCAAATGCGTGAGCTCGTCGACCGTAATCCGGATCTGGCACATGTCCTGAATGATCCAAGCATTCTCCGCCAAACTGTTGAAGCAGCTAGGAATCCTGAACTTATGAGAGAGATGATGCGGAACACAGACAGAGCCATGAGCAACATTGAATCTTCTCCAGAAGGGTTTAATATGCTGCGCCGCATGTATGAAACTGTTCAAGAGCCATTTATGAATGCAACAACAATGGCTGGGGAGGGCGACACAAATCCAAACCCATTTGCAGCTCTTCTAGGAGACCAGGGGTCTAACCAAACCAGAGATCCAACTGGAGATGCACCAACTACTGCTCCTGCTCCAAATACCAATCCACTCCCAAATCCCTGGGGTGCAAATGGTAGGTTTGGCCGTTTGGGTACTCCCATATTTTTGGTGTTCATATGTGCATTTATTCTTGTCCTGTTTTGCTATCTAAGACTTAAATCTACAGCTGGGGCTGCACAAGGAGCAGCAAGGCCTTCTGCTGCTGCAAGGAGTGCCACAAGCGGTGGCCTAGGAGGGTTGGGTTCTGCAGATTTGGGAAGTATGCTGGGTGGTGGCTCTGATGCTTCCTTATTGAACCAGGTTATACAAAACCCTGCCATGATGCAAATGATGCAAAACATTATGTCTAATCCTCAGACCATGAATCAGGTACACAGCTTCAACTACTTCTGTTTTGAATAATTGATTGGGAGCCTTTTTTTTTGTGGGGAGATTGGGAGCATTCTTGACCTGAGTACATGATGTTTTGGCCCTCTCAATGTTTTCTTGCGTGTAGTTGCTCAACATGAACCCGAATGTACGTAACATGATGGAATCAAATACCCAAATGAGAGAAATGTTTCAGAATCCAGAATTTCTTCGCCAGTTGACATCTCCTGAAACATTGCAGGTGAAATTTATACTGCTATATGTATGTGCACAGCATGTGATTATATGATAAACTAAATTGCTTTCCTTTTATGTAGCAATTAGCTTCATTCCAGCAGGCATTGACGTCACAGCTTGGTCAACAAGCTGCTGGCCAGTAAGTATCTTCAGCTCAATTTGACCTCCTTAGCTCATGATGTTTTTTATTTCCCTCTATCTAATGTTGTTTTCTTGTTTGATTCAGGGAGCGGACCCAAGCGGGCACTACTCCAGGTAATTTGCTCTCTACCTAGTTACCATTTGAATGACTTATCTTACCTAGCATTGATATATGCATTCATTAACGAGCATCCTGCCTGAATCTATATTTGTATTTTTTTATGGTTGTGTTCCTTTGATAAGTTAAACATCACTTTTGAATATTGCTCTCCATGAGTTCTGTTTTTGTATCAAAATTAAGAATGTCTACCACACTGAGATTTCCCCCCTTCCTTTTGGGTCTGTACCTTGGTTGTATAATAAATTGGAAAAGGGGGAAACAAATTAACACCCTTTGGGCGAACAACAAACTCTACATGGAAACAGTTTTGTGTTCCTGATTTTTTAAATATGCAATTCCCTGCTTTACCTTATTTTTGATATCCTTGAGATGCCTCATCCAACTTTTTCATGCGAAGTCAATGATTTTTTTAATCTTATACTGTACTTGCAAACTCGTGTTAGGTCAAACAGGCTTAAACTTTTAGCTGTATAATTACTCAAATATCTAGCTATTTTTCTAATAACGTATTGGATGCTAGGCAATGTTAACCTCAACAGCTTGATGAGCATGTTCAGTGGGCTTGGTGCTGGCGGTGGCCTGGGTGGTGTCCCAAATGTCCCAACGGGTCAGTATGTGTTTCATTGTTTATAATGGAAGAAACGCCGTCTGATAATGCGATTGTGTGTTGTCCATGAACCTTGCTCATCAGTTGAGTTTCTGAATTTGCAGTGCCACCGGAAGAGCGCTACGCGACGCAGCTAGCTCAGCTCCAAGAAATGGGTTTCTTCGACCCACAGGAGAACATCCGGGCGCTGCTGGCTACCAATGGGAATGTCCATGCCGCGGTGGAGCGGCTTCTTGGGAACTTTGGGCAATAGTAGACTATACATGCGGGGCCGGTCACACCTGTAGTAGTCGGCATTGTGAGGTTTGATTGGCTGTATACCCTACCCTAGCCTACCCGGTGAGATTGAAAGGCAGCATCGCCAGATTCTATGTGTTTTAAGATGGATGAATAAACCAGTCTCTCTGCTGGCTATCCTTCGCAATTTGCATGGATACATGAGTCCCGTGTCGTGTCTGTGTCGTGGTGGTTAAACTGTGTGGTATATTGGTAGCAGTACCTTGGGTCGTCGGTGTACATACATATTGAATTGTGGTGGTTTTAAAAGTACATCATGACCATTGTCTGTCTCTTACCGCCCATATGTATTTGTTGTCAAATTCATGGAAGACGTGCCAGAGTTGCTTTATTCCTATGCGAGTAGATACGATCGTGGAATTCATTCATATTCGAGTAGAGTAGATACGATCGTGGAACCGGAGGAGCTTTTGTTCCGTGGGATGTTCAAATAACACTTCTATTTCTTGGCACTACACAACGTGTTTTTTTTTTTTTTGAAAAAAAAGGGAATGCAAGATGTTACGGTCGGTAAGCACAGGGCCGAAGGACGTGTAATATCGCGGTTCACTAGGCATTTGAGGTGAAAGGTTAATTTTGTAGACCAGACAAGAGGTGGTGGCTCCTCCGTTTGCCTTCGGGGCAAGACGGAGATGGTCGCGTGCGTGGCATGTCCATGTGAACGGCATCTGCCAAATTCGCATCCCCGGGCCCGTTCACACCCAGTTCCATTTCCCGCCCGCGATTATCCGACGGCCAGCCGGAAACTGCCCCGTTTTATTCTGGCCGGGGAGCGCCGGCCGGGGGCGCGTGTGGATGAGGCGCGCGCGGCCCGTATCCGCCCACCCGATCGATCCCCCCCGGAGCAGGCAGAGCACACGTACACGCCCACCATCGAAGGCCCAGAAGCGTCGATCCGGCATGGGGACAAATCTCTACGGTCCTCTCGTTCCCGCTATAAAAGCACCCGCGCCGCGCGGCGAGGCTCGCCTAGTCGTCATTCCGCGCGCGCACCGCCGGCCGTCCGCCCGTCGATCGTCTCTCCGTTCGCCATGGACCCCTACAAGGTGCGTGCTCTGCTCCCTCCCTCCGCTGCTCTCGCCACTCGTGCTGGTTCTTGGCTTTGGTTCTGATGTACGTTGTGCGTTGCGTGTGTGGTGCAGTACCGGCCGTCGAGCTCCTTCAACGCCCCGATGTGGAGCACCAATTCCGGCGCGCCCGTCTGGAACAACGACAACTCCCTCACCGTCGGATCCCGAGGTACCCCCTACCCTACCCCATCCGCTCCCCTCCCCTTCCCTTCCCTTCTTACCACTGCTCGCAGAATCACGGACGCGCGGCCACTGTCTGTCCGTCGGAGCATAGCACTGTTATAGCAAGCAGAGTACATACGTACGCCGTAGCTTTAATTTGTTACTACTACTAGTATATAAAATCGTCCAGACCAGTTTCCTTTTTCATCAGAGGAGCCTCCAGGCCCCCGTTTTCAATTCAAGAAAACAGAGTATTTTTTACCAGATGAGGCAATAACAGCCATACACCCTCAAGACATACATACACACATACATCAGGCCTACATCACATCAGAGGTGCTAAACTAGTATAGAAGAAAAAGAAACTTAACTAGGGGTAGCGGAGATACAAACCCTCTCACACCCACCCTCAAGACCCTAGGCCCCCAGCCATGCCCTCTCTTGAAGATTTCACTCGCCACCTGAGCAAGTCTTCTAGACATTATGAGCACCAAATTTATGCAATCCTCTTTTCTATAGAACAGTCCATGAACACGAATCCAGCAGAGAACATGAAGAAAACTTAACATCGTGAGATCATTAGGAAGTACACTTTGAAAACAAGATTTCTTCCTTGTTTTCCAGATAGTCCATAAAAGTCCAGCAACAGATCATAGCCCTATCCTTGTCAGTATATCTAGGCAGCCAGTTTGGGGTTTTGGAATTGAGACCCCAAAGCAGCCCCAATAACATTCCATAAGAACCTAGCCGGTGAGCAAGAAAAGAACTATTAAGTGATCAATGCTCTCTTCATTGTCACAAAATTCACATTTCCTACTTTCTATCATAGAATTCCATAAAGTCGTCGAGAATTAACTTCCAGCTAGTAGAAGCGAAACCTGGTGCAAGCTTTAATTTCAGGCTGCTCCTCTAGTAAATTTGAGATGACAGCACAAAGAATAAGTTGATTACCTTGCAATCCTAAGTGATTAGTGCCTCCTCGCCGGGGATTCAAATTGTCAGGGTAAACTGAACTAGATTACCAAGCCCGAGATTACAAAAAAAATTCAGACTATACTATACATACTGAAGTGCGCAGTAAGCAAACTTAAAAGTGTTTTGGGTTCTTACCC